>CM060884.1:71327195-71964695 GCA_030762935.1 Hymenopus coronatus
GTGTATGTGTGTGTGTATGTGTGTATGTGTGTGTGTGTATGTGTATGTGTGTATGTGTATGTGTGTGAACAGCTTAGCTCAGAACGAAAAGACCGTCAAATACAACGTTTGGTACTTAAGTTTGGTATCTTCCAAGGATGCGGCACGAAGATTTTTAAGAAAATTTCCCCATCCCAAACGTTTCAAAAAATGTTCCATGATTTGTTATGCGAAAAAGTTCGCTCCATTTCGCAAGATCACCAGGCAAATGGCATTTGTTGGGATCTAAAAGTGCAGCTTGTTATGCAACACATCACACTGAACCCTGCATGCTTTTTAATTACACTTTTCATTTTCGTTTTTTTTTTATCGTGGATTAGTAGATCCGTCTTGACAGTTCTTCTACATACCGCACACCACTGGACTGTAACAGTGTGATCATTGTGGTAACAATCAATAATATGCTTCTGGCTGCCTCCGTGGTCGAGTGGTCAGCAAGCTGACTTTTCACCCGGAGGTCCCGGGTTCGATTCCCGGCCGGAGCGGGAAATTTTTCTTTAGCCAGATTTATTCCCTATCCCCCACAGAGCCTAGAAGTATGTATGTATGTGAGAGAATGTGTGTGTATTTGAGAAAAATGAAATGATTTAAACCAACGTAAAGAACCTACAGACGACGAGTTGTTTCAAATGCAAAGCCCCCGATATGACCTTACATGTTAAAGGGGGCTATATAAAGAAACAAAAAGAAAAAAAGTTTCTGTTAAGCTGTTTTATTGCTAGACACTCGACAGTGTGTTTACTGGAACTGTCATCGGTTTCTGAATAAGTACGAGGGCCCTTTTTTCAACCTCCGATAGGCGATAAATAAAAGACAAGTTCATAGAAAACAATTACTTTATTACTAGAAGTTTTGTACACTTATGGTTACTTTTCGTCATGATCACCGAGTCATTTATCGTACCTGTGCACAAACTTTGCAATACCCGCTTCAAAACATGTTGCCGCCAATGATTTCAAATGAACATTGACGTTGTATTGAAGATCCCCCCACGCCAAACTACCCTTTACATGGAAAAAATTAGAAAATTTTGTTCAAAAATGGCTCTAATGCTTTTGATTAAAACACACTACATTAAATATATTTATATGACAAATAAAATATATATGATGACTTTTCTGGGATTAGCCTCTAAAGACCTCTTTATTCTAAAAGCATTTTGCTGAAATTTTCGTAACTGATAAACCGTAAGAGTTAGACAATAACTTACTATACAAAAAATGTAGATCACGTTAAAAACACAGTTTGTGTCATATCCTTTTGTCGCGGAATTGACAATTTCTGAGATATTCCTTGTTATTATTTTCAGATTTAAAATACCGGAAAGTTGTAAACTCCTGGTCCTGCATGGAAACGATTTCATCCACGGCTTTTATAAGATTTGACTATCGTTTTAATCTAGTATATAACCTAGTATATAACCTAGTATATAACCTAGTATGTAACCTAGTATATAACCTAGTATTTAACCTAGTATATAACCTAGTATATAACCTAGTATATAACCCAGTATATAACCTAGTATATAACTTAGTATATAACCTAGTATATAACCTAGTATATAACCTAGTATATAACCTAGTATATAATCTAGTATATAACCTTATTTTCCTTCTATTTACAAGGAAGCAAGAAATGAAGACAATTTCTGCTAATGCTTATCTCGATTATCATAAAGTAGATAGAGGAATATGAGTTTTAACAATAATTTGATAGTCATATGAATGAACACTCAAATTTTTGTGAGAGCAGTTAACCGCTTACGAAATATTCCCTGGCATTAGTTTCAATTTTAAAACACTTAAACTTTTCTCAAATAGAAATTTGTTATTGCTTTTTCTTTTCTTAATACCCCAGCCATACAAAGAGGACCGAATTCCAATCACATAGGGACAGCTTTTAAAACACTTTACTATTGATTTAGCCTAGAACACTCCAATATTTTTCTTCTACTTACAAGGAACTAAGTAATAAGACAATTTCTGTTAATTTTTATCTCCATTAGTATCAAATAAATGGAAGAATAGTTTATTTGTTGAACAGGTAGAGAAAGTCATGTGAATGTAAAATGTCAACTTTTAAAAGGCACATGTGGTTTAAAGCATATTTGTCATAGTCTTTATATTGCATCCCTTCTTCACATTTTCGTAAACCAGAGCTGCGTTCTGCATATAACCAAGTTATACCTGCCGTTTTGAATATATATCGGCGTTCACTCGAATAATTCATTGTGAATGACTGCGCATTGTAATATCGCCGTTCCAGAAAGTTCTGCTGGGAAAGGGAACCCGTTGAAATTAACGGAAGCATGCAAAGGTGTTAAGTTAAAATCGTGCCGGTGCTAGGCGATGATATGGTTAAGAGAGAACTTGAGTTTTCAGAAATTGGACTGCACGTAGATCCGCTACTGCCATTAGCAGCATGGGCTCACAACTCGCACAAACGTAACGTAACATAATGCTACATTGCTTGGGAAACACATTATACAGTATATTAAGTACAAATTATGTCATATAGCGGGTCTGAGAATAATAGTAAAGCTAATCAACGATCTAGGAGGGCAACAGATGTCACTGTACATGTTTAGAATGCCATATTATTTCTAAAAATATGATGTGTTTCATTCACATATCTTTCTTTACCTATTTGGCAACATATTCTTGTAAATAGAAGGGATATAAGGGAATGTATATTTAAACATAGTCAGGAGTATATAGAAAAAAAAAAGAATGAAACGAATAATATCTTCCCGTTTGAGAAGAGTAAAAATATTTTAAAATGGAAACAAAAAACCAGCAATCTCTTGTAAGTGATTGTATTCACTAAAATGTACTATGCATAATTACTGTCTTTTAATGCAATCTGCATTTTGCAGGATCGGGGAGGCCATGCCTGCAGTAAAAAGAAAGCAATTTTGCTCGCATATTATTCACCTGTGTAGGCCTTAAGAAAAGTATTAGAACTATTAGTTTTATTATAGAAGTATTATATAGTTCATGTTGTTGTGTCCAGTTGTTAAATGTAGTATTTTGTGTGTCATTTAACAGTTTGTATACCTGTGCGACTACAGACACCTTCTGCAATAGTCAACAGCACCCCTACATCGTCGAGGAGAACGTTGCTTTCTACCTCACATATTATCAAACTAATACAAGACTAGAAGAGAATAGCAACGTGACAGACAACCATGGCAGCGAAGAAGACTCAATGGACCCATACGGAACAGCATCGCATCAATCATATTTATCCTCTCTTTCCCCGTCAGATAACTCCCCCTGGCAAGCAACAAAACGGATCCTACGAGAACCAACCACCATTCCTGTTATCCGCGAGGACACAGTTTTACACCGATTTTCCATCTAAGTGCAATGTTCTTGTTACCTATTATGAAGAAATATTTGCTCCCAACAAATTTGGCAACGATGGAAAAATAGCAGATATTGAAAATGAACTCTACGAATACATTCAGAAACCAACCGACTCGAACAAAAACACTTCTCCATATGAATTGGATTTCTTCATTAAAAAGCTTCAAATAAAATATTTCAGGTCACTAACAGTGTTCTAAAAATCTCACCAAGAAGGAATTTGTACGATTAACTGAAATTTCAACACCTCATTAAGCATTGTTTACTTTGCTCAATCGTGGAAACTAGCTAAAATTATCGTGGTTCATAAACCAAAGAAGCCAAAAGACTTGCCATCAAGCTATCGACCAATTAGCCTATGTTGTCAAAATTGTTTGAAAAAGCTGTACTTAAACGGCTGATGCTAAGTCTATTGTAATAATATTAGTCCAGAATTTAATTTGGTTTTCGTCCACAACACTCAACCGTTCATCAATGTTTACTTTCTCTACATGCACTTTGGGCATAGTCTATAGAGAAGGTCAAAAATTCGATAACGAGATTTCACCGGAAATATATGTTTTGGGGTCCCTTATATCCAAAAAAAGCATTTTCACAAAAGGGTCCGTGTGTGTGTGTCCGTGTGTCTGTGAACACGATCACTCAAAAACGAAAAGTCAGTAAAATACCAAACTTGGTATTTAAGTTGAATATCTTCCAGGGATGCGACACGAAGACTTTGAGAAAAATCACCCCACCCCCAACTACCCTTTACATGGAACTTTTTTCGAAAATTTTGATTTTCGTCAAAAATGGCTCTAATGATTTTAATTAAAATATCATATATAAAATATATTTACGTCACAAACAAAATGTATATTTTGAATTTTCTGGGAATAGCCTCTGGAGACTACTTTATTCTGGACGAATTTTACGGAATTTTGCATAACTGCTAAACCGTAAGACTTAGATAAAAACTTACTATACAAGAAATGTAGAGCACGTTAAAATAGACAATTCATGCTATATACATGTTTTTCGTGGAGTTGATCGTTTTTCAGATATTCATTGTTTTTGGTTTCAGCTATGCGAAACTTAATTTTCTCAAATAGGAATTTGTCAATATAAACAAAGGAACTTCAGTCACATAGCAACCAGCTTATGGCTATCACTTTAACATATGATACGCCCTTATTTCGCTTCTACTTACAAGGAAACAAGTAATAAGACTATTTCTGCTAATTTGTTCTCGAGTAGCAGGAAGTAAATAGAGGCATAAGATTTTTAACAATAATTTGTTGCAGAGATGTAGAGGAAGTCGTGTGAATGGTACACATCAGATTTTTAAGATTTATCTAACGCATCAGAGAAGACTTTGAAGCAAAATAATACACTATCTCTGACACTGTTTCAGCATACTGGTCTACTGTTAAAATGATATATAATTGGAACTCCTAGTTACTTAATTGAGACAATTCAAAGCATTGAAGGTTATACATCAAGAACTCAATCAACCACAGCTGGAGTACTACACGACTCAATTTTAGCACCGATTGATGTTTTACATATTTCCCGAACATCCCCCCAGGTCTCTACAACTATTTGTGTAGATGGTAGTTATATTTTATTTTCACTGCAATATAAATGCAGTCATCAGTCGACTACAATCATTCCTATCGCTTCTAACTGAATAGTTTACCACGTGGCGTACTGTATTAATCACCGACAACACCAAACCTAAAATATTCTCTGTTCGGTACTTCCTCGATCCAGCTTCATTATCTCTTTTAACTTCATTGACTTCCATCAAAAACCGCAGTACTATTCTTGGTCTATTATTTGACACAGAATTAAATTGGAGTGCGCATGTATCACAAAAAACAGTATTTGCAAACACCAGATTAAAACAAAGTCATTTTTGGAAAAAGCTCCGTGTATATGTGTGCCTTTGGACAGCATAGCTCAAAAACGAAAAGACTATTAAATACCAAACTTGGTATTTAAGTTTGATGACTTCCAAAGATGCGACACGAAGATTTTCAAGAAAATCCACCTCCAACTATCCTTTACATGGAACAATTTTCGAAAATTATGATTTTCTAAAAAACTGCTCTAACGATTTTGATTAAAATATCGCATATTAAAGATATTTACAAATAAAAAATATATCTTCAATTTTCTGGGAATAACCTCTGAAGGCTACTTTATTCTGGATGAATTCTACGGAATTTTGCATAGCTGGTAAACCGTAAGAGATAGACAAAAGTTAACTTAACAGAAAATGTAGAGCTCATTAAAACACACAATTTATGTTATATACATTTTTTGCTTGGAGTTGATCGTTTTTGAGACATTCCATGTTGTTGGTTTCAGCTTTAAAAAACTTATACTTTTTACTTTCTGTATACGTACTATGGACATAGTGTAGAGAGCAGGTATTACACTCTACCCAAAAATTTGATACCGAGATTTCACCGGAAATGTATGTTTTAGTTCCCCTGTATCCAAAAAAGGTATTTTCAGAAAAAATATCCGTGTGTGTATTCATGTTTCAGTGTGTCCGTATGTCTGTGAACACGATAACTCAAAAATGAAAAGTCGGTAAAATACCATACTGGGCTTTTAAGTTTACTATCTTTCAGGAATGCGACACGAAGATTTTGAGAAAAATCCCCCCACCCCAAACAACCCTTTAGATGAAACTTTTTCGAAAATGTTGATTTTCTTAAAAGTGGCTCTAACAATTTTGATTAAAATATCGTATATTAAAGATATTTACCTGACAAATACAATGTATATCTTGAATTTTCTGGGAATAGCCTCTGAAGACTTCTTTATGCTATTTACATTTTTTTCGTGGAGTTGATCGTTTTTGAGATATGCCTTGTTACTGATTGATACTTTTTAATACTTTTCTCAAATAGGAATTTGTCAACTCCTGTCCACACAGACAAAGGAACTTCAGTCACGTAGCAACCAGCTTTTGACTATCACTTTAACCTATGGTACTCCCTCATTTCGCTCCTACTTACAAGGAAGCAAGTATTAAGACTATTTGTGCTAATTTTTTCTCCATTAGAATTAAGTAAATAGAAGCCATAAGCTTTTCAACAATAATTTATTGCAGAGATGTACAGAAAGTCATGTGAATGGAACACATCAGACTTTTTCTCTTCTACTTACAAGGAAATAAGTGATATTTCCGTTTCTGCTAAGGTTTTTCTAGATGTGGATAAAAGAATAAACTTATTAACAATAATTTGTTGTAGAGATGTAGAGAAAGTCATGAGCACGGGACACATCAGATTTTTATAAGGTATATTAGTAGGTTATTGATAATGTCCAGCGTGCTATCTTTCTCTAATATTTTCTTCATTAAGGAGTACAGCGCTGGCCACTTATGTGCTCAGGACGTTAGAAAGAAGAGAAAACAAAAGTTTGCAACAGCCTCTACAGACAGTTCTTTGTTATTTGTTTCCGTAAGAGAGAAGATGTGTAATAATGACGGGGTAGGAATTTAGGAGATCAGTTCACGAAGCGGGCAGCTGTTGCCGACTGTCCGGCTGACACAGTGCCAAGTTTTCATTCTTGAAGCTCCTAACACACACAAGATGTCGCCCCCACACACCATCTGCTCAAGACGCTACTTAGCTTTAATGTGATTCACACATTCTTCCTTATGGAGCATAACACATTCTGTGTTCTTGTGGCGTACAAGATACTTAACCAGGATGATGGTTCTGACACGATATGGCGCTTCATATGGATAGCTTTACCCCCTACCAGTGGCGGCTCCAAGCAGTGCGGATGGTTAAGGGGACTGGCACGTCTGAACATACGAAAATTACATCTTAAGGTGAAATTCCTAAATCGAAAAGTTTTCAACTAATCAGGCTGAAATTATGAACATGCATTTATGTTGTACAATTTCAGGAACAACTCTGTCATATGAATACACTGTACCACAATTAGTTCTACAGGTAAACATATTAAAGAAAGAAATAGACAAAAATTCAAGACATTTTTTAACACAATTGACTTAAAAAATCAATATCTAAAACAATATTAGGAATTTTAAAAGTCATTTTTGCTTGTCAAGAACCTATCCTAAAAATTTAAGAGAGCTTGACTAAAACCTGCATCGTGTGGAACATTTTGAATTGCAAAAAGTAACGAGTAAATCAAGTTTTAAAGTACGAAACATTTTCTCTCTTAAGTTGCAGACCTTGAAACAGTCTGAACCCTTCAGACACAAAAGCTGGACCCTCCTGCCTCTTGTTTCTCTCCTCTGCAGCAGTTTTCTTCAATTTTGGTTTAGAAGAAACAAAATATGAAGTTTATTACTTAATTACACAAGCACTGGTGGTATTGGAAGAAAATCATCTCATCAAATTTCTTTTGTACTGTTTTTACTTTCTCTAGACGCACTGTAGAGAAGGTATTGCACTCCACCAAGAAAATCGATACCGAGATTTCACCGGAAAAATATGTTTTAGGTCTCCTGTATCTAAAAAAAAGTATTTTCAAAAAAAGATCCATGTGTGTCCGTGTGTCCGTGTATCTGTGAACACGATAACTCAAAAACGAAAAGTCGGTAAAGTACCAAACTTGGCATTTCAGTTTAGTATCTTCCAGGGATGCGACACGAAGATCTTGAGAAAAACCTCCCCACCACAAAATACACTTTGGATAAAACTTTTTCGAAAATTTTGATTTTCTCAAAAATGGCTCAATTGATTTTGATTAAAATATCGTTTGTTAAAGATATCTACCTACCAAATAAAATGCATATCTTGAATTTTCTGGGAATAGCCTCTGAAGACTACTTTATTCTGGATCAATTTTACGGAATTTTGCATAACTGCTAAACCGAAAGAGATGGACAAAAACTTACCACACAACAAATGTAGAGCACTTTAAAACGCACAATTTATGGTTATACATTTTTTCGTGGAGTTGATTGTTTTTGAAATATTCCTTATTTTTGATTTCAGCTATAAGAAACATGTTTTTCTCATACAGGACTTTGTGAACTCATATCCATACAAACAAAGGAACTTCAGTCACATAGCAACCAACTTTTGACCATCACTTTAACCTATGGTAGTCCTTTATTTCGCTCCTACTTACAAGGAGGCAAGTAATAAGACTATTTCTGCTAATTTTTTCTCGATTAGGATAAAGTAAATCGAAGCATAAACTTTTTAACAATAATTTATTGCAGAGTTGTAGAGAAAGTCATGTGAATGGAACACATCAGATTTTTATTCAAGCATAAACATTTTTAAGCTTCTGTTTCGAAAACTGCATCGTGTGGAAAAATTTATTGTTTTGAAAACTGTTTCTTTGTAAGTATTAGAATGTCCCACTTACAGTTATCCATTTAAATCGTCACGTGTTACGGTTTAAAGGGTCGCTTCGTAATAAAAACAACGGGAAATTGACCTACAAGCTTTACATTATTTAATTAGGCAAAAAAAAAAAAAACAAACATTTTTTCACTTTTTGCAATTTTTGATCAAATATCACCTCAAAGTGCCTCCATTGTCGAGAGTCAGCTAGCTGACTTCTCACACGGAGGTCCCGGGTTCGATTCCCGTTTGGGGCGGAGAATTCTTCTATAACCTGAATTACTCCCTATCCCTCACAGAGTCTGGAAGTATGTATGTAAGAGTGAATATGTGTGTGTTTGAGGAAAATAAAACAATTTAAATTCAAAGTAAAGAAACTATAGACAACGAGTTGTGTCTAATGCAAAGCGATGTTAAGGGTGCTAAATAAATGAAAAAAAAAAAATCTGATGTGTTCCATTTACATGACTTTCTCTACACCATTGTCACAAATTATTCTTAGAAAGCTTATTTTTCTATTTACCTCATGGTAATTGAGATAAAGGTTAGTAGAAATGCTTTCTTTTAAGTAGAAGGGAAATAGGCTAAAACGACAGTCAAATTTTTAAAAGCTGATTGCCATGTGGATGAAATCCATTTCTTTGCATTGCCAGGGGTTGATATATACCATATGTGAAACATTTAAATATTTTAAAACAAACCAAAAACAAGGAATATCTAAAAAATCTGATGTGTTCCATTCACATGACTTTCTCTACGTCTCTGCAACAATTATTGTTAAAACTTACGCTTCTATTCATTCTAACGGAGAAAAAATATAGCAGAAATAGTCTTATTACTTGCTTCCTTGTAAGTAGAAGCGAAATAAGTGAGTACCATAGGTTAAAGTGATAGTTAAAACTGGTTGCTATGTGACTGAAGTTTCTTTATTTGTATGGACAGGAGTTACAAATTCCTGTATGAGAAAAGTATAAGTTTTTCAAAGCTGAAACTAAAAACAAGGAATATCTAAAAAGCGATCAACTCCACAGTAAAAATGTATATGGCATAAAAAGTGTGTTTTAACGTGCTCTACATTTTTCGTATTGTAAGTTTCTAATATTGTTTTAGATATTGATTTTTAAATTCAATTGTATTATACAATTTCTAGAATTTTTGTCTGTTTCTTGCTTTAATATTTTTACCTCTAGAACCAATTGTGGTAAAATAAATTCATATGATAGTTCTCCTCATGATACTTAAATGCATGTTTTGAAAAATAAAAAAAATTAAAATTTTCATCATTTTCATCATATGAAGTATGATACATAAAGCAAATTTTAAAGCATGTAACTACTGTACAACATAAATGCATGTTCAACATTTCAGCCTGATTAGTTCAAAACCTTTGGATTTAGGAGTTTCACAGATGCTAATAGCTTAAAGTATTAGGTTCTTTTACGTGTAAATAAACATTTTACGGGACCACCGACCATGGTAAGAATTTTTGCGTCCGAAAAAAGCACCAGCTTCCGTCAGGTTTGAGTCTACAAATCTTGGGTTATAGAGGCTAGCGCGGTAGCCACTACACCACCGAGGGCAACCTAGATGATTAACATTCCACTTTATTCGCTGCAATAAATGCAGCTTGCTGTTTGTACAGGGCAGTCTTATATCTCGACGCGGGTCTGAATTTCCTGGCTAAGTTAATACAACCTTTGTGAGAATACAATAAACCGGAGAACAGTGTCATGTGTAATTGCTGTTCTCTTGGCGAGAGGAAACAGCCCGAAATTCCCTTCCAACTTAAACCCTTCTCTCCCTCTTGTCACTTACATGTTCCTACTATGGCATTAATTCAATCTTTATACAACGTACTCCTGACGCGATTCATGCTCAGTAATTGCATTCCCGATAGATGTTAATTGATTTACAAGTTCTATTGCGTTTTAGACGCTTCCCTGTACATGTGAAAACTCGAGCAATACTACACGTTCATGAATGTACATTCAAGAAACACGTTATCATGGTCAAAGTTCATTGAAGAATGAAAACAGCATTTAAAAACGGATTTTGTTGCTTTATTTCTCCATATAAACTCCAGAAAGGCTAATACATTTGTCATATCGGTGTTCTCATTTAATTAAAATATCTCTGTTGTGAAATTTATCAAAGTCCTCAAAATAGCTGTATGCCTCATCAATGACCTCCTCGTTGCTGTGAAATCTTCCTCCTTCAAGAAGTTTTTGAGGTTTGAGAACAGGTGGTAGTCACTGGGTGCTAGATCTGACGAATAGGGTGGATGTTCAAGCAATTCCAACTTTAATTCCCACATTTTTTCACATTGCAATGACTGAACGATGATCCAGAGCATTGTCGTGATGAAACAAGATTCTTTTTTGCCAAATGAAGTCCTTTTCTTTTCATCTCATCACTCAAACGTTACAGTAAATTTGCGCTGTAGTCACCAGTGATACTTTTACAATTTTCCAAGTAATCGATAAAAATAATTCCCTGTGCATCCCAGAAAACACTCGCCATAGCCTTGTTAGCTGACAAAATTGACTTTGTCTTTTTATTTTCTCTACATGTACTATGTGTATAGTGTATAGAGTAGGTATTGTATGCACTCAAAAATTCGATACCGAGATTTCACCGGAAACATACGTTTTAGGGTTCCCTGTGTCCAAAAAAGGTATTTTCAGAAAAAGGTCTGTGTGTGTGTCCACATGTCCGTGTGTGTGTGTGTAACTGTGAACACTATAACTCAAAAACGAAAAGTTGGTAAAATACTAAACTTGGTATTTAAGTTTGGTATCTTCCAGAGGTGTGACACGAAGATTTTGATAAAATCTCCCCACCCAAACTACCCTTTACATGGAACTTCTTGCGAAAATTTTGACTCTCTAAAAATGGGATTTGGATTAAAATATCTTATATTGAATATATTTACCTAACTAATAACATGTATATCATGAATTTTCTGAGAATAGCCTCTGAAGACTAGTTTATTCTGGATTTAGAGAATTTTGAATAACAGCTAAACGGTAAGAGATGAACTAAAAATTGCCACACAAAAATGAATAGCAAGTTAAAACACACAATTTATGTTATATACATTTTTTTTCTCGTGGAGTTGATAGTTTTTGAGATATTCCTTGTTTTTGGTTTCAGCTTTGAAAAACGTATACTTTTCTCATACAGGAATTTGTGAACTCCTGTCCATGCAAACAAAGCAACTTCAGTCACATATCAACCAGCTTTTGACTATCACTTTAACCTATGGTACACCCTTATTTCCCTTCTACTTACAAGGAAGCAAGTAATAAGACCATTTCTGTTAAAGAAGCATAAACTTTTTAACAATAATTTGTTGCAGAGATGTAGAAAAAGTCATGTGAGTGGAACACATAAGATTTTTTTTACTTGTGGGAGTGTTGATCAAGGAGGTTCCTGGATAGCAACTTCAGCAATCTGAGGATCTGTAAACTCGCTTCATAGCGAGATTAAATCTCTCACCGCAGAATTTCTGAAGTAGATGAACACGGTATACGGAGAACACGAAATTTCACAGAGTCAACATGAGGTGTTGACAAATCAGACCGCGGCTATGAGCTACGAGATAAGAAGTGTAACTTGCCGATAGTTCACTTGCTCTAGAGAGGTAAATTCCTCTGAAGTATGGCAGGCACTTCATCTCTCTTACGGTAATTTTGCGCTACACCAAGGTAACAACAGAGCGAGCTTTACGACCTCGCAGTGTGTGAAATAAGGGAAATATAACCCTAGCACTATGCTTCAACTTTCACAAGTTGGTATCTTAACTTACAATAAAACAAACAAGTAACATTTTGTGTTGAATTAGGTATTTTAAAATGTTGAGGTGTACCATTCACAAGACTTTCTCTATATCCCTGCAACAAACTATTCTTAAAAAGCTTATACGTATATCTTGAATATATTCTCTATACACTATGTACATAGTATGCGTAGAGAAAGTATAAATTATTTTAGTATGGTTTTAGGCCAGTATAGTTTTACTCTTACTTGCCTAAATTCTTCTAGTTCAAATTCTGCGTCAACTTTCTACCCTTAATTTTAAACAAATTATCATTTCGTGCGTAATATGTTATGGGTATATTGAACTACTCCATAATAGTAAACAAATGTCAAAAGTTACACTCTAGTACCTTCTCGAAAACGCCCCTTTATTCGTTTCGTAGTTGACTTACCCTCCCAGTCTGACACCCTCTAGGACTTACAAGAGCATACCTAGGGATCAGGAGACTATCGGGCAGCCAACGGCACGAAACACCAGAACCTGTTGGCCTGTAGTCAGGCATGAGCGTGAATGACATGAAATGTAAGCAAAATAATAATAAAAAAGGTGATGATGGAGCAATTGCTGGAATGAATGGCGGGGAAAACCGGAGGACTCGGAGAAAATCGCCCAGACGCGGTTTTGTACAAATAAATCCCACATGCAGGCCTTGGGACCGAATCGGGCCGCAGGTGGGAGGCGAGCGGTCTAACCACTTGGCCACATTATTCATAATGCTTATGCTGCTGCTCCTCCTCCTACTCATCACACTACTTCTCATACTACTGCTACTGCCAACACCAACACCACCACCAATAGTAGTAGTAGTAGTAGTAATAATAATAATAATAATAATAATAATAATAATAATAATAATAATACTGCTCCTACTCCTTCTACTGCTAATCCTACTCCTACCACCAATAATCGCCCTCCGTGGTGTAATGGCTACTTGCTAACTTCATATACCCAAGGTCGCGGGTTCAAAACCGGCGAAGGACGATGATTTTTTCGGGTGTAAAAATCCTTAATTAGCTTCCTTCGGAAGGGAAGTAAAGCCGTTGGTCCCGTGTCGCAGATTTACGGCACGTAAAAGAACCTCAAACCTGATAAAGAGGCCTCTGAGCAAAATTAAGCGGTCTTTCACGCCCAATTTAGAATGGGACGCTGAGAACCACAGCAGTTAAAGAACGTCCATAAATAACACGACATTTTTATTTCACCACCAATAGTAATAATAATAATAATAATAATAATAATAATAATAATAATAATAATAATAATAATAATACTGCTCCTACTGCATCTACTCCTCATCCTATCACCAATAATAATAATAATAATAATAATAATAATAATAATAATAATAATAATAATAATAATAATAATAATAATAATAATAGTAATAACAACAACAATAATATACATTTTTCAGGATGGCTTTGGGGCAGTTTAATTGCGTTGCCTAAGTTTTTCTAGCTTAAACTTTGCGTCAAGCTTCTACAAATTGTTATTTCGTGCGTAATATACTATGATCATATTGAACTTATTCCACAAAAGTGAACAAATGTCAAAGTTACATTGCAGTACGTTTTCGAAAGCGCCCCCTTAATCACAGAGTGTAATGCATAAAGCACAAAGGTAATTAATTACATTCACGAAATGCTACGACAGCAATATTACAGCTTAGAGACAAAACACAATCTAGAGGTCATGTGTTTATTTCTGTTGGTGTACGTACAGCTTCTAGGAGACGGAGGCAAAAACTGGTCTAGTGCACGGAGAGACAAATTATCCAACAAGCCAGGCGAGGACAACAGTATCACTCCGCTTTGTCTGGACCAAGGGATCTACTTCTTAACCTACACTCTTCTACTTTCAATATACAAAAAAATGATGTGTTCTATTCATATTAACAAATTACTGTTAAAAAGCTTATTCTTCTATCTACTTCACGCTAATCGAGAATAGCATTAGCAGAAATAGTCTTATTACTTGCTTCCTTCTAAGTAGAAGCGAAATAAGGGAGTACCATAGGTTAAAGTGATAATCAAAAGCTGGTTGTATGGACAGAAGTTTACATTCCTGTATGAGAAAAGTATGATTTTTGAAAGCTAAAACCAAAAACAAGGAAAATATAAAAAACGATCAATTCCAAAAAAAAAAAAAAAAAAAAAATTATAACATAAATTGTGTGTTTTAACGTGCTCTACATTTTTGTGTGGTAAGTTTGTGTCCATCTCTTACGGTTTAGCAGTTATGCAAAATTCCGTAAAACTCGTCCAGAATAAAGTAGTCTTCAGAGGCTATTCCCAGAAAATTCAAGATATACATTTTATTTGTCAGGTAAATATATTTAATATGTGATATTTTAATAAAAATCGTTAGAGCCATTTTTGAGAAAATCCACATTTTCGGAAAAATTCCATATAAAGGGTAGTTTGGTGTGGGGGGATTTTTCTCAAAATCTTCGTGTCGCATCCCTGGAAGATACTGAATTTAAACACAAAGTTTGGTATTTTACAGACTTTTCGTTTTTGAGCTATCGTGTTTACAGACACACACACACACACGGATCTTTTTCTGAAAATGCTTTTTTGGATACAGGGGACCACAAAACACATATTTCCGATGAAATCTCTGTGTCGAATTTTTGGGTGGGTACATAGTACGTGTAGAGAAAGTGAAAGTAGTCAATAATTATGTACATTCAGTAAATATTGATACACCTAGTTCTTCCCATTTAAATTATGCTACTGATAGTGTCGAGTTTAATGTAATTTTTAATAGAGAATAGATAAAAGAGCATATGAACGCGCTCTATGGAGCAAGCATGTTTTAAAATTTCAAGTGGTTTGTCATACTGAATAGTACCTTAATCTTTAAACTGATTTTCTCAAAATGAAAATGTCTAAAGCAACAAAAGTTACACTAGAAATTTTACTAGAAGCTTCATTCATACATGAAATTAAAGCGTAAGAAAGAGGCTGTTTTGTAAAGTAGACTTTTTAAATTACAATAGAAATCACCAGAAGTATGAATTTTTAAAATAAATTTTCATAACATTTTTTATGTATTTAACCAAAATATTGAACTGTATAACTACTAATCATATACAAATATTCTACTTCACAGGATAAAGCTCGCATTAAGCCACAAGTGAGTGAAAGAAAAATCTTGAAATATTAATTTTTGGCAGTGCTATAACGTTTTGGAAAAGTCATTTTTTCAAATTTTGGATTCTTTTTCATGAAAATAGAGTTTTGAAATATTGTGCTATATAGTTAAAATCAGTTGTTTTAACTTAAAACATTTCATAGAGTTCTTGTTAAAATTGTAGAATTTCTTTCCAAACGGGTTAACACCTTAATAAACTCAGTTTAATTGTGGAGTTACGCAGGCTTTTCCGGTCGGAGTTATTAGTGTTAATAGTAAATTATTTAACTAAGTGCGAAAGTGGAGCTTTATTAATGAGTGGGTCAAGTTAGATCAAGACCGTAGGGACTTAATAAAGCTACTTTTGTTGAATACAATACTTTATCATTGTTTATCTAAGAAAATACGTTTTTAATACAGGAAATAATTACAATAATTATGTCATATTAAATCTTATATCAGAGAACAATTTTAATTCTATTATATTCATGTCATGAACTTGATTGTTGTTATGGTGACCATTGTAGTTAACTGAAATCAATAAATCGCCATTTTCGATAATGGATGTTATGGACGATTTTTATTAAATTATGCAGAGTCTGTTTTTAGTGGTCCTATTGAATGTGATACTATTGTTACACGTAACCAGATTTATGCAGAAGTTGGTGTAACAAATGAGTTGGTTGAAAAAGAAATGTCAGCTTAAGTGATAATATGGCTGCTCTAATCAATGTTAAAAGTATACAAATTGTCAGATTACTACACATTTCCGTTAGAATTTTCTTCTATGATTTATGGTTGAAGTCGTGCTTAACCTTTATACGGGTATGATTTATGGTTGAACTCATATTTAACCTAAAAGTTATTTGTTTCTATGCATTTTTAGTTGGCAGTACGCAGTAGAAGATTGTCTTTTTTTTTTTTTTTTTTTTTTTTTTTTTTTCCCCAAGGCCTTCTATTGTACAGGAGGGAAGCTATATACTAAACATTTGTAAAGGGAAATGTTTTTTTCTTAAGAATCATGACGTAATTTATAGTTGCTATGGGAAAATACATACGAAGTGTTATTTGCTTTATACGAAAATAAACAGAAGCTTTTGCAATAGAAAAGTATCAATTAATAGCCTGCTTTTGAAACGCTAAATACTCTTCCGAGCTTACAGGCTGGTTTAAATAGGTAACGCAGCGAAAACCTTTTTTGTGAGTGGCAAAGAGTAATTATCCTGAAAATGGGCCACCGCCTTGTGAACTAAGTTTCTGAGGAAGATAATAACACAGCAAAGTGTATATTAATTGCAACAATAGAAAACTGCTGCTACCGTAAACCGCAGCATCTCGGTTAAGAAACTGTCACGGTATCTTTGTATTCTGAAGCCATAAATATCTTAGGTTCACCAGGAGAACTGCCGCTTCAATACAAGCAAGCTGAAGTCAAGCGAAGAACACAAAAATGTCAAACGTGCAATGTCAGCAGCGCCAAACTAGCTCTCCACATGCCTGGAAAATGTGCTCTCCTCCCTGTCGCTTGAGCGTGACACAGTTCAGAAAGGAAGTGCATATCGCTTTGAGGTCTTTTACTCACATAGAGTTTTATAGCGCGTTCAAAAACATGCACAGCAACATAGCCAGGGTCCACATCAAGTGCTGTTTTCTGCATGAGTAGCCTGCAACTATGAAGAAAAGGTCATATCTAGTGGTTGTGTATAATTGGCTACTATATTTGAGCACCGCTAGAAATGGAGGCAACATACGAGGGGGCGGATCGAAAAGTAACGCACAGTCATTTTTGCTTTCTCTACACGTACTAAAACAATAAAATAAAAATCTGTATAAAAACTCTGGTACCTAATTTCTAAATCCAGGGCTAATATGCTAGATTTTTAAAAACATATTTATTTCCATACATCATACATATATTAACAAATTAAATATAAATATAAATTAAAAAAATAAAATTACAGCATAAAATAAAAATTATAAAAATAATAAATTATAATAAACTACATAATAACAAAAATTAATAAAAATAATAACTTAAACTATAACAATTTTTCAAAATTTAAATTATTACACTTTCATAATTTCATCTAAATAAATAACCAATAATATACAAACATTAATTAATAACAAACAAATTACATAATACATAAAACACACCACAAACATAAACATTTTAATACCAAAATTCACATAAACCTAATTCTTCTATTACATTACAACATCCCTGCACTACCACCACCTAAAACTAACAAATATATAAATTAATTGATAGCATCCATTTATTATTATTATTATTATTATTATTATTATTATTATTATTATTATGTCCATAGTGTATAAAGAAGGTATTGTATTGTACCCAAAAATTCGATACCGAGATTTCACTGGAAAAACACGCTTTAGGGTCCCCTGTATCAATTCACACGAGTTTCACTGCATCTGTGTAACAAATTAATTTTAATTAGCTTATTTTTCATTTCTTGCTAAAACATTAGCAGAAACGGTTTTATTACTTATTTCCTTATAAGTAAAAGGGAAATAAGGGAATACACTAGGCTAAACCAGGAGTCAAATGTTTTAAAATGTGGTTGCTATGGTATAAGAATCCGATTCTTTGCGTGGTCAGGTGTTGACAAGTTCCCATATGCGATTGGTATTAAGTATTTTAAAACTGAAAACAATAACAAGGAATATCTTAAAAACGGTCAACTTCAGCAAAAAAAGTGTATAACATAAATTGCGTATTTTAACGAGCTCTAATTTTTTGTGTAGTAAGCTTTTATCTATCTCTTACAGTTTACCAGTTAGGCAGAATTCCGTAAAATTCATCCAGAATAAAGTAGTCTTCAGAGGCTATTCCCAGAAAATTCAAGATATACATTTTATTTCTCAGGCAAATATCTTTAATATATGATATTTTTATCAAAATCGTTAGAGCCATTTTTGAGAAAATCAAAATTTTCTAAAAATGTTCCATGTAAAGAGTAGTTTGGGGTGGGGGGATTTCTCTCAAAATGTTTGTGTCGCATCCCTGTAAGATACCAAACTTAAAAACCAAGTTTAATATTTAACGGACTTTTCGTTTTTGAGCTCTGCTGTCCACAGACACACTGGTAGACAGACAGACAGACAGAGACACACACACACACATACACACACACCACACACACCACACACCACACACACACACACACACACACACACACACAAAGTCTCAAAACATATATTTCCGGTGACATCTTGATATCGAATTTTTGGGTGTAATACAATACTTTCTCTATACACTATGTACATGGTACGTGTAGAGAAAGTAAAAAGGTAAAAAGAAATGAACCAGTAAGTTTAGTCAACTTTCAGATACATTGGCTTAATTCGTCTATCTGACTGATATTTCGACAAATTAGGTACATTTTTATTAGCACTTAATATGGTTGGCACTGCTGAGCTGTATGCTTTTATTCTTCTATGGTATGACGTAAGTGTGTCATCGAGGGAGGTTTGCCGCTTTTGTTACCTGAGTAGACGCCGCAAGGACAGAACGTTTTATTTACCGGTGCAAATCAGTGTTTATATTTCATGCTGTGACCTTGTATAAAGGATGAACACTTGGTGAGTTTGATTGCACACAGTTGACAAATCATTTTACTCCTTTATATTGCGAAATATTTCTTTCCTCGTATTGGCATTCGGCGGGAACTTTTCTTAAATTAATGCATCTGTGAAATTTAACCAAACATTAAGAACAATTAACCTATTATTTTGTTTACATTCAATTAAATATATTGATTTGATTGAAGAGAATTTAAATTATTGGTATACGTTGGTTCCACCACTTGGCATTATTTCTATACGTGGGTACTTTGTTATTTCGTCATTAGAACAGCATTGTAGTTACTGGTCTGTTATAAACATTTAGGGCCCTAAGCTGCAAAGCGTAGCCCAACGTGGACGGCCCTAAGCCGCAAAGCGTATCCGAGGGATCTGTGAAGCTAAAACCCCAATGATCCTAAGAAGAAATCAAAACTTCAACAATCTGGTGACTTTCACATATGAACACTTTTAAATATGGATCGCTAGTAAAAGTCACACTACTTCTTAAGACCGTTTGTGTGTGTGTGTGTGTGTGTGTGTGTGTGCGCCTGCGCGCGTACGGGCATTTGGCGGGAATTTTTCTTAACTTGATGTATCTTTGAAATTAGATAAAAAATTATGAACAATTAAACTATTGTTTAGATTCAATTAAATATGTTGATTTCGGTTAAAGAGAATATTTTGGTCCCCAGAATTTGTATTATATTTTAATAAACTTAAGAGAAGAGAACCGAAAGTTTATCATGATAAAATATTTGAAGCTTTAAGTGGACTACCACCATTTTTAAGATTTTTCCCAAAATGAATTGCAATTCAAAATTTTATATCCGGAGATTAATATTAATGGAACAATTTTATCGATTGATACGATAATGAAGCAATTTATTCATGAAAGGCATTCAACTACTAAAGGTAACCATCAATGAAAAGGTGCACAGGCACTTTTTTGCTAAACGTGGAATTATAATGTCTCTACTCTTTGTGAAATAAAACATTTCATAAAGGTTGATTTTTAAAATAATTAAAATATTTTTACTTTCTCTATACGTACTATGTACATAGTGTATAGAGAAGGTATTGTATTGCACCCAAAAATTCGATACCGAAATTTCACCGGAAATACATGTTTTGAGATCACCTGAATCCAAAAAAGCAATAATAGAAAAATGTGTGTGTGTCTGTCTGTGTGCATGTGTGTGTGAATCTGAGGGCAGCATAGCTCAAAAATGAAAAGACTGTTATATTCCAAACTTGATATTTATGTTCAGTATCTTCCATGGCTGCGGCACGAAGATTTTCAAGAAAATCCCCCCAACTCCAACTACCCTTCATAATGGAAAAATTTTCGAAAATTTGATTTTCTAAAAAATGGCTCTAACGATTTTGATTGAAATATCACATTTAAAGATATTTACCTGAAAAAAAAATGTATATCTTGAAGTTTCTGGGAATAGCCTCTGAAGACTAATTTATTCTGGATGAATTTTACGGAATTTTGGATTAACTGCTTAACCGTAAGAGATGGACAAAAAACTACCACAAACAAAATGTAGGACAAGTAAAAAACACAGAATTTATGTTATATGCGTTTTTTTCGTGAGTTGATCATGTTTGAGATATTCCTTGTTATTGGTCTCAGCTTTGAAAAACTTATACTTTTCTCATTCGGGGATTTGTCAACTCCTGTCCATACAAATAAAGGAACTTCAGTCACATAGCAACCAACTTTTGAGTATCACTTTAACCTGTAGTATTCTCTTATTTCTCTTCTGCTTGCAAGGAAGCAAGAAATAAGACTCGATTAGCATGGAGTAAATAAAAGCATAAGCTTTTTAATAATTTGGTGCAGAGATGTAGAGAAAGTGATTTGAATGGAAGACACAGATTTGTTTTACAGGGGACCTAAACATTTTGGTTTCGGATTTCTGGGTTTAATTCCTTCTCTATACACTATGTAATAGTACGTGTAGAGAAAGTAAAAGAAATCTGATGTGTTCCATGCACATGGCTTTCTCTACATCTCTGCAACAAAATATTGTTAAATGATGCTATTTACTTCATGCTAATCGAGAAAAAAATTAGCAGAAATAGTCTTATTATTTGCTTAATTGTAAGTAGAAGCGAAATAAGGGAATCCCATAGTTTTAAGTGATAATCAAAAGCTGGTTGCTATGTGACTGAAGTTCCTTTGTTTGTATGGACAAGAATTGAAAAATTCCTGTATGAGAAAAGTACGTTTTTCAAAGCTGAAACCAAAAACGAGGTATATTTCAAAAACGACCAACTCCACGAAAAAAATGTATGTAATATAAATTGTGTGTTTTGATGTGCTCTACATTTTTTGTGTGGTAAGGTTTTGTCAATTTCTTACCGTTAAGTATTTATGTAATATTCCGTAAAATTCACTCAGAATAAAGTAGTCTTCAGGGTCTATTCCCAGAAAATTCAAAATATAGATTTTATTTGTTAGGTAAATATCTTTAATATATGATATTTTAATCAAAGTCGTTAGAGCCATTTTTGAGAAAATCAACATTTTCGAAAAAAATTCTATGTAAAGGGCAGTTTGGGGAGGGGGTATTTTTCTCAAAATCTTCGTGTCGCATCGCTAGAAGATACTAAACTTAAATACCAAGTTTGGTATTTTACCGACATTTCGTTTTTGAGTTATCGTGTTCACAGACGCACAGACACATGGACACACACACACGGACCTTTTTCTGAAAATACTTTTTCTGGATAAAGGGGACCCTAAAACATATATTTCCGGTGAAATCTCCGTATTGCATTTTTTGGTGAAGTGCAATACCTTCTCTATATCTACACTATGTACATAGTATGTGTAGAGAAAGTAAATAATTGCTTTTTTTTTTGTAGAGAACGAATACAAAATCCAACCTCCAAAAGCAGTGAATTAATCTAGAAGTAGATTTTTTCGTAGCAAAAGCATCATGAGATGATTGTATTTCATGACTAAGAGCTTTTTCCCGCGTTGCCACTATCAACTCAATAACGTGAGGAAATAACTTCGGAAGTTATTTATTTAGTAAACAGTCCGCAGATAATAGACACACACAGTTTGGTTTTACTTTGAACTATTGTCAGTTAACAAACAGGGATATTTATTTTGTTAATATTACACTCGAAACATCTGTTCAAAGGTTCCACATAATGGCTTTGGAATTCGTTGAACCAAAGTAAATTAGTTACGGAATATGAACACGCATTTCAACAGTTGCTCTCAATCTCATTAAACGCTCTACAAAGATGCCATGGCCCACTGTAAAGTGCCAATGAGTTGCTGGGCTCTAAGCCGTTTACTCAGTGCCGCTGCCTTGCGCTGCCACAACCAAGGAGAGTGCTTACTTGGAGAGCACGAAAAGCAATACATTTTCACCACTAATTATGGACAATATATAGCAATTTAATAGGACATCTATTTTTAAGCTCATTTGTTGAAATCCTGGGATTTTGTATGTGAATGTTTTTATAAAAATCTAATGCGTTCCTTCACATGACTTCCTCTACATCTGTAACATTATTATTCTATAGCCTCTAAAGACTACTTTATTCTAGATTAATTTTACGGAATTTTCCATGAAGCTAAACCGTAAGAGATGGACAAAAGCTTATCACAAAAAAAAAAAAAAAAAAAAAGTATAGCACGTTAAAACATATAATTTATGTTATATATATTTTTACTTTCTCTATACGCACTATCTACATTGTATAGAGAAAGTATTGTAATGCACCCAAAAATTCGATACCAACATTTCACCGGAAATACATGTTTTGGAACCTCCTTAATAAAAAAAATTAGAAAAGTATCCGTGTGTGTGTGTGTTTCTTTGGACAGCATATCTCAAAATTGAAAAGACCGTTAAAAACCAAACTTGGTATTTAAGTTTGGTATCTTCCAAGGATGCGACAGAAGATTTTCGAAAAAATCATCCACCCCCAAATACCCTTTACATGGAACTTTTTTTGAAAATTTTGGATTTCTCAAAAATGGCTCTAACGATTTTGATTAAAATGTCGTATATTAAAGATATTTACCTGACAAATAAAATGTGTATCTTCAATGTTCTGGGTATACCCTTTGAAGACTACTTTATTCTGGATGAATTGTACGGAATTTTGCATAACTGCTAAACCGTAACAGAAGGCAAAAACTTACCACACAAACAATTTAGAGCAGATTGAAACAAACTATTTATGTTATATGCATTTTTTTCCTGGAGTTGATCATTTTTGAGATATTCCATGTTTTTGGTTTCAGCTTTCAAAAACACACTTTTCTCATACAGGAATTTGCCAACTCCTGTCCATACAAACAAAGGAACTTCAATCACATAGCAACCAGCTTTTGACTATCACTTTAACCTATGGTAGTCCCTTATTTCGCTCCTACTTACAAGGAAGCAAGTAATAAGACTATTTCTGCTAATTTTTTCTCGATTAGCTTGACGTAAATAGATGCATGAGCTTTTTAACAATAATTTGTTGCAGAGATGTAGAGAAAGTCATGTGAGTGGAACACATCAGATTTTTTTGGTAATGTTTAACGCCTGCTTCTACTACTTGTGGCACTGCAGGTGATGACATTGGTGATATATGAAGATGGAGCACCGGTGGAATGCAATGGAGGGGGAAACCGGAGAACCCGGTCGCGGTGGGATCAAACCTGGACCGTCTATGGAAGAGGTGAGTGGTATAACCACTCGGCCAGAGCGCGACCACTAATCTCCTTTTAGCTCGATACATTTTCTCCATTTATGCCTTCCAAAAAGTAGGATTTCCAAAGGTCCTCAAAATCATTTTCCTCCGAGCCAGTTTTTCAAGTTTGGAAATAAAGAAAACTCACTGGGGGCCAAATTTTGTGAATATGATGGATGTTCTAGTGATTCGAACCTTAATTCTACAATTTTTGCTGGTGTGTACCCTTGCATTACCTTGATGGTAGAGCAACTTTTTCTTTGTCAGACGAGGGCGCTTTTTTATTTCTTCAGTCAACCAGTACTATAACGATGCATAATACTCTCCATTTATCGTTCTTTCTTTCTGCAAGTAATCAATGTAGATAATTCTGCGTGCATCCCCCCCCCCCCCCACAAAAATAGAGGGCATTTTATCTGCAGATTTCAACACTTCGTCTTCTTCGGAGACGGTTCGCTTATAAAACCCCACTGTTTTGACTGTACCTTTGTTTCTGGAGTGTAGCAATATCCATGTTATATCCAAAGTTATGTATCGCGCAGAAACTCGCCAGGATTGCGACGGAAAAGTGCCAAAGCAGCTCCGAAATGATCATACTGTTGCGTTTATTTTCCCTTGCGAGCAAACGCGGCACCCATCTTACCGAAGCCTTTGTCAGATCTAATTTTTGGTGTAAAATTGAGAAGACTGTACCTTTCTGATATGCCTGTGGCCTCTACTATATCACAAACTTTGATTCTTTGATTACTCGAGCCATATCCTGAGTTTTACCAACCATTTCGGAGGAAGTCACTTCGATTGAACGTCCGGAACGATGTTCATCATTTGTAGATGTACGGCCACATTTATCTAAATTCATTTATCTAGTTGTAAATTGTCGCAAACACAGGAGTAGATGTGCCATGAATTTTATTCAACTCGGTTTTTATCTCTTTTGAATAGAAGTGTTTAATCACCGCACGAAACCTTTTCTTTTTCATCTTTCTAAATAACCACAGGATTGTTGATTCAATCGCTTATGGCAACGAAACCACGTGATGGATATAGCTGAAACTTTAACTGCCGTATAGTAAGAGACGATCTTTACTAAATACAAACTTTTTTTGATGCTAGAGCTGTAATTTATTAGATTTCCTGGGGTTCTTGCTTGGAACGAATAGGAGCAAACAGTTGAGCCACGTGTATCTTGTTACTAATCTGCAAACTCTAAGTTCTCCAGGGCGTATGTTCCTTAGTTAAACCTCGTGCAGAAGTAGCCACCAGAGAAACTAATCTTAGGGGTGGGGGTGTGGGGGGGTGTGTGGAAGGTCTAAGACAAGTCCGAGGTAATTAGAAAACTTGGCGCGGAGTTCGATGTAGCGTGAAGCAGGCAAATGGCAGCGCTCTTATTGGAAAAGTGGAGTCCAGCAGGTCGAACCAACATCCACAGACCTCCCTCCAAAAACTGCAGCAGTTGCCTGTCGGAACAGAATGTATTTTCACCCACTTTTGTCAAATGAGACTTTCGACAAATGAAATGGGCATGTTGCACCTTTCGCAATGCGGTAAAGAGTTGAAATACATTTAAAAAAAATCTGATGTGTTCCATTCACATGGCTTTCTCTATATCTCTGTAACAAATTATTGTTAATAAGCTTATTCTTTTATTTATTACATGCTAATCGAGAAAAATTAGCAGAAATAGTCTTATTTCTTGCTTTATTGTAAGTAGAAGCGAAATAACGCAGTACCATAGGTTAAAGTGAAAGCCAAAAGCTGGTTGCTATGTGACTGAAGTTCGTTTGTTTGTATGGACACGAGTTGGCAAATTCCTGGATGAGAAAAGTATAACTTTTTCAAAGCTGAAACCAAAAACAAGGAATATCTCAAAAACGATCAACTCCACGAAAAAAAATGTATATAACATAAATTGTGTGTTTTAACGCGCTCTAAATTTTTTGTGTGTTAAGTTTTTGTCCATATCATACGGTTTAGTAGTTATGCAAAATTCATCCAGAATAAAGTAGTCTTCAGAGGCTATTCCCAGAAAATTAAAGATATAAATTTTATTTGTTAGGTAAATATCTTTAATATGCGATATTTTAATCAAAATCATTACAGCCATTTTTTAGAAAATCAAAATTTCGAAAAAAGTTCCATGTAAAGGGTAGTTGGGAATGGGGGAATTTTCTTGAAAATCTTCGTGTCGCATCCTTGGAAGATAACAAACCTAAATACCAAGATAAGTTGTTAACGGACTTTTCGTTTTTCAGCTATGCTGCCCACAGACACACACACACACACACACACACACACGGACATTTTGCTAAAAATGCTTCTTTTTGGATTCAGGAGGTCTCAAAACATGTATTTCCGGTGAAATCTCGGTATCGAATTTTTGGGTGCATTACAATATCTTCTCTATACACTATGTACATAGTACGTATAGAGAAAGTAAAAATCTAATGTGTTCCATGACTCTCTACATCTCTGTAACAAATTATTGTTATAAAGCTTATGCTTCTATTTACTTCATTTTTTAAATAAATAAGAGTAAAACCTACATAACCACAGTCCAATGTAACCCATCATCTTCCAAGCATCACACCGATTATTTTACTTGGGCTCTTCCCGTCCTTTAGCACAGTCAGTGGGATTTGAACTTGCACCATTTGGCTTTTAATGGATAGCCAGTCCATTAACTATCACCTAATCTCATGGCTATTTGAACCACCTTTTTGGTAGTGCCTTTGGCAGGATTATGAAAACTGGTTTAGAAGAATTTAAACTTTTAATTGGGAAGAAAAATATTAATAAAGCATCTACATATATTTTCATTTCTGTTTTCTCTCTTATTTTATATAATAATTTTATAGGCTTATTAGCATATATTTTTACTAGAACTTCAGTTTTAAATTTGAATATAGTATACTAATCCAAGCAACTAAGGGCTAATCGAGAAAAATAACAGAAATAGTCTTATTACTTGCTTCCCTGTAAGTAGAAGCGAAAAAAGGAGGTTAAAGTGATAATGAAAAGCTGGTTGTTATGTGACTGAAGTTCCTTTGTTTGAACAGGAGTTGAAAAATTCCTGTATGAGAAAAGTATAAGTTTCTTTAAAGCTGAAACCAAACTACAAGTAATATCTCGAAAACGTCCAAGTTCACGAAAAAATGTATGTAACATAAATTGTGTGTTTTATCGTGATCTACATTTTTTCTATAGTAAGTTTTTGTCTATCTCTTACGGTTTACTAATTATGCAAAATTCAATAAAAATCATCCAGAATAAAGAAGCCTTTAGAGGCTATTCCTGGAAAATTCAAGATATAACTTTTATTTGGCATGTAAATCAAAATCGTTACAGCCATTTTTGAGAAAATCAAAAGTTTCAAAAATTTTCCATGTAAAGGGTAGTTTGGGGTGGGAGGATTCTTTTTTTAGAAGCATCGTGTCCCATTCTTTTAAGATACCAAAGTTAAATACCAACTCGTTTTTGAGTTATGCTGTCCACAGACACACACACACGCGGACCTTTTTCCAAAAATGTATTTTTTTATTCAGAGGGACCCAAAAAATGTATTTCCGGCGAAATATCGGTAATTCATTTTTGGGTGGAATGCAATACCTTCTCTATACACTATGTACATAGTACGTGTAGAGAAAGTAAAAATCTAACGTGTTCCATTCATATGCATTCCTTACATCTCTGTAACAACTTATTTTTAAAAAACTTATGCTTCTATCTACTTCATGCTAATCGAAATAAACATTAGCAGAAATGCTTTCTTGTAAGTAGAAGGAAAATAATGGGATACACTAGTTTAAACGGTGAGCGAATATTTTACAAAATGACTCAAAACAATGGGAAATTTTGGAATGGGGATTAATGGATGAGAAAAATTATTTCACACATATTTATTTATGTCAATATAAGTACAGAGTATACCATTATTGAATATTATAATCTGTTTATTTGTTAAATATCACATCCGATAGATGAGCTCTATCTCGGCGCACATATTCCTGAAGTCTGATAGGAACGTTATACATGGCTCATGTTAACAGGAATCCTGGAGGTTTTCCCTCTTATTCTTGTTTAAGTTCTTCGGTGGTAGCAGCTCGAGTACGGTAAACCGCGCTCTTATGGTGGCCCCTCAAGCTGTCAAGTCGGGAGATCTTGGGGGCCATGCAACGTCACCGTGCCTTGAAATGACACAGGTACTAAACAATCGTTGATATTCGTGTTGTTGCTCCGTCTTGCAGAAACCAACAGTTGGCAGAAAATGGGCTTCCATTCCTATAATAGGCTTTTACCTCACTGTTCCATTGCTCCATGTTTACTAAATGGCAAGGCCTTCTTTATGTCATTCGGTGCAATCTACAGTTTTAATATAGTTTTCAAAATTTACCATTCTTTTGAGTCATCCTATAAAAGTTAGTTGTAATATGGATGAAATACGTTACTTTGCATTGCCAGGAGTTCACAAATTTCCGTATGTAAAAGGTTTAACTATTTTTAAAATGAAACCAAGGAATATCTAAAAATGGTCAACTCCACGAAAAAAATCTGATGCGTTCCATTCATATGACTTTATCTATATCTCTGCAATAAATTATTGCAAAAAGTTTAATCTCCTGTGTACTTCATGCTAATCGAGAAAAAATTAGCAGAAATAGTCTTATTACATGCTTCCTTGTAAGTAGAAGCGAAATAAGGGAGTACACCAGGCTAAAGCGATAATCAAATCTTCTAAAAGGTGGTTGTCATATGGATGAAATCCGTTTCTTTGCATTGCCAAGGGTTGACAAATTTCTGTATGCGTAAAGTTTAAGTATTTTAAAAATGAAGCCAATAACAAGGAATATCTCAAAAATGGTCAATTCCACGCACAAATCTGATGTGTTCCATTCAGATAACTTTCTCTAGCAGTTCCATATACAAAATATTCTTGCAAAAGGTTATTGTTTTATCTGCGTCATATTAACTGACATAATCATTAAAGAAATGGTCTTATTACTTGCTGTCTTGTAAGTATAAGGAAAATAAAGGAATACATTTGCCTAAAGCGATAGTCAAATCCTTTAATAGACGGTCGCCATGTGAAACAATTGAGGTACGATTCGATTTGCATGGTCCCGTTTGAGAAAAGTTAGGTAGTTTAAAATTGAAACCAATAACAAGGAATATCTCGAACCGGTCAACTCTACAAGAAAAACATATATGACATAAACGTTTTGACGAGATGTACATTTTTTGTGCAGTAAGTTTTTGTGTATCTCTTACGGTTTACCAGTTATGCAAAATTTTATAAAACTCATCCAGAAGGTTTTAAAGGGTATTCCAAGAAAATTCTAGGTATATATTTTATTTGTGATGTAAATACCTTTAACACACGGTATTTTATCCGAAATCGTTGGAGCCAATTTGAGAGAACAACATTTTCAAGAATCTCGGTATCGAATTTTTGGGTGTATTACAATACCTTCTCTATACACATATACATAGTATATGTAGAGAAAATAAAATGTCCTAAATCGTGTATTTCGGTGATACCTCGGCATCAACTTTTTGGATGAAATGTAACACTACTTACTATACATGGCAGAGAAAGTAAGGATGTGAGGAATGCTGCTTTGTGTCCAGAAGTCCTCTTGCCAGAGAGGAATATGACCTGGACCTAGACTTCAAACGCTCTCACAGAACTAGCTGTCCCTCTAGTGAGAGAAGCTTACAACTGAATGGCTAACACCTACTCCATTTTGTTTCCACATATGGTGCACCGGCTCATGTTCCACACGAAGCCAACTCTATACAAAGGATTGTCAAGCACTGCACTAGCACTAGAGTGGGCCATGGCCTTTGATATGATTAATGCAGACAAGGTGGGCGGTGAATACTAATTCCATATTTAGTAGAGAACAATAGTATAACAGATAAATGTGTCTCATTTTGTCACGTACTAATAGCATTGTCATAAATGAAACACACATTTTAGGACCTGAAGTGTTTTAAACGAACCTACGTCTCGTATCGTTGTTTTTCTCAAAATGGCCCTAGCAATTTTTGTTAAGCTACCGCAAATTAAAGATATTTATGAGACAAATATAATGTATATTTAGAATTTTATGAGAATAGCCTCTGTAAAATTCTTCATTCTGGATGAATTTTACATGATAAACCGTAGAGGGTCGCAACTGTGACCAAGTACTAATCTATTGCGGCCTACCCGCACGCGGGAAACGACGGAGCCAACCGCAGAGACACGCAGAAGTCCCTAACAGTGTCACTAGATGGCAGCCCGACGCGCCACAGAGGCTAATCAAGTGTCGGGAGGCCGGAAGGAGGCATCTATAACGGTACCTACCTTCAACCAGGGAGGAGAGGGTTTCTCTCGTGGCAAGCAATCGTGCCATCTATCTGCAAAGACACGTGCTGCCGACCTGAAAGATGAAGAACGAATGAAAGGAAAGGATCTGGAGGAATTTTACGGAATTTTGCATTAACTGCTTAACCGTAAGAGATGGACAAAAACTTAACCACAAAAAAAAAAAAAAAAAAAAAAGTAGGACACAAAAAACACACAATTTATGTTATATGCGTTTTTTTCGTGGAGTTGATCATTTTTGAGATATTCATTGTTATTGATTTCAGCTTTGAAATACTTTCTCAGACAGAAATTTGTCAACTCCTGTCCATACAAACAAAGGAACTTCAGTCACATAGCAATCAGCTTTTGACTATTACTTTAACCTATGGTACCCCTTATTTCGCTTCTACTTACAAGGAAGCAAGGAATAAGACTATTTCTGCTAACTTTTTTCTCGAGTAGCATAAGCTTTTTAACGATAATTTGTTGCGGAAATGTGGAGAAAGTCATGTGAATGGAACACAGGAGTTTTTTTACAGGGGACCCTAAAACGTCTATTTCCAGTGAAATCTCGGTATGAAATTTTTGGGTGGAATGCAATACCTTCTCTATACACTATGTGCATATTACGTGTAGAGAAAGTAAAAAGGTCGACGTTGCACGGGGATAGTCCAATACTTTAAACATAAAGATCTGCTTCATTGGGAAGCTGTGTCAGCATGGCCTCAGGAGCTCTTGAGATGCCTCGGCAAGCATTACTTCCTCCCTCTCCGTCCCCTTCTCGTCATCTGCTAATGACAGCCTTACCACTGAATTGGCCCTTCATGTTTTTTCTCACCCTTCTTTCTCTCGCTGGCCTCCTGTATTTCTTACCATGCAATGTGTTGTTTAAAAATCCCAGGTGGCCGTGCCCATTAAAGAGTTTAATTTTCTATCTGATACAAAATAGAAGTCATTAGCATAATATGATATACGATATAAAACAGGGTGTTAATGAACTACACCAAAATATTTTCACAGAATATGTAGATTACTTAAATAAGTAATTTGAGATAGGAGACTCATGACCTGTTTATTGAAATATCGAAATAACGGCTATAAGTTTCAGAAGTGCCAGTACGCCACTGGCTAATTTATCAACCATATTGGGCGCTAATAACCCCAGCAGTTGATGCGCCCTAAAACTGCTACTCTACTACTACTACTACTACTACTACTACTACTACTACTACTACTACTACTACTACTACTACTACTACTACTACTACTACTCGAAAGCATAACATGAAAAACCTGATGTGTACCATTCACATGACTTTCTCTATATTTCTGTAAATTATTATTGTTAATAAGCTTATCTTTTATTTATTTCATGCTAATCGAGAAAAATTAGAAGAAATAGTCTTATTTCTTGCTTTATTGTAAGTAGAAGCGAAATAAGGGAGTACCATAAGTTAAAGTGAAAGCCAAAAGCTGGTTGCTATGTGACTGATGTTCCTTTGTTTGTATGGACTGGAGTTGACAAATTCCTGTATGAGAAAAGTATAACTTTTTCAAAGCTGAAACCAAAAACAAGGAATACCTCAAAAGCGATGAACTCCACGAAAAAAAAATGTATATAACATAAATTGTGTGTTTTAACGTGCTCTATATTTTTTGTGGGTTAAGTTTTTGTCCATCTCTTACGGTTTAGTAGTTATGAAAAATTCATCCAGAATAAAGTAGTCTTCAGAGGCTATTCCCAGAAAATTCAAAATATACATTTTATTTGTCAGGTATATGACTTTAATATACGATATTTTAATCAAAATCGTTAGAGCCATTTTTGAGAACATAAAAATTTTCGAAAAAAGTTCCATGTAAAGGGTAGTTTTGGGTGGGGGGATTTTTCTCAAAATTTTCGTGTCGCATCCCTGGAAGATACTAAACCAAGTTTGGTATTTTACCTACTTTTCGTTTTTGAGTTATCGTGTTCACAGACACACGGACACACACACACACACACGGACCTTTTTCTGAAAATACTTTTTTTTTTATACAGGGGACCCTAAAACATATATTTCCGGTGAAATCTCGGTATCGAATTTTTTGGTGGAGTGCAATACTTTCTCTATACACTATCTACATAGTGCGTATGGAGAAAGTAAAAATGGCTTAGAATGTCTTTAAAACTGCTGCTCGAGTATAGAAATATCGATTTTTAGCAGCTCGTTACTAGCGTTCTCAAGATTTAATGTCGCAAAAATCTGTAAAATCTCGAACTAATCACTTGACACTGAGCATTCATTAACTACATTCCTAAGTTATGTAGCCTACACTGGAGGCGCTTTTACTTTTTCTACACGTACTATATACATAGTGTATAGAGAAGGTATTGCACTCCACCCAAAAAAATCGATACAGAGAATTCACCCTTGAAGTATATGTTTTAGGGTTCCCTTTATCCAAAGAAAATCACTTTCAGAAAAAGGTCCGTGTGTGTGTCCGTGTGTCTGTGAACACGATAACTCAAAAACGAAAAGTCGTTAAAATACCAAACGTGGTATTTAAGTTCAGCATCTTCCAGGGATGCGACACGAAGATTTTGAAAAAAATCCCCCCACACCAAACTACCCTTTATATGGAACTTTTTTTTGAAAATTTTTGATTTTCTCAAAAATGGGTGTAACCATTTTGATTAAAATATCGTATATTAAAGATATTTACCTGACAAATAAAATGTATATTTTGAATTTTCTGGGAATAGTCTCTGAAGACTACTTTATTCTGGGACAATTTTACAGAATTTTGCACAACTGCTAAACCGTAAGAGATGGACAAAAACTTACCACACAACACATGTAGAGCAGTTTAAAACACAAAATTATGTTATATAATATTTTTTCGTGGAGTTGATTGTTACGTGTGTTACGTTTTTACTTTCCCTAGCCCCATATGTACAATGTCCATAGGGATACAGAAGGTAATGTAATGCACCCAAAAATTCGATACCTAGATTTCACCGGAAATACTTGTTCCCCTTGACTAAAAAAAAAAGCATTTTTAGAAAAATGCCCGTGTTGTGTCTGTCTGGGTGTGTGTGTATGTGTGTGTGTCTGTGGCCAGCATAGCTCAAAAACGAAAATACAGTTAAATATCAAACATTTAGTTTTTCTTAAAAATGGATCTAAAGATTTTGATTAAAATACCACACATTAAAACCATTTCTATCACAAATAAAACGTATATCTTGAATTTTCTGGGAATGGCTTCTAAAAACCTGTTTGTTCTGGATGAATTTTGCTTGGTTTGGCATAACTAGTAAACCGTAAGAGATAGATAAAAACTTACTATACAAAAAATTTAGATCTGGTTACAATACACAAGAATTGTCATATACATTATTTTCGTGGAGCTTACCGTTTTCGAAGTATTCCATATTATTACTCGAGTTTCAATTCGGAAGTACTTATAGTTTTCTCAGATGGAAAATCCATTTTTATTTTGTTCTACTGCTGGCCAAGCAAAGACGCGATTTGCAATGACAATCGCATAATGACAGTTTTTAAAACATTGGAATATCACTTTAGCATAGTGTATTCCCTTAGTTCCATTCTACTTATGAATAAAATAATAACATTCTGCTAATGTACGTCTCGATTAGCAAGGTGTTGAACGAAGTAAGAACTCCTTTGGTAAGAAGTTTGTAGAGTAGTTAGGTAAAGGCATGTGAGTGTAACACGTCAGATTTTTACTTTCTCCATACGCACTATGTACATAGTATATAGAGAAAGTATTGCACTCCACCAAAAAATTCGATACCGAGATTTCACCGGAAATATATGTTTTAGGGTCCCCAATATCCAAAAAAAACATTTTCACAAAAAGGTCCGTGTGTGTGTGTGTGTGTGTGTGTGTCCGTGTGTCCGTGTGTCTGTGAACACGATAACTCAAAAACGAAAAGTCGGTAAAATACCAAACTTGGTATTTAAGTTTAGTATCTTCCAGGGATGCGACACGAAGATTTTGAGGAAAATCCCCCTACCCCCAACTACCCTTTACATGGAACTTTTTTCGAAAATTTTGATTTTCTCAAAAATGGCTCTAACGATTTTGATTAAAATTTCGTATATTAAACATATTTACCTGACAAATAAAATGTATATCTTGAATTTTCTAGGAATAGCCTCTGAAGAGTAGTTTATTCTGGATGAATTTTACTAAATTTTGAATGACTGCTAAACCGTAAGAGATGGACAAAAACTTACTACAAAAAAAAAAAAAAATGTAGAGCACCTTAAAACACACAATTTATGTTACATACATTTTTTTCGTGGAGTTCGTCGTTTTTGTGACATTCCTTATTTTTGGTTTCTGCTATGGAAAACGTATACTTTTCTCATTCAGGAACTTGTCAACTCCTATCCATATAAACAAAGGAACTTCATTGTAATAGCAACCATCTTTTGACTATCACTTTAACCTACGGTTGTCCCTTATTTCGCTTCTACTTACAAGGAAGCGAGTAATTAGACTAGTAATTAGACTATTTCTACTATTTTTTTCTGATTAGCTTAAAGTAAATAGAAGTATAAGCTTTTTAAGAATTATTTGTTGCAGGGATATGGAGAAAGTCATGTGAATGGTACACATCAGATTTTTTCTATCTCTTATCAGATATTCAAAATTCCGCAAAATTCATCCCGAATTTTTTTTTTCAGAGGCAATTCCCAGAAAATTGAAGATATATATTTTATGTATCATGAAAACATCTTTAGTATACGATATTTAAATCAAAACCATGAGAGCCATTTTTTGGAAAATAACATTTTTAGAACTCTTCCTGTCGTATTTTTGGAAGATACTCAACTGAAATACCAAGTTTAGTATTTAATCGACTTTTGGTTTTTGATCAATGCTGGCCACAGACACACGGGCCTTTTTATAAAAATGTTTTTTTTTTTAAATATAGGCGGTCTTAAAACTTGAATTTTTGGGTGCAATATAATACATTGGCTATACAGTATGTACATATTACGCGTAAAAGTAAAATTCAAATATTTAATGTTAACTGTTTTATTAAGTTTTTGGGTCAGAGGCTTTCATATCAATGTGCTCTGTGACATTTTAGGCAGCATTTTTACTTTCTCTAGCCCCGTGTGTACAATGTATATAGGAATAGAGAAGTATTGTATTCCACCCAAAAATTTGATACCGAGATTTTACCGGAAATACATGTTTTAGGACCCCCTGTATCCAGAAAAAGGTCCGTGTGTTCATGAACACGATAACTCAAAAACGAAAAGTAGCTAAAATACCAAACTTAGTATTTAAGTTTAGTATCTACCAGGGATACGACACGAAGATTTTGAGAAAAATCCCCCCACCCTAAACTACCCTTTACATGGAACTTTTTTCGAAAATTTTGATTTTCTTAAAAATGGCTCCAACGATTTTAATTATAATATCGTATATTAAAGATATTTAGCTGACAAATAAAATGTATATCTTTAATTTTCTGGTAATAGCTTCTAAAGACCTATTTATTTTGAATGAATTTTCCTTAATTTGGCATAACTAGTAAACCGTAAGAGGTAGACAAAAGCTTACTATACAAAAAACGTAGGTATTGTTAAAATACAAAATGTTATGCAAATTACATTTTTTTCGTGGAGCTTACCCTTTTTGAGGTATTCCTTGTTATTAGTTTCAGTTGTGAAGTACTTATACTTTTCCCAGACGGGAGTATCCGTTTTTCTTTTGTTCTACTCCTGGCCAAGAAAAGAAGCGATTTGTAATGACAATCGCATAACGACAGCTTTTAAAACATTTGACTATCGATTTAGCCTAGTGTATTCCCTTATTTTCTCCCTATTTAGAAGGAACTAAGTAATAATAACATTGTGCTAATGAGTACCTTGATTAGCAAGGTGCAGAAAGAAGAATAATCTCATGTAAGAAGTTTGTAGAACAGCTAGAGAAAGTCACGTGAGTGTAACCCATCAGATTTTTCATAATTGAGTTAATTTTAGGTCAAAATTGGCGTTAGTAGTGTTTTTGTTGTTGTAATTAACATATACATTTACAATTCGCACCTTTTTCAGCATTTGTAACTAAATTTATTAAACTATTTTGCACCCCTTTAAGCAATACTTTGCACCTAAAATCCCTATCTCGAATAATTATCATCCGTGACGTGACGTCAGCAGCAAGCATGGCCTCCCGTGTCTGCCCCAAAAAATAAAGACGGCCCAGAGCAATACAGAAGAAACGCCAGTAATATCCACTACCACAGCGCCCTCTGCAGGTGGACTATAGAAACGATGGCACGTAACTCAAGTTCACTCCGTTTTATAGGAACCCCGGGGGGGGGGTGCAGATTGAGCACTAATTGCGAGGCGTGATAAGCACGCGAGAGACAACGCAATGCAAATCACATTAATTTACTGATGAGTTAACAAGGTGAAGCACCCAGCCACAGAAGCTAATTTATTAATGGTGTTGACACAACCCGCATGCATGGAATACAAGCCTCGGACGGATTTGCATAATAATATCCTCACATAATTAATATTTTAAAGCAAGGAGCAATGCTTTTGTACCTAATCCAGCAGTCTCTGCTATCTTCGTTAATATGTTATCATACGAACAGAATTGTACGTTAAAGCTTTTAGGTATTAGTGCACGACAGCCTAAATAATTACGAGAGCCGTATTTCTTTCAACCTCCCATAGGCTATAAATAAAAGTTTTGTACACTTATGGTTACTTTTCAACATAATCGCCAAGAAGATTGAGACATTCTGGTGGTAAGTGGTTACGGGTTCGTATCCCGGGTACAGGTTTTGGGTATTCGGAATGGTGTGGATTTGTGGGTGCTCTAGCTCAGGATTTTTACTAGCATGGAAACTCTTTTCAGGGTTTAGTAAGACACAAGAGCTTTATTCAATTATTTCGGCCTTTTCCGCCTTCGAATACACACACACATTCCTCTGAATTTTCTCTTATGAAACTGTACTTCACGCGCACGCGATGTCGTGATTTATTACGCATTCTGATCAGTGTTAAGACAACTATTTCCCTCATGACTAAAGATAGCCTGTTTGACTCCACCACGGATTCTATATATCACATCTTGGTTGTGCGGAGGTTCTTCGCCAAGTACCCCAAACAGTGTCGCCTGAACAGCGAACATTGTTTTCTCCTTCCCGTTATGTTCCCCTCGGGCAGTGTCCACTAATCCCCTTCCGTTCAATGCACTATCCTCTTAACGGCATTTTTCGGGATCATTCGCCGGCTACTGACAACTCGGCTACTTATACGTGTTTGAAAATTTTCTTCCCTTCCCATTTTCAATGTACATTTATATTTCCCTTCTTGGTATAAGTTATATTATTAGTTATGATTTATCTTTCCCTTCTGAATATCTCTTTGCCCCGTGACAAGACATGTACTGTTTCACTGTGCACAATCTTTGCAATACCGCTTCAAAAAAATGTTGCCGCCAATGATTTCAATTGAGCATTGACGTTGTTTTGAAGGTCTTCGTTGGTTTGAAATTGCTGCCCTAATAGCCACGTCTTCAGTTCAGGGAAAAGCTGAAAGTCACTGGGTGCCAGGTCAGGGCTGTACGGTGGATGATCGAAAATGTTCCATTGAAATTATTTAAGGAGCCGATGGGTTGTGCCAGCTGTGTGTGGTCATCCACATTGTCATGGACCAACAAACTCCTGAACTCGGCATTTCTCTTCGTTTGTTTTGAATGGCTTTCCGCAAGCGTCGTAAAGTACGATCTTCAAAACAACGTCAAAGCTCATTTGAAATCCTTGGCGGCAACATTTTTTGAAGCGGGTATTGCAAAGCTTGTTCACGGGTACGATAAATGTCTCAACCTTTTTGGTGATTATCTTGAAAAGTAACCATAAGTGTACAAAACTTTTAGTAATAAAATAGCTGTTTTCTATGGACTTGTCTTTTATTTATGGCCTATCGGAGATTAGAAAAACGGCCCTTGTATATATAATGGATGCTAAAGTATCTCTTTTGCTTTGAGGATTTTTGGTTCGGGAAGGAAACTTTGTAAAGCTTGGATAGGTAGAGTCAGCCTGAAAAATTCAATGCCATAACCGGGATTTGAACCAAGGATCTCCTAATCTCTGGCCCGTCGCGCTACCATTGAGCTACCACGGCAACATGCCGGTACGGCATTAACCCTTTGTTGCCTGTCGGTACCTATAAGTTACTGTCTCTTGGTTTAAACGTAATTTTGCTTAACTGTTAAACCGTCAGAGATAGGCAAAAGCTTACTCCACAAAAAATGTAGGTCTCGTCAAAACACACAGTTTATGTCATATACGTTTCTGTTGTGGAGGTAACCGTTTCCGAGATATTCCTTGTTATTGGTTTTAGTTGTAAAGTACTTATACTTTTCTCGACAGGAAGTGTCCGATTTTTTATTTTCTCAACACGTACTATGTACATCGTGTATAGAGAAGGTATGGTAATGTACCCAAAAATTCGATATCGAGATTTCACTGGAAATATATGTTTTAGGGTCCCGTGTATAAAAAAAAAAACATTTTTAGAAAAAGTCAATGTGTGTGTGTGTGTGTGTGTGTGTGTGTGTGTGTGTGACCGTGGTAAATGGAAATGGCGTGTTATTTATGGACGCTATTTAATTTCTATGGTTCTCAGCATCCCATTCTATACTGGGCGTGAAAGACCGCTTAATTTAGCCTAGATGCCTCTCTATCAGGCTTGAGGTTCTTTTACGTGCCGTAAATCTACGACACGAAACCAACGGCTTTACTTCCCTTCCGAAGGAAGCCATGCTAAGAATTTTTACGCCCGAAAATATCCATCGTCCTCCGTCGGGTTTGAGCCCGCGACCTTGGGTATATTGGGAAAGTTAGCATGGTAACTATTACACTACGGAGGGCGTAATGTGTGTGTGTGTGTGTATGTGTGTACGGTAAAATACCAAAGTTAGTATTTAAGTTTAGCATCTTCCAGGGATGCGCCATGAAGATTTCAAAGAAAATCCTCCCACCCCAAACTACTCTTTACATGGATAAATTTCGAAAATTCTGATTTTCTGAAAAATGCACTAACGAGTTTGTTTAGAATATTGTATGTTTAACATATTTTTATGACAAACGAAATGTATATCTTGGATTTTTTGGGAGTATCTTCTAAAGACCTGTTTATTCTGGACGAAATTTACTTTATTTGGCATAACTAGTAAACCGTAAGAGATACAGAAAAACTTACCCCACAAAAAATGTAAAGCATATTAAAACACACACTTTATGTTATATACATTTTTTTCGTGTAGTTGATCGTTTTTGAGACATTCCTTGTTTTTGGTTTCAGCGTTGAAAAACTTTTCTCACACAGGAATTTGTCAACTCCAAACAAAGGAACTTCAGTCACAGAGCAACCAGCTTTTGACTATCACTTTAACCTATGGTATTCCCTTATTTCCCTTCTACTTACAAGGAAGCAAGTAATAAGACTATTTCTGCTATTTTTTTTTTCTCAATTAACATGAAGTAAATAGAAGCATAAGCTTTTCAACAATCGTTTGTTGCAGAGATGTAGAGAAAATCATGTGAATGGAACACATAAGACTTTTTTTCTATGTAAAGGGCAGTTGGGTTGGGGGGTTTTCTTCAAAATCTTCGTGTGCCATCCTTGGAAGATACCGAACTTAAATCCCAGAGAGACACACACACGGACATTTTTCTAAAGTGTTTTTTTATTCAGGGGGTTTCAAAACGTGTATTTCTGGTGATATCTCGGTATTGAATTTTTGGATGCAATACACTTCTCTATACGTTATGCATATAGCACGTGTAGAGAAAGTAATAACAAGATTTATTATCTGTCACATTAACTATTTAAAACCTTTCAGCCTTGCACTTTTCACACCCCTGTTTCTGATCGGGAATATTAATTTCAAGCTTGGCTTAATCCACCATTATTCATTTGGTCACATGTTTAGGCAGACTGCAATTAATTAAGAGTAAGCAAGCATATACCTCTATTTCCCCAGTGCCTCTTGATGATTGGTCGCTTTTATGTAGAGAAATTAAACAGCTTTCAGTTCCAATTCACATATAATGACGATTTTAAAATATTGTTGCAATAAAATCACTACATCGACAAATTTGCATGAAATGTTTAATCTCTCTCTCTCTCTCTCTCTCTCTGCTACATGTTTTCTACTGAAAAATTCATGTTGACAATATATATACACATACAGGTGTCTATGAACTATACCGAAATATTTTCACAGAATATATAGGTTACTTAAATAAGTAATTTGAGATAGGAGACTTATGGCCTGCTTATAGAAATTTCGAAGTAACGGCTATACGTTTCTGAAGTGGCAGTACGCCATTGGCTAAAACGAAGGGACATATTACAGCGTACCTCTCTAGCGTAGTGGTTATGATACTGGCTTTCAAGTGAAAGATAGTTTCCGAGTTCGGGTCTCGTTTACGTATCTCGGCACTTCGTCTGAAATGAAAATAATAATAATAATAATAAAACATATACTCTATGACAGGAATCGTACTCTTGACCTTTGGGATAGTAGCTTCCCGCGTTACGTATTAAGGCCACCGAGCAGTTGAAAAAACGCTTCCAGAGTAGGTTACATAACTCAAGAACGTAGTTAATGAATACTCAGTGTCGCACTGTCGAGATTTTACAGATTTTTGTGACATTACATCTAGAGAACGCAATATTTCTTTACTCGGGCAGCAGTTTTAAAGACATTCTAAGCCATTTTTCCAACCTGCTTTGCTTTAACACCGAGTTATCAGCACCTGATACCCACACGCTTAACGTTATGTAGTTGCGTTATGTTTATCCGGGGACCATGCATTGCTGATCTCAAATTACTTATATCAGTTACGTGCACAATCTCGCAAATTATTTCGGTGTAGTTCATTAACACCCTGTATATTTAAAAATGAAAATTCCGATATTGACACAGTTGATATTTTGATATTAAAGTTCAGTGATTTCCAAGGATGCGACAAAACATTTTCAAAATATCTGACGTGTTCCATTTGCATGTCTTTTCTCTACATCTCTGTAACATATTATAGTTAATAAAACGTATTCTTCTATCTACTTCATGATAATCCAGAAAAACATTAACAGAAATTGTCCTATTACTTGCTTGCTTGTAAGTAGAAGGGAAATAAGGGAATACACGATAGTTATTTTCTTTAAAAACTGGTTGCTATGATACTCAAATCCGTTTCTTTGCGTGGCCAGGAGTTGACAAGTTCCTGTATGAGAAAAGAAGTATTTTAAAACTGAAACCAATAACAAGGAATATCTCAAAAACTGCCAGCTCAACGAAAAAAATGTGTATGACATAAATTGTGTGTTTTAACGAGCTCTACATTTTTGTGTAGTATGTATTTGTCTACCTCTTACGGTTTACCAGTTCTGCAACGGGGCCGCGCCTTGGCCGAGTGGTTAGACCATTCGCCTCTCATCTAGACGGCCCGAGTTCGATCCCAAACGTCCAAGATTTGTGTGGACAAAGCGGCGGAGGGGCGGGTTTTCTCCGGCTTCTCCGGTTTCCCCCGCCATCGCAATCTACCGGTGCTCCATCTTCATTCCATGTATCATCAGAGTCATCGCCTACGGTGGCTTTTGTAATAAAAGCGGGCGTTAAACACTATCAAGAAAAACTATGCAACATTCGCAAAATTCATCCATAGCAAAGGGATCTTTAGAGGATATTCCCAGAAAATTCAACATTTACATTTTATTTGACATGTAAATTAATTTGCGGTATTTTAATTAAAATCGTTAGAACCATTTTTGAGAAAATGAAAATTTTCAAAAGTTTTTGGGGAGTTGGAAGTGGGAGAATTTTCTTGAAAATCCTCTTATCGCATCCTGGAAAATACCAAACTTAAATACCATTTAACGGTGTTTTCGATTTTGAACTATGCTGTGCAAAGACACAGACACACACTTACCTTTTTCTAAAAATGCTTCCTTTTGGATTCAGGGGGACCCAAAACATGTATTGCCTGTGAAATCTCGGTATCGAATTTTTGGGTGCAATACAATACCTTCTCTATACACTATGTATACATAGTACGTATAGAGAGAGTAAAAATGTATATGACATACATTGAGTGTTTGAACATTTTTGTGAGGTCAGTTTTGTCTCTGTCTTATGGTTTAACAGTTATACTAAATACAAAAAACTTCATCCAGAATAAAGAGACTTTAAAGGCTATTCGCAAAAAATTTCAAGTTATTCATTTTATTTTTCTTGTAAATATTTTTAATATACATGATTTTAATCAAAATAGAACTATTTTTCAGAAAATCAATAATTTAGAAAGTTTTTCCTTCTAAAGGGTAGTTGGAAGTGGGGGAATTTTCTTGAAAATATTCGTTTCGCATCTTTGAAAGATACCAAATTTAAATACCAACGTTTCACTTTTGAGCTATGCTGTCCAGAGACACACACTTACCTTTTTTCTAATTTTTTTTTTTTTGATTCAGAAGGATCCAAAACATGTAGTTCCGGTGAAATTTTGGTATCGAATATTTGGGTGTATTAAAATATCTTTTGTATACACTATGAACTATGTACGTGTAGAGAAAGTAAAAATATAATTTTTGGTCAGCTTTTACAGACCTATCTCCTTAATGTAAGTGAGAAGATGCGACTTGTAAATGCAGAGTAATGTGAATGCACTCCGCGGGGTGGCAGCAGTGGCAAGGATTATGACTAAAGCTACTGCGGAATGAATTTATAATGTGCTTCTGCCTGAGCACATGGCGCCATCTTGTTAAGCCCTGCGCGCTGCAAGTGATGCAACTGCAGTAACTAATTCCGTAATAATGTAATGCGGTCAGTGAACAGTTATGTAACAATATTCCCAAGCGCTCTACTTCAAACAGAGTATCAAAACATGCATGCGAATACATCGTCTATGGATCGTATAGTATAACATAGTACTATGCAATTCAATGAAGTAAACAATACAAATAAACATAATATTCTTCAAATAAATGTCTCTGTGAAAACTGCTCTTTCTTAGACATCAGACAATCGCCGTGATTTTTGCAGTTGTCTGTTTTCAACCAGCTGTGACATTGTTGTTTGCGAGCTACCCAATCGCAAACGTGCTTTCATCACTTAATTGGCTTCTGTGACGTGTACACTTCATTAAAGAAAACAGTGATTCGCAAGCATAGGTTGTCCTAAACATGCACACGATTCTTCCAGCTAGATTGTGGAGTTTAGAAAATCTTTCGCGTCTTACAGAGGTGTAGAAGTGGTTTATACTTTTTCTGTTTTAATATTTATCTTTTAGTTCAATATTATTTTGCATAACTATTACTCCTAACTGCAGTTTAACAGGGCTACTGAGAACATCCCCTGTTGCAAATAACTTAAATTGTTTCTCAAGTGGTATAATGTCTGGACTCTACGTTCGAATTCTTCTCGCAATTGTCGCAGTATGGTTATATATTCATCAAAGTCAAAGGTTTCTACACACTGAATCACTGAGGCTATAATTGAAAAATGAACCGCCACCGCGAGTAATGTCACTGCAAATTACATTTAGTTGTTTTGTTTAGAAGTCTGTAACACACTAAAATGTTGCCGCGTCATTTTCTTCCATAAACAGAACGTTTTCTTGCCATTCTGCTGGAAACATGACAGGTGTGGACGACCGTCCTCCCAACGCGGATGTAGCAGCCATCGATAGTAGGACACCACAGTGCTAACATGTAGCGCTACACGGATATACTGGACTGTGTAGCTGTGCGGCCCGCAGTGAGTGTAATGTTCAGCCCCGCGCGCCCTCAAGCGTCCTTGACTCGACTTGGGGATGCCTGGTCTAACACATGCACGCTAGGAGACAGCATAGATCCATAGGGGTACACCATGTCACTCAGATATTTTCTCTCAAACTTGTATTCCATAGGTCATGGACACGATTCTCTGACTCTTGGACTTTTTCAGAGGTTTCCCAGGTCAATAGGCAAATTCTGGGGAGATTAGGAAAGTTTAAAGTAAAATATTAGCTTTGGGAATTAATAAGACTTTTTTTTTTCCTTGGAGGTTTTACAAGGGTCAGCTGATAATTTCAGGGCGTCTCAATGAAAACAACATTTAAATTATTTTTTTTTTGTTTTATTTATCAACTCCAGAAAGGCTAATACATTCGTCATATCGGTGTTCTAATTTAATTCTCTCTCGGTAGTGCGATTTATCAAAATCCTCAAAATAGCTCTTTACCACCTCTTCGTTGCTGTGACCTCTTCGTCCTCGAAGAAATTTTTTGAGATTTGGGAACAGTGGTAGTCACTGAGTGCTAGATCTGGCGAATAGGGTGGATGTTCATGCAGTTCCAACTTAATTCGCTCATTTTCCCATTGCAATGACTGAACGATGGGCCGGAGCATTGTCGTGATTTTTTTTTTTTTTTTAGCCAAATGAGGTGTTTTTCTCTTCACCTCGTCACTCAAACGTTGCAGTAAGCTTGCGCTGTAGTCACCAGTGACACTTTTACCCTTTTCCAAGTAATCAATAAAATAATTCCCTGAGCATTCCAGAAAATACTCGCCATGACCTTGTTAGCGATCCACTGTTTTGACTGTGATTTACTTTCTGGAGTGTAGTGATGTATCCAAGTTTCATCCATGGTAATAAGCCGGCTCAAAAATTCACCGGGATTTTTACGGAAGAGCTCCACATTCTTAACAGAAACAGTTTTCGTTTGAAACTTTTGATCAAGTGACCACAAACGCGGCACCCATCTTGCACAGACCTTGTGAAAGTCCAAAACATTACTTAAAATATTACCTGCACGTTCTTTTGATATGTTTACTGCCTCTAATGTCTCACACAACTTTAATCTGCGGTCTTCCAGTACTAAACGATGAATTACACTCGCAGCCCAGAAAAACGTTTGTATTTAGTAACCGTCGTCTCTTATTGGATGGCGGTTAAAGTTTCAGCTATATCCATCGCGTGGTTTTGTTGCCACAGGTAATTGAACCAACGATCTTAAGCTTCTTTAAAATGATGGAAAAACACAGTGACTAAACACTTCTATTTAAAGGCTTAACACCGAAACAGATAAAAGCAGAGTTGGATAAAGTTCATGACACATCTGCTCCTACGTTTGCAACAATTTACAATTAGATAAATGAATTTAAACGTGGCCTCAAATGATTAACATTGTTCCGGACACCCAGTAGAAGTGACTTTCTCCGAAATGGTTGACAATATCCAGCATATGGGTTTGAGTGATCAACGAATCGAAATTCGCGAAATAATAGAGGCCACAGACAGATCACAAGGTACAGTGTTATCAATTTTGCACCAAAAGTTAGGTCGGACAAAGGTCTCGGCAAGATGGGTGCCGTGTTTGCTCTTAATGGGGAATAAACGCAATCGTGTGATCGATGCGGAAGCTGGTTTGGCACTTTTCCGTCGAAGTCCTGACGAGTTTCTGCGTCAATACATAATTGTGGATGTAACATGGATACATTACAATACTCCAGAGGCAAAAGAACAGTAAAAACAGTGGGTTTTAAAGGCGAGGTGGCTCCAAAGAAGGCAAAGGTGGTGAAATATGCAGACAAGGTAATGGCCTTGGTTTTTTGGAATGCACGCGGAATCATCTACATTGATTACTTGCAGAAAGGAAGATCGGTAATTACAGATTATTATGTATCGTTATAGCACCTTTGAGTTCCCTCATCTGGCAAAGAAAAACATTCTCTTGCATCAGGACAATGCAGGGGTGCTCAGCTGCGAGGTTTCGATAGCGAAAATTGTACAATTAAGGTTCGAATTACTACAACATCCACCAGGTTTGGCCCCCAGTGATTTTTGTTTGTTTCCAAACATGAAAAAGTGGCTCGGCGGAAAGCGATTCACATCTAACGAAGAGCTCATCTCCCAAACAGATGCTTGTTTGAGAAACTTCCGAAATCCTACTTTGTGAAAAGCTTAAAACAGTTCGGAAAGGTATATTGAGAAGATTATGATAGTGATTTTGATTAAAATCCCTTATATTTTAGATATTTACATGACAAATAAAATGAATATCTTCAATTTTCTAGGATGAATTTTGTAGAACTTTACATAATTGGTAAACCATAAGAGATAGACAAACACTTACCAAACAAAAACACTAGATCACGTTAAAACACACAATTTATGTTATATACATTGTTTTTGTGGAGTTACTGTTTTTGAAATATTTCTTGTTATTGTTTTCAGCTTTATAAAACTTACACTTTTCTGATACGGGAATTTGTCAAGTCCTGTCCATACAAACAAAGGTACTTCAAGCTTTTAAAACATTTACTATCACTTTAACCTATGGTACTCTCTTATTTCAGTTCTACTTACAAGGAAGCAAGTAATAAGACCCTTTCTGCAGATATGTTTCTCCATTAGCATTAAGTAAATAGAAGAATAAGCTTTCTAACAGTAATTTATTGCAAAGAAGCAGAGAAAGTCATGTGAATGGAACACATAAGATTTTCTTGGATTCAGGTGGTCCTAAAACATGTATTTCCGGTGAAATCTCGGTATGGAACTTTTTGGTGGAGTACAATACCTTCTCTATACACAATGTACATACATAGTATGTGTAGAGAAAGTAAAACTATTTCTTAATCTTCGAGAGCTGATAATCCCGTGCCACAAAAGAGATGAATGAACATGTAAGACAAGAGAACCGCAGTTAGAACTGGCGAGGCAGCTCTCTGCAGAGGTTTATGAATCGTAAAACACATATTCTCTCTTATCACCAAAGTAGAAACTTTGCAACTCAGGGTCGACAGTATGTTAAGTGGCATACTTTGTTTTCCTGCAAATTAAGACTAAACTCGAGTGAACAAAAAGCTTCAAACGTATAAAGTGAAAACGGTGCTCTTAAACTTGTACCATATTTTCCTTTCTATTTTATAAAAATCTGATGTGTTCCATTCCCATGACTTTCTCTACATCTCTGCAACAAATTAAAAGCTTATGCTTATGCTTCTATTTACTTCAAGATAATTGAGAAAACATGGCAGAAATATTCTCATTACTTGCTTCCTTGTAAGTAGAAGCGCAATAAGGGAGTACCATAGGTTAAAGTGATAATAAAAAGCTGGTTGCTATGTGACTGAAGTTCTTTTGTTTCTATGGACAGGAGTTGACAAATTGAGAAAAGTTTAAGTATTTTAAATCTGAAAAAAATAACAAAGTATATCTCAGAAATGGTCAATTCCACGAAAACACGTGTTTGACATAAATTGTGTGTTTTAACGTGCTCTATATTTTTTGTGTGGTAAGTTTTTGTTCATCTCTTACGGTTTAGCAGTTATGCACAATTCCGTAAAATTCATCCAGAATAAAGTAGTCTCCAGAGGCTATTCCCGGAAAGTTCAAGATATATATTTTATTTGTAAGGTAAATATCTTTAGTATAGATATTTTAATCAAAATCGTTAAAGCCATTTTTGAGAAAATCAACATTTTAAAAAAAGTTCCATGTAAAGGGTAGTTTGGGGTGGAGGGATTTTTCTCAAAATATTCGTATTGCATCCGAATTTCGTTTTTGAGTTATCATGTTCACAGACACACGGACACAGTGGGGGGAATTTTCTTGAAAATCTTCGTGTCGCATCCTTGGAAGATACCAAACTTAAATAGCAAGTTTGGTATTCAACGGTCTTTTCGTTTTTGAGCTATGCTTTCCACAGACACACAGACACACACACGGACCTTTTTCCAAAAATGTAATTTTTGGGTGCAATACAATACCTTCTCTATACACTGTGTACATAGTACGTGTAAAGAAAGTAATAGAACGTAAAAATATTTGGAATTCATTAATACAGTATTTCCCTAAATATCTTATAAATTGGTTTCTGAAATCCAATATTAAAGCAATCTAAATGTGTATCAAAGATTTTTGACTGCCTCCGTGGTAGAGTGGTCCTGTGTTCGAAATCCGGCTAAGACGGGGAATTTTTTTTTTAAACCAGAATTATTCCCTATCCCCCACAGAGTCTGGAATACGAATGCAAGAGTGAATGTGTGTGTTTAGTAATACAATTTTGATTAATCTAATGGTTTCAACCCACAGTAATACGACTTGTTTCGGAAGTCAAAGCCCCGATATGATCATTGTAGTTAAAATAGGCTATACAAATGAAATAATTAAGAAAAAAAAAATCTGATGTGTTCCATTCACATGACTTTCTCTGCTACAAATTATTGTTAAAAAGCTTATGCTTCTATTTCCTAATGTTAATGAAACAAAAATAGCAAATATAGCCTTATTACTTGCTTCCTTGTAAGTAGAAGTGAAATAAGGGAGTACCATAGGTTAAAGTGATAGTCAAAAGCTGTTTGCTACGTGACTGAAATTCCTTTGTATGGGCAGAAGTTGACAAATTCCTGAGTGAGAAAAGTATAAGTTTTTTAAAGGTGAAAACCAAAAACAAGGAATATCTCAAAAATCATCAACTCCACGAAAAAAAAAGTATATGACATAAATTATGTGTTTTAACGTGCTCAACATTTTTTGTGTGGTAAGTTTTTGTCTATCTCTTACGGTTTAGCATTTATGCAAAATTCCGTAAAATTCATCCAGAAGACATGAAGCTTTTCAAGAAAATCCCCCACCCCCAGCTACCCTTTACATGGCACGTTTTTCGAAAAATTTGACTTATCAAAAATGGCTGTAACAGTTTTGATTAAAGTATCGTATATTAAAGATATTTACCTAACAAAAAAAATATATTTCTTGAATTTTCTGGGAATAGCCTCTGAAGACTACTTTATTCTGGATGAGTTTTACAGAATTTTGTATAACTGTTAAACCGTAAGAGATAGAATATAACTTAAAACACAAAACATGTAGAGCACATTAAAACACACAATTTACGCTATATATATATTTTTATCTTGGAGTTGGTCGTTTTTGAGATATTCCTATTTTTGTTTTCAGCTTTAAAAACATAGTTTTCTCATACAGGAATTTGTCAACTGGTGTCCATATAAACAAAGAAACTTCAGTCACATAACAACCAGCTTTTGACTATCACTTTAACCTATGGTACTCCCTTATTTCGCTTCTACTTAAAAAGAAGCAAGTAGTAAAATTATTTCTGTAAAATTGTTCTCGATAGGATGAAGTAAAGAGAATAGTTTGTTGCTGAGAGGTAGAGAAATTCATGTGAATGGAACACATCAGATTTTTTTTTTTATTCAGGTGTATTGCATTTCCAGTGAAATCTCTGTATTCGGATTTTTGGGTGCAATACAATATCTCCTCTATACACTACGTACATAGCATGTGTGGAGAAGGTAATATGCCAATAAACGTGTTTGCAGACATCATTGCTACGGACTCCTTCTGAAATCTTTGACAACAGTCCTGAAATAAGTTCATCCCATTAGCTGCAGTCTACACACTTTCCAATAAAGTTAGACCCGCGTCTTTTCCATATTTCCTTTTGTCACCTTGGAGATCAATTGGAAGGGGACGCAGTAAAGTTGGTAGCACTCGGAGGGGGAACGTATTGTTGTCCTCGGCACCTGACGGGACATATTTCCCTTTGAACAATTACTCTTCTGTTGGCTAGCCTCCGGCAAGTAAGTAACCTTGCAGGGGCAGGCAAGGAGCCCTTTATCAAAGAATAAGAACCAACTTCAAGAAAACTCTTGTGGGATCCTCTCCTCCTTTTATAACCGAACATAACGATCTCTCGTATAAATAACTGCCTGGCCCAGACTGACCGGGCTTTCCAAATGACGATACTCGCCCCTAAGGCTCTAAATATCGATTTGCAAAAACATATACTTATATTTACTGCACAAAACCTGTATTACTTTCTCTACACGCACTATCTACATAGTGTATAGAGATGGTATTGTAATGCACACAAAAATTCCATACCGAGATTTCACCGGAAATACATATTTTGGGTCCTCCTGAATCCAAAAAAAAAAAAAACATTTCTGGAAATAAGTCTGCATGTATGTGTGTGTCTGTGGATAGCATAGCTCAAAAACGGAAAGACCGTTAAATACCAAACTTGGTATTTAAGTCTGGTATCGTCCAGGGATGCGACACGAAGACTTTCAAGAAAATCACCCCACACCCAACTACCCTTTACATGGAAAAAATTTCGAATATTTTGATTTTCTCAAAAATGGCTCTAACGATTTTCATTAAAATATCGTAAATTAAAGATATTTACCTGAAAAATCAAATGTATATCTTGAATTTTCTGGGAGTAGCCTCTGAAGACTACTTTATTCTGGATGAATTTTACGGAATTTTGCATAACTGCTAAACCGTAAGAAATAAATAAACTTACCACACGAAAAGTGTAGAGCATATTAAATCACACACTTTATGATATATACATTTTTGTCGTAAAGTTTATCGTTTTTGAGATGTTCCTTGTTTTTGGTTTCAGCTTTAAAACATACTTTTCTCACACAGGAATTTTTCAACTCCTGTCCATACAAACAAAGGAACATCAGTCACACAGCAACCAGCTTTTGACTATCACTTTAACCTATGGTACTCCCTTATTTCGCTTCTACTTACAAGGAAGCAAGTAATAAGACTATTTCTGCTAAATTTTTCTCGATTAGCATGAAGTAAATAGAAGAATAACGTTTTCGGAAAATGTTCCATGTAAAGAGTAGTTTGTGGTGGGGGAAATTTCTTGCAACTCTTCGTGTCTCATCCTTGGAAGATGCTGAACTTAAATACCAAGTTTGGTATTTAACAGTCGTTTCGTTTTTTAACTATGCAGCTGACAGACACACACACACAGACATACTCGTGGATATTTTTCTAAAAATGTTTTTATTCACGGGGTCTCAAAATATATATTTTCGATAAATCTCGGTATCAATTTTTTGGTTGAATATAATACCTTCTCTATACAGTATGTATATAGTACGTGTAGAGAAAGCAAAAACATATATAAAACATAAAATGTGTGTTTTAATGAGATGAATATTTTTGTGTAGTTAATTTTTGGATATCTCTTACGGTTTGCTAGTTATACAAAAGTCTTCCAGAATGAAGAGGTTTTCAGAAGATATTACTAGAACATTCAAGATACACAGTTTGTTTGTAATTAACGCATCTCAAACATAAGCTATTTTAATCAAATTTTTAGAAAAAATGTTCCCTGTAAGAGGTAGTTGGGAGTGGAGGGATTTTCTTGAAAATCTTCGTGTCGCATTCATGGAAAATACCAAACTTAAATACCAAGTTTGTATTTAACGGTATTTTCGTTTTCGAGCTATGCTGTCCACAGGCATACACGGACCTTTTTCTATTTTTTTATTCCGGAGGTCCCAAAATATATATTTCCGGTAAAAGCTCGGTATCGAATTTTTGGGTGCAATACAATAACGTTCTCTATACACTATATAGATAGTACGTGTAGAGAAAGTAAAATCTATGGCTAAGTAGGTCGGACGTGGATAATGAACCCACAACCTCTCGAATGCAAGTGCCAGGCGGAATGGCTCAGCGCCACACACGTTACTGCCTGAGCGGTGGAAACAAAATAAGAGATTTAGCTGCGTCTAGGAAAAGTTTGGGAATAAGTGAATTGGTGTACCAACCCGGTCCTGCACTCAGGTAATGAAAGTTTCAGTAAGCAAGACCAGCTTGCTCTGGGTCTTCTAATGGAAAAACTAACGAAGCTTTACAGGATGTAATGTACATTTATTATCTGGCATTCCATGCCAAAGTAACAGCAAAGAATTCTGAACGCAGATTCTTGCCAAACTAGACCTTGTATCTGAGTGTTCCATTCACATGACTTTCTCTACATCTCTGTAACAAATTATTGTTAAAAAGTTTATTCTTCTACTGACTTCATGCTAATCGAGGAAAAATTATCAGAAATAGACTTATTATTGCTTCATTCTATGTGGAAGATAAATATGGGAGTACCATAGGTTAAAGTGTTAATCTAAAGCTGGTTACTATGTGACTGAAGTTCCTTTGTGTGGACAGGAGTTGAAAAATTCCTGTGCGAGAAAAGTATGTCTTTCAAAGCTGAAACAAAAAACAAGGAATATGTCATAAAGGATCAACTTCACGAAAAAATGTATGTAACATAAACTGTGTGCTTAAACGTGCTCTAAATTTTTGGTGTGGCAAGTTTTTGTCTATCTCTTATGGTTTAGCAGTTATGCAAAATTCAATAAAATTCATCAAGAATAGTTTTTAGAGACTATTCCCAGAACATTCAAGAAATACATTTTATTGGCAATATAAATGCCTTTAGTGTACGGAATTTTAATCGAAACCGTTAGTCATTTTTTAGAAAATCAAGTTTGAGGTGGGCAGATTTTCTTGAAAATCTTCGTGTTGCATCTTTTGAAGATGCCAGACCGAAATACCAAGTTAGATATTTAACGGTCTTTTAGTTTTTGAGCTATGGTCTCCGCAGATAAACACACACACACACACACACACACACATGGATCTTTTTCCAAACTTTTTTTTTTAATTCAGGGTGACCCAAAACGTGTATTTCCGGTGAAATATCGGTATCAAATTTTTGGGTGGAATACAATACTTCCTCTATACACTAAGTGTATAGTACGTGTAGAGAAAGTAATTAGAGTTAAATTATATCGTGTGGAGCATTTTGGGCATGAGAGAGTGTTGGCAAAAGTTAACGAGATAGACTACGACAAGTGCGAAAAACGATATATTTTCTGAAATTTTAGAATGCATATTTTTTATTATGAAACAAAATTATTTGTAACTTTACATAATTTTTGGTCAAATTTCAATGATGCATCACCTTAACTGAGTTTTCATTTTTGAGTTGTACTGCCACAGACACACTCGTTTTTCGAATCTGTCGGTGGATGACAATTTCTACACTATCTACATTAGACATTTTACGTACGTGCTAGAGGAAGTAAAATAAAAATTAGTTTGTGCAATTTTTACTTTCTCTATACGTTCTATGTACATAGTGTATAGAGAAGGTATTGTATTCCATCCAAAAATTCGATAGCGAGACTTCACCGGAAATACATGTTTTGGGTCCCCCTGAATCCAGAAAAGGCATTTCTGTGTGTGTGTGTGTGTGTGTGTGTGTGTGTGTGTGTCTGTGGACAGCATGACTTAAAAACGAAAAGACTGTTAAATACCAAACTTTGTGTTTAAGTTTGGTATCTTGCAAGAATGCAAAATGATGCTTTTCAAGAAACTCCCCCCACTGCATCTGTACTTTATATGGAACTTTTTCGAAAGTTTTGATTTTCTCAAAAATGGCACTAACGATTTTGATTAAAATATTGTATAATAAAAATATTTACCTGCCAAATAAAATCTTAAACTTTCTGGGAATATCTACTGAAGACTACTTTATTCTGCATAAATTTTACGGAATTTTGTATAACTGCTAAACGTAAGAGATAGACAAAAACTTACCACACAAAAAATGTAGAGCGCATCCAAAAACACAATTTATGTTATATACTTTTTTTTTTCGTGGAGTCAATCGTTTTTTAAATATTCTTATTTTTGGTTTCAGCTTTGAAAAACTTATACTTTTCTCATACAGGAACTTGTCGAATCGTGTGCATACAAACAAAGGAACTTCAGTCAGCACTTTAACCTATGCTACTCCCTTATTTCGCTTCTACTTACAGGAAGCAAGTAATAAGACTATTTCTGCTGATTTTTCTCGATTAGCATGGAGTAAATAAAGGCTTAAGCTTATTAACAATAATTTGTTGCAGAGATGTAGAGAAAGTCATGTGAATGGAACACATCATATTTTTTATTGATGATGGTGTTCACGTTAGAAAGGCCTTACAGTAGTATACTGCAGTAATAGGTGTAAGAAGTCACGGAGGAAAACTATATTTGAATTAAAAAACCACATAATGGCTTTTTTGTTTGACGAGAAAATTTTGCCCAAAGGTGTAATAAAAATAAGCTCAAGAGAAGAACAGAAGCATATTAAATGACTGCTGGAAAGAGTGCACCCCTCCGTACGCATCAGCAACACGCGAAGCTTTACCTACCATTCTATTTCTATCCAGGAGCAGAACCTCCCCGCCTGGTTATCTCATGACGCCTATATTATGTGCTTGATTTACACGACACCAGCAACCCCGCCACAATGAGAGATAATGCAGTAACATCCACGACTCGGGTAACGGTTCCAGTTGTGGTCAACCGCATCCATTCAATTCTACGAGGACCATGACACATGCTTTGGTATAACTAAATAATAACGAAAGTTGTCAACACAAAACTTTCTTCACAAAGTTACAGTACCTTACCCTATTTCTCAACGTAGTCATTATTGCTATCAAGGTCTTTCAATGCAGATGTTATGCTTTCTACCGCCAAAAATCGTATTCCGTTGTATCTTCTGTACACATACTATGTAGATAGTTATAGAGAAGGTATTGTATTCGACCCAAAAATTCGATACCGAGATTTGACCGGAAATACATGCTTTAGGAACCCCCCTGAAAAAAAAAATCCAGATAAAGGTCCATGTGTATGTATGTGTGTGGACAGCATAGCTAAAAAACGATAAGACCATATATCTCAAGGATGCGAAACGAAGATTTTGAAGAAAATCCCCCCACTCCCAGAAACCATTTATATGAAACTTTCTTTTAGAAAATTTTGATTTTCTCAAAAATGGCTTTAACGATTTTGATTAAAATATCGTATATTAAAGATATTTACCTGAAAAATAAAATATGTATCTTGAGTTTTCAGGGAATAGCCCCTGAAGACTACTTTATTCTGGATACATTTTACGGAATTGTGCATAACTGCTTAACCGTAAGAGATAGACAAAAACTTAACACACAAAAAGTGTAGAGCACGTTAAAACACACAATTTATGTTATATATATTTTTCTCGTGGAGTTGATCATTTTTGATTTATTCCTTTTTTTTTATTTGGTTTCACCTTTAAAAAACGTATGCTTTTCTCACACAGGAATTTGTCAACTCCTGTCCATACAAACAAAGGAGCTTCAGTCATTAGCAACCAGCTTTTGACTATTACTTTAGCCTATGGTACTCCCTTATTTCCCTTCTACTTACAAGGAAGTAAGTAATAAGACTATTTCTGTTATTTTTTCGATTATCATAAGGGAAATAGAAGCATAAGCTTTTTAACAATATTTTGTTGCAGAGCTATAGAGAAAGGCATGTGAATGGAACACATCAGACTTTTTTTTAGGTGGAATACAATAATTTCAGTATCTGTTGTGTATCTAACGGTAGCTAGTAGAGAACGTAAAAAATAAAATCTTGAACTTAGATGACGACAAATTATTTCCTGTGAAACGTGGGTATTGAAATTTTGTGTGGAATGCAATACATTCTCTAGGAACAGTGTATGTACATTTTACCAAGTAGAAAACGTAAAAAAGTTAAATCTTGAATTTAGATGACGTGAAATTATTTCCAGTGACACGTGGGTATTGAAGCTTTGAGTGGAATCAAGTACTTGGTTTAATTACTAGGTATGAAGCTCGAATAAAGCAAATGGCCGACATGAAGCTTGTATTAGTAGCTCTTAGTTAAACTGCCATTTACAAGCTTGTACAACAGCCCCCGCATAGCGGTTTCAACAGCAAACACTGCTATCGGCAAACGTCTATGGTTTACTGCCCACTTAGTTTGCGGGGGCAGACGCCCTTTGTTGGCCGCGTCGTTAGTCACTCACTTCCAGGTACCAACAGCCATTGTTAATACACTATCTCATTCTCGTTTTTACTTTCTCTACACGTGCTATGTACATAGTGTACAGAGAAGGTACTGTAATGTACCCAAAAATTAGATACCGAAATTTCACCGGAAATACATGTTTTAGGTCCCCCTGAATAAAAAAAACGCATTTTTGGAAAAATGACCGTGTGTGTATGTGTGTATGTGTGTACGTGTGTATGTGTGTCTGTCTGTGGACAGCATAGCTCAAAAACGAAACGCCGTTAAATACCAATCTTGGTATTTAAGTTCGCTATCTTTTAAGGATGCGACACGAAGATTTGGGGAAAATCCCACCAATCCAAACTACCCTTTACATGGAAAAAGTTTCACAAATGATGATTTTCTACAAAATGACTAACGATTTTGATTAAAATCTCTTATATTTAAGATATTTTAATGATAAATAAGATATATATCTTGAATGCTTTTGGGAATGGCCTCTAAAGACATGTTTATTCTGGATGAATTTCGCTGAATTTTGCACTACTACTAAACCGTAAGAGATAGACAAAAACTTACCACACAAAAATGTAGAGGACGTTTAAACACACAACTTACGTTATATGCAGCCGTTTGTGGAGTTGAACATTTTTGAGAACGTTTTGTTTTGGTTTCAGCTTTAAAAACGTATACTTTTCTCATACAGGAATTTGTCAGCTCCTGTCCATACAAACAAAGGAACATCAGTCACAGCAACCAGCTTTTGATTATCACTTTAACCTACGATACTCCCTTATTTCGCTTCTACTTACAAGGAAGCAAGTAATAAGACTATTTCTGCTACTTTTTTTTCTGGATTTACGTGAAGTAAATAGAAGATTAAGTTTATTAACAATAATTTGTTGCAGAGATGTAGAGAAAGTCATGTGAATGGAATACACCAGATTTTTTTTCTAGCCCGCATGCACAATATACATAGTATTGTATTCCACCCAAAAATTATATATTAAGATTCCACCGGGAATATATTTTGGGGACCCCTGAGTCCGAATAACTCAGTTTTAGAGAAAGGTCCCTGTGTGTCTATCTGTGGACAGCACAGCTCAAAAACGGAAATGCTATTAAACACCAAACTTGGTATTTAATTTCGCTATCTTCCGAGGATATGACACAAATATTTCGGGGAAAATACCCCAACCCAAAGTACCCTTTACATGGAAAAAAATTCAAAAATGTTGATTTTATAAAAAATTACTAACGATTTTTATTAAAAGCTCTTATATTTAAGACATTTTAATGACAAATAAATTGTATATCTTGAATTCTTTAGGGAATGGTCTCCGAAGACATGTTTATTCTGGATGAATTTTGTGGAATTTTGCAGAACTGCTAAACCGTAAGAGATAGACAAAAGGTAACTTAACAGAAAATGTAGAGCTCGTTAAAACACACAGCTTATGTTACATACATTATTTTCGTGGAGTTGATCGTTTTTGAGATATTCCTTGTTATTTGATTCGGATTCAAAATGCTTAAAATTTTTCTCACACAGAAAGTTGTAAACTCCTGGCGCTGCATAGAAACGGATTATAACCAGGCACTTCAATGCAAATTGTGTCTAGTAGAGCTGTTCTAAAGAGCAGTTGAGGACACTAAATTTTTTCTTTCTTTTTTAGAGTTAATCGTTTTGGAGTCATTCTTTGTTATTGTTTCAATTTTAAATTACCTAAACTTTTGTCAAACAAGAATTCATCTTTCGTTTCATCTCCCTTTAGTTTTACTCTGACCATTCAAAAAGAACCTAATTTCAAATGTTAACATAGTGCCAGCTTTTAAAAATGTCCAGTATCGGTTTAGCTTACTCTATAGTCGTTATTGCCACTCTATTTACAATGAAGCAAGTAATAAGGCCGTTTCTGCTATTGTTTATCTCCATTAAAATGAAGTAAATAGAAAATAGCCTTTTGTAAAAATAATTTGTTACATAATATGTAGAGAAAGTCATTTGAAACGCATCAGATTTTTACTTTCTCTATACGTACTTTATACATAGTATATAGAGGAAGTATTGTATTCCACCCAACAAATCGATACCGAGATTTCACCGGAAATACATGTTTTAGGAACCCCTGAATCCAAAAGAAGTATTTTTAGAAAAAGGTCCGTGTGTATGTGTCTGTCTGTGTGTGTCTGTCTGTGGTCAGCATAGCTCAAAAAAACGAAAAGTCCGTTAAATACTGAACTTGGTATTTAGGTTTGGTATCTTTCAAGGATACGACACGAAGATTTTCAAGAATATCCCCCTACCCCCAACTACACTTTACATGGTAACTTTTTCAAAAATGTTGATTTTCTGAAAACTGGCTGTAACGATTTTTGATTAAAATCCTGTATGTTAAAGATATTTACATACCAAATAAAATGTATATCTTGAATTTTCTGGGAATAGCCTCTGAAGAGCTCTTTATTCTGGTTGAATTTTGTTAAATTTTGCTTAACTGCTAAACGGTAAGGGATAGACAGAAACTTACTACACAGAAAACGTTGATCTGATCAAAACACACAATTTATGTCCTTTACATTTTTGTTGAGGAGGTAACCGTTTCCAAGATATTCCTGGTTTTTGGTTTCTGGTTGAGTACTTATACTTTTCTTAGACAGGAAGTGTCCGTTTTTCTTTTGTTCTACTCCTGGTCAAGCAAAGAAGCGATTTTCAATGACAATCGAATAACGACAGCTTTTAAAACATTTGACTATCGGTTTAGCCTAGTGTATTCCCTTATTTTCTTTCTACTTATGAGGAAGTAGTAAGAACATTCTGCTAATGTTTATCTCGATTAGCATGGTGCACAAAGAAGAATAATCTTATGTAAGAAGTTTGTAGAAGAGCTAGAGAAAGTCATGTGAGAGTAACACATCAGATATCACTTCATTAATTGCATATTTTGATGATAGTTTTAGGTATAATCGTATAATGAACGACGTGGTTGAAGACCTACCAGCAGTCTGGAGATACAGCCTCGGGTTTGACACAGGGAACGATGAGGTTTCGCACCTCGCGTGGAACGATAATTGAAACATGACATGCAAGGAAATCGGAAGCCTAGCACCAGTAACGGGTTACCTGCTATTTAACACTTAACTACTTAAAACCTGCACGAACATCAAGTTCGTCTCCAGGCAAATTAAGTTTTGTGCAATGTAACTTTGATACCAAGCTAAGCGAGATAAACACTAGCAGAATTTTATTACTTAGTTCCGTATAAGTAGAATGGAAATAAAAGAATCCACTAGGCTAAAGTGATAATCAAATACTTTACAAGGCTGTCGTTATGAGATTGTCATTGCAAATTGCTTGGCCAGGAGTAGAACAAAAGAAATACGGATATGTCCGTCTGAGAAAAATATAAATACTTCACAATTGAAACTAATTACAAGGAATGCCTCGAAAATGGCAAGCTCCACGAAAAAAAAAATTATGACATAACTTGTGTATTTTAACAAGGTCTACATTTTTTGTATTGTAAGTTTCTGTCTATTTCTTATTGTTTACTAGTTAAGCCAAATTCATCCAGAATAAAGTAGTCTTTAGAAACTACTCCCAGAAAATTCATGATATACATTTTATTTCTCATAGAAATGACGTTAATATGTGAAATTTTAATCAAAATCGTTAGAGCCATTTTTAAGAAAAACAAACATTGGAAAAATTTTTCCATGTAAAGGGTAGTTAGGGGTGGGGGGATTTTGTTGAGAATCTTTGTGTCGCATCTTCGGAAGAGACCAACTTAAATAGCAAGTTTGGTATTTAACGGTGTTTTCGTTTTTGAGACATGCTGTCCACAGACACACACACACATAGCCAGACAGACAGTCAGACACACAGACGGACATTCTTCTAAAAATGCTGTTTTTCGGATTCAGAGGGTCCCAAAGCATGTATTTTTGGTGAAAACTCGATATCGAATTTTTGTGTGTATTACATTACCTTCTCTATACACTGAACATAGAACGAGTAGAGAAAGTAAAAAGATTATTCTTCTATCTACTTCATGCTAATCGTAATAAACATTAGCAGAAAGGGTTTTATTATTTGCATCCTTGTAAGTAGTGTGGGAATAACGAGTATACGGTACTCTAAACCGATAGAGAAAATGTTTAAAAGTTGGAACCATGTTAAAGGTTGATATTAGGCTCTCTTTGAATGACCAGAGTAAAAGACAACTTTTTGTTTGACACAAGTTTAAGTAGTTTAAAATTGAAACAATAACGAGGAATGTCTCGGAAACGGTTAACTCTATAAATAAATAAATAAATAAATACAAAAAAGTATGAGAAACTAAATGTGTGTTTTAACGAGATCTATATTTTTACTTTCTCTTCACGTACTTATGTATACAGTATAGAGAAGGTATTGTAGTGCACTAATCTTCGTCTTCCAAGATTTTTTTTTGAGGTTTGGGAACAGGTGTTAGTCACTGGGTGCTAGATCTGGCGTATAGGGTGGATGTTTAGGAAATTCCAACTTTAATTCGCACATTTTCCCCAATGCAATGACTGAACGGTGGGCTGGAGCATTGTCGTGATGAAACAAGATTTATTTTTTTTTGAGGTTTGGGAACAGGTGTTAGTCACTGGGTGCTAGATCTGGCGTATAGGGTGGATGTTTAGGCAATTCCAACTTTAATTCGCACATTTTCCCCAATGCAATGACTGAACGATGGGCTGGAGCATTGTCGTGATGAAACAAGATTTATTTTTTTTGAAAATGAGATCTTTTTTCTTGCACCTCATCACTCAAACGTTGCAGTAAGCTTGCGTAGTAGTCATCAGTGATACTCATCATTTTCCAAGTAATCAATAAACATTTTATTCCCTGTGCATCCCAGAAAACACTCGCCGTTGCCTTGTTAGCTGACAAAATTGACTTTGCCTTTTTTGGAGTTGGTTCACTTGGCGCAATCCATGTTTTGACTAATTTACTTTCTAGAGTGTAGTGATGTATCCAAGTTTCATCCATGGTAATAAGCTGTCTCAAAAATTCACTGGGGTTTTTACGGTAGAGCTCCACATTCTTAACAGAAACAGTTTTTCTTTCCAACTTTTGATCAGGTGTCAACAAACGTGGAGCCCATCTTGCACAGACCTTGTGAAAGCCCAAACCATCACTTAAAATAGTACCTGCACGTTCTTTTGATATGTTTACGACCTCTGATATCTCAAAAAACTTTAATCTGTCGTTTTCCAGTACTAAAAGATGAATTTTTTCAATGATCTCTGGAGTTGACACATCTATAGGGTGTCTAGAGCGAGGCTCATCACTAGTGCTCGTACGTCCCATTTTAAACTCTTCAACCCACCTTTTAATCATTGAATATGAAGGAGAAGAGTCTTTCAAAGTACTGTCCATTTCCTCCTTGATTTCTTTAGGTGTTAAACCTTTCAAATGGAAGTATTTAATCACTGTTCGTTTTTCCAAATCTCCTATTTTTGTGAAAACTCTAAAGTTGTCTTGTTGAAAATGCTTTCATTCGAAAACTAAATAAGCTATTGACCTGTAACTATGAATACAAGCTAGTCTAGAGTTAAATTACACGATGCTACCGTCTAACTGGCTAAGTGGTGCCATATCTGTGTGAGGCCCGGGACTTATCAGCCGACCCTTGTAGATAGAAGAATAAGAATGTTACAGATATTTAGAGAAAGTCATGTTTGATGGAACACATGAGATTTTCCCCCATCTTTCTAAAGAAGCACAAGATTTTTGATTCAATCGCCTACTGCAACGAAATATAGCTGAGAATTTTAACCACCATCTAGTAAGAGACGACGGTTACTAAATACAAACCTGTTTCGCTGCTACGAGTTTAATTTCTTGGATTTTATAAGGACTAATACAGTACAGTTATTGGTATTCACTTTTCTGTCTTCAACATGGGATAATAGCTCCTGCCTACTCGGTTGTTTCAGGCCTGTCTTCACCCTGCTCTTGTTAATAGCTGTGGTGGCTCAGTTCCTTGCCGCAGGATCCTGCAAACCTCAAAGGCTGCCTATTAATTGCGCAGCGCCGATGTTTGCGTCACCACAGGAGCTGATCGAAGTTCACATGTGTGTTGCTTTAACATTGAGAATTTGAGGCCCAGAACAAATTGTATCCTGGAGAAATAATCCGATGTGCTACATTAGCATGACCTTTTTCTAACTTTTCTTACAATATTATTATTACTTGTTGTATTCCATCCAAAAATGTCATACGAGATATTACCGCAAATATGATTTCAGACCCCCTGAATAAAAAAACAAAAATAGCAGAAATAGTCTTATTACTTGCTTCCTTGTAAGTAGAAGCGAAAGGTTAAAGTGATAGTCAAAAGCTGGTTGCTATGTAACAAGTTCCTTTGTTTGTATGGACTGGAGTTGACAGATTCCTGTAAGAGAAAAGTATACGTTTTTCAAAGCTGAAACCAAAAACAAGGAACACCGAAATATCGACCAATCCCACGAAAAAATGTATAGAGCCTAAATTGTGTGTTTTAACGTGCTCTACATTTTTTATGTGCCACGAGATTTTGCCCATCTCTTCGGTTTAGCAGTTATGGAAAATTCCGTAAAATTGATCCAGAATAAAGCACTCTTCAGAGGCTATTCCCAGAAAATTCAAGGTATACATTTTATTTGTCATTATATTCGATATTTTAATCAAAATGGTTAGAGCCATTTTTAAGAAAATCAAAATTTTAGAAAAAAGTCCCGTGTAAAGGGCAGTGGGGATTGGGGGAATTTTCTTGAAAATCATCGTGTCTCATCCTTGAAAGATACCAAACTTAAGTACCAAGTTTGGTATTTGGCGGTCTTTTCGTTTTTGAGTTATGCAGTCCACAGGCACACACACACACGCACACACACGCACACATACGGACCTTTTTCTGAGAATGTTTTTTTTTGGATTCAGGGGGACCCGAATCATGTATTTCCGGTGAAATCTTGGCATGAAATTTTTGGGTGGAATGCAATACCTTCTCTATACACTATTACACAGTACGTGTAGACAAAGTAAAAAATAGAAACATGTTCGTTGTGTATGTGTGCAGCATAGATAAAAAATAAAAATCGGTTAAATTCCAAACTTGGTACTTCAATTCAGTATTTTTTAAGGTTGGCGGCACTATGGCCGAATGGTTAGACCGCTCGCCTCCCATCTAGGCGGCCCGGGTCGATCCCAAGCCCCGCATGTGAGATTTGTGGTGGACGAACGGCGTCTGGGTGGGTTTTCTCCGGGTCCTCCAGTTTCTCCCGCCACTCATTCTACTAATTGTTCTACCATCCCTTTCCTTGCATTTCAGCATCCATTTCCTCACGCTCATGCCTGGCTACGGGCCGACCCGTCATTCGAGGTTCTCCATTCTGTGGTTTGCTCCCCGACAGGCTTCTGACTCCTAGGTCCTGCTTGTAAGTCCTAGGTGGTGTCAGTTCTAAAAATAAGGGAAGGGTAAGCCGATTACAAAACGAAATAGTATGTGACTCTAAGATTTAAAAAAAAAAAAAACACCTCGAAGTACCCTTTACATGACACATTTTTCGATGGCTGTACGAAACAAAATGTACTCGTTTCACTGCAGGCTTTGTAACCTTAGTTTGTGACTCTCCCTCATAAAGTGAGAATGATACACGCTACGCTTTAAATGATACCCAATTTAGGAATGAGTGTTCGACTGTAGTGTTAGCGCACAGTGACGTGAGAGCGTAAAACTGTTCACGCGTCGAAGCGTGGAGTAAATTCTTTTGTAGCAGTGAACTAAGGAATTACTTGTAACTCACTTTTGAACTAAGTAAAGGCATTTGCTGGGTCAGGAATAGGATTTTCATACCAAGATGGAGGAGATGATTTAATGTTTCATGACTGAAAACAGGAATGGAAACCGCAATTACGAAGACAGAATCCGGCATAAAGAAGATGGGATAGAAAATGGAATTGGTAATGGAGAAACTCTAAAGGTAACTTGCTAACAAAATTGACGAACAACTGTCGGCATGAAGAACAATGTGAAGGAGCTTAGAGGACATAACTTGACCAACGCTTTATCGTTCTTGGAGCGCGTGGAAAAACGCGTTGACGACCTGGAAGACCTCGGGGAGCCCTTTAATACCCAGAAGGGATAAGTAGACGGTAGCACCAAGGAACTGGTGGACGACTGCTAACTAGGCTTGTAATACTTTTATAGCTGCGAATGACGTCACAAAAGTTTCTAGAAACTAGTGCAAGCCGAAGGAAGATTCTGGCGTTTACCAGTTGTGTCGATGTATGGCATCGCATTCAAGGTTTCCGGTTACCGGCGCGTCGCCTCGTGTGTTTACCACATTCCAAGATTTCCAGCCCGGCGCTGCACACGGCACTGCACAGTGTTTAGAAGCTGTAAGGTGCAAATATAAATTGTCTCTCTTATTATCTAAGCCTGAGAAGAATGGGGCATGACAGCAGACACCTGGCTTCTTTGGTTACAGCGGATGCAGAATAGAGAACTCCGAACAACTATTTGACGTTTCCAAGTGAGACTATTATATGAAGCTTCGACTCCCTAATATGTGGAGGATGTAATGAGGCCCCGGGCTCAAAAATTCTACGCCAGATTGGACGAACATGAGAACGTACTTGTCAGATATCAGGGAGGACTACTGACTACCATCTGAACTCCGATATAGGCAGTACCGGTTCACCGCTGACTTGCGGGCATCCCCGGTAATAACGGCTTCAAACCAGCCAACAGCAAACTAGCTGAACTAAGTACCCCACCCCTGTCAACCTTGGGAGTAGTCAACTAAAAATCAACTCTAACAAAAGTATTTCAATAAGCTAAACAACAGCGGAGCAGAGGAAAGGATGTTGCAAGGATGTTGCAACACCAACACCCAAAACTAAACCAAAACACCAAACCTCAACCACCTGTGGTTAAGCCGTTACCAAGGCAGGTACACGGCAACAACACTTAGGCTCACCACAAGTCTACCAGATTGCGCACGGACGCACAAATGTAAATTAATATATAACATTTATAATTAGGAACGCTGAAGATTAACAGTAATGATATTGCTAGCGCCGTTTCGTTTTTGGAACTTTTTACAAAATCGAATTACTATTTGATATTTCCGTATTAAAATAGTTTGTATTACAATGTTGGCAATTGTGTGTGATATCACTTCGTTATTTCGATAATCGACACTTAAACTGTCGCTTGGCACTTGGTTGAGATTTCATTATTCTTGTTTCAGCTACAAGTCAACGCGGTTACGAAGTCAAGAACATGGTGAACACCTTTAACATTTGGAAGCTGGTTAAATTGATGTAAGTAGCAGTACAAGAAGGTTTTTTGTTTTTGTTTTATCGAGTTATAACACTTATATGACTACTTCAGTGGTAGAATGTTGAGCCAGGTTCTGGTTTCGATTCCTGCTGGGGCGGATAACCAAAATTATTCCCTAACCCCACATAGTTTGGAAGTATGTATGTGACAGTGAAAGTGTGTGTATTTGAGGAAAATAAAACTATTATACCCAACTTAAAGAACCTACAGACGAGTTGTTTCCAGTTTAAAGCCCCTGATATAACTTTAGATATTAATGGGAGCTATATTAATGGAACAATAAAAAAAACCCAAAAACATTTTTATATTGACCTACGTTTTAAATTATGGCACCTCTTTACCTAGAAAACCCTGATGCCTGCAAGTGAGTTACTAATGACTGATTATTTTACTCTCTCTACACGTACTATGTATATAGTGTATAGAGAAGGCATTATATTGCACCCAAAAATTCCATACCGAGATTTCACCGAAAATACATGCTTTTGGTCCCCCTGAATCAAAAACAAATTTTTAGAAAAATCTTCATGTGTATGTTACTGTGGGCAGAATAACTCAAAAACGAAAAGCCCGTTAAATACCAAGTCGCCATCTGTGGTGTAATGTTTACCTCATTAAATTCATATACATAAGGTCAAGGGTTCAAACCAGTGCTTTGTGGGCAGAGGATCGTGGGTTCGAGTCCCGCCTTGGGCATGGGTGTTATATGTTTGCGCAATGTGTATATGTTTGTAAAAGAAACAGTAAAACCAGTAATCAGTAAAACCTACGGGGGGAAATGTAAATAGGGATACAGTACCGGAGTCCTGATCAGACTCAGTTACTGTTAAATAAATAAAAAAAAAAAAAAAAAAAAAAAAACTAGTGGAGGACGATGAATATTTTCGAGCGTGAAATCCTTATTATTGCTTCCTTTGTAGGGAAGTAAAGCCGTTGATCTCGTGTCGTAGATTTATGTGGATAAAGAGACCTCTGAGCAACATTAAGCGCTCTTTCATGCCCTGTATGAAGACGCTGAGAACCACAGCAGTTATAGGGCGTCCATAAATAAAAAAAACATTTCCTTTTTTGAATTTTTATTCTCGATCTACTTTCACAAAAAGTCTCAATTGGATCAATAACAAAATTGTAACAATAACCCCTTTTCGGCGATATAATATATCGTATTAATTAATTTGTCACCTGCGTTAAAAGTCTTATTTTACCTTGATCAAAAATAAATATTTAAAATTTGGGAGTGTATACATATTTTGTGAGTGGAGCGGCAAAAGGCAGCGTTTCCCACGGCGGAACACGTTACGCGAAGAGGGAACTATTGAGCGGTGGATTGGTGCGAGCTTTGACCTTAATCTGAACTCCGCTCTCAGTATGCGCGGCAGACGCGGGACAGACCGCAGTTAAATATAGACTGGGCCTTGTGTCAAGTGCACATGTGGCAATATTCCATATCAAGTATAGAAGCACATGTCCTTTCTGAACAGCTGTCTATTGGAATCAATCGTATACTGTATTCGTCACATCCAACACTGAGGCCTCCAACACTTGTGTGATTGGTGTGTCTCAATGGTGATAATAATAACAATTCTAACTAGTACTTCCTTTACTTCTTACGAGGTATACTATATTCGTCATATCCAGGGGCGCCTCCACCATTTGTATAATCGATATGTCACATTTGAAATAATAGTAATAATAATAATAATAAACCAAATTATTACTTCCTTTATTTCGTATATAGTATACTGTATCCAGGGGCGCCTCCACCATTTGTATAATCGATATGTCACATTTGAAATAATAGTAATAATAATGATAATAAACCAAATTATTACTTCCTTTATTTCGTATATAGTATACTGTATCCAGGGGCGTCTCCAGCATTTGTATAATTGATGTGTCACATATGAAATAATAGTAATAATAATAATAATAAACCAAATTATTACTTCCTTTATTTCGTATATAGTATACTGTATCCAGGGGCGCCTCCACCATTTGTATAATCGATATGTCACATTTGAAATAATAGTAATAATAATAATAATAAACCAAATTATTACTTCCTTTATTTCGTATATAGTATACTGTATCCAGGGGCGTCTCCAGCATTTGTATAATTGATGTGTCACTTATGAAATAATAGTAATAATAATAATAATAAACCAAATTATTACTTCCTTTATTTCGTATATAGTATACTGTATCCAGGGGCGTCTCCAGTATTTGTATAATTGATGTGTCACTTATGAAATAATAGTAATAATAATAATAATAATAAACCAAATTATTACTTCCTTTATTTCGTATATAGTATACTGTATCCAGGGGCGTCTCCACCATTTGTATAATTGATGTGTCACTTATGAAATAATAGTAATAATAGTAATAATAATAATAATAAACCAAATTATTACCTCCTTTATTTCGTATATAGTATACTGTATCCAGGGGCATCTCCAGCATTTGTATAATTGATGTGTCACTTATGAAATAATAGTAATAATAATAATAAACCAAATTATTACTTCCTTTATTTCGTATATAGTATACTGTATCCAGGGGCGTCTCCAGCATTTGTATAATTGATGTGTCACTTATGAAATAATAGTAATAATAATAATAAACCAAATCATTACTTCCTTTATTTCGTATATAGTATACTGTATCCAGGGGCGTCTCCACCATTTGTATAATTGATGTGTCACTTATGAAATAATAGTAATAATAATAATAATAATAATAATAATAATAATAATAATAAACCAAATTATTACTTCCTTTATTTCGTATATAGTATACTGTATCCAGGGGCGTCTCCAGCATTTGTATAATTGAAGTGTCACTTATGAAATAATAGTAATAATAATAATAATAATAATAATAATAAACCAAATTATTACTTCCTTTATTTCATATATAGTATACTGTATCCAGGGGCGTCTCCAGCATTTGTATAATTGATGTGTCACTTATGAAATAATAGTAATAATAATAATAATAATAAACCAAATTATTACTTCCTTTATTTCGTATATAGTATACTGTATCCAGGGGCGTCTCCACCATTTGTATAATTGATGTGTCACTTATGAAATAATAGTAATAATAATAATAATAATAATAATAATAATAAACCAAATTATTACTTCCTTTATTTCGTATATAGTATACTGTATCCAGGGGCGTCTCCACCATTTGTATAATTGATGTGTCACTTATGAAATAATAGTAATAATAATAATAATAATAATAAACCAAATTATTACTTCCTTTATTTCGTATATAGTATACTGTATCCAGGGGCGTCTCCACCATTTGTATAATTGATGTGTCACTTATGAAATAATAGTAATAATAGTAATAATAATAATAAACCAAATTATTACTTCCTTTATTTCGTATATAGTATACTGTATCCAGGGGCGTCTCCACCATTTGTATAATTGATGTGTCACATATGAAATAATAGTAATAATAGTAATAATAAACCAAATTATTACTTCCTTTATTTCGTATATAGTATACTGTATCCAGGGGCGTCTCCACCATTTGTATAATTGATGTGTCACATATGAAATAATAGTAATAATAGTAATAATAAACCAAATTATTACTTCCTTTATTTCGTATATAGTATACTGTATCCAGGGGCGTCTCCACCATTTGTATAATTGATGTGTCACATATGAAATAATAGTAATAATAACAATCCTAACTATTAGTTCATTTACCTCGTACATAGTATTAAGTATTCTTCATATCCAGCGGCGCCTCCACCACTTCAATATATGCTTGATGTGCCACATACGAAATAATATCAATAATAATAATAACAACAACAACAATCCTAGCTATTACTTTCTTTACTTCTTACGTAGTATATTGTATTCATCATACCAGTGGCGGCTCCACCATTTCTATGCTTGATTTGTCACATGAAATAATAATAATAATAATAATAATAATAATAATAATAATATAAATAGTAATAATAAACCTAACTATTACTTGCTTTACTTCCTACGTAGTGTACTGTGTTCGTTATAACCAGTGGAAATGGAAATGGAGTTTTATTTATAGACGTTCTTTAACTGCTGTGGTTCTCAGCGTCCCATTCTATACTGGGCGTGGAAGACCGCTCAATTTTACTAAGTGGCCTCTCAAGTGAGGTTCTTTTACATGCCGTAAATCTACGACACGGGACCAACGGCTTTACTTACCTTCCGAAGGAAGCCATGCTAAAGATTTTTACTCCCGAAAAAGTCCATCGTCCTCCGCCGGGTGTCATATCCAGTGGCTCATCCAACATTGGTGTGAGTTAAGTATCACATATGAATTATTATTAACCATAACAATGATGATAATAATAATAATTATTATAATAATAATAATTATAATAATAATAATAATAATAATAATGTGCGGGAAGAAACAATTTAATAGTATAAAATACTACCTTTGCCTTTGTTATTGTATAGTTCGAACGTTGGACCATAACTTCAGCCCAATTGCGATAAAACTGAATCATCACAGATAAAGTTTCTCCGCTTTGTAGCAGAAAATTTATTATTGGCACATAAAAGAATGCTACACGAACATTTTCCACCCCAAACTAACCTTAACATGAAAAAAAAAATCTGATATGTTCCATTCACATGACTTTCTCTACATCTCTGTAACAAGTTTTAGTTAAAAAGCTTATGCGTCTATTTACTTCATGCTAATCGAGAAACAGTAGCAGAAATAGTCTTATTATTTGCTTCCTTGTAAGTAGAAGCGAAATAAGGGAGTACCATAGGTTAAAATGTTAGCCAAAAGCTGGTTGCTATGTGACTGAAGTTCCTTTGTTTGCATGGAAAGGAGTTAAAAAATTCCTGTATGAAAAAAGCATGTTTTTCAAAGCAGAAACAAAAAACCAAGAATATCTTAAAAATGATCAACTGCACGAAAAAATGTATATGACATAAAGTGTATTTTATCGTGAGCTACATTTTCTGTATAGTAAGTTTTTGTCCATCTCTTACGGTTTAGCAGTTATGTAAAATTCCGTAAAATTCATCCAGAATAAAGTAGTCTTCAGAGGCTATTCCCAGAAAATTCAAGATATACATTTTATTTGTCAGGTAAATATCTTTAATATACGATATTTTAATCAAAATCGTTAGAGCCATTTTTAAGAAAATCAAAATTTCCGACATTTTTTCCTTGTAAAGGGTAGTTTGGGGTGGGGGGATTTTCTTGAAAATCTTGGTATCACATCCTTGGAAGATACCAAACTTAAATACCGAGTTTGGGGTTTAACGATCCTTTCGTTTTTGCGCTATGCTGCCCACAGACACACGCACACATACACACAGACTGACAGACAGACACACACATGGACATTTTTCTAAAAATGCTTTTTTTTTTTTGGATTCAGGGAGTCTCAAAACATGTATTTCCGGTGAAATCTCGGTATCGAATTTTTGGGTACATCATTATACCCTATGTACATAGTTCGTACACAGAAAGTAAAAATCGAAATTAAATGTTCTCAAAAAGTGACTGTAACGATTGTGATTAAAATAACTTATGGATATTCCAAAAAATGCTTTTTAAGACTCAGGGGGACCCAAAATATGTATTTGCGGGCATGAAAGTTTTTGGTGGAATGCAATATCTTCTCTATACATAGTACGTATAGAGAAAGTAACATTTTCAGTTGTTCCATTTGCATGACTATCATTCCGCAAAAACAAAAAAATGTTTGTTAAAAATATTAACCTTTTATCCACATCGTCTTTAGTTTCATATATTTTTTATGTATTTAAACAAAAGAGGATCAAATTTCATTACCAAACGCAATAGCGTCAGCTTTTTAAGATTTTATTGAATGAATGAATAAGTGTATTTATTGACATAGCAATATCATACATAGAATTTCAACAATCGCACGGGTCCACAGACCGTACGTGCTTTTGTAATACACATTACAAGCAATATTAAAACAACAACCACAACAAAGAATCAAAAGAGTAAACAGGAAAATAAAAAGACAAAGGAAATACACAGTCCAAAGCATTATTAAACAACAATAAAGAATTAAGAGTGAACCCGAAAATAAAGATACAAAGATATTCAAATATAGCAATTTAAATTTACAGCACAGAGTACACCTACATAAATGCACCCTCTTATAATAGAAAATTACATTAAAAGACATATATACACATAATATATACAACATATATAAAACCATAGCACAACAGTGACCTAAGTATGACATAATATATATGTATGTAGAACAATGTAGTCACTTTTGTTTAGTTGATCTTGCCTTAAGTATAAATTTACCTAGCCCGTCCATGTTTTCCGTGCCTGCCAGTAGCGTCCAACATGCTTCTAGCCCTACATTCGCAGTGGTAAAAAATCGCGGCAAATATTTTTCCCGCCATTCCTCCGTACCCCTACATCTTGCCAAGATGTGAGTCCACGACTCTTCCTCCTCGCAAATGGGACAGATTCTCGTACCATTCTCGTCAGAAATTTTCGTGCTCCTCCATGCTCCTAGTCTAATCCCCTCTCTAATGAGTTTGGTACCTGTTTTGATGTATTGCTCCATACCCCACTCCGATTTCAGCCCAGACTGTACTTCTAATGACACCTTCTCTGTGCATTGCGCAAGTATTTGCTGTCTGTCAATATCACAGAGGCGGTTCTTAATTTTTCTCCAAATACTCCGCCTGTTTGCCTGCCCCACCATCCATTATTGCAGTTTAAGTCTAGTGTATTCCCTTGTACTTATAAGGAAGGAAATAATAAGATAATGTCTGTTAGCATGCAGTAGATAGAAGGGTAATAGTTTTGTGTTAGAATAGATAGAAAAAGTCATGTGAATGTAACACATATGAGAGCGTGTGTGTGCTGCCACATATGTGCATTTCACCAACTATTACGTCATGTAATTTATTAAAAGCACCACAACGCCCTCTATACTTCTAAATGCACAATGAAACAATGATTTCCGGTGTCGAGCTGAATGAAAGAGTCAGTTCAGCTGAACGATTCAAGTTCAAGAGCTGGAACAAATGAATTACGTCTACAGAATGAACTTGAACTACTCCCCCAGTTGGTGAAAAGAGTGGTTGCCGCTTCGAGCGCACAAATAATTAATTGAAAATATTTGAGTTTCTTGCATAGCACTCATCCACTTCGATGAATTAAGGAATTAATACGTCAGTATGACTTATCACCATACACAAAAGCTTTTGTTTCTAACAATAAATGAGAAAGTTGTTGAATTTAAAAAGCGGATGTGTTCCATTCACACAACTACATCTCTGCAACAAATTATTGTTAAAAAGCTTATGCTTCTATTTGATTAATCATAATCAAGAGAAAAATTAGTAGAAATAATGTTATTACTTGCTTGCTTGTAAGTAGAAGCGAAATTTGGGAGTATTATAGGTTAAAGTGAAGTCAAAATCTGGTTGCTATGTGACTGAAGTTCCTTTGTTTGTGTGGACAGGAATTAACAAATTCATGTATGAGAAAAGTATGTTTATTAAAGCTGAAACCAATAACAAGGAATATCTAAAAAAGAAAAATATCAACTCCACGAAAAAATGTAAATAACATAAATTGTGTGTTTGAACGTGAACTACATTTTTTGTGTAGTAGGCTTTTGTTTATCTCTTACGGTGTAGCAGTTATACAAAATTCCGTAAAATTCAACCAAAATAAAGTAGTCTTCAGAGGCTATTTCCAAAAAATTCATGATATACATTTTATTTGTCAGGTAAATATCTTTAATATGCGATATTTTAATCAAAATCGCTAGAGCCATTTTTGAGAAAATCAACATTCTAGACATTTTTTCCATGTGAAGGGTAGTTGGGGGTAGGGGATTATCTTGAAAATATTCTTGTCGCATCCTTGGAAGAAACCAAACCTTAAAGACCAAATTTGGAATTTAACGGTTTTTTCGTTTTTGAGCTAAGTTGTCCGCAGGCACACACACGCGAGCGTGCGGACCTTTTTCCAAAAATGTTTTTTTTATTCAGGGGGACCCAAAACATGTATTTCTGGTGAAATCTCGATATCGAATATTTGGATGCATACACTACCTTCTCTATACTCTATGTACATAGTACGGTTAGAAAAAGTAAACATGTTGTCGAGTTATCCGAGTTTTACTGTAATACTTCAGTTTCCCACTGACCTGTGTTCGCTTGGCATTGCTCCTTGAGTTATGCAACTATTCTAACGCACGAAAGGAAATTTCCAGACGTGAAATACAGCGCCTTTACGGTCCTGGTATGCAATACAACGGTCATTTAATTTCTGTGAAGCGGCACCATGACCGAAAACGTATTGTTTGGGCGTGTAAAACCCATAAGTTTGTTCCAATTGTTTTAGTGTTCAAATAGATATGCAAACGCACTGGTCATCAGCGAAAGATGGACGCCCAAGCTCGGCGTGATAACGTTCGTACGATATCACGTCACAACTCGCATCCTAATGGCATATTCTAACACTGCAGCGATGTTGTTGCTATACGCAAGTTCTGTAATCAACAATACGAGGTTTCTACGTTTGAGGTGATACATCTACAAAATCCAAAGTAGTTATAAAATATCTTATTAAAATATATAATTGTTATGCTTACTAATAAATAATATTAGGATCGGCTATAAGTCCTGGGGCTCTCAATAAAAGTAGCATTTAAAACAAATTACTTTCTCACTATGTACATAGTGTATAGAGAAGGTATTTTAATACACCCAAAAATTCGATACCGAGATTATGTATACTTTAGGCTCCTCCTGGATCGAAAAAAAGGAATTTTTGGAAAAAGATCTGTGTGTAAGTCTGTCTGTCTGTCTTTCTGTCTGTCTGTGTGCCTATGGACAGCATAGCTAAAAAAAGAAAAGACCGTTGAATTGGTATTTTAGTTTGGTATCTTCCAAGGATGCGTCACAAACCAACTAACCTTTACATGGAACTTTTTTCAAAAATTTTGATGTTCTCAAAAATGGCTCTATCAATTTTTATCAAAACATTATGTATATCTTGAATTTTCTTGGAATAGCCTCTGAAGACTACTTTAGTCTGGATTAATTTTACGGAATTTGACATAATTACCAAAGCATAAGAAATGGACAAAAACTTACCACATAAAAGTTGTAGAGCACGTTAAAACACACAATTTATTTTATATACTTTTTTCGTGTTGTTGATCGTTTTTGAGGTATTCGTTGTTATTGGCTTCAGCTTTTAAAAACGTATACTTCTGTCATACAGGAATTTGTCAACTGCTGTCCATACAAACATAGGTTAAAGTTGCAAAAGCTTGTTGCAATGTGGCTGAAGTTCTTTTGTTTGTATGGACTTGGTACATTTTTTAAAGCTGAAACCAATAATAGGAAATATCTCAAAACTGTTCAACACCAAGAAAAAATGTATATTACATAAATTGTGCGTTTTAAGGAGCTCTACATCTTTTCAATTATAGGTTTTTGTATATTGCTTACGGTTTACCAATTATGGAACGTTCGCAAAATTCATGCAGTTTAAATGTGTCTTCAGAGAGAGAAAATTAAAGATATACATTTCACTGTCAAGTAAATATCTTTAATAAACGATATTTTAATTAAAGTCGTTGGAACTGTTTTTAAGAAAATCTAAATTTTCGAAAATGTAAAGAGTAGTTGGGGGTGACAGGATTTTCTTGAAAATCTTCCTGTCGCGTCCTTGGGAGATGCTATCTTAAATACCAAGTTTAGCATTTAACCTACTTTTCTGTTTTGAGCTATGTTGCCCATAGACGCGCACACACGGGCAATTTTCTAAAAATGTTTTTTTTGGATACGGGGGGTGTCAAAACATATATTTTCGAAAAAATTTCGGTGTCAAATTTTTGGGTGGAATAGAGTAATTTATCTATGCATATGTACATAGAGAAAGTAAAAGGGATTCAAAACTTACATTGCCCGCCTAGGTGTTGTAGTGGTAGCGTGTCTGCCGCACATTCAAAAGGTCGCGAGTTCGAATCTTGCTTAGGGTGTGTTGCCCGGATAAGGATTTTTCGGGGCTTTCCCTTATCCTGAGAATGTCGAGTAGCTTTAAGCTCCATGGACCCCGAGCAACATTTCACCAGATTAATTCATCGTCCGAAATGACTAATCAAAGGACGCTTATGCTACAGATACTTGTAATAGACAGCGTTGCTATGCAGAAACGACATAAGAAAACTTGGAATTTAAATAAAAGTGGTAGTTATTAGCGTGGGATAAAGTAAACAAAATTCACTCGTTGCTCCGGTAACCAGTGGCATAAAGTAAATAAATAAATAAGTGGTTGATAACTACAAATACAGGAAACGTTCAGTCTGCCCTATCTCTAGAATTTTTACCTTCTTTGGTTTAATCGTTCTTGAACACCTTGGAAAATCTTGATATATCTAGGTCTTCTAACACTTTTAATGTTGATTTTAACGTTGAATATTTGCCTCACAGAGACGAAGACTTGCAACTTTTTGAAAGAAAATTAAAATAAGCAAGAATTACTTCTTCATAATGCCCTGAACATTTCTTCGTATCTGCCGATCCTTAAAATGCTGAAACTCTTTTTCGTATAATTTTCTTGAAGTCGACGGAAATTAAGCCTCAACTGTTTCTTTTGCTTCATTTAATATATAATTTGGAACCAATATATTAACATTCTCAACGTCCATCGTAAACTTAATCAATTTGAAACTATCAGCAATAAAAAAAAATCTGACATGATATTCACATGACTTTCTCCATATCACTGCAACAAATTATTCTACTTACTTCATCTAATGGAGAAAAAATTAGCAGAAATAGGCTTATTACTTGCTTCCTTGTTAGTAGGAGCGAAATAAGGGATTAGGATAGGTTAAATTGATAGTCAAAAGCTGGTAGCTATGTGACTAATGTTCCTTTGTTTGTATGGACACGAGTTCACAAAGCCCTGTATGCGAAAAGTATGTTTTCATAGCTGAAACCAAAAACAATCAACTCCACGATAAAATGTATATAACATAAATTGTTTTTTTTAAAGTGTTCTACATTTGTTGTGTTGTAAGTTTTTGTCCATCTCTTACGGTTTAGCAGTTATGCAAAATTCCGAAAAATTGACCCAGAATAAAGTGGTCTTCAGAGGCTATTACCAGAAAATTCAAAATAAAAACAAAATTAGTATTCATACATAGCCTACCATATTTTATAACTATAAGAACGCCGCAATTCAATGCCTCATTCCTTATTAAATTTATTATCATCTGTATATATTATACAAGTGGACAAACCTTTATTATCCACTCCCCTTCGGGTCCTGTTTTAAATTGTTCATATCATGCATAAACTCTCTGTTTATCCAATTGTATAATAAATAACTAGCCGCTACAAAAAGTCAGATGTGTTCCATTCATATGACTTTCTCTACATCTCTGCAACAAATTTCAGTTAAAAAGCTTCTGCTTCTTTTTTACTTCATGCTAACCGAGAAAAAAATAAGGGAATACCATAGGTTAAAGTGATAGTCAAAAGCTGTCTGCTATTTGACTGTAGTTCCTTTGTTTCTATGGACAGCAGTTGAAAAATTCCCCTGTTTAAAAAGTATTAAGTTTTTTAAAGATGAAACTAATAACAAAGAGTATTTGAAAAACGATCAACTCCACGAAAAAAATGTATATAACATAAATTGTGTATTTTAATGTGCTCTACATTTTCTGTAATGTAAGTTTTTGTCTATCTCTTACGGTTTGCCGGTTATACAAAATTCCTTAAAATTCATCCAGAATAAAGCAGTCTTCAGAGGCTATTCCCAAAACATTCAAGATGTACACTTTTATTTTACAGGTGAATATTTTTAATATACGATATTTTAAACAAAATCGTTAGAGCCATTTTTAAAAGCTCAAAATTTTCGAAAATGTAAAGAGTAGTTGGGGTGGGGGCTTTTCTTGAAAATCTTCCTGTGACATTCCTTGGGAGATGCTTTCTTAAATACCAAGTTTTGGTATATAACCTACCCATCGTTTTGGATTATGCTGCCCACACACACACACACACACACACACACGGCCATTGTTCTAAACTGCTTTATTTTTGGATAAAGGGGGTTTCAAAACACATATTTCCGAAGAAACTTCTGTATCAAATTTTGGGTGCAATACACTACCTACTCTATACACTACGTACATAATACGTGTAGACAAAGAAAAAAACCTAATGTGTTCCATTCACATGACTTTCTCTACATCTCTGTAACAAATCATTGTTAAAAAGCTTATGCTTCTATTTACTTTAGGCTTATCGAGAAAAAGTTAGCAGAAATATTGTTATTACTTGCTTCCTTGTAAGTAGAAGCGAAATAAGGGAGTACCGTAGGTTAACGTGATAGTCTATAGCTGGTTGCTATGTGACTAAAGTTCCTTTGTTTGTATGGACAGAATGTGACAAATTCCTGTATGAGAAAAGTAAGTTTTTCATAGCTGAAACCAAAAACAAGGAACATCTAAAAAATAATCAACTCCATGAAAAAAATGTATACCACATAAATTGTGTGTTTTAATGTGCTCTACGTTTCTTGTGAAGTAAGTTTTTATCTAAGTCTTACGGTTTAGCAGCTATGGAAAATTTCGTAAAATTCATCCAGAATAAAGTGGTCTTCAGAGGCTATTCCCAGAAAATTAAAGATATACATTTTGTTTGTTAGGTAAATATCTTTAATCTTTGATATTTTAATCAAAATCGTTAGAGCCATTTTTTCGAAATTCAAAAATTTAAAAAAAATATCCATTTAAAGGATAGTGTACGGTGGGGTGATTATTTTCAAAATCTTCGTGTCGTATCCCTGGAAGATAGTAAATTTAAATGTTTTACCGAATTTTCGTTTTTAAGTTATCGTGTTCACAGACATACGGACACACGGACACACTGACACACGGACCTTTTTGTGAAAATGCTTTTTTTGGATACAGGGGACCCTAAGATATATATTTTCGGTGAACTCTCGGTATCGAATTTTTGGGTGGAGTGCAATAGCTTCTCTATACACTATGTACATAGTACGTGTAGAGAAAATAAATTACACCTTTTAAGATTATTAAGACAGTACTTTTCTCACCTTCATAAGATTTAGAAGTAACATTTATTGTTCTTAAACATATGCATTTCATAGACTTGTGTAACGGTGAGGAATTTTGAATTATTTTATATCAAGGTCTCTTAAACCGTCGATGATAATATGATCCTATCCACGTGGAGGACGGGGTGGCGAAGTGGGTAGCCATGGGGTTTTATTTTCACATAATGAAGCTTGGCATAATGTGAATTACCTTACCATCTCTCTAATGCACGCTGTCGAAATGTATTTATGTTAACAAGGTGATCAAATTTATTCGGAATTTCCCGCGAACCAAATTCAATGGATGACGTAATTGCTATCGGTATACATGGACAAAGTGTTGCCGGTCGAGAGGGGACATACTTCACGAGTACACTAACTATAGAATGGTTTAACAGCACGCGTGGACTTTAAAACGTACTGTGAATTTCCCATTAATTAATTGCAATCATCAATTATTATAAAACAAATGTGATGTGTTCCATTCAAATGACTTTACCTATGTACATCTCTGCAACAAAACCTTATACCTCTATTTACTTCATGCTATTCGAGAAAAATCAACGGAAATAGTCTTATTACCTGCTTCCTTGTAAGTAGGAGCGAAATAAGGGAGTTTGAAAGTGCTGCCCTCCTAGCCACGTCTTCAGTTCAGGGAAAAGGTGAAAGTCCCTAGGTGGCAGGTCAGGACTGTAGGGCGGATGATCGAAGATATCCCATTGAAATTTTTCAAGGAGCCGATGGGTTGTGCCAGCAGTGTGTGGACGAGCGTTGTCATGGATCAACACAATTCTTGAAGTCAGGATTCTTCTTCGTTTGTTTTGAATGGCTCTCCGCAAACGTCATAAAGTACGAAGATCAACAAAACGTCAATGCTCATTTTAAATCATTGGCGGCAACATTTATTAAAGCGGGCATTGCAAAGCTTGAGCACAGGTACGATAAATGTCTCAATCTTTTCGATGATTATGTTTTCTATGAACTTGTCTTTTATTTATAGCCTATCGGAGGTTGAAAAAAACGGCCCTCGTACATTAAGCCCCAATGAATAAATCTTCAGTAGCTGTTTCAGAAAATGCAGGATATACATTTTATTTTTCATGTAAACATCTATAGTATATGGAATTTTAATCAAAATCGTTAGGGACACTTTTGATAAAATCATTATTTTCGACATTTTTTCCATGCAAAGGGAAAAGGTGGGGTTGAATTTTCCTCAACGTCTTCGTGTGGCACTCTTGGAAGATTCTAACATGGAATATGTACCAAATTTACGAATAAAGTATTTTACTAACTTTTCGTTTTGAGTTATCGTTTTCACAGACACACGGACACACACACGAATCTTTTTCTAAAAATGCTTTGTTTTTGGATGCAGTAACCTGTACCGGTGCTTAGTCAGTAATGAGCACGCAACATCTGAGTTGTTGACCGTCAAACACAACCATTCCTTTACTACCACTGTTCACATTATTTTGATATCCCGTGTAAATACATACAGGCATAGATGTATACATGCAAATGTAAATGGCGTGTTATTTATAGACGCTCTTTAACTGCTGTGCTCTCAGCGTACCATTCTATACTGGGCGTTAAAGACCGATTAATTTTGCTCAGAGGCCTCTCTGTCAGGCTTGAGGTTCTTTTATTTGCCGTAAATATAGGGCACGGGATCAACAGGTTTACTTACCTTCCGAAGGAAGCCATGCTAAGGATTTTTACGCCCAATAAATCCATCGTTCTCCGCCCGGTTTGAACCCGCGACCTTGGGTAAATGTGTGTATATACACACATACATACACACAAACATATACACACATGCATGCATGCATACCAATACATACACACCTATATACATACATTAATACATGCATACACACATAAATACATGCATACACACATAAATATATGCATACACACATACAATCATACATACATACATAGTACAAACATACACATATACACATACATACATGCATACATATATACAGGCATACATTCACACACATATATGCACATATACATACATACAAACATACACACATATATACATACATATACATACACACATATGTACATACATACATACATACATACATACATACATACATACATACATACATACATACATACATACATACATACATACATACATACATACATACATACATACATACATACATACATACATATACATACACACATACATATATATACACACATATATACATACACACATACATACATACACAAATATATACATACATACATACATACATACACATACATATACATACACACATACATATACATACACACATATATACATACACACATACATACATACACAAATATATACATACATATACACATATATACACGCATTCATACACACATATATACATACACACATATATGTAAGCACAAATACATACATACACACATATATACACACATACATACACACATATTTACACATACCTACATACATATACAAACACACATATATATAAACACACATACCTACATACATATACAAACACACATACATACGTATATACTTACACACATATACATATATACATTTTTTGACGTTTGTAAATTAAGATGTGGCAATGGGATGCCTTAAAAATCTAATTTCAATACGAAATAAAGAAATTACTGCGTTTGAGAAGAACATTGTTCCTGAAGTACTTTGAATATCAATGGAGTCTCTGCTAGCAGTTTCAAAAGTGTTGTGAATTGTGCTGGATTTGTACAGAGCAGAGTAAATGGTGTGTAATGGAACATTAAATAATTTTATTACCAAGTGCACAAATAGGTGGCATCAACTGAGAGACACATAATGATCCAACTAAATCTATTGACAAATTTGGTGCTAAAAATAGGTTGGAGAGCTGAATTATTATTCTCTCTGATTAATCAGTATACATGTTCATCCTCTGTGCTTTTCAGACAATGAGTTGCATGGCTGAGAGAGACGGTGCATTAAAAGGCTGCGGTAGATCCACTTATGAATATAATCAAAGCTGTCCATGTTAAAAAGGGAACATCAGCTGCACCCCCTCCCCCGGGCCCCTCCTTTCCTGCCATGTTTTATGTATGACGTGTTTTAGCCACTCAGTGAATAGGGTATATGGACATACAGCACTAATTCAGGTCTTCGGTCTATAGAATGATTAAAAATATCTGATGTAATCCAATCACATAGCTTTCTCTACATCTCTGAAACAAGTTATTGTTAAAAAGTTTATGCTTCTATTTACTGCATGCTAATTAAGAAAAACTGGCAGAAATAGTCTTACTAATTGCTTCCTTGTAAGTAGAAACGAAATAAGGGAGTACCCTAGGTTAAAGTGATAGTCAAAAGCTGGTTGCTATGTGACTGAAGTTCCTTTGTTTGTATGGACAGGAGTTGACAAATTCTTGTATGAGAAAATTATAAACTTTTTAAAGTTGAAACCAGTAACAAGGAATATATCAAAAGCGATAAACGCCACGAAAAATGTATATAATATAAATTGTGTGCTTTAATGTGATGTACATTTTTTGTATGGTAAGTTTTGGTCCATCAATTACGGTTTACCAGTTATACAAAGCTCAATAAAAATCACCTAGAATAAAGATGTCTTTAGAGGCTATTCCCAGAAAATTCACATATACATTTTATTTGGGATGTAAATATCTTTTATATACGATATAACAATAAAAAACGTCAGTCATTTTTGAGAAAATAAGAATTCTAAAAAAACATTCCATGTAAGGAGTAGTTTGTGGAGGGATTTTGCTGAAAATCTTCGCGTTGAATTCTTGGAAGATACTTAGCCTAAATACCAAGTTTGGTGTTTAACGGTCTTTTCGTTTTTGAATTGTGCTGTCCACAGACACATACACACACTGACCTCTTTCCAAAAATGCTTTTTCTGGATTCAGGAGGCCCAAAACATGTATTTCTGGTGAAATCTCGGTATCGAATATTTGGGTCCCCCTGAATCCAAAAAGAAAAACATTTTTGGAAAAAACTCCCTGTATGTGTGCATGTGTTTGTCTCTGTGTACAACAATGCTCAAAAATGAAAAGAACGTCAAATACTAAACTTGGTATTTAAGTTTAGTATCTTCCAAGAATGCGACACGAAGATTTACAAGAATATCCCCCACCCTCAATTACTCTTTCCATGGAACGTTTTTCGGAAATTTTGATTTTATCAATAATTTTAGACAATTGCTAAACCATAAAATATAGAAGAAGACTTACCATACAAAAATATAGAGCATGTTAAAACACACAGTTTATGATGTACACATTTTTTCGTGGAGTTGATCGTTTTTGAGATATTCCTTGTTTTTGGTTCTAGCTTTGAAAAACTTATACTTTTCTCATATATGAATTTGTCAACTCCTGTCCATACAAACAAAGGAACTTCAGTCACCTAGCAACCAGCTTTTGACTATCACTTTAACCTATGGTACTCCCTTATTTCACTTCTACTTACAAGGAAGCAAGTAATAAGACTATTTCTGCTAATTTTTTCTCGACTAGCATGAAGTAAATAGAAGAGTAAGCTTTTTAATAATAATTTGTTACAGAGATGTAGAGAAAGTAATCTGTTGCCTGTAAGATAGACAGGCTTCACATCACATACTTTTTGTTATACATTTTCTTTCTTAATAATATTACTACAGACGACACCGAAATGAAAGCAAACGGTACTAATTTTAGGAAACAATATCACGAAGACAGTATTTATAATATCAAAGTAAGACGCCCTTTGATGCTCAGTTTTTTGTTCCTTTTTGTATTTCACACTCTTAGTTTTATTTTCTTCCTTTTATAAAGCAGAACTTATTAAGAATTCAAATACTATATCAAATGACGTTTTCGTTTACTTGACACTGCGGAAAGTATTTCTAAGAAGATCTCTTTCATAAATGGTTCTTGTTATATTTTGAAATGTTTCTCCCCTTAGTTACGTTTTAATTAAGATAATATGTTTTTGTATTGCTTCTGATGTCGCTTTGCATACAAGAGATTGGATTTTACGTTTCGCTCTGTTGTATCTATGCCCCATGGAGAGGCGTCCCTTTGAATTCGTCTTTTGTATTTCCCATTCTAATGACGATGTTTTTTTTTGTTTCTGCAAAACTGTTACTTCTCTATTTTATTTGTTTATGGTCTTTTTTTTTCTACGGAGAAAATATTCTCTCATTATATTTCTCTGGCTGTAAAAGCAGAGGTTAACTTTTCTCCCCCTCTGTTTGTTGTGAGAGGTAGATATTTTTATTCTCATTAGTGTGCAAAAGGAAGCAAATACCAAGCAAATAATATATACATTTTATAGTTATGGATAAGACTATAAAAAATTCGCTACCGAAATTTCACTGGAAATACATGTTTTGGGTCTCCCTCTCATGGATGCGACACGAAGATTTTCAAGAAAATCTCCCCACCTCCAACTACCCTTTACATGTTGCTTTTTCTGAAAATTTTGATTTTCTTAAAAATGGCTCTAACGATGTTGATTAAAATATCGTATATTAAAGATATTTACCTGACAAATAAAATGTATATCTTACATTTTCTGGGAATAGCCTCTGAAGACTTCTTTATTCTGGATGAATTTTACGGAATTTTTGCATAACTGCTAAACCGTAAGAGATTGAGTAAAATTTAACTCACAGAAAATGTAGAGCACATTAAAACACAGAATTTATGTTATATACATTTGTTTCGTGGAGTTCATCGTTTTTTATATATTCCTTGTTTTTGGTTTCAGCTTTGAAAGACTTATAATTTTCTCATACAGGAATTTGTCAACTCGTGTCCATACAAACAATGGAACTTCAGTCACATAGCAACCAGCTTTTGACTATCACTTTAACCTATGGTACTCCTTATTTCGTTTCTACTTACAAGGAAGCAAGTAATAAGACAATTTTTTCTTGATTAGCATGAAGTAAATTGAAGCATAATCTTTTTAACAATAATTTGTTGCAGAGATGTAGAGAAAGTCATGTGAATGGAACACATCAGATGTTTTTTACTTCCTGTACAAGGGAACTAAAGGTTATTCAGAACGATGACGACTTTAGAGGCTATTCTAGATATACATTTTATTTGTCATGAAGTATGTTTAATATCCGGCATTTTGATAAAAATTTCAATTTTGAAAAATCAAAAACTCTTCCATGTAAAAGGTATTTTGCACTGTATATTATTTTGAAAATCTTCGAGTCGCATCCTCGGAAGTTGCTGAACTTAAATACCAAGTGTGGTATTTGATGGACTTTTCGTTTTTGAATTATGCTATCCGTACACACTCACAGAAACACACAGATCTTTTCTAGAACTATCCTTTTTTTGGATTTAGAGGGCTCAAAACATATATTTCCGGTGAAATCTCTCTATCGAATTTTGGGTGGAATACAATCCTTTCTCTAAAACCTGCCTGGTAGTAGTGTGGTGGTAGCGTGTCTGTCTGATATTCAGCGGGTCGCGAATTTGAATCTCCCTTAAGGTGTGTTACCCAAATAAGTTTTTTGGGGGTTTTGCTTATTCTAAGAAAGCTTTAAGCTCTAGGGTTCCAAGATCATCTGTGCATCATTTCACCAATTTCATTCATCGTCCGATGTGACCAACCAGGTTAAAGGACGTTAAGTTACATAAAAAACATCTTCTCCATCTACTATGTGCGTTGTACATATTCGCTAGAGAAACTTAAAAAGGAAATATTAAATCAATAACATTATTTGGCACTCCTGAGGAAGGGCCGAAGACTTATTTGCCTACCTCGTTAAACTGGACACCAGCTACTATACTTGCATATACGATTAACATTTCCACATTCCCTGAAACCTTTACAACATAATATCACTTTCAACGGGTCACGAGTTCGAATCTCGCTTAGGGTGTGTTACCCGAATAAGGTTTTTATCGGGGTTTTCCCTTATCCTGAGAAGACGAATGTCGAGTAACTTTAAGCTCCATGGACACCGAGGCCAATTTATTCATCATCCGATATGTCTAATTAAGCTAAAGTACGTTTAGCCAAAAAAAATATGCATTACAGGGCATTCGCGCACAACTGCGGTTAGTGATATTAAGGAATATATGCTGTAATCAATGTAAAGGCCAAGAATGAAAGCAGTTCAGTTATCTGAATTCATTCTCTGATTTTTTAATACTATTAACGCCTGGCAGCTCTGCAAGTCTGCAGAACAGTTGCGGCAGAGAAGTTGCCGAGTGGTCTAGGTACGAACATAGAGCTTTCAAAACATAAGCACCACTTTCACAATCTCCTGAATTTGGAAATTTCTCTAAATAATAATTTTATTTCCATCTCTTAGTGTCATGCAATGCTCGAACTTGAGACGGCAATCCAAGACGGCAAAGTGAGCTTTGCTGGATATGCAATCTTCAAATAGTATATATAGAGTATAATAAAATATGCCCGACCAAGGTGAAATTCTTTTGGAGGAGTAGATTCGCTGACTGGAGTGGATAGGATTGCTTGATTTATTGACGTTCAAAGCAATTTTCTTTGTGCGCGCCTTTTCTTGGGCGCTCGGCTCTCTAGTCTTCATTCAGTTGCTTTCGCGCAATTTCGGAAGCAGTTCAAGATTACCATATTTAGACATGAGGTACATATACACCCCCATATCGATTGACTTTAATTCTGCCTCTAGATCCGAGAGTTAACGCATATGTACGTGCGTTTAGCTTGCCTAAAGGGGAGTTGAAATGGGAATTGTGTAATTTTTACTTTCTCTATACCTACTATGTACATAGTGTATAGAGAAGTTATTGTAATGTACCCAAAAATTCAATACCGAGATTTCACCGGAAATACATGTTTTGAGACCTCCTGAATCCAAAAAAGCATTTTTAGAAAAATATCCTTGTGCGTGTGTGTGTGTGAGCAGCGTAGCTCAAAAACGAAAAGACCACTAAAAACCAACCATGGTATTTAAATTTGGTATCTGCTAAGGATACGACACGAATATTTTCAAGAATAACCCCCTACCCCAAACTACTCATGGAAAACATTTAGAAAATGTTGATTTTCTTAATAATGGCTGTAACGATTTTGATTAAAATCTCTTATATTTAAGATATTTACTTGCCAAGTAAAATGTATATCTTGACTTTTCTGGGAAATAGCCTCTGAGACTACATAGTTCTGGATGAGTTTTACGGAATTTTACATAACTGTTAAACCGTAAGAGATGGACAAAACCTTACCACACAACAAATGTAGATCACGTTAAAATACACAATTTATGTTATATACATTTTATTCGTGGAGTTGATCGTTTTTAAGATATTCCTAGTTTTTCGCTTCAGCTTTGAAAAACTTATGCTTTTCTCATACAGGAATTTGTCAACTCTTGTCCATACAAACATAGGAACTTCAGTCACATAGCAACCAGCTTTTTACTATCACTTTAACTTATGGTACTCCCTTATTCCGCTTCTACTTACAAGTAGAGACTATTTCTGCTATTTTTTTCTGAATTAGCAAGGAGTAAATACAAGCATAAGCTTTTTAACAATAATTTGTTGCAGAAATGTAGAGAAAGTCATGTGAATGGAACAAATCAGATATTTTTTCCATTTTTGAGTTTTAATTGTATAAAAATATTTTGAATCTCTCGCTCATTTTGGTACAACTTTCATAGAGGTACACTAATTGTAAATAGTTTAAATATTGTTGAAAATAACCCTGCGTAGTATTTTTATATCTACTAACGCTGGTGCACTCACTGGTAAAACATCAATAAGTTCATAAATATTAGTGTTAGAGAAGAAAGGTATTTTATTTCGATCGGTAAGTTTTACTTTAGCTATTGGGAGCACTGGCATCCCACTCATGTTTTCTTCAGGTGAGGGTTTTGAAATAGTCAGAGGCTGTGTTTGGAAAATTAGGTTTACATTTTTACTTTCCCTAGCGTACCGTGTACTAGAGAAGCTCTTATACTCCACCCAAATATTCGATACCGAGATTTCATCGGGTCCCGAATCCGTAAAAAGCATTTTTAGAAACAGGTCCATGTGTTTATGTGTGAGCTGCATACATCAAAAATAATAAGACCTTTAAATACCAAACTTGATATTTTATCTTTAGTTTGTTCCAAGAATGCGAAACAAAGAATTTTAAGAAAATCTCCCACCAGAAGCTACCCTTTACATGAGAATATTTTTGAAACTTTGTTGTTCTCAAAAATGGCTCCGACGATATTGATTAAAATGCCGTATTTTAAAGATATTTACATCACAAATAAAATGTATATTTTAAAATTTCTGGAGACACATCAAATTCTTTTTGATAGTGTTTAACGGTCAGTTTTACTGCATATGGTACCCCAGACGATGACACTGATGAACATGGATAGCAAATGGAGCACCGGTGGAATGCAATGGCTGGGGAAACCGGAGACAACCCGCTCCTGCGCCGCTATGCCCTCCACAGGTCCTACATTTCAGCCACCTGGGTTCGACCCCGTGCCCCCTTGGTGAGAGGCGAGTGATCTAACTACTCGGCCACGCCGTGGCCGGTTTAGCTTAATAATTCAGCTAGTTCGCGATAAATTTAATAATATATTCGCAATAACGGTTTGAGGGCCTCAAGAAAAGAAACTTTCTTTGGTTGACAACACTGCGGAAAGACATTGGATTGGGCTCTTTCTCTTCTTCCCCTCGACCCTCGCTTACCCGTAAAGTTAGAGACCGAGTAAAGCGGCGCGAATATTACAAATTCGATTGAGTTGGTACATGTGTGTTTTTCAATCTTAATAACGCCCGGAAATGCTGCAATTAGAGCTCTGGGTTTGAATATGGAGGTTTTACAACATACGCACTGCATTCACAATCATTTTCCCAGATACTCACTCTATGCTCTGGTTCTAGAGTGGGGAAATTCCATCAAATACCTAGGAGTCACTCTTGATAAGGGCTTCACTTTACGTGAACACGTGCGGGGAACGTCGATGACCGCCCTTTACCCTGTGCTGGCCTCCCAAACGCCGCTTCACTTAAACTTACGTCATTTCAAGGTGCTCATAATCCCTCTGATGCTCTACGCCGGTGAAGTGTGGGGCATGGCAGCAGATTCCTGGCTTCTCTGGTTACAGAATAGAGGACTCCGGTCAATATATTCTGTAAGTCGAAGTTTCCCAGTGAGACTACTACATGAATCTGGCCCTTTTAAGATGTAATTAGGCGCCGGGCTCAGAAATTCTACGCCTGATTGGGCGAACATGAGAACGCATTTGTCAGATCGCTGGGGGAGTTCTTGCCTACTGAACGCCGATACAGGCGGTATCGGGTTCCACGCATGGTTTGCGGGCACCCCCGGTAACAACGGCTTCAAACCAGCCAGCAGCAAATTAGCTGAACAAAGTACTCCCCTCCCAAAATTGTCCAACAAAAACAATTTAATCAAATCAAACACCAGCGGAGCAGAGGAAAAGGTTGCTGCTCCTGAAAAATCTGATGTGTTCCATTCACATGACTTTCTATACATCTCTGCAACAAATAATAATTAAATAACTTATTCTTCTATTTACTTCTTGCTAATTTATAAAAATTAGCAGAAATGATCTTATTATTTGCTTCCTTATAACTAGAAGCGAAATGAGGGAGTACCAGGTTAAAATGATAGCCAAAAGCTGGTTGCTATGTAACTGAAGTTCCTTTGTTTGCATGGACAGGAGTTGACAAATTCCTGTATGAAAAAAGTATGTTTTTCAAAGCAGAAACGAAAAACCAAAAATATCTTAAATGATCAACTCCCGAAAAAAAGTATATGACATAAATTGTGTGTTTTATCGCGAGCTACATTTTCTGTACAGTAAGTTTTTCTCCATCTCTTACGGTTTAGCAGCTATGCACAATTCCGTAAAATTCATCCAGAATAAAGTAGTGTTCAGAGGCTATTTCCAGAAAATTCAAGATATACATTTTATTTGTCAGGTAAATATCTTTAATATACCATATTTTAATCAAAATCGTTAGAGACATTTTTAAGAAAATAAAAAAGTTCGTAAAATGTTCCATGTAAAGGGTAGTTAGAGGTAGGGGGATTTTCTTGAAAATCTTCCTGTCACATCCTTGGAAGATGCGAAACTTAAATACTAAGTTTGATATTTAAGGGCTTTTCGTTTTTGAGCTATGCTATCCACAGACACACAAAAATACACACGCACACACACACACGGACCTTTTTGTAAAAATCCTCTTTTTGGATTCAGGGGGACCGAAAACACGTATTTCCGGTGAAATCTCGGTATCGAATTTTTGGGTGCCTTACAACACCTCTATACACTATGTACATAGTACATGTAGAGAAAGTAAAAATGTCTATCTAGCGCTACCTCCTTAACATCATCACCCGAACTCTCACAAAAATCACCAAACTTAAACCATTCTCTTTATTCCTGTTTTTAAGCCCTTACCAGGGTAGGTATACAGAAACTATACCTATAGGTTGGTTGAGGTTGGAAATTTATTGTGATATGAGGTGCAAAGTTTAAGATTACTCGCTCAAATAGTTGTAGTTTGACTTCCAAAACCGGATTTCGGTTCTGAGTCAGAATATTTTCAATAGTTTCTGAATTTGGAATCTAACTACAACTATTCGAGTAAGCAGTCCTAAGATTTGCACCTCTTACTTCAATAATATAGTCAACTCACTTTAAAAAAATCTTATGTGTTCCATTCACATGACTTTTTCTAATCTCTGGAATAAAACAAATATTACTAAAAAGCTTATGCTTTTATTTACTTCATGCTAATCGAGAAAAAATTACCAGAAATAGTCTTATTACTTGCTTCCTTATAGGTAGAAGCGAAATAAGGGAGTACCATAGGTTAAAGTGACAGTCAAATGATGGTTGATATGCGATTTGTTACTATGGACAGGAGTTGACAAATTCCTGTATGAGAAAAAGTTTTTCAAAGCTGAAACTAATAATAAGAAATATCTAAAAATATCAACTCGACGAAAAACATGTATATTACATAAATTGTGTGTTTTAACGTGTTCTACATTTTTTGTGGGGTAAGTTTTTGTTCATCTCTTGCGGTTTAACAGTTATGCAAAATTCCGCAAAATTCATCCAGAATAATGTAGTCCTTAGAGTCTGTTCCCAGAAAATTCAAGATATACATTTTATTTGTCAGATAAATATCTTTAATATACGATATTTTAATCAAAATCGTTACAGCCTTTTTTGAGAACATCAACATTTTGAAAAAAGGTCCATGTAAAGGGTAGCCGGGGGTGGGCGATTTTTTAAAATATTCGTGTGGCATCCTTGGAAGATACCAAACCTAAATACCAAGTTTGGTTTTTAATGGACTTTTCGTTTTTGAGCTTGCTGCTCATAGACACACACACACACACACGCACACACACACAGACATACACACAGACAGACAGATACACACAGGGACATTTTTCTAAAAATGCTATTTTTGGATTCAGGGAGTCCTAAAACATGGATTTCTGGTGAAATCTCGGTATCGAAATTTTGGGTGGAGTGCAATACCTTCTCTATACACTATGTACATAGTGTGTGTAGAGAAAGTAAAAAATATTCATTTGCTGGTGCCTTTTTGAAGACTTTAAACAATACTTAGAACTTTTTCAAGTATAATTTGTATTTACATTGAGAACATTTTATTCTTGATTAACTTGAAGTATGAATGAATGAATAAGTGTATTTATTGACATAACAATATGATATATTGAACTTTAGCAATCGCACGGGTCCACAGACCGTACGTGCTTTTGTAGGACACAAAGTAAAAAACAATATTAAAACAACAGCAAAGAATTAAAAGAGTAAATATGAAAATAAAAAGACAAAAATATGCAAATGCAGAAATTTAAAGAGTACATGTTATTCAGAAGCATACATGTACCCTCTTATAATAGATAAGTAGACTTAAAAGAAATATATACACAATATATAAAACCATAACACAACAATGACATATGTATGTAAGACATTGTTGTCACTTTTGTTTATCTGTTCATATCCCTTCCCCCCAATAGAAAGAATTAGTTCTTTAACAATAATTTGCTGCAAAGATTAGAGAAAGTCATGTGAATGGAACCCATCAGATATTTCTGTATAAAGGGTTTTAATTGCCTTTGAATGAACTACGAAGTTTGGAACGTCAGTAAACCAAGCAAGGCAACCATTCTAGTTAGCAAATATCACTTCTAACATACCGCTATGAACAAACATGTCCGCACTCAAGTATTTGATTATTATTGTTATTATTATTATTATTTATTATGTTATAAATTAATAAAAAATCGTTGATTTATTCAGTGATAAACCAATGCATCAATCATATACACCAACAAACTAACGAACTTTGCTATATTTTGAAAAGCAGCTATTAATGAACTACAACGCTTGGAACGTCAGTAAATCAAGCAAGGCAACCATTCCAGTTAGCAAATATTAATTTTAACATACCACTATGTACACATTTGACTGCCCTCAAGTATTTTATTGTTATTATTATTTATTCTGTTATAAATTAATAAAAAAAACGCTGATTTGCTCCAATGCATCATTCTTATACTATATTCTTTGCTATATTTTGTAAAGAAGCTATTACTCACTTTTGAATGAACTACAACGCTTGGACGTCAATAAATCAAGCAAGCCAAACATTCTAGTTAGGAAATATCACTTCTAACATACCGCTTTGAACGGATTTGACCGCGCTCGAGTAGCTTAGATTACACGCTCCTCTCATAAGTTTTGAAGGTCGCATATCCAGCAAGGCTCACATTCGAACATTGCCAGGCCAAGGGACGGCTCTACGCTCTCTCTCTGGCAGTGGTTTGGGACTCAAGCATGTGTCTGTCTTGTAGCCTTCTACGGTATCTTCATTTCCTTCCCTCATTCTGGGATATCTTAGCCGCATATGCCGGAATATAAAGCTGTCTCTCTCTGTTGCCTATGGGTCTTGTCCTTAGCGCAGATGCTTACCAAGCGGGAGACCTGAGTTCAATCCCCGGTACCGGCGTGGGGATTTTTGGGAGACCTGGTCCGGGGTGCACTCAGCCTCGTGAGGTCCCAGGGAGCCAATTGTGGAACTACTTGAAGACCGCATTAACCGGCCGGGGGCTTTCAAGGCGCTGACCATGTCTCAGCCTCCAATACTGCATCCCATCCATGACGGACCGAAATGGGGGATGCAATGGCCGGGCAGTAGGCCAAGGTTCCTTGTGAGCTGTCGTGCCGCGAAGCTATTATTACTATTCTTTTATCTACTCCATTCCAAATCAGGTAAACATTAGCAGAATTTATCTTATTTCTTACTTCCTTGCAAGTAGAAGTAACAAAGTCTGATGTGTTCTATTCACATGTCTTTCTCTACATCTCTGTCTGAAAGCTTAGGTTAAAGCGATAGTCAAAAGCTGGTTGCTATGTGACTGAAGTTCCTTTGTTTCTATGGACACGAGTTGGCACATTTCTATATGAGAAAAGTATATTTTTTAAACTGAGAGTTAAAACAAGGAATATCTAAAACAACGATCAACTTCACGAAAAAACTGTATATAACATAAATGTGTGTTTTAGCGTGCTCTACAATTTTTGTGTGGTAAGGTTTTGTCCATCTCTTACGGTTTAGCAGTTATGCAATATTCCGTAAAATTGATCCAGACTAAAGTAGTCTTAAGAGGCTTTTTCCAGAAAATTCAAGATATACATTTTATTTGTCAGCTAAATATCTTCAATATATGGTATTTTAATCAAAATCGTTAGAGCTATTTTTAAGAAAATCAAAATTTTCGAAAAAAGTTCCATGTAAAGGGCAGTTTTGGGTGGCTTTTACTCTCAAAATCTTCGTGTCGTATCCCTGGAAGATACTAAACTTAAATACCAAGTTTGGTATTTTTCCGACTTTCCGTTTTTGGGTTATCGTCTTCTCAGACACACGGACCTACATATATTTCCAGTGAAATCTCGGTATCGAATTTTGGGGTGGAGCGCAATACCTTCTCTATACACTATGTACATAGTACGTGTAGAGAAAGTAAAAATGAATAAGCATTTTTATCTGGTTGTTCGCTACATTCGTAAAACCTCTGAACTGTTTTTCAATAGTTCCCTAGACTGACACTTCGCTGAACGTAGTTTTGACAGTTGTGACTTTTGCCCTAGTTTCAGATAAACAAAATATGTTTCAAAAACCACTATGTATCTGTGGAAGTTAAGTGTGTCTGTATATCTGACACAATTTAAACGGGGTTTATCAGCTGGTCCTTGAGAGACATACGAGTATTTTGTTATTTACTGAAATTACCTTTTAGGATGATTCAGCGCTCTCAATGTGGTACTGAAATGAAAGCCCTGCCCCCCGCCCAAAATAACGACAGCTTGTGAAATGTGCTAATGTTGCTCAGTCTTTTTACTTTCTCTACACGTACTATGTACATTATGTATGCAGAAGCTATTGCATTCCACCTAAAAATTCGATACCGAGATTTCACCGGAAATATACCTACGTATTAGGGTCCCCTGTATCGAAAAAAAAAACATTTTTGGAAAAAGGAACACATTAAAAAAAAACATTTAAGTCAGTAATATAACAAACTTGATATTTAAGTTTAGTATCTATAGAAATGCGATACGCAGCTTTTGAGAAAAATCTTCAATGTGGTTGAAATTCGTTTATATGCATGGCCAGGAGAAAAGTGTGAGAAAATTTTAAGTATTTTAAATCTGAAACAAATAACTTGAAATATCTCAGAAACGGCCAATTCCACGAAAATTATATATCACGGAATATATTTATGTCTATCTCGTACGGTTTACCAGCTACCCAAAATTCATCCAGAATAAAAAGGTCTTTAAAGCTATTCCCATAAAATTAAATATTTACATTTTATTTGTCATGTAAATATATTTAATCTAAACAAAGTGCATTTTGAATTTGAGCTACTTTTTCCAAAGCTCACACATACACACTGACCCTTTTACTTTCTCTACACGTACTATGTACATGGTGTATAGAAAAGTAGATATTGTAATGCACGCAAAAATTCGATACCGTGATTTCACCGAAGGTATATTCTGGGATCCCCTGAATACTAAAACCGCATTTTTGACAAAAATTCCGTATTTGTGTGGACAGCATAGCTCAAAAACGAAAAGTCCATTAAATACCGAACTAGATATTTAAGTTCAGTATCTTCCAAGAATAAGACACGAAGGTTTTCAAGAAAATCTCCCCACCCCAAACTACAATTTATGTGGAAAAACAATTCGAAAATTTTGATTTTTTCAAAAATGGCCTTAACGAGTTTGATTAAAATACCGTATATTAAAGATATTTACATGCCAAACAAAATGTATATTTTTATTTTCTGGGAATAGCCTCTGATGACTACTTTATTCTGAATGAATTTTACGGAATTTTGCGGAACTGCTAAACCGTAAGATATAAACAAAAACTTACCATACAAAAATGCAGAACAGGTTAAATCACACCATTTATGTTATATATATTTTTTTTTTCGTGGAGTTGGTCGTCTTTGAAATACCCCCTTTTTTTTTGGTTTCAGGTTTTAAAAACTTATATTTTTCTCAGTCAGGAATTTGTCAACTCCTGGCCATACAAGCAAAGGAACTTCAGTCACATAGCAACCAGCTTTTGACTATCACTTTCTCCTAAGCTACTCCCTTATTTCGCTTCTACTTACAAGGAAGCAAGTAATAAGACTATTTCTGCTAATTTTTTCTCCATTAGTATGAAGTAAATAGAAGCATAAGCTTTATAACAATAATGTGTTACAGAGATGTAGAGAAAGTCATGTGAATGTAACACATCAAAGTTTTGCGGTTTATTATAGAGCAAATACACATACAAATTATTTTTAGCTTATTGTAACAATAGCTTGGTGTTTGGGATTTTGTAAACAAGCAACGAAGGACTGTTTTTTTTTATTAGGTATTTTTATTACAGAAAATATTTGCATAGAGAGTAATTAACTCATTATCAAATAGTTTTCTGTTTATATAATTTTCACATGGGACTAATGAAGCCTGAAAATACTCGTTCAGTGCAAATTAATTAATTGAATACGATAGCTTGTATGTGGAATTTTATATGCAATTATGAAAGCCTAATAATTGAGGTTAATAGGTCTGAGGAATTGAAATGTTCATATCCCACGAGAAATGTTTAATGATTTATTTGATACCTTTGTTTATAACTATCGATATCAACTGCCTTAACGTTGTGGCGGTGAAGTAAGGAGGAATTGTAAATGACTATTTTAATCATGTCACATGATCGTAGAAAGTGGCCAATCCAATAGATTGGCGCGTAAAATTCCAGCCAATGGGAATTCATTATCTCTGCATTTTAATCGTTTTATACTTCCTCTGCACGTACTACTACCACCCAAAAATTCGATACCGAGATTTCATAGGAAATACATGCTTTGGGTCCCCTGTATCCTAAAAACATCTGATGTGTTCCATTCACATGACTTTCTCTACATCTCTGCAACTAATTGTTGTTAAAAAGCTTATGCTTCTATTTACTTCATACTAATAGAGAAAAAATAGCAGAAATAGTCTTATTACTTGCTTCCTTGTAAGTAGAAGCGAAATAAGGGAGTATCATAGGTTAAAGTGATAGTCAAAAGCTGGTTGCTATGTGACTGAAGCTCTTTTGTTTGTATGGACAGGAGTTGACAAATTCCTGTATGAAAAAAATGTAAGTTTTTTAAAGCTGAAACAAAAAAACAAGGTATATCTAAAAACGATTAACTCCACGACAAAAATGTATAAAACATAAATTGTGTGTTTTAACGTGCTCTACATTTTGGTGTAAAACGTTTTTGTGTATCTCTTACGGTTTAGCAGTTATGCAAAATTCTGTAAAATTCACCCAGAATAAAAGAGTCTTCAGAGCTATTCCCAGAACATTCAAGATATACATTTTATTTGTCAGGTAAATATCTTTAATACATGACATTTTAATCAAAATTGAGAAAATCAAAATTTTAGAAAAAAGTTCCATGTAAAGGGTAGTTGAGTTGGGGGGATTTCCTTGAAAATGTTCGTGTCTCATCCTTGGAAGATACCAAACCTGAATACCAAGTTTGGTTTTTGACTATATTTTCGTTTTTGAACTATGTTGTCCACAGACATATACACATGGACCTTTTTCAAGAATTTTTTTTTTGTATTCAGGGTGACGCAAAACATGTATTTCCCGAGAAATCTCGGTATGGAATTTTTGGATGCATTAAAATACCTTCTCTATACACTATGTACATAGTACGTGTAGAGAAAGTAAAAAAGTTTTGTAAGATTAATGTGTTTTCAGAACATATAGAGAAAGTGATGTGAAAGTAACTGAGCGCTTTGTCCACTTACTGGTGGTGTTATTAACGCACATTGAACGTGGGTTTCTACTCACCTGTCGCATTTCCAAACTTATTTTTTCTGCTCGCTATGAATAGCTCACATAAACAGGCTCGAACCTTCGGTATATCCTCTTTTGATCTTGTGATTTTCCGGGAAATGGAAGGCAGATGTGTGTTATCCCAGGGGATGAAAGTGATGGATGCGATTCCACCCTATCTCTTGCAAAAACAGAAACAAAACATTCTAATTAGGCAGACCTCGGCGAATGCTGATTCCGTTTGTCGGGAGCTCTTTCGGGAGATAGGGGCTTAAAGCTTGCAGGTGCACCAAGCTTTATTCATATGAAGCTTAAATGTGTTTCTAAGTCCAACCTTGCGTTGCGTGGAAGTCTCCCTATTACATTTATTTTAATTGGACATCAGATGTGTTGCATCCAAATGACATTCTCTAAATCTCTGTTACAAATTATTATTAATAAGCTTATTACTTTCTCTACATGTTCTATGTACATAATGCACAGCGAAGGTATTGCATTCCACCCACAATTCGAGACCGCAAATACATGTTTTGGGTCACCCTGAATCCAAAAAGAACTATTTTTGGAAAAAGGTCCGTGTGTGCGTAGTGTATGTGTCTATGTGCTTGTGGAAAGTACAACTCAAAAACGAAAAGTCCGTTAAATACCAAATTTGGTATTTAAGATCAGTATCTTCCAAGGATGCGACACGAAGATTTTCAAGAAAATACCCCCACTCCCAACTACCTTTCACATGCAAAAATTATCAAACATTTTGATTTTATCAAAAATGGCTCTAACGATTTTGATTAAAATGTATTATATTAAAGATATTTATCTGAAAAATAAAATGTATATCTTGAATGATTTGTGAACAACCTCTGAAGACTATTGTATTCTGGATGAATTTGACAGAATTTTGCATAATTGGTAAATCGTAAGAGATAAACAAAAACTTATATAGCGGGAAATGTAGACCTTGTTAAAATACACTATTTGTTATATACATTTTCTTCGTGGAGTTGATCGTTTTTTAGGTATTCCTTGTTTTTTGTTTCAGCCTTGAAAAACTTATACTTTTCTCATACAAGACCTCTTCAACTCCTGTGCCTACAAACAAAGGAACTTCAGTCACATAGCAACCAAATTTTGAGTATTACTTTAACCTATGTTACTCCTTTATTTCACTTCTACTTATAAGGAAGCAAGTAATAAGACTATTTCTGCTAATTTTTTCTCGACTAGCATGCAGTAAATAGAAGTATAAGCTATTTAAGAATAATTTGTTGCAGATATGTAGAAAAAGTAATGTGAATGGAACACAGCAGACTTTTTGTACATATATTTAATTGTGCAGTGAAATACAACGACTTAGATGTAAGTTTGAAAGTAGCGAAGTGGCCAGGATTTGCGAATGACGAATGTTGAGTTTGCCCCACGGAAATGTTTCCTAAAGAATACTTGAGCAGCACATTAGTATTTCTGTCATGTTCTACAGCAACGCATGGTCACTGTTTTCTTTTCTTTTCGAATCCGTTCTGTAGGGGGCAGATCTTTCCACATGTCTGACAAGGCGATAACTTTCGCACTTAACTTCTCAATTCCTTTCCATAAATCTCTCAAGAGAGAAATTTATGACGTGTTATCGATTGTGCCCTTGTGACTTTAATCAAGAACACCAAACTATAGCAGTGTTCGACAACATCTATTTTTGCCTTTTCATTTCCATAAAAATAAAAAAAAAAAACTAATGTGTTCCATTTACATGACTTTCTCTACTACTCTGTAACACATTATTGTTAAAAAGCTTATGCTTCTACTTATTTCATGCTAATTAAGAAAAAAATATCAGAAATAGTCTTATTACTTGCTTCCTTTGTAAGTAGAAGCGAAATAAAGGAGTACCATAGGCTAAAGTGATATCAAAAGCTGGTTGCTAAGTGACTGAAGTTCCTTTGTTTCTATGGATACGAGTTGAAAGATTCCTGTATGAAAAAGTATAAGTTTTCAAAACCTGAAACCAAACACAAGGAATATCTAAAAAACAATCAACTCAACGAAAATAATATATATATCACATAAATTGTGTGTTTTAAAGTGCTCTAAATGTTTTCCGTGGTAGGTTTTTGTCCATCTTTTACGGTTTAGCAGTTATGCAAAATTTCGTAAAATTCATCCAGAATAAAGTAGTCTTCAGAGGCTATTCACAGAAAATTCAAAATATACGTTTTATTTGTCAGGTAAATATCTTTAATATACAGTATTTTAATTAAAATGGTTACAGCCATTTTTAAGAAAATAAAAAAATTCAAAAAAGTACCATGTAAGGGGTAGTTGGGGGTGGAGGGATTTTTTTTAAAACCTTCGTGTCGCATTCTTGGAAGATACCAAACTTAAATACCAAGTTTGTTATTCAACGATCTTTTCGTTTTTGAGCTATGCTGTCCACACACAGACAGACACACACACACGGACCATTTTGTAAAAATTCTTTTTTTGGATTCAGGGGGTCCTAAAACATGTATTTCCGGTGAAATTTCGGTGTCGAATTTTTGGGTGGAATAGAATACTTTCTCTATACACTATGTACATAGTACGTGTAGAGAAAGTAAAAATCTCTTACACATGATTTCTCTACATCTTTGTAATGAATTATTGCTGCTAAAAACTTATTCCTCTATCTACTTAATGCTAGTCGAGATAAACGTTAAAACAGAAATAATAATATTACTTGCGTCCTTATAAATGGAAGGGAAATAAAGTAGTATACAAGTGTAAAGTGATAGTCAATTCTTTTAAAAGGTGGTAGCTAAGTGATTAAAGCTCCCCCTGACTTTTTACTTTCTCTACACGTACTATATACATAGTGTATAGAGAAAGTATTTCATTCCATCCAAAAATTCGATACCGAGATTTCACCAAATATACATGTTTTGGGTGCCCCTGAATCCAAAAAAGTGTTTTTGTAAAAAAGGTCCATGCGTGTGTGCTTGTGTATCTGCGTTTATGTGTGTGTCTGTGGACAGCATAGCTCTAAAACGAAGCGACCGTTAAATACCAAACTTGGTATGTAAGTTTCGTACCTTCCAAGGATGCGACAAAGATTTTCAAGAAAATCCCCCAACCCCAACTACCCTTTACATGGAACTTTTTTCGACATTTTTGATTTTCTTAAAAGTGGCTCTAACGATTTTGATCAAAATGCCATATATTAAGGATATTTACCTAACAAGTAAAATGTATATCTTGAATTTTCTGGGAATAGCCTCTGAAGACCACTTTATTGTGGATGAATTTTACGGAATTGCTGCTAAACCGTAAGAGATAAACAAAAACTTACCGCACAAAAAATGTAGAGCATGTTAAAGCACACCACTTATGTTATATGCATTTGTTTCCTGGAGCTGATCCTTTTTGAGATATTCCTTTTTTCGGTTTCATCTATGAAAAACTTATACTTTTCTCATACAGGAATTTGCCAACTCGTGTCCATACAAACCAGGAAATTTAAGTCTCATAGCAACTAGCTTTTGACTACCAGATTAGCTTATGGTACTCCCTTATTTCGCTTCTACTTACAAGGAAGCAAGTAATAAGACCATTTCAGCTAAATGTTCTCTATAGTAAATAGAAGCATAAGCTTTTTAACAATAATTTGTTGCAGAGATGTAGAGAAAGTCATCTGAATGGAACACATCAGATTTTTTTGTAATTGTTTCATCTAAGCTCATATCGGGGCTTCGAATTAAAAACAACTCGTTGGCTGTAGGTTTTTTTATGTTTGGTTTAAATCATTTTATTTTCCTCAAACACACACAAATACATACACTCTCACATACTTACTTTTCCAATTTGTGGGAGGCAGGGAATAATTCTGATTAAACGCAAATTCCCCGCCCTGGCCGGGAATTTACAACGGAGGAGAAGTCAGCGAGCTGACCATTCGACTACGGAGACATCTGAAGTTCCTTTGTTTGTATGGTCGGGAAGTGACGAATTCTCGTATGTGAAAAGTGTAAACATTTAAAATTGAAACCTATAACAAGAAATATCTAAAAAATGGTCAACTCCACGAAAAAAATGTATATGACATAAATTGTGTAGTAAGTTTTCGTGAATCTCTTACGATTTACCAGTTATGCAAAATTCAGAAAAAATCACCCAGAATAGAGAGATCTTCAGAAGCTATTCCCAGAAAATCCAAAATATCTATTTTATTGCCACTCAAATATAAGTGCCTATCAACAAAGACTGACACTGATTTTTTCCTGTAGCTTCCGTGATAGTTTCGTATCTGTAACATAAATATTTGAAAAGAGCGGGTTTTTATGTATAATGTTGGTAGGCGGCAGCACTCTCGTATTGGTAGGTTGGTAATAATCCTCTATTTTGTAGACCTACGTGCATTTCGCATACCAGACAATGGAGGTGACGCGAGAGGAGCAGTACAGTGCAATCAAATTCTGTTTTCGTTTAAACCATACAGCCACCGAAACCTGTGAAAAGCTGAAGCAAGTGTACAGTGAAGATGCACTACCTCGTGCAACAGTGTTTAGGTGGTTCAAGGACTTCAAAGAAGGCTGACTTGTCAGTGTTAAGCAAGGTGGGCCTGGTGTTTCGGCTTCTGCTGTGACTGAAGTCAACATCAACACAGCTGCTGTGATTGTCCGAGAGGATCGGCGTATAACATTACGTAACCTCAGTTAAGTGCTGAGAATTTCATATGACAGTGTGTTTACAATTATGCACGACCATCTCCATATGACCCAAGTTTGTGCTCGTTGGGTGCTATGTCTGTGGACTCCCGAACAAAAGGCTGTGTGAATGGAGACAAGCCGTGAAGTGCTGCGTCTCTTTGCTGATGGAGGGGATGCATATTTTTAAATCGATTATCACCGGTGATGAGTCATGGCTGCATCATTATGATCCTGAAGGAAAACAAGCCAGCACAGTGTGGAAATCGCCAGGTTCTCCAACACCAAAAAAGGCAAAAGTTGTTCCATCTGCAGGGAGACTGATGGTGATCACATGGAATGATTTACCAGCATGCAGTTCCCCCTCACACTACTGTTACAGCAGCTTACTACACGTCAGTATTGGCTACACTGAGGAAGCACATTGCAGAGAAACGACCAGAGCTTTCTCGGACTGGGTGGCGACTTCATCATGACAATGCACGGCCTCACGTCGCAAATCAAAACATGCAGTTTCTGGCCCAATTCAACATTACGTGTGTACCACATCCACCTTATCTTGCACCCTGTGACTTCTTTTTATTCCCATCACTAAAGGCAAAGCTTAGGGGTATTCGATTTGAGAACTCTGAAGCAGTGCTCAAGAAAAATGAGGCGATTCTCAAGGACCTGACAAAGAATGGTCTGCAGCACGTGTTCAAGGACTGCCAGAGACGCTATAAAAAGTGTGTTGAAGTAGGAGGGGACTACTTTGAAAAATATCATGTAAACATTGAATTGCTGTAATAAACATCTGTGAAAATAAACCAGTCTCAGTCTTTGATGATCAGCTCTCGCATCTTTAATATAGACAAAAAATCGTTGAAGCCATTTTTGTGAAAATACAATTTTGAGCTTGTGAAGAGTAGTTTTTGAGGAAAATCCTTTACTCGAATCTTTGCGTCACATCTGTGTGTTCCATTCACATGTCTCTACATCACTGTGACAAATTATTGATATAAAGCGTATTCTTCTACCTACTTCATGCTAACATTATCAGAAACAGTCTTATTACTTGCTTACTTGTAGGTAGAAGGGAATAAGTGAATACACTAGACTAAACCGATAGTCAAATGTTTTGAAAGCCTGTTGCCATTATTTGAAATCTATTTCTTTGCATGACCACGAGAAAAAGATTCATGAATGAGAAAGTGTTAAGTATTTTAAAACTAAAACTAATGACAAGAAACATATAGGAAATGGTAAATTCTAAGAAAAAAAGTATATGACATGAGTTGGATAGGTAGAGTCAGACTGAAAAATTCAATGCCATAGCCGGGATTTGAACCACGGATCTCCCGAGCCGGTTGCTCTGCCACTGTGCTACCATGGCAACATGCCGGTATAGCATTGAATTTCTCAACTGACTCGCATGTTTCCCGGTAAACCACAAGGTGTTCTCAAATTATTTTGAGATGACAACCCTAATGGCGACTTACAATGTTGTAAGTACTTTAAGTCCCAAGATTCATAGTATAGCCAACTATTAAGGTCAATTTGTATGAAATAACTGTTTTTTTACATAAGCCGTGTGAAGGACAGAAGTTGGATAGGTAGAGTCAGGCTGCCTGCATGTTGCCATTGTAGCTCAGTGGTAGAGCAACCGGCTATAGATCGGGAGATCCGTGTTTCAAATCCCGGCTATGCCATTGAATTTTTGACAGTCTAACTCTACCGATCCAACTTCTGTGCTTCACACGGCTATGTGTAAAAACACTTATTCCATATATGACATGAAATGTTTGTATTAAATAGATCTACAGTTTTTGTATATTAAGTTTTTGAATATCTCTTACGGTTTACACAAAATTCATTCTGAAAAAAGAAGTCTTTAGAGACTATTCTCAGAAAATTCAAGTTATACATTTTATATGGCGTATCAATATATTTAATATACGGCCATTTAATAATAATTGGTGCCATTTTTGATAAAATAGAAATTTTCGTCGGTCTTCCCTCCAACCTCATCCATCCATCCATCCATCCATCCATCCATCCATCCATCCATCCATCCATCCATCCATCCATCCATCCATCCATCCATCCATCCATCCATCCATCCATCCATCCATCCATCCATCCATCCATCCATCCATCCATCCATCCATCCATCCATCCATCCATCCATCCATCCATCCATCCATCCATCCATCCATCCATCCATCCATCCATCCATCCATCCATCCATCCATCCATCCATCCATCCATCCATCCATCCATCCATCCATCCATCCATCCATCCATCCATCCATCCATCCATCCATCCATCCATCCATCCATCCATCCATCCATCCATCCATCCATCCATCCATCCATCCATCCATCCATCCATCCATCCATCCATCCATCCATCCATCCATCCATCCATCCATCCATCCATCCATCCATCCATCCATCCATCCATCCATCCATCCATCCATCCATCCATCCATCCATCCATCCATCCATCCATCCATCCATCCATCCATCCATCCATCCATCCATCCATCCATCCATCCATCCATCCATCCATCCATCCATCCATCCATCCATCCATCCATCCATCCATCCATCCATCCATCCATCCATCCATCCATCCATCCATCCATCCATCCATCCATCCATCCATCCATCCATCCATCCATCCATCCATCCATCCATCCATCCATCCATCCATCCATCCATCCATCCATCCATCCATCCATCCATCCATCCATCCATCCATCCATCCATCCATCCATCCATCCATCCATCCATCCATCCATCCATCCATCCATCCATCCATCCATCCATCCATCCATCCATCCATCCATCCATCCATCCATCCATCCATCCATCCATCCATCCATCCATCCATCCATCCATCCATCCATCCATCCATCCATCCATCCATCCATCCATCCATCCATCCATCCATCCATCCATCCATCCATCCATCCATCCATCCATCCATCCATCCATCCATCCATCCATCCATCCATCCATCCATCCATCCATCCATCCATCCATCCATCCATCCATCCATCCATCCATCCATCCATCCATCCATCCATCCATCCATCCATCCATCCATCCATCCATCCATCCATCCATCCATCCATCCATCCATCCATCCATCCATCCATCCATCCATCCATCCATCCATCCATCCATCCATCCATCCATCCATCCATCCATCCATCCATCCATCCATCCATCCATCCATCCATCCATCCATCCATCCATCCATCCATCCATCCATCCATCCATCCATCCATCCATCCATCCATCCATCCATCCATCCATCCATCCATCCATCCATCCATCCATCCATCCATCCATCCATCCATCCATCCATCCATCCATCCATCCATCCATCCATCCATCCATCCATCCATCCATCCATCCATCCATCCATCCATCCATCCATCCATCCATCCATCCATCCATCCATCCATCCATCCATCCATCCATCCATCCATCCATCCATCCATCCATCCATCCATCCATCCATCCATCCATCCATCCATCCATCCATCCATCCATCCATCCATCCATCCATCCATCCATCCATCCATCCATCCATCCATCCATCCATCCATCCATCCATCCCTCCCTCCCTCCCTCCCTCCCTCCTTCTCTACAGGGTTATTCAAAAAGAAAAAACAGATTTCAAACTTTTATTGCTTCCAAACTACAAAAGATAGAAGCATGAATCCAACGTTCATGGAGAGAGAAAAGTTTACAATTGAAATAGCGCGGGGGGTAGAAGTTCCAATCACGGACACATTGGCGCTGTTGTTTGTTGTTTTATTTCTGTAGAGTGGCATCGAAAATTCGTAGATGTTTGCATGTGCAAAAGGAAAAGAGCGGGACGTCCTCGCACATCGGACGCGAATGTCGAGCATATTCGTACACTATACCCGAGCAAGCAACCAACGGTATGGCGAGTTCTAAAACATCGTCTGCACCTGAAGCCATACAAACTGCAGTTATTGCAAGCATTGAATCCTGGCGACCACAACAAAAGGTACGAATTGTACATTGGCATGTCAGAAGATGTGGAAGAAGACAATTTTACTCAACGATTAATGTTTTCCAATGAAACTTTTCATGCAATATGTTGCCCCGCCTCATTTCTCTTGCCACGTGCGACGTTACTTGAATAACACGTTTGCAGGACATTGGATTGTGAGAGGAGCAGAAATTCGATAACTGGAGACAGCTGATTCGTGTGTGGCTAGAAATGAGCCACCGTTTTGATATATGTCGTGTAACACGTGGTGCTCATATTGAATGCGTATTATAAAAATGTACATTTTTCTATCTCCATGAACGTTGGAATCATGTTTCTATATTTTGTAGTTTGGAAGCAATAAATATTTGAAATCTGTTCTTTCTTTTTGAATAACCCTGTATAATATTAGTGAGGTTGTATTCAGAATGGCAATATAAGGAAGCAAATGACTTATTTATATGTAAATGGAGCAGGCTTAGTAGTTCCTTAAATATTGACACACAATACTAAAGATAAGGAACCTCGCATTTTGAGAATCTCTTCCTGAAATGAAACGAGAGAAGAGAAATAGGAAATGAACTGAAATGCTAATGGAGGCTTTAATACCAGCGTTAAACTCGTAAACGGTTTCTTCTAGATTTTGCAGCTGCGTTGGAATTGTTGCTTACATTTTTTTTTTAGTTATTCAAATTCACGGAAACATTTACACTGCGCCAGTAATGGAAAGGTCTGAGGTGCTATATTTTTTATTTATTTATTTATGCTAAGCTTTATACAGGTGAATATGACCGGTGTTCAGCCCTGGCTCTTTACCAGTCATACTCATATTTTACAATATTTTATTAATTCTGGTTTATTACACCATTTTGTCTATTTACTGTCCATATCCATTTATTTTTCACTTTGCATAAGAATTGTCCAATCTTCTTACTATCTTTGGTGCTATATGCCGGGTGGAAGGAAATCCATTAGGTTAGTGATAAATCTCGGTATTTGAACACATACACAGCTATTTTAGTTTTATCGAAAACAAGAGACACACAAGCTGCAGGCTGTGTTGGTGTCACTTAGGACGTTAAAAGCAATCCTTCCGTTTTTAATGTGCGAGTGTAGGCCAATCAGAATGCCAGGTTTGCTCGTTACCTCCCAAAACATTACACCACCTTGCGTCGTGTTTGCAAGCGACCGACGTGTTTACATCCACAAGCCTGTTCAGATCCCTGAACAACCTCAACGCAACTTGCTAAGCTACTTCACATCTGACAAAACTGCTCGGAATATTCCCTTAACTATTTTAAGTGATTTATTATTTCGAAGCTTGTGATGTACCATAATTCCTACCGAAAATATGTCAGGAATACGTTACTGTACTCTTATTGCAAGTAACAAACTGTTATCTTCGTGCATTCTTGTGGAGTTACGCATCCACTTTAGAACAAAACCATTTATTACTTTCTCTAGCCCCATATGTACAATGTACATAGGGATAGAGAAGGCATTGTAGTGCACCCAAAAATTCGATACTGAGATTTCACCGGAAATATATATTTTGGGGCACCCTGAGTCCAAAAAAAGCATTTTTAAAAAAAGGTCCATGTGTATGTCTGTGTACAGCATAGCCTGAAAAGACCGTTAAATACCAAACTTGGTATTTAGGTTTAGTATCCTCCAAGAATGCGACACGAAGATTTTCAAAAAAATCCCCCCCATAAAGTACCCTTTACATGGAAAAAAATCGAAAATTTTGATATTAAAAATGGCTCTAACGATTTTGATTAAAATCCCGTATAATAAATCAATTTACGTCCGAAATAAAACGCATATCTCGATTTTTTTTGAGAATAGCGTCTTAAGACCTCTTTATTCTGGATGAATTTTGCCGAATTTTGCTTAACTGCTAAACCGTAAGAGACAGAAAAAAAACTCACTACACAATAAATGTACATCACGACAAAACACACAATTTATTTTTGTTGTGGAGGTAACCGTTTCCGAGATATTCCTTGTTACTGGTTTCAATTGTGAAGTACTTAAACTTTTCTCAGACAGGAAGTGTCCGTTTTTCTTTTGTTCTACTCCTGGCCAAGTAAAGAAGTGATTTGCAATGACAATCGCATAACGATAGCTTTTAAAGCGTTTGACTATCACTTTAGCATAGCACATTCCTTTTGTTCCCTTGTACTTATAAGGCACTAAGTAATAAGAACATTCTGCTAATATTTATCTCGATTAGCATTGTGTACAAAGGAGAATAATCTTTTGTAGGAGGTTTGTAGAGGAGGTAGAGAAAGTCATGTGAGTGTAACACATCACATATTTTTTTTTAAATCGGCTGATCAAGGAACAAAATTGCATTGGTCTTTTTATTTGTATTGCTTCTATGAAGTACAAATTGCAAGGAATGTCTCGTACTTAATATACGATATTTTAATCAAAATGGTTAGTCTTTGTTGAGAAAATCAAGCATGTTGAAAAATATTCCATGTAAAGAGTAATTGAGGGAGAGGGGATTTTACTGAAAATCTTCGTGTCGCACCCTTGGAAGATATTAAAGTTAAAATGCAAGTCTGGTATTTTTTGTTTTCGAGTTATGTTATCCACACACACACACACACACACACACACACACACACACACACACACACACACACACTGCTTTTTTATAAAATTGCTTTTTTGATTTATGGGCTTCAAAATATGTATTTACTGTGAAATATGGATATCAAATTTTGTATGCAATACAATGCCTTCTCTATGCAAGGTGCGCGAAGAGAAAGTAAACAGCAGGTTTGGTGTTTAATCAACTTTCGTTTTCGAGTCTGTTGTCTACAAACAGGTATACTTAGTTTTTTCTAAACATGTTTTTTTTCAGGAGTCTTCAAAACATTATTTCCGGTGAACTCTCGTTACCGAAATTTTGGATGAAATACAATACCTTCTTTATGTACTATGTACGGTGTATATACGTGCTAGGGAAAATAAAGAGTAGATTGAAGGTGAGTAATAGTTTGTAGAAGGGTGAGTTGCTTTATATACCCAAGGTCGCGGGTTCAAACCCGGCGGAGGAGGATGGATTTTTTTTTCCGGTCCTAAAAATCCTCAGCATTGCTTCCTTCGGTAGAAAAGTAATGACATTTGACCCGCGTCATAGATTTCCTTTCGTATCGTAATCGGTTTATCTCCCGGTATTTGTAGGACTAACACACCCTAGGAGTTAACAAGCCAGTGCTTAGGGGTGAGAAGTCTACCGGGGAGCCTACGGCACGAAACCACAGAATGGAGAACCGGGCTCGTAGCCAGGCATAAGCGTGAGGAAGTGGGTGATATGTAGGACTAACACCCTTCTAGGAGTTAACAAGCCAGTGCTTAGGGGTGAGAAGTCTACCGGGGAGCCTACGGCACGAAACCACAGAATGGAGAACCGGGCTCGTAGCCTGGCATAAGCGTGAGGAAGTGGGTGATATGTAGGACTAACACCCTTCTAGGAGTTAACAAGCCAGTGCTTAGGGGTGAGAAGTCTACCGGGGAGCCTACGGCACGAAACCACAGAATGGAGAACCGGGCTCGTAGCCAGGCATAAGCGTGAGGAAGTGGGTGATATGTAGGACTAACACCCTTCTAGGAGTTAACAAGCCAGTGCTTAGGGGTGAGAAGTCTACCGGGGAGCCTACGGCACGACACCACAGAATGGAGAACCTGGCCCGTAGACAGGCATGAGCGTGAGGAAGTGGATATGTAGGACTGGCAGCCCCCTAGGAATTATAAGCCAGTGCTTAGGGGTCAGAAGCCTACCGGGGAACCTACGGCACGAAACCACAGAATGAAGAACCTGGCCTGTAGTCAGGCATGAGCGTGAGGAAGTGGGTGATATGTAGGACTGACACCCCCCTAGGAGTTACAAGCGGATGTCTAGGGGTCAGAAGTCTACCGGGGAGCCTACGGCACGACACCACAGAATGGAGAACCTGGCCCGTAGACAGGCATGAGCGTGAGGAAGTGGGTGATATGTAGGACTGACACCCCCCTAGGAGTTACAAGCCAATGCTTAGGGGTCAGAAGCCTACCGGGGAGCCTACGGCACGAAACCACAGAATGAAGAACCTGGCCTGTAGTCAGGCATGAGCGTGAGGAAGTGGGTGATATGTAGGACTGACACCCCCCTAGGAGTTACAAGCGGATGTCTAGGGGTCAGAAGTCTACCGGGGAGCCTACGGCACGACACCACAGAATGGAGAACCTGGCCCGTAGACAGGCATGAGCGTGAGGAAGTGGGTGATATGTAGGACTGACACCCCCCTAAGCGTTACAAGCCAGTGGTTAGGGGTTAGAAGCCTGTCGGGGAGCCAATGACACGAACTCACAGAATGGAGAACCTGACCCATAACTAGGCATGAGCGTGAGGAAGTGGGTGATATGAAATATAAGTGAAGTTGATTAGTTGGAAAAGTGATAATATAAGAATTGGTGGAATGTGGGGCGGAGGAAACCGGAGGATCCGGAGTCATAGATTTATGGCACGTAAAAGAACCTCAATATAATAAAGAGGCCTCTGAACAAAATTAAGCGATCTTTCACACCCAATATAGAATGGGGTGCTGAGGACCACAGAAGTTAAAGAGCGCCCATAAATAAAACACAATTTCCATTTAGAAAGGTGGGTGAAACGCATTAATTCTTCCTTTAACTCGATATCGTAATAAAGGATACAGTGTAATACTTTCTCTGCCTACATATAAGCAGGTAGTGGTAGTAGAAAAAGCAAGGATTGTTTAGAGTTGAATATTGTAGTAATTTGCATTTTCTGTATCGATTTTTGTGTGGCAAATGGAGAGCTTTACTTTTAGCAAGCAGTAATGCGGTCGCCTGGACAAGGGTCAGTTCCCCAGGGCAGAGCAAGTGACGGATTATCTCGCTTCTCTTTCCTAACCCCTTGTGGTCCATTACGTGGAATAGCAAAGAATCGGGGCTCAACCTGTATCAACCGACCAGCAAATTCCCCATTGGTCACATCGACATTTCTCTTAAAGCGTTGACTGCTGCTCTGTGCGTGAACTACATAAGCCATAAGGGCTTGTTCCTAGTTCTTCACTTCCGTTAAGGGAACATGTACACTTCTGGGCATAAAAGGTTGCCAACTTTCCTAGATTACAACAGCATTACTTTTTCTAGTACTCTCTACAATATACACAATACCAGGAATGATCAGAAACTAAGGCTACAAGGCCCATATTCTCTGGTGTTTCGTCTTTAACAGCGAACTGTAGTGTGCGGTAGTTCTAATACATGCATTGCGCAACTGCCACCTACAGCGCTACTGCAAGGTAAACACAATTGGCGACTCGTTGGGAAAAATGGTCTCACGAAGAAATCCACTCAGTTATTCGATTTCTATGGGCAAAACATGTAACCGCAACTGATATTCACCGACAGTTGGTAGAGGTTTATGGAGAGACTGTAATGTCTCGTCAGCATGTCGCAGAATGGTGTCAAAAGTAGAGAAAACGTCACTGACGAGGATCGCAATGGTTGGCCAGCACGGTAGCCACAGATTTAAACACAGCTCGCGTGGAGATGACTCAGGACAACAGAAGGATCACGTAAGGACATATAGCGGTAGAACTGAGAATCTCTTTTGGAAGCATTCATCACATTATTTTTTTGATAGTGTTTAACGTTCGCTTTAACTACTTGTACCGTAGGCGAGGACACTGATGAAGATGGAGCACCGGTGGAATGCGATGACGGGGGAAACCGGAGAAAACCCGCCCCCGCACCGCTTTGCGCACCACAAATCTCACATGCGTCATCACATTATGTGCAGCAATTCTAAAACATGCGGTTGGCAACTGTGCAAAGTTTCAGCCAACTGCCACCTACAGCGCTACTGCAATAAACACAAATGGCGACTCGTTTGAAATACTAGTCTCGCGAAGAAATCCGCTCAGTTATTTGATTCTGTGGGCGAAATGGTGACTGACATTCACCGAGAGCTGGTAGAGGTTTATGTCTCACCAGCATGTCGCAGAATGGTGACGAAAATTTGCCTCTGGTAGAGAGAACGTCATGGAGGAGGATCGCAGTGGTTGACCAGCAGGGCATCCTCAGATCTGAACACAGCTCGCGTGGAGGAACTGATTCAGAACAACCGGAGGGTATGGCATTTGGCAACTGCTGTCTGCAATACTTCACATCAGTCGTTCTTCGACAAGACTTTAGTGCTCTGAAGCGAATATGCACCGTGTTATTCAACTGTGAAGGACATTAATAGCTGACTGCATGCCCGAAGGAATGACAGTTAATGGAGAATGCTATGCTTCTTATGATTTGAATCCTTTATTTGTAGTGCTGAGGCGTAGGGTTGCCAGATCTCCGAGCGCCGTCCAGAGTGCCCGAGTTTGCAATGAATTCTCTGAGTATACGGGTCAATGACTTTAATCTACGGGCTTGAATGTCACCTTACTCATGAATAATTTAGTTCGAATATTAACTTCTAATTGTAACTAAACGCTATGTTTCTATTCTGGAAATTTTTACTTTCTCTACGCGTACTATGTACAAAGTATATAGAGAAGATATTGTAATGCACGCAAAAATTCAATACCGACATCTCACGGGAAATATATGTTTTGAGGCCTTCTGAATCCCAAAAAAAGCATTTTTAGAAAAATGTCCGCGCATGTGTGTGTCTGAGGGCAACATAGCTCAAAAACGAAAAGACCGTTAAATACCAAACTTGATATTTAAGCTTCTTCCAAAGATGCGACGCGAAGATTTTCAAGAAAATCTCCCACCCTCAACCACCCTTTACATGGAAGAATTTTTGGAAATGTTGATTTTCTCAAAAATGGCATTAACGATTTTAATTAAAATCTCGTATATTAAAGACGTTTACATGATACATAAAATTTATATTTTCAATTTTCTGGAAATAGCCTCTGAAGACATATTTAGTCTGGATGACTTTTGGGGAAATTTGTATAACTGGTAAATCGTAAGAGATAGACAGAAACTTAGCACACAAAGAATGTAGAGCACGTTAAAACACACAATTTATATAATATACATTCTTTTCGTGAAGTTGACCGTTTTTGAGATATTATGCTCTAAAATACATGCTTTGCTCATACAGGAATTTGTCAACTCCTGTCCATTCAAACAGAGGAACTTCAGTCACATAGCAACCAGATTTTAAAAGATTTGCCAATCCCTTTAGCCTAAGGCACTCCCTTATTTCCCGTTTACTTACAAGGAAGCAAGTTACAAGACCCTTTCTGCTAATTTTTTGTCGATTAACATTAAGTAAATAGAAGATTAAGGTTTTTAACAATAATTTGTTACACAGATGTAGAGAAATTCTTGCAAATGGAACACATCAGATTTGTTTTGGACTTAGGGAGACCCAAAACATATATTTCCGGTGAAATCTCGGAATGAAATTTTTGGGTGGAATGGAATGCCTTCTCTATACACTATGTAGATAGTACGTGTAGAGAAAGTAAGACGAGGTTGTTTCTGTAGAAACTGAGGGGAACAACGGGACTCATTGTCAACTTTACATGGAATAACCGGGGCTGGGTAATTTCTTCTTCGCTTGTTAAGTTTTCGCAGTGGCGTGTTTTAGGATTAACTCTCGAGAGGGCGGTACATTTCCCTCTTGCAGCTTACATTACAAATATCTCTTGCGCTTTTTTGCGGCGCTAAGCCAAAGACGGAGAAAAGCAATATCAAACCTAACACGGGGAGAGGGTTTCAGCATACCGGATTTGATTTAATTTTTGATTAAAATCAATCTTACTTCTCTGCTATTCTTTGTTTCACGTTATTCCATCTTTGTTTCCTGAATTTAATTTCTCCTTGTCGAAGGATTTTAATTAAAACGAGTGGCAAAAAGCAACATTTAAATCGGTTTATTTTACGCGAGGTATTTGAAGACGATAATACGTTTTTAATTAAAACAAGGGTATGGACGATATTTCCGAAAATAAACGCTAGAAGTTGTGATTCAACGGAGTGGGATAGCTAAGGGAGTAATGTCTGCAGCTTGCATTCCGGAGGTTCTGAATTAAAGTCCCATGGGTAGACAAATCTAAAGTTGCTTTCCGAGTTTCTGCTCAGTTACCAAGATAAATACCACATTCATTATTTAATACCATGACCCACCGAAGTGCAAGAAGTCATTTTAACCCTTAGTTGCCTACACTAATATACTATAAATGCTTTCTTTTCTTTAATTCAAGTGTAAAACTCGAGTTCCAGTAAAAATATTTGGGAATAAACCTATAAAATTACTATATAAAATAATAAGGAAAATAAAAATGAAAATAAAGTAGATCCTTATTATATTTCTTCCTAATTAAAAGTTAAAATTTTTCTAAACCAGTTTTCATAATCCTATCAAAGGCACTTCCAAAAAAGTAGTTCAAATAACCAGGAGTGTAAGGTGATAGGTAGTGGACTGTCCATCCATTCAAAGCCAAATGTTACAAGTTCAAATCCCAGTGATTGCGGTAAAGAATGGGAAGAGCCCAAGTAAAATAATCGGTGTGCTGCTTGGTAGTTAATGGGGTTACATTTGACTGTAGTTGTGTGGGTTTTACTCTTTTATTTATTCTAAAAAATTACTGCAGTTTAAGGGGAAAATTGTATATATTTTTACAATATAAAACAGTCTTGATTACTTGTCGTTTATGGTTGAAGGTTAGTGTAACATGAAATTAATCCTAGAGTACAACCCTATTTGTATAGTACGCTTAAAACAAGCGACAGACAACAAAGGGTTAACGGCACAACTTACTCTGAAATGGCAAAAATTAGCACTTTTGCTTTCGCTACTCGTATTATGTACCTAGTGTATACAAGAAGGTATTCTATTGCACCCAAAAATTCGATACCGAGATTTCACCGGAAATATATGTTTGGAAAAAAGATCCGTTTGTGTGCGTGTATGTGTGTGTGTGTGTGTGTGTGTGTGTGTGTCTGTGGACAGCATAGTTCAAAAACGAAAAGACTGTTAAATACCAAGCTTGGTATCTTCCAAGGATGCGACACGAAGATTTTCAAGAAAATCCCCCCACCCCAAACTATCCTATATATGAAACAATCACAAACATTTTGATTTTCTCAAAAATGGCTCTAACGATTTCGATTAAAATATCTTATATTTAAGATATTTACTTGCCAAATAAAATGTATATCTTGAATTTTCTGTGAATAGTCTCTAAAGACCTCTTTATTATGGATGATTTTTATTGAGCTTTGCATAACTTGTAAACCGCAGGGAGAAACAAAAACTTACTACATAAAAATGTAGATCACGGTAAAAACACAATTTGTTACATACATTTTTTTGGAGTTGATCGTTTTTGAGATATTCCTTGTGATTCAACCGAGTGGGATAGCTAAGGGACTAATGCTACATTTACAATGAGATGCAAGTGCAGACGCAAGGAAACACCATTCACAATACAATCGTAAGCGCAACGCAACAACTTGGCACCGGTTTCTAGATCCGTAAGTTACAAACTGAATAATATGACCAACAATACCACATAAGAAAATTCACTCCATCTTTTACAAATAAAGATGTTATAAAATTACATACCAACAACTGACGCTCGCGGCAGTGACGTCACAATAATTGCTCATTCAAAATTATTGAGAATAGTACAAGCATGGAGACTTCAGAAAGTGATAAAGCTACACATTTAATGAACTAAGAATTATTTCTCTGCGTCTTCGATTTATGAGAACCAAGAAATCTAGACACAGATGATAGTTACATCCATTAAATCAAAGAAGGATTCGCAAGGAAACTGTCATAACCTCTGAGGGAGATTAGAGATGGCGCGGCACTGGACGGCCAAGGAGAAGAGCATGCATGTACAGCAGGCCATGTAAAATTTTGCTGTTTTTGAATTAATAGGCAATGCATAGAGAAAAGAAGCAGAATTGCTCCTCTTTGCTTGCAACGCAAGGATAAATTTTGGAGTTTGCAAACTCTTGCGTTGCGTCTTGCGTGTTTCTATGTGAATGCTTACATTAAATAATATCAGTCCAAACTCTTGCAATTGCATTTCATTCTGAATGTAGCATTATGTCTGAGCCCTTTATTGTGGAGGCCCTGGAGACCATCCTAATGGTGATTTCCGTGTTTTTTCTCAGTAACCAAGATAAATATGACATTTTTTATTTAATTTTATGACCCAAAGTTCCGCCGAAATGCAAGAAGCAAGAAGTGAATTTTATTTTCTCTAGCATGAATGTACATTAAATGTACGTATAAGATATTTGAGTAATAAACATTACCAAAATTAACACAATTAAGAAAATAATTAAATAAGATTTTAAGTTTTAAAATTTAAAATTCGGTAGTTCTTTCCGAGTTAGCGACGTGAGCACATTGCCTCTGAAGATGTCCCTCACAGACAGGGACGAAACGTTAGGTATAAATATTTTAACTAAACATGTTTTAACCTACAGGCCACGGCAAAACAGCCCGAAAATTTTAAATTTTAAAACTATGGACACCGGCCGTGAAAGCTTAAGCATATAAGATTTTAAGTTATTCATCCAATGTGATTAATTGATGAAAAAGATAAAATTTTACGAATAGAAATTTGATTGTACCCTAGAGAAGGTATTGCATTCCACCCCAAAATTTGATACCGAGATTTCACAGGAAATGCACGTTTTAGGGTCCTCTGTATAAAAAAAGCATTTTCAGAAATAAAAATCCATGTGTGTGCGTGGCGGTATGTCCGTGTGTCTGTAAACACGATAACTCAAAAACGAACAGTCGGTAAAATACCAAACATGGTATTTAAGTTTAGTACCTTCCAAGTATGCGACACGAAAATTTTAAGAAAAATCTCCCCACCCCAACTACCCGTAACTTTTTTCGAAAATTTTGATTTTTTGCAAAATGACACGATTTTGATTAAAATGTCACATATTAAAGATATTTACCTGACAAATAAAATGTATATCTTGAATTTTCTGGGAATAGTCTCTTGAGGACTACTTTATTCTGGATGAATTTTACATAATTGCTAAACTGCAAGAGGTGGACAAAAACTTACCACTCAAAAAATGTTGAGTTAAAAGACACACTTTATGTTATGTACATTTTTTCGTGGAGTTGATCGTTTTTTAGTTATTACTTGTTTTTGATTTGAGATTTAAAAAAACATACTTTTCTCACACAGGAATTTGTCAACTCCTGTTCATGCAAACAAGGAACTTCAGTCTCATAGCAACCAGCTTTTGACTATCACTTTAGCCTATGGTACTCCCTTATTTCGCATCTACTTACAAGGAAGCAACAATAAGACTATTTCTGTTAATGTTTTCTCGATTAGCATGAAGTAAAAAGAAGCATAAGTTTTTTAACAATACTTTATTGCAGAGATTTAGAGAAAGTCATGTGAACGGAACACATCAGATTTTGTCTCACAACGCTACTAGGGTTGTGACTAGGCTAGATGTGTCTTAAGGATGCAACACAAACCAGTAGAGCACTGCTACGATAGTCACCGAGATAAGTACTTGACCGGTATTACCCGCTGACCAGGGCTACCCGTGCTTGGCCTATTAATGTCTGTTTCCTGTGAAATCTCGGTATCGATTCTTGGGTACAAAAATAACCTTCTCTATACACCACGTGCATAGTAGGTTTAGAGAAAGTAAAAACTTGTGATTTAGTTTGCAGTAATATAGGCTTTTCGTATTACAGTTTTCATTGCTGCTGCGGAGAAAATAGCACCATGTTTTATAGCCGCTAGTGCGCGCGAGAGTCGACCTACTGAATGTCACATTATTCCATTATTTTCCTACCATTAAAATTGTCCGGCCCACCACGCCGAGTGGCCGGAAAAGATGCCACCGCAAATATTGCGTATACCGCGTGTGATTAATGTATTATTAAAAAGCGTAAAATAAGTGAACTGGAATTTTCTCTCCCCAAAATGGGAACATCATTCCTAAACTTATGTTCCCTGGCCGCGTTTCCTGTTTGCTTCCACGTATACCCTGCATTCATAAAAGCTGGTTTTTTTTAATGTGCGCAATAATGGTAACAATGAGAACAACAGCAAGAAATGTTTTATTGTTTGTTTCTAAGCAGGAAGAGACAAAAGTTGCGGTTTGTATTTTGGAATCGTTTGCAAAGATGTTCGTATCGCTTATCTGCTAAATCTGGTGCTGCGGAATAAAACGAAATAAAGGATTATTAGATTGCTCTCTCTCTCTCTAGCACTATGCACATAGTACAGAAGGTATTGCATTCCACCCAAATATTCCATATCAAAATTTCACCGAAAATACATCCTTTGAGACCCCATGCATAAAACAAATATGAAACATTTCCATATGTCTTTGTGCGTATGTGCTTGGCGGAAACGGGGTTACACGTTCGGATCCCAGGTGCCGGTGGAGATGTGGGTGCCCTAGATCAGGATTTTGTTAGCATGGAGTCTCTTTTCAGGTATGGTACGACACAAGTGATATATCCAATTAGTTCGGCCTTTTTTCGCCGTCGAACACACACGCATTCCTTCTAAATGTTCTACTGTTTTTTTTTTTGGTAGTGGTTAACTCCCGCTTTAACTATTTGTAGCACCGTAGGTGGTGACACTGATGATACATGAATGAAGATGGAGCAACGGTGGAATGCGATGGCGCCGCCCCAGCACCGTTTTGTCTCACATGCGGTCGTTTGGGATCGAACCCGGGACGTCTAGGTGAGGGGTGAGTGGTCTAACTACTCGGCCACGGCGTGGTCCTACACTTTACCCGACCGAGACTATTATTACTTATTATTTCTGATGCAGTGATCTCGTCCATACTCAGGTCTGTATTAAAATGAACTGTTTCCGTCAGAACTAACGGCGACACTACGCACCCAAATATCACATGTTAACCCCGCGGAAGTTTCATGCCAAGTGCCCCAAAAAGTGTCGCCTGACCAGCGGGAGCATTGTTTTCTCTTTTCCCGTTATGTTCCCCTCGGGCAGTGTACTCTCACCCCCTGCTCTACACCAAACGGTACTGTGCTCGTGACAACTCGGCTACTTATACGTGTTTGAAATCTTTCTTCCCTTCCCTTTCTGCATTTGTCCCCTTTTGGTATAATTTATAATATTGCCTATAATGTACATTTCCCTCTTAAATCACTCTTAGCCCCCTGTCTCAGTGCCTACGGGCAGCATAGCTAAATACCAAACTTGGTATATAGGTTCAGTATCTTTCACGGAACAGACACGAAACTTTTTCAAGAAAGTCCTCCCAACCCCAACTCTCTTTACATGGAAAGAAAAATGCTAAAAAAGTTTGATTTTCTCAAAGATTGTCGTAATGATTTTGATAAAAATCTCTTATAACTACGTTACAAATAAAATGTATATAATTATTTTTTGGAAATAACCCTAAAGACATCCTTATTCTGGTTGAATTTTGCGGAATTTTGCATAACTGGTTAACCGTACTAACCAACAAAATTTAGAGCTCATCAAAACACACGATTTATGTTATATACATTTTTTTCGTAGAGTAAACCGTTTTTGTTATATTCCTTGTTATTAGTTTCAGTTTTAAAATACTTAACATTTTCCCACACGAGAATTTGTCAACGCTTGGCCACGCAAAGAAACGGATTTCAATCCCATAGCAACTAAATTTTAAAACATTTGACTGTCGCTTTAGCCAAGTGTTTCCCCTTATTTCTCTACTGCTTATAAGGAACTAAGTATTAACATCGTTTCTGTTAAAGCTTATCTTAATTAGTATGGAGTAGATAAAAAATAATCTGTTGTGTTGCATTCACGTGACTTTCTCTACATCTCTGATACAAATTATTGTTAAAAAGCTTATGCTTCCATTTAGTTCATGCTGATCCAGAAAAAAGTAGCAGAAATAGTCTTACTACTTGCTTCCTTGTGAGTAGAAGAGAAATAAGGGAATACCATAGGTTAATACACCTAAAACCTGGATCGTAGTCATAAAACTTGGATTTCCTGTCTCCAGTACAGAACTGAATGAACGGTTTTGGGGTGCAAAGTCTATAACAGACAATCCTTCCTAAGCATACAGCCAAACTGCGCTGCAGTTAAATACAAATCAAAGAAGGAAATTAAATTTAATCAATGCATCTGTTACAGTAAAAACTTTGACAACGCGTAATGGAATTAATCCACTTTACAGTGTAATTAAAAAGTCAGTATTTTGAGAAACAACAAAGTAGAAAAACTCGTTTATTAACTGTCGATAACAGAATTCTTTTTGTGTTTGTGCATTTTGACGTAAAACGTAATAAAGGCGTTACAGTAGGTACCCGTCTCTTAAAGTAGATGGTGTCTCTAAGGCAGGTTGCTATTACCATCGTGTTCTGTCATTTGTTACTTGTCGTCAAAACAAATTTGCTACTGATTCATAGATTAGTTTGAATTTGACAGGGTATTTCAGATAATCTCTGCAAAAAATATTATTAAAAAGCTTATGTTTCCATCTACTTCAAGCTGATCGAGAAAAAATTAGCAGATATTGTCTTATTACTTGCTTCTTTGAAACTAGAAGCGAAATGAGGGATTATCATAGGTTAAAGTGACAGTTAAAAGCTGGTTGCCATGTGACTGAAGTTCCTTGTTTGTATGGACAGGAGTTGACAAATTCCTGTATGAGAAAGGTAAATTTTTGATAGCTGAAATCAAAAACAAGGAATATCTAAAAAAACAATCAACTCCACAAAAAAACTGTATATAACATAAATTGTGTGTTTCAAAGTGCTCTAAATTAGTTGTTTGGTAAGTTGTCCATCTCTTACGGTTTAGCTGTTATGCAAAATTCCATAAAATTCACCCAGAATAAAGTAGTCTTCAGAGGCTATTCCAAGAAAATTCAAAATATATATTTTATTTGCCAGGTAAATATCTTTAATATACGATGTTTTAATCAAAATCGTTAGAGCCATTTTTATAGAAAATCAACATTTTTTTAAAAAAGTTGCATGTAAAGGGTAGTTTGCGGTGGGAGGATTTTTTTCAAAATCTTCGTGTCGCATCCCTGGAAGATACTAAACTTAAATACCAAGGTTGGTATTTTACCGACTTTACGGACACACGGACACATTGACACACCGACATACGGACTTTTTTTCTAAAAATACTTTTTTTGGATACAGGGGACCCTAAAACATATATTTCAGGTGAAATCTCGGTATCGAATTTTTTGGTGGAATGCAATACCTTCTCTATACACTACGTACATAGTACGTGTAGAGAAAGTAAAAATTACAATATTGTTCAGCAATTTGCATTTTATTTTTGAATGGAAAAACTTGGTAGGCGATGAAAGACGTTTCGCAGTAAATGCCAACAGTTAGACGGCTTTAAATATGGTCGAGCATTCGTTTTTGAGGAGGAGTGCCCAGGACGCACGGCCGTTGTGGTTACCGAGGAAAACATTGAACATATTCCGGATATGGTTTTCGTTGATCCTTAAACGAAAGTTCGCGAAGTGGTAAAGGCCATAGGTGTGTCAATATGAACGACAGTTCATAATGTGAAAGTCCCATGTGCAATCACTTCATGTTCACCTTAGAATGTGCGGAGTTGGATAACATTGGTACGCATAAACACAGGATGGGCAGTGCCTTTGAACGCGATGCATCTAGCTACCGCCAGAAGTTTCGTCTTCCACAGTTTTCCAGAAAGTTCCTGTGATGTCAGTTTTAAGTAATAAAAATCTGATTTGATACACTCACATGACTTTCTTTAGCTGCTCTACGAAGAAACTTCTTAAACGAGATTATTCTTCTCTCTATACATTTGCAGAATGTTCTTATTAATTAGTTCCTTATAACTAGAAGGGAACTAAAGGAATGTACTATGCTAAAGTGATAGTCAAATATTTTAAAACCTCTCGTTATGTGATTGTCATTGCAAAAGAAAAGAAAAAAACAAAACAAAAACTGACACTTCCTGTCTGCGAAAAGTATAAGTGTTTTACAATTGAAACTAATAAAAGAAACATCTCGAAAACGGTAAAATCCACGAAAAAAAAATATATATGACATAAATTGTGTATTTTAACAAGATCTACATTTTTTGTATTGTAAGTTTTTGCCTATCACTTGCGGAAAATTCGGCAAAATTCATCCAGAACAAACAGGTCTTCAGAGGCTGTTCCCAGAAAATTCAAGATATATATTTTATTTGTGATGAAAATGGCTTTAATGTGTGGTATTTTAATCAAAATCGTTTCAGTTATTTTTAAGAAAAACAAAATTTTCGAGCATTTTTCCATGTAAACAGTAGTTACCGTGGGAGGATTTTCTTAAACATCTTCATGTCGCATCCCTGGAAGATACCAAACTTAAATACCAAGTTTGATATTTAACCGTCTTGTCGTTTTTGAGCTATGCTGTCCACAGACACACAGACACACACACTCACACCGACATTTTTACTTTCTCTAGCACGCATTTACTATGTACATAGTGGCTAGAGAAGTATTGTATTACACACGAAATTCGATGTCGAGATTTCACCGGAACTATAGGTTTTGGGGTCCCCAGTGTCCGAAAAATACACCTTTAAAAAAAGGTCCCTGTGTGTATGTGTGTGGACAGCACAGCTAAAAAACGAAAAGACCGTTAAATACCAAACTTGGTATTTTGATTTGGTACCTTCCAAGGATGCAACACTTAACATTTTCAAAAAAATCGCCCCACGCCAAAATACCTTTTACATGGAAAAACATTTAAAGTTTTGATTTTGTCAAAAATAGCTGTAACCATTTTGATTAAAAGTACTTATATTTAAGGTATTTAAATGCCAAATAAAATGTATGTCTTAAATTTACTGGGAACAGCCTCTGAAATCCTCTTTATTCTGGATTTCTTTTGCCGAATTTTGCTTAACTACTAAACCGTAAGAGATAGTCAAAATCTTACTGCACAAAAAATGTAGATCTCATCAAAACACACAATACATGTTCTTTACGTTTTTGTTGTGGAGGTTACCGTTTCCGACGTATTCCTTGTTATTGGTTTCAATTGTAAAGTACTTAAACTTTTCTCAGACGGAAGTATCAGTTTTTCATTTGTTCTACTCCTGGCCAAGATTGCAATGACAATCGCATAACGACAGGTTTTATAACATTTGACTGTCACTTTAGCATAGCGCATTCTTTTAGTTCCCTTCTACTTATAAGGAACTGAGTAATAAGAATATTCTGCTAATGTTTATCTCGATTAGCATTGTGTAAGAAGAAGAAGAATCTTTTTCAGAAGTTTATTTGTGTTGTAGGTAGACAAAATCACGTGGGTGTAGTACATATTATTTTTCTGAAAATACCTTTTTTTTTTTTTTTTTTTTTAGGATTCAGGGGATCCTAAAACATTTATTTCCGGTGATATCTGGGTATTGCATTTTTGTGAGCTGTAAGTTGAGAAGCCATCCACTCCTCATTATGGATGAATTTTACGAGGATCATCCAGAAAGTGGCAGACGATTTGACAAACCAAATAATGACAAAAATTATCAACACAAAACGTTATTTACAAAATTTTCAACGTATTCTCCATCTGTCAATATATTTATTGTCACGTGGTACCTGTTTTTCAATGCCGTTGTTACATTTTTCTACCGCCAAAGAACTTATTCATTTTTTTAAATGCACAAAATGTTCGGCCAATCGAATTTATTATAGCCAAATAACACAAGTGTATAGTGATAAAACAGTGAACGAGTCTTCAGTGAGAAAATGGTGCAGAATTTACGTGTAATCAAGAAACAACCAGTGTACTCGATAAAGGCTTGAGTGGCAGTTCATCAATCATTATGGGCCGCGCCGAGATGTTAGACCACTCGCCTCTCACCTAGGCGGCCCGGGTTAGATCCTAAGCGACCACATGTGAGATTTGTGGTGGACAAAGCGGCGCTGGGGCGCGTTTTCTCTGGGTTCTCCGGTTTCCCCCGCCATCGCATTCCACCGGTGCTCCATCTTCATTCATATATCATCAGTGTCACCGCCTGCGGTGCCATAAGTAGTTAAAGCGGGCGTTAAACACCACATAAAAAAATCAATCGTTATGAGTTGAAAGCAAATGTTGATACAAGAATTGAGAATATCCGGTGTTTCACTTTGGACACCGTACATGACTTTGTGGGTGGAAAAGATTTCCCAGCCATGAAGACTTCAAATGTCTTGACAGAATAGACAATAGAGTAAGGTACTGTAACTTTCGTTATTATTTGGTAATGCCAAATCGTCTGATATTTTCTGGATGGCTTCTTCTTTCCTATTAGATTAATGAACCTGCCTTATACTCACTACTCTAAATGAAGGGAAAGAAGCATTGGAGAGCACTTATAGTGGATTTAGCAGCGAGGCAGAAGTGCCCTATTATAGCAATTTATATTAGCGAAAAATAAGCAGATACTAGTTAAGTTTTCATCACTACAAGAGCTTAAGTACATGTTTTAAATGGGTTTATAGTTGTGAAGTATTCATTAGTTCATTAGAGCAGAACAGATCTTGTTCCTTGAGCAGTGCATTTCTATGATCTATACGTACTATGTACATAGTGTATACAGAAGGTATTGTAATGCACACACAATTTCAATACCAGATTTCACCGGAAATACATGTTTTAGGATTCCTTGAATAAAAAGATCTCATGTGTATCATTCAAATGCATCTCTCCAACGAATTATTGTTAGAAAGCTTATTCTTATATTTACTTCATGCTAATCGAGAAAAAATTAGCAGAAATAGTCTTATTACTTGCTTCCTTGTAAGTAGAAGCCAAAATAAGGGAGTAGCATAGGTTAAAGTGACAGCCAAAAGCTGGTTGCTATGTGACTGAAGTTCCTTTGTTTGTATGGACAGGAGTTGACAAATTTCTGTATGAGAAAAGTATAGGTTTTTCAAGACTGAAACCAAAAACAGGAATAAATGTAGAGCACGTTAAAACATATGTTTTATGTTATAGACATTTTTTTCATGGAGTTGGTCTTTTTTGAGATATTCCCTAAAATTCATTCAGAATAAAGTAGTCATCACAGGCTATTCACAAAAAATTCAAGATATAGTTTTTTATTTGTGAGGTAAATGCGATATTGTAATCAAAATCTTTACAGCCATTTAAGAGAAAATCAAAACGGTAGTTAGGGGTGAGGGGATTTTCTTGAATATCTTCGCGTCGCATCCATGGAAGATATCAAACTTAAATGCCAAGTTTGATATTTAACGGTTTTTTCGTTTTTGAGCTATGCTGTCCAAAGGCACACAGACAAACGGGCACACACGGACCTGTTTCCAAAAATGTTTTTTTTTTTAATTCTGGGGGACCCAAAACGTGTATTTCCGGTGAAATCTTGGTATCGAATTTTTGGATGGAATACAATATTTCCTCTACACACTACGAACATAGTATGTGTAGAGAAAATAAAAAACCATTTTTAGAAAAATGTCCGTGTGTGTGTCTGTGTCAGTGTGTCTGCGTGTGGGTTGTTGGGTAGCATTACCCAAAAACGAAAAGTGCGTATCCTCCAAGGACGTGACACGAAGATTTTCAAGAAAATTCCCCCACCCATAACTACGCTTTACATGGAAACATTTTCGAAAAGGTTGATTTTCTAAAAAATGGCTCTAAGGATTTTGATTAAATTATCTATATTAAAGGAATTAGATGGCAAATAAGAGGTATATTTGAACTTTCTAGGAATAGCCTGTGAAACATCTTTATTCTGGATAGATTTTGTGAAATTTTGCGTAACTAGTAAACCGCAAGAGATAGACAAAAAACTTGGTTTACAGAAAATGTAGAGCTCGTTTTAAGCACACAATTTATGTTACATAATTTTTTCGTGGAGTGGACCGTTTTTACTTTCTCTATACGTACTATGTACATAGTGTATAGAGAAGGTATTGCACTCCACCAAAAATTCGATACCGAGATTTCACCGGAAATATATGATTTAGGGTCCCCTGTATCCAAAAAAAGTATTTTCAGAAAAAGGTCCGTGTGTCCGTGTGCCAGTGTGTCCGTGTGTCTGTGAACACGATAACTCAAAAACGAAAAGTCGGTAAAATACCAACCTTGTTATTTAAGTTTAGTGTCTTCCAGACATGCGACAGGAAGATTTTGAGAAGAATTCACCCCACACCAAACTACGATTTACATGGAACTTTTTTCGAACATTTTGATTTTCTAAAAAATGGCTGTAACAATTTTGATTAAAATGTCATATATTAAAGATATTTACCTGACAAATAAAATTTATATTTTGAATTTTCTGGGAATAGCCTCTGAAGACTACTTTATTCTGGGTCAATTTTACGGAATTTTGCATAACTGCTAAACCGTAAGATATGGACAACAACTTACCACTAAACAAATGTAGAGCACTTTAGAACACACAATTTATGTTATATGCATTTTTTTCGTGGAGTTGATTGTTTTTGAGATATTCCTTGTTTTTGGTTTCAGTTATAAATATCTTATACCTTTCTCATACAGGACTTTGTGAACTCGTGTCCATACAAACAAAGGAACTTCAGTCACATAGCAACCAGCTTTAGACTATCATTTTAACCTATGCTACACCCTTATTTCGCGTCTACTTACAAGGAAGCAAGTAATAAGACTATTTCAGCTATTTTTTTCTCGGTTAGCAGGAAGTAAATAGAGGCATAAGCTTTATAAAAATAATTTGTTGCATAAAAGTAGAGAAAGTCATGTGAATGGAATACATCAGATTTTTACTTTCTCTATACGCATTATGTATATAGTGTATAGAGAAGGTATTGCACTCCACCCAAAAATTCCTTACCGAGATTTCACCGGAAATATATGTTTTAGGGTCCCCTTTATCTAAAAAAAGCATTTTCGGAAAAAGGTCCGTGTGTGTCTGTTTCCGTGAGTCTGTGAACACGATAACTCAAAAACGAAAAGTCGGTAAAATACCAAACTTGGTATTTAAGTTTAGTATCTTCCAGGGATGCGTCTCGAGGAGATTGAGAAAAATCCCCCCAAATCCAACTACCCTTTACATGGAGCTTTTCTTAAAAATGTTGATTTTCTCAAAAATGACACTAACGATTTTAATTAAAATTTCGTATATTTATGATATTTACCTGACAAAATGTATATCTTGGATTTTCAGGGAATAGCCTGTGAAGACTACTTTATTCTGGATGAACTTAATGGAATTTCACATAACTGCTAAACCGCAAGAGATGGTCAGAAACTTACAACACGAAAAATGTAGATCACAATTTATGTTATATGCATTTTTTTTCGTGGAGTTCACCGTTTTTGAGACATTCCTTGTTTTTTGTTTCTGCTTTGAAAAATTTACACTTTTCTTATACAAGAATTTGTCAACTGGTTTCCATATAAACAAAGGAACTTCAGTGACATAGCAACCAGCTGTTGATTATCACTTACCCTATGGTACTCTCTACTTTCGCTTCTACTTACAAGGAAGCAAGTAATAGGACTATTTCTGCAATTTTTTCTGATTATCATTAAGTAAATAGAAGTATAAGTTTTTTAAGAATAATTTGTTGCAGAGATGTAGAGAAAGTCATGTGAATGGTACACATCATGTTTTTTTTTTTTTCGTTTAGCATGAAGTAAATAGGAGAATACGGTTTTTAACAATAATTTATTGCAGAGGTGTAGATAAAGTCATGTAAAAGGAACACATCAGATTTTTAAGATTTGTACTGCCTGTACCGGCACATCTGCTTTCCCGGGATCCATTCTGTATACGTGGGCAATTTTATCTCAGCTCTGGATTGGGCAAACAGCACCTGAATTATACAGTAAGTATGCTTCAAAACTTGGCCGATAGGGGCATGGTCCGTCTCCCAGTCACAAATGCGTAGATATCAAATAAAATCTTAAATTACATTAACAGTTATGAAAATAAACTCAAAATACGCCTTATCACAAGAGATGTAGAAATTCCTGGACAACAGTGAGCCATTTTTGAGGAAATCAAACATTTCGAATATTTTCTATGTAAAAGTTTGTTGGGGGTGGAGATATTTTGTTGAAAATTCTTGTCGCATCCATGGAAGATACTGAACTTAAATATAAACTTTGGTATTAACGGACATTACATTTTTGAGCTATGCTGCCCTCAGACACACAAATCTCACACACGGACATTTTTCAAAAAATGAGGGTGCTCCCAAAACATGTTCTTCCGTTGACATCTCGGTATCCAATTTTGGGTGGAATACAATACCTTCTCTGTACACTATTTACATAATACGTTTAGAGAAAGTAAACATAGTGTATATCATACATGTTAAAATTGCTTCATATAGTTCATAGGATTATGGTCTCGTTTCGCAAAACTTCTACTCACAATATAAAACACAATTTTTACCTCTTGTATCATAAGTAACTATTTTTTACCAGGCAGCCTCAAAAATTGAATTTTGGGGGAATATTTATTTGGAATACAATATTTTTACTTTCTCTACACGTACAATGTAATATTGTATAGAGAAGGATATGTATTCCACCCGAAAATTCGATACCGAGATTTCACCGGAAATACATGCTTTGGGTCCCCCTAAATAAAAAAAAAGCATTTTTGGAAAAAAGTCCGTGAGTGTCTGTGGACTGCATGGCTCCAAAACGAAAAGACCGTTAAAAATCAAACTTGGTATATAAGTTTGGTATCTTCCAAGGATGCGACACGAAGATTTTCTAGAAAATATCCCACCTCCAGCTACCCTTTATATGGAAAAATATTCGAAAATGTTGATTTTCTCAAAAATGGCTCTAACAATTTTGATTAAATTATCGTATATTAAAGGTATTTACATGACAAATAAAATGTGTATCTTGAATTTTCTGGGTATATCCTCTGAAGACTGGATTGTTCTGGATGAGGTTTGCGGGATTTTGCATAAGAAATAAACAAATACTTAACGACACAGAAATGTAGAAATCGTTAAAAAACACAATTCATGTTAAATACCTACGTTTTTTTCGTGCAGTTGGTCGTTTCTGAGAAGTTTCCTTGTTTTTTGTTTCAGATTTAAAAAAGTTACTTTTCTCATACAGGAACTTGTCAACTCGTTTCCTAACCTTATTTCACTTCTACTTACAAGGAAACAAGCAATAAGACTATTTCTGCTAGTCTTTTATCGATTCACATGTAGTAAACAGAGGCATAAGCTTTTTGAGAATAATTTGTTGCAGAGATGTAGAGAAAGTCATGTGAATGGAACACACAAGAGTTTTTATTCAGCAGCCGCAAATAGAATTTTGGAGGAATATTTGTATGGAGTACAATATTTTTCGACATACATTTACGCGGTAGAAAAAGTAAAATAAGTTTGAAATAAAAACCAAGCAAGTGTCGTTGTGACTTAAAAACAAAGTTTTACCACTCTCCGCAGTGCCCCTGTATTTAGAGTTGCCTTAATGATGTGTAAATATGCACAGCTGCTTTTGTCCCTTTTCTTTCTTTTTTTAAGTTTGCAGATGTTGTGAATTATGTGCAAAGTTTTCCCTCGGGAATCGTATTTTATATATGTCTACAGAATTATATTTACAGCTACAATGCTCTTAAACCAGCTACATGTTTTTCTTTCTGTTTGTTTGCTTCTCACTTTTTATCCTTTTTTTCTCTCCTTTGTTGACAAAAATCCGCTTGCCTCTTGTCTATGCAACTAAGAGACGAACCTACAAAAAATGCAAGAGGAGGGTCTGATATTTGTTTGAAATTCTTATACGAAGAATTTGTCCAACTTTTGCTGCAAGGGAAGGACCGCATATCGCTTTCTCTAGACGCACAATGCACCCCACCCCAAACTACCCTTTAGGTGGAAAACATCTCTAATGTTTTGATTTTTTCAAAAATTTCTCTAACGATTTTGATTGAAATACCGCATATTAAAGATATTTATATATCAAATAAAATGTATGTCTTGAATTTTATGGGAATAACCTCTAAATACCTCTTTATTCTGAATGAAGTTTCCTGAATTTTGTGTGACTGGTAAATCGTAAAAGATAGACAAAAATTTTCTACGAAAAATATAGATCACGTTAAAACGACAAATTTATATCACATACTTTCGTTGAATTGACAATTTCTGAGATATTCCTTGTTGTAGCAAATTTAAAATAGATACAATTTTTCTCACGGAAAGTTGTATTTTTTTTTTTTTTTTTTTTTTTTTTTTTTTTTTTTTTTTTGTAGTTTAACGTCCTTTAACCTGGTTGGTCATATCGGACAATGAATAAAATTGGTGAAATGTTGCTCAAATGATCTCGGGGTCCATAGAGCTTAAAGTTACTCGACATTCGCTGTCTCAGGATAAGGGAAAACCCCGAAAAAAACCTTATCCGAGTAATTCACCCTAAACGAGATTCGAACTCACGACCTTTTGATTGTGACGCAGACATGCTACCACCACACTACCCAGGCGGGCTGTAATCTTTTGGTCCAGCATGGAAGCGGGTTTCAACCACAAGGCAATCAGCTTTTAAAAGATTTTACTATCATTTTAGCCTATTATATTCCACTATTTTGGCGCTACTTACAATAAAGAAAGAAATTAAGAGAATTTCTACTCATGTTTATTTAAATTATCATAAAGTAGGTAGAAGAATATGCTTTTTAAGCGATGTAGAGAAAGTCATGTGCATGGAACACATCAGATTTTTTTTCGATTCTACAGGTGTAATTTCTCGGAGACTTATTGAATCACTCTCATAGTATGGGTAAGTTTGAGACCTTAATGGCTTCTGTCCACATCGAGGTATCTCACGTAGGTCAGTGTCGGTACGTTTCTCAGAACGGAAACCAGGAGATCCCGGCTATGACATTGAACTTTTCAGTCTGATCCACCTCTCAAACTTCTGTTATACACACTAGTGAGAAGTAAACAATTATTTCACATATCTTACCAAAGTAACAAATGCCGCAGTTTTATTGTTGTGCGTCACGTTGGTGCACCAATATGTCGTGGTTTTATTGTTGTGCGTCACGTTGGTGCACCAATATGTCGCAGTTTTATTGTTGTGCGTCACGTTGGTGCACCAATATGTCGTGGTTTTATTGTTGTGCGTCACGTTGGTGCACCAATATGTCGTGGTTTTATTGTTGCCACGTTAGCATGCTAATATGTCGCAGTTTTATTGTTGTGCGTCACGTTGCTGCACCAATATGTCGTGGTTTTATTGTTGTGCGTCACGTTGGTGCAGCAATATGTCGTGGTTTTATTGTTGCCACGTTAGGATGCTAACATGTCGCAGTTTTACTTCTGGTATCACGTTGTTGCGACAATATGACGCTATCATGTGAGTGTACTTGGAGTTGATCGAGGGTTAATGCTCGTGAAATTCTCTACTTAAGAGTGTACATACCTTGCAGATTCCCTTTGTTGCCCTGGCTAAGCTCGTTCTTGTAGACCATGAGTTGTCTCTTGCTCAGGGGGGAAAGAATGACAAAGGTGAGTAACACTTTTGGTAGACTCAAATAAAAGAGAAATTTCACTTTTAATTTCTTTTACTGATGATCTGTGGTTGGATTGAGGCACTAACCCTGCGAGCGGCTCTCGACATAACCGATCGCGAACTTGATGACATAATTTTGTTTAAGTGCTAGTGTCACTTTTACACTCGTCACCGTAAGCTTGAGTTTCACGGTCCGTGTAACATTTACGGCAATAGTTGCCCGTCAGATTTCCTATACTGGACGACGCGCGATTTCTTAGACTGTGTCTCGTCAGTCACATTTCTCATACTCTGAATTTACATGCGTGTCCGATTTCTTGTACGCGGTTTCCTACATTGAGTTGTACCTTGTGAGCCTAATTTTTTGTACGCGCATCATTTATATACTAAAATGTCAGAGTATTGCCCTCCTTTTTGATTGGCTGGAAAAAGGCGCGTAAAGTAGCGTTGTCACGTGACTGGGATTTTTCTTTATTTTCCAGCCACGCAACCTTTCTCTACAATGAGAAATTCCCTCTTTCCAAAATATAAGGGGGTGAACCTTTCTTCCTCCCAAGGGTTGTTACTTGTGTCCCTAATGCTCTAAAATTCTTGTTATTTTAAACATAGCACGTAGCCTTGAAGAATACAATGCGAGCTTCTACACGCTAAGATTCTGCGTTCTACTGAGTAGATATTTCTTATATTAAATATGTACAAACTAATAATATATGCGTCGTGCTAATATACTGTCGCACAAATTATTGTTAAAAAAACTTATTCTTCCATTTACTTAATGCTAATCAAGAAACAATTAGCAGAAATAGTCTTATTACTTGCTTCTGTGTAAGAAGAAGCGAAATAAGGGAGTACCATAGGTTAAAGTGATAGGCGAAAGCTGGTTGCTATGTGACTGAAGTTCCTTTGTTTATATGCATAGGAGTTGTCAAAGTTCTGTGTGAGAAAAGTATAACCAAAAACAAGGAATATCTAAAAAAAAAATCAACTTTACAAAAAATGCATATAACATTAATTGTGTGCTCTAAATTTTTTGTGTGGTAAGTTTTTCTCCATTTCTTATGGTTTAACAATTATACAAAATTCCATAAAATTCACACAGATTTAAGTAGTCTACAGAGACTGTTCCCATAAAATTCAAGATTATACATTTTATTTGTCAGGTAAATATCTTTAATGTAGCTAGAGCCATTTTTGAGTAAATAATTTTCACAAAAATGTCCATGTAAACGGTACTGTGGGGTGGGAGGGATGTTTCTCAAAATCTTTGTGTCGCACCCCTGGAAGATACTAAACTTAAATACCAAGTTTAGTATTTTACCGACTTTTCGTTTTTGATTTATCGTGTTCTCAGACTCACACTGACACACATACACACACACACACACACACACAAAGGCACACTTACGTTTTTCTTAAAATGTTTTTTTTTTATACAGGAACCCTAAAACATATATTTCCGGTGAAATCTCGGTATCGAATTTTCGGTGAAGTGCAACACCATCTCTATACACTATGTACGTAATACGTATAGAGAAATTAAAAACAAACACGCCGTTAAATACAAAACTTGGTATTTGTGTTCGGTATCTTCCAAGAATACAATTTTTTCATGAAAATCCCTCCACCTCAGGGACTATTCCTAGAAGATTCAAGACATACATTTTATTTTCATGTTGATATCCTTAATATACGACATTTTAATCAAAATCCTTACAGCCATTTTTGAGAAAATAAAAAAAGAATTGAAAATTTTTCCGTGTAAAGGGTAGTTTTGTGGTGTTTTTTTTTTTATAAAATCGTCGTTTTGAATACTTGAGCTATGTCGTCGTTTTTGAGCTATGCTGCCTATAGACACACATGGTCATTTTTCAAAAACTGTTTTTTTATCAGGGGATCTCAAAACATATATTACCGGTAAAATCTGGGTAGGTATCGGATTTTTGTGTGCAATATAATACCTTCTCTATACACTATGTACACAGTACGTGTAGACAAAGTAAAAATATAGACAAACAGGAATATAGACATTAATTATATTGAATGTTATGTAAACCTAAACGTATTATCCTATATGTAAATGCAACTATTGGAATTCTCCAGGATCTGTAAAGGCAACCCGGTACTTCTGTTCCTGTGCAGTAACGAGTCACATTGATTTGCCTGTACGACGTCTCCCTAGGGATAATCTAGGGAGCAACAGCAGCGTTCCGCAATTACTGAAACAAAATGAAGAGATTAGCTGAGGTATGACAGAAAATCCACTGGGGGAATGCGCAGTATATTGGGTATTATCATAGGGAATTAGTGTTCTCTCCCGTTCCGAATAAATGATTCTCTAGGTGGCATTATAGTATTAGAACTAAGCTTCTGTCTTATTACCCTCACCCCTTTCCATAGGGCTCACGCTGAGACCAGTGCGTCTCAAACATCTTGGGGCAATCACTCCGAAATAACTGACTGGTGATCAAAGCTAACCAAACATTAAAACGAGTTCATCAGCTCATACCACATTTTTAGAGGTATAAATAATAAAAATAAAATAATAATAATCATCAAAAATAATAAAAATGTTTAAGGGGGTCATTGTCACATATAGCATACTGAATTAGTAGTTTTAGTTTCTCTGCTTCCTAGGTATTCCATTCTACCCAAAAATTTGATACCTAAATTTCACTAAATATACAGTTTTAAGGTGTCCTGTAACCAAAAAGTAAGTTTATAAAATGTATGTGTGTGTGTCTGAAAATTATAAATTAAAAACGAAAAATCGGTTAAATATAAATCTTGATATTTAAGTTCAGAATATTCCAAGAATATGACACAAAGATGTGTTTCTTTCACATGACTTTCTCTACATCTCTTCAACAAATTATTGTTAAAAAATGTATACTTCCTTTTACTTCCTGCTAATTGAAAAGAATCTGATGTGTTATATTCACATGACTTTCTCTAGATCTCTGCAACAAACTATTCTATTTAGTTCGTATAATCGAGAAAAAAATAGCAGAAATAGTCTTGTTACTTGCTTCCTTGTAAGTAGAAGCAAAATAAGGGATTATCTTAGCTTAAACTAATAGTCAAAAGCTCGTTGCTATGTGACTGAATTTCCTTTGTTTGTATGGACAGGAGTTGACAACTTTCGTATGAGAAAAGTATAAGTTTTTAAAAGCTGAAATCAATAAAAAGAATATTTAAAAAACAATAAAATCCACAAAAAAGTATATAACATAAATTGTGTGTTTTAACATGCTCTACATTTTATGTGTGTTAAGTTTTTGTCCATATTTTACGGTTTGGCAGTTATGCAAAATTCCGTAAAATTCGTCCAGAGTAAAGTAGTCTTCAGAGGCTATTCCCAGAATATTCAAGATATACATTTTATTTTACAGGTAAATATCTTTAATATATGATATTTTAATCAAAATCCTAAGAGCCATTTTTGAGAAGAATTTCGAAAAAAGCTCTATGTAAAGGGTAATTTGATGTGGGAGATTTTTCTCAAAATCTTCGTGTTGCATCCCTGGAGCATACTGAACATAAATACCTACCAAGGTTGGAATTTTACCGAATTTTCGTTTTTGAGCTATCTTGTCCACACATGCAAGGACACACACACACGGACCTTTTTCTGAAAATGCCATTTTTGGATACAGGGGACTCTAAAACATATATTTCCGGTGAAATCTGGGTATCGAATTTTTGAGTGGAGTGCAATAACTTCTCTATACACTATGTACATGGTACGTGTAGAGAAAATAAAAAGTCTAATCATTATGATTTATTAATCCTATAATTGAGGATTTTTATGATGCGACGTTTTTTATGTTCTGAATTGTGTCAGATGTCGTTTGAATTTTTTTTCCAAGAAAATCCTCCAACCACGACTACCCTTTACATAGAAAAAGATCGAGCATTTTGATTTGCTCTAATGTCTCTAATGATTTTGATATAAATCTCTTATATTTACTGCACAAATAAAATGTATATCTTCAATTTTCTGGGAATAGCCTCTGAGAACATGTTTATTCTGGATGAGTTTTGCGGGATTTTGCATAACTTATAAACCGTAAGAAATAAACAAAAACTTAACCAGAGATGTAGAAATCGTTAAAACACAATTTATGTTATAAACATTTTTTTTTCGTGGAGTTGATAGTTTATGAGATATTCCTTATTATTAGTTTCAACTTTAAAATACTCGGAATTTGTTAACTTCTGTCCATACAGACAAAGGTACTTGAATCTCATAGCAACCAGCTTTTAAGATATTTGAGTATCGATTCAACCAATGGTACTCCCTCATTTCCCGTCTACTTACAAGGAATCAAATAATAATACCCTTTTTGCTGATTTGTTTCTCGATTAGCATTAAGTTGTCGCGGGAAGTCGGTGACTCGATGCTGCAGTGCCCTCAGTTTCGTCTGGTAATGAAGATTCCACTCCTAATTAAAAGTATGCGGGTGATGCTAATATTAAAAACACTGCAGTTTCCCTTATGACGTGAATTTCTAATATCATAATATCACATATTTAACGGGCGGCTAGCTTGTTTCCTTACAAACGTATTATATGTAAATACCATCCCATCACTTAAATACTGATCCTGGGTGACGCCAAATGTAACAGCATCTCTTATTGGTTCTTAGCATCACCTCACAAGGTATGAGAATAAATTGTGCCAAATTTTGACGTCATAAGGTGCACATTACGCGCTTGGTAAGACACCAGTGGTTCCTTCTCACTTTAACTTTATGCTTGCTTTGTCTGATTCACCAATTCCCTGTGCTACTTGGAAGACAAGTCACTATTCCTGTCTCATTTCTTTCTATGTATGTTCTTTTCTATCTTACATTATTTAGCATAAACCCTGTACTCATTAGTAGGCGGTGGTTGGTGTACTGTTACGTGGAATTAAACTAGCTCGCCTTGCCTTAATTACCTAAGTTACAACAACTTGCATTTATGCATATTTCCACCCTTAAATATTCACAACTATGTTTATTGCTTTCTATAAGCTGATAATATTACATACAGTTTCTCTTTTTATATATTTTGTGAGCAGGTGATATGAGCACCTACAAGGTAAATAGAAGAATAAACATTTTAACAATAATTTATTGTTTTTTTTTTTTTTGCATTCAGCGGAGCATTGGGTGGAATAAAATAAAATATAATATCTTCTCTACTTAATATGTGCACAGTATCTGCAGAAAAAGTAAAACGCAATCTAGGGAATGTGTTACTTTTAATGCATGTAAGTGTACTTGAATACGAATGAAGAGATAAATCTGCGCGAGAGGAGACGGCGATAGAGAAGGGTTAAAGGGAGAAACGACGTACATAACTTTAACTCACACCACGAGGTAGCGCTGGCGTCAGCAATTCCCAAGCAAGAGGGGAAAAGACACAAAACTTAGTCACATCAATTCTCGTCTATGGCTTTATACCGCAACCGTGTGAGTCGAGCAGGCCAAGTAATGCAAACTGCTTCTGATAAATCCGATCAAGTGGAGATGAGAAATCTCTGTTGCTGCTAACTTTATCCTGACAAACCATCTGCCGGGTCTGCAACAACCATAGAGTATAGTTGGATTTGTGATGTGCTGCAATCATGTGGTGTATGAGCAGAATATAAGTTTTTAAAGCTGAAACCAAAAACAAGGAATATTTGAAAACAATCAACTCTACGAAAAAATTGTATATAACATAAATTGTGTGCTTTAATGTGCTCTATATTTTTTGTGTGGTAAGTTTTTGTCTATCTCTGCCAGTTTAACAGTTATACAAAATTCCGTAAAATTCATTCAGAATAAAGTAGTCTTTAGAGACTATTCCCAAAAAATTCTAAATATACACTTTATTTGTGAGGTAAATATCTTTAATATACGATATTTTAATCAAAATCGTTAGAGCCATTTTTAGTAAATCAAAATTTTCGAAAAAAGTCCATATAAAGGGTAGCTGTGGTGGGGGGATTTTTCTCAAAATCTTCGTGTCGCAACCCTGGAATATACTAAACTTAAAAACCAAGTTTGGTATTTTACTGACTTTTCGTTTTTGAGTTACCGTGTTCACAGACACACGGACACACACAAGGACCTTTTTGTGAAAATGTTTTTTTTTTTTTTTTTTTTTTGGATTCAGGGGCCCTAAAACATATATTTCCGGTGAAATCTCGGTGGAGTGCAATACCTTCACTATAAACTATGTATATAGTACGTGTAGAGAAAATAAAAATTTAATGTGTTCCATTCATATGACTTTCTCTGCATCTCTGCAACAAATTATTGTTAAAAAGCTAATGCTTCTATTTTGTTCATACTAATCGAGAAAAAATAGTAGATATAGTCTTATTAGATTAGAAATCATTATGTAGGTTCTTTTAGGCCAGGAAGCCACTGACGAACTTGTCAAGGCATATACATGTATACATATGTTTATATACCATGGAAAAAAAAAACAATGTATAAAGTTCTAGTGCTAAAAGCACGGGTTACAAAAACAACAGAATAAACATATAATCACACCATTTGCTTTTGAGGCCTGTACTATACTTAATATGCTCTATAAAAACCTATGTACTTTTTACTTTCTGTATACGACCTATGTGCATAGTGTATAGAGAAGGTATTTCACCGGAAATACATGTTTTGGGTCCCCATGAATCCAAAAAAATCATTTTTAGAAAAATGTCCGTGTGTGTCCGACTGTGTGTGTGTGTGTATGTGTGTGTATGTGTCTGTGTGTGTATGTGTCTGTGGGCAGCATAGCTCAAAAACGAAAATATCGTTAAAGCCGAAACTTGATTTTTAAGTTTGGTATCTTCCAAGGATGTGACACGAAGATTTTCAAGAAAATCCCCCTACACCAAAATACCCTTTACAAGGAAAAAATTTAGAAAATTTGATTTTCTTAAAAATAGCTCAAACGATTTTGATTAAAATATCACATGTTAAAGATATTTTACCTGACAAATAACATGTATATTCTGAATTTTCTGGAAATAGCCCCTGAAGACTACTTTATTTTAGATGAATTTTACGGAATTGTGCTTAACTGCTAAACCGTGAGAAATGGGCAGAAATTTACTGCACAGAAAATGTAGCTCACAATAAAACACACAATTTATGTGATATACATTTTTTTCGTGGAGTTGATCATTTTTAAGATATTCCTGGTTTTTCGTTTTAGCTTTGAAAAGCGTATACTTTTCTCATACAGAAATTTGTTAACTCATGTCCATACTAACAAAGGAACTTCAGTTACATAGCAACCAGCTTTTGGCTGTAATTTTCTTCTATGGAACTCCCTCATTTCACTTCTACTAAGAAGGAAGCAAGTAATAAGACTATTTCTGCTAATTTTTTCTCGATTAGCATGAAGTAAATAGAAGAATAAGCTTTTTCACAATAATTTGTTACAGAGATGTAGAGAAAGTCATGTGAATGGAACACATCAGATTTTCTTTTCACCTCATCACTCAAACGTTGTAGTAAGCTTGCGTCGTAGTCACCACTGATACCTCTACCCTTTTCCAAGTAATCAACAAAAATAATTTCCTGTGCAGCCCAGAAAACACTCACCATAACCTTGTTAGCTGTAAAAATTGACTTAAACTTTTTCATACGGAATTCATTACTCCTGATCATGCAAAGAAACGGATATGAATTTCACAGCAAGCAGATTTAAAACATTTAATTATCTTTTTTTGCCCTGTGTTTCCTATTTCCCTTCTAAAAAGGAAGCAAGTACACAGACAATTTCTACTAATCTTTACCTCGATTATGGTTTTGATTAAAGTATCATACGTTAAAAATTTACATGGCAAATGTATATTTTGAATTTTATAGGTGTAATCTCTTAAGAGCACTTCATTTTGGATGTAATTTGCTGAAATTTGCAAAACTGGAAAACCGTAAGAGATAGACAAAAACCTAATATATAGCAAAATGTAGATCTCGTTAAAATTGCAATTTCTCATATACATTTTTGGCCATATTCCTTGCTATTGGAGTCAGCTTTAAAATACTTAAACTTTTATCATTAAGGAATTTGTAAAGTCCTTGCTAAGCAAAGAAATGGATTTCAACCACATGACAATCGCATTTTAAAAGATTTGACTATCGCTTTAGCCTAGTGTATTCCCTTTTTACTTTCTCTATACGTACTATGTACTTAGTATTGAGCGACGGTATTGCACCCAACCCAAAATTTCGATACCGAGATTTTACCGGAAATATATATTTTAGGGTCCCCTGATCCAAAAAAAGCATTTTTAGAAAAAGGTCCTTGTGTATATGTGTGTGTCCGTATGTCTGTGAACACGATAACTCAAAAACGAAAAGTTGGTTGATAGCAAAGTTGGTATTTAAGCTTAGTATCTTCTTGAGATGCGACACGAAGATTTTGAGAAAAATCTCCCCACCCCAAACAACTCCTAATTTGGAACATTTTTCGAAAATGTTAATTTTCTCAAAAATGGCTCTAACGACTTTGATTAAAATGTGGTATATTAAAAATATTTACCTGGCAAATAAAATGTATATCTTGAATTTACTGGGAATAGCCTCTAAAGACCACTTTACTCTGAATGAATTTTGCTAAATTTTGCATAACTGCTAAACCGTAAGGGATGGACAAAAACTTACCAAACAAAAAATGTAGAGCACACTAAAGCACACAATTTATGTTATATAGGTACATTTTTTTTCGTGCAGTTGATCTTTTTTATAGATAGTCCTTGTTTTTGGTTTCAACTTTGAAAAACTTATACCTTTCTCTTACAGGAATTTGTCAACCCCTGTTCATACAAACAAAGGAACTTCAGTCACATAGCAACCAGCTTTTAACTATTAATTCAACTTATGGAACTCCCTTATTTCGTTTCTACTTACAAGGAAGCAAGTAATAAGACTATTTCTGCTAATTTTTTCTCGTTTAGCATGAAGTGAATGGAAACATAAGCGTTTTATTAATAAGTTGTTGCAAAGATGTAGAGAAAGTCATGTGAATGGACCACATCAGATTTTTTTTGTTAGAATTGGCTGTTTTCGAGATATTCCGAGTATTCGTTTCAGTTTTAACGTACTTAAACTTTTCTCAAATGGGAGACATGTTGTCTCTGATTTTTTTAATCACAGCAAGCAAAGAGAACCGAATATCATTTGTTTCACTTAGCGACCGGCTTTAAAAATGTTTAATGTTTATCTTAATTACTATGAGGCTGATAAAAGAATAACCTTTTATAAGGAAGGGGTTAATGGAACGGCTAAAGAATGGTACATTTTTTTTTGTCCCGGAGTTTATTTTAGCGATGCTGAAATATAAACTCAGTTTTACTTATATAATAGATTGAAATCAATAGCAAATAGCTAAATCACTTGGTTCTTTATCAGATCTCCCTCTGCTTGTAAGCACTGGTGCTTTTTACTACTTCAATAGTTGATATCGCTTATAGAGTTCATCCACTTTAACGAAATTTATGGGTACTATTTGTCACTAGTCCGGTTTGGCGCTGAAATTCTCGCTCTCTGAAGAGGAAAAGAAAAAAATTGGCGCTTAGCAGCTACAAGAAGTAGCATGTACAACTGCCGCAGTCAATTTACTGACTAAATATTTCATTTCAATTCTGTTTCGCTTCGCAGGAGAACAGCATTCTTTTCCTCTTCTGACCCAGTGAATGAAGTGAAAATGTCGGGAGGAATTATTAACAAGCTGAAACTTTACCTTCTCTGCACGTACTCTATACATAGTGTATCGAGAGGTTAATGTTTTACACCTAAAAGTTCGTTGTCGAGATTACACTGTAAATACGAGGGCCGTTTTTTTTTTGTTTTTTTTCAACTTCCGATAGACTATAAATAAAAAACAAGTTCATAGAAAACAATTGTTTTATTACTAAAAGTTTTGTACACTTATGGTTACTTTTCAGCATAATCACCGAAAAGATTGAGACATTTATCGTACCTGCTTAAAAAATGTTGGTGCCAATGATTTCAAATGAGCTTTGACGTTGTTTTGAAGATTTTCGTACTTTACGACGTTTGCGGAGAGCCATTCAAAACAAACGAAGAGAAATGCTGACTTCAGGAATTGTGTTGATCCATGAATGCTCGTCCACACACTGTTGGCGCAACCCATCGGCTCCTTGAACAATTTCAATCGGACATTTTCGATCATCCTTGTAAAGTCTGTCCTGGCACTCAGCGACTTTCACCTTTTCCCTGAACTGAGGGCAGTACTTTCAAACCAACGAAGATCTTGAAAACAACGTCAATGCTCAATTGAAATCATTGGCGGCAACATTTTTTGAAGCGCGTATTGCAAAGCTTCGGCACAGGTACGATAAATGTCTCAATCTTTTCGGTGATTATGTTGAAAAGAAACCATAAGTGTAATAAACTTTCAGTAATAAAATAATTGTTTTCTATGAACTTGTCTCTTATTTATAGCCTGTCAGAGGTTGAAAAAAAAGCGAACCTCGAAAATGTTTTGAAGTCCCCTGAGCCCCAAAAAAGAGCATCTTGGTAGAAGGTCTGTGTGTGTTCGTGAACATAACTCAAAAACGAAAATTCGATAAAATAACAAACTTGATATTTAAGTTCACTATCTTCCAAGGATGCGATACTAAAATTTTCAAGAAAATCCCCCACCCCAATCTACCCTTTATATGTAACATTTTCCGAAAATTTTGATTTTCTCAAAATTAAAGATATTTACATCACAGATGAAATGTATATTTTAAATTTATGGGAATATTCTCTAATGACTTTTATTGTAGAGATTTTTTTTTTGAATTTTGCATAATTAGTAAACCATGAGAAATAGACAAAAACTTACCACACAAACATGTAGAGCTCCTTAAAACACACGAATTGTCATATATATATTTTTTTTGAACAGACCGGTTTTGAGATATTACTTGTTATTGATTTCAGTTTTAAAATTCTTAATCTTCTCATACAGGAACTAGTCAACTTCTGGCCACGCAAGGACACAGATATCAATCCCATAGCAACGAGCTTTTAAAAGATTTGACTTTGTTTTAGTCTAGTATATTCCATTATTTCCCTTCTATCTAACAGAAAGTATTTTCGCTAATGTTTTTCTCGATTAGCATGAAGTAAATAGAAGAATACGCTTCCTAACAAAAATTTGTTACAGAGATGTAGAGATACATAATGTATAGGAGAAGATATTACATTCCACCCAAAAATTCGATATCGAGATTTCACCGGAAATAATGTTTTGGGTCCCCCCGAATCAAAAAAAGCATTTCTGGAAAAACGTGCTTGTGTGTCTGTGTGTCTGTGGACAGCCTAGCTTAAAAACGAAAAGACATTTAAATACCAAACTTGGTATTTAAGATTGTATGTTTCAAAGATGCGACACGAAGATTTTCAAGAACCCCCCCCCACCCCAAACTACCGTTTACATGGAAATAATTTCGAAAATGTTGTTTTTCTTAAAAATGACTCTAAAGATTTTGATTAAAATCACTTATATTTAAGATATTTACTTGCCAAATAAAATATATATCTTGAATTTACTGGGAATAACCTCAAAAGGCCTATTTATTCTAGATGATTTTTATTGAATTTTGGATAACTGGTAAACCGTAAAAGATAGACAAAAACTTACCACACAAAAAGTGTGGGGCATATTAAAAGACACAATTTATTTTATATACATTTTTTCGTGTAGTTGATTGGTTTTGAGATATTCCTTGTTATTGGTTTCAGCTTTAAAAAGCTCCTGTCAACTCCTGTCCATACAAACTAAGGAACTTGTCACATAGCAACCAGCATCATCTTAACTTATGGTACTCATTTATTTCGCTTCTACTTACAAGGAAGTAAGTAATAAGACTATTTCTGCTTTTTTTTTCAATAGACATGAAGAAAATAAAAGTACAAGCTTTGTAACAATAATTTTGCAGAGATGTAGAGAAACCTATGTGAATGGACACATAAAATATTTTGTATTTTTCCATGAAATTTCAGTCATACATAGCCTTAATATAGGTTTTTGAACGGCAGTGATCAAACATCCAGAACTGTAAGCCTTAAGAAGTGAACCCGCGTCTACTAATGTTCACTTTTCACGTTCTCTTTGTTCCCGTGGGTCGTGCCCCTTATTTTAAGAAGCACTTGAACGGCATAAAGGGAACAAAAACCCATTACAAAGCAGTTGCAGAGTTGGCATGGAGACACTGCGAGAGGCAGACACTTCGCGATGATATGTGAAGTAATATTGTAAAGGAATGGCGAACAATGAATGAAATGCAAGGGACTCGGAAGGAAGAACCCTGGATTATAACCCTGGTTATAAAACACACACCATAAGATAAGATTCCTACCACTAAAATGTAGACCAAGAAAGCAGAAGAGTGAAAACCGAGATTCACCCTCAAAATAGAATTTTGTGTGTTTAAAAAAATAATTCCTGTTTCTGTTATTCCTTTTTCTACATGAACTATGTACAGAGTGTATAGAGAAGGTGTTGCAATTCACCAAAAGAATATGATACCTAGATTTTTGGGTCCCCAGTGTCCAAAAAAAGTATTTTTAGAAAAAGGTCCATGTGTGTCTGTGAGCCCCCTTTACATTGCATTTTTTTGTAAATGTTGATTTTCTCAAAAATGGCTCTAAAGATTTTGATTAAAATGTCCTATATTAAAAATATTTACCTGACAAATAAAATGTACATCTTGACTTTTCTGGGAATGGCCTCTGAAAAGTACTTTATTCTGGATGAATTTTACGGCATTTTGCATAACACCTAAACCGTAAGAGATGGACAAAGACTTACCACACAAAAAATGTAGAGCACTTTAAAACACACAATTTATGTTATGTGCATTTTTTCGTGGAGTTGGTCGTTTTTTAGATATATCTTGTTTTTCGTTTTCGCTTTGAAAAACGCAGGAATAAAACTCATGCAGGAAATTGTCAACTCGTGTCCATACAAACAAAGGAACTTCAGTCACATAGCAACCAGCTTTTGACTATCACTTTAACATATGCAACTAGCTTATTTCGCTTCTACTTACAAGGAAGCAAGCAATAAGATCATTTGTGCTAATTTTTTCTCAATTAGTATGAATTAAACAGAAGCATGAACTTTTTAACAATCATTTGTTGCAGAGAGGTAGAGAAAGTCATGTGAATGTAACACATCAGTTTTTTTTAAAAAGATTTGTGTGTGTGTGTGTGTGTCTGTGGACAGCATAGCTCAAAAACGAACAGCCCGTTGAATATCAAACTTGGTATTTAAGTTTGGTATCTTCCAATGATGCGACATGAAGATTTTCAATAAAATCCCTCCAACCCAAATACCCTTTACATGGAACTTTTTTTGAAAATGTTGATTTTCTTAAATATGGCTCTAACGATCTTGATTAAAATATCGTATATTAAAGATATGTACCTGACAAATAAAATGTATATCCTTAATTATCTGGAAATAGCCTCTGTAGACTACTTTATTCTGAATGAATTTTCCAGAATTTTGCATAACTGCTGATCCATAAATTTGGACAAAAACTTACCACACAAAAAATGTAGAGCACGATAATACAAATAATTTATGTTATATTCATTTTTTTCGTAGAGTTGACCATTTTTGAGATATTCGTTATTGTTGGTTTCAGTTTTAAAATTCTTCAACTTTTCACATATCGGAATTTGTCAAGTCCTGGCAGTACAAACAAATAGTTTTCACTCACATGGAAACTAGCTTTTAATGGATTTGACTGTCGTTTTAGCCTAGTGTATTCCTTATTTTCTCTTCTACTTACAAGAAAGCATTTCTGTTAATGTTTTTATCAATTTGTATGGAGAAGAATAAGCTTCTTAACAATAATTTGTTAGATAGATGTAGAGAAAGTAATGTGAATGGAACACATAAGATTTTTTATATATGAGTCCTTAAAGCGGGTATTTCCAGTGATTTTCGGTATCAAATTTTTGGATGGAATTTAATAGTTTCTTTCCCTCGATGCATATATTGTACATACGTGCTAGGGAAAATACAAATTAAATTCTTGTATTAATTGTGGAAAACATATCACTCTCCTTTGATGGTTTTACTTGGCAGTTAAAAGTTTTTAGAAGCAGTTTATCATTCTTAAAGACGCGAAAAGTTTTACCAATTTTTCGTTTCATATCTGGCGATTTGGAATGGAATATGCTATTCGCAGATACGTAGGAGGGGAAAAAATGTAAAAGTTGCATTAAAATGATAAGGGGAGAGAAAATGGAGAGTAAAATAGCCAGAAGCACGAGAGCAAGTATAACAGCAAGAATACGATGAAGAGAAGAAAGGTGAAAACTAAGTTGTAAGCTTATTGCCTGAGGAAGCAAGTAAAACTCCACACGCTGGAGAGAAACTCTTGTATGAATCTTTGGCAACTTGTGAGCTGCTCAAAAATACATTCACTGCACATCCATAGCCTATAGTACTTTTAGAAGTACCTCTTTATATGCATTAAAGTAAGGAAAAAGAGAAAAAGGTTTCTCTTGAAGTACTTCTTCCTAAGACGAACAACCATCTGGAAACTTGGTTTGCTCTTTTGTATCTTATAAATTGCAACGAATGTGATAGCATGTAAATTCAGGGTTTTTACTTTTTCTATACGTATAATGTACATAGTGGGTAGAGAAATTTGAGACAGTACATGTCTTGTCACGGGGTTAAAAGTTATCTAAAAGGGAGATATAAATTATAGCAAATATAATATAAATTATTCTAAGAGGGGACAAATGTAGTTTGAAAATGACCAGGGAAGAAATATTGTAAAGCACGTCTAAAACAAGGAAAAACGATTATCACGAGCTGACAATCGACCCAGGTAGGATAGTATGCCCGAGAGTGGACATAGCAAAGAAAACAGAAACAATCCTCTTGCTGGTCAAGCGACACATTTGGCACTTAACATGGAACATCCGCGGAGCTAAGATGTGATATTTGGAGTTCACGGTAGAAATGAACGTGTTACATATGGCCGCAATAGAAACAGTGTTTATTTGATGCACCAGCATATGTGCAAAAGTGATAAAGGCACGCTAGGCGCGGTGACGTAAAGCATAGTCCAAAAAGTGGAACATTTAGAAGGAATGCGTGTGTGTTCGACGACAGAAAAGGACATAATGCATAAATGAGTTCAGTAGTAATCTGGAACTTGAAATAAACCACTTGTGTCTTACCACACCTGAAAAGAGATTCCATGCTAGTAAAATCCTGAGATAGGTCACCCACTACTTACACTGTTCCTAAATATTTAAAACCTCTACCCGGGTTACCAACCCCAGACCCCTAGATGCCGCCGCAAGGTAATTACAAATCAACCAAGAACAGGATAGGATATGATCGGAGGGGAATAAGCACCGTATAAGGTTATTGTTCCTAAACGTTTTCACTCTTAGGTTGATCCGCACCACAACGGACCATATGGTCAATGCATTCTGCTACACTCAAAGATAATAAAAATCTGATGTGTTCCATTCACATGACTTTCTCTATATCTCTGTAACAAATTATTGTTAATAAGCTTATTCTTTTATTTATTTCATGCTAATCGAGAAAAATTAGCAGAAATAGTCTTATTGCATGCCTTATTGTAAGTAAAAGTGAAATAACGGAGTGCCATAGGTGAAAGTGAAAGCAAAAAGCTGGTTGCTATGTGACTCAAGTTCGTTTGTTTTTATGGACACGAGTTGGCAAATTCCTGTATGAGAAAAGTATAAGTTTTTCAAAGCTGAAACCAAAAACAAGGAATATCTCAAAAACGAAAAAAAATTATGTATTATAAATTGTGTTTTAACGTGCTCTACATTTTTTGTGTGTTAAGTTTTTGTCTATCCCTTACGGTTTAGTAGTTATGCAAAATTCATACAGAATAAAGTAGTCTTCAGAGGCTATTCCCAGAAAATTCAAGATATACATTTTATTTGTCATTTAAATATCTTTAATATACGATATTTTAATCAACATCGTTAGAGCCATTTTTTAGAAAAAAAATGTTCAAAACAAGTTCCATGTAAAGGGCAATTGGGAGTGGGGGATTTTCTTGAAAATCTTTGTGTCGCATTCCGGAAGATACCAAACCTAAATACCAAGTTTGGTTTTAACGGACTTTTCGCTTTTAAATTATGCTGCCCACAGACACACACACACACACACACACACACACACATACACACAGACAGAGAGACAAACACGGAAATTTTTCTAAAAACGTTTTTTTTTATTCTGGAGGTCTCAAAACATGTATTTCCGGTGAAATCTCGGTATCGAATTTTTGGGTGCATTACAATACCTTCTGTACACACTATGTACATAGCACGTATAGAGAAAGTAAAAAAAAAAAAAAATAGAAATCTTGAGGATCACCAGTTCGCAAATTAGAACTTCATTTTCGCGAGTTCGTTTCATGGTCAGTCGCTTCTCTTCGGTAACAACCTGTCCAAACGCTTATATGAGTAAACCAAACAGGTGATGGACATGGGCGGAGTTAGTCGCCCTTCATGATGCAATGGTTACCATTCTAGCTCCATATAACCATGATTGCGGGTTGAAAACCGGCGGAGGATGATGTATTTTTTCGGGTATAAAATCTTTAGCATGCCTTGTTTCGGAAGTGAAACAATAATATCGTGTCACGAGATTTAAAGGTTTCTAAAATGCAGATATAAATTGTATCTAATATAATACTTACATTATATTAAGAAGGGACAAATATACATTGGAAATGGTCAGGGAAGAAATGTTGACAAAGTTACCACGATCTGACAAGCGACCCAGGTAGAAATATACCGTTAAGGGCAGGACTATGAACCGAAGGGATTGGAAGTCCCAATGGTCGAGGGTGGAGGTAACAAAGCGGTTGAGCGACGGGTCTTTACTTGCTATGGAAGACTCGCTAGGTTAAGAAGTGATATTTGATTCCGCGGTGGAAACAAGCGGCTAGATATGACCGCGATTGAAACAGAATACGGTCACGAGTAATAAGAGGATAGATGCGGTCGAGTAAAGAGCAGCAGCAAAGGGGAAAGCTTAAAAGGAATGCATGAGTGTTCGACGGCACAAAATTAAAAAGAAAATAAACGAGTTCATTATCAATCGAAGGAAACCATTTGTGTCCTAAACCATCACGCCGGATTCGAACCCGAGCCCCGTCCAAGAAACCGCCTATTTTGAAAGCGCCGCAGAAGAGAAATAAAGCGTTGGTCCCGTGTTGTAGATTTACGGCATGTAGAAGAGCATACTGCACGTCCATAGGCTGTGTCACTTTTGCAAGTACCTGCACTAAAGTAAGAAAAAGGTCCGCGTCTCTGGAATCCTGGGACGTAAAGGACTTATAACATTGTAAGTCGCAAGGGAAACATGCGAGTCAGTTGAGAAATGCAATGCTATTCTGGCATGTTGCACTAAAGTAAGAAAAAGGTCCGCGTCTCTGGAATCCTGGGACGTAAAGTACTTACAACATTGTAAGTCGCAAGAGAAACATGCGAGTCAGTTGAAAAATGCAATGCTATTCTGGCATGTTGCCATGGTAGCTCAGTAGAAGAGCAACCGGCTAGAGATCGGCAGATCGGTGGTTCAAATCCTGACTATGGCACTCAATTTTTCAATCTGACTGTACCTATCCAATTGAAATTTGGTTTTATTTGCAAGACCAGCAGTAGCAGAGAGAGAGAGAGATTAATGGAAATATGGCTCCCGTTTGAGAAAAGTTTAAGCAGTTTAAAATTGAAACCAACAACAAAGAATATCTCTGAAACAGTAAATTCTACAAAAAAAAAATAAAGAATAAAAACGTAGCTCCATGGCACGACAGTCCACAAGGGACTTGGCTGCATCCCCCATTTCGGCCCGAAGGCACCATGAATGTGGTGCACTGCTGGAGGGTAAGACGTGACGCCTCGAGTCCCTCCCGGCAGGTTGGTGCGGTCTTCTCGAGCTTGAGCTGCTACTTCTCACGAGTCTGAGTGTACCCCTAACCAGGTCTCCCGGCGGGGGAAAATTCCCACGCCAATACCGGGAATCGAACCCAGGTATCTCGCTTGGCAAGTGGGGCCATTAGTACCACGATAAGGAGACGACCACATAGTATTTGTAGAAAAAGTAATACACGCCGACAAAGAAAACATTTTCTTGGATCCCTCACAGACAAGACGCTGTAATTAGATGAAGAAGTTGGTCTGGACAATACACTGGGCAGGAGACGGATATCCAGAGCTAATGGCAGAACAAGAACACCCTTAACTCGTTTTATCTGGCAGTCATTCGCTTGTACCGCATTTGTAGCAGTCAGAAACGTGACGGGAAGGTAGCACGACAAAAAACGAGAGAGAAAGATCGCGTTTACTGCAGTCTCGGTGAAGTAATGTACGGTACTTTGCGATGCTGACGTAGGGACAAATGCGAATCGGAGAAAATGTCAGCCTTGCTAATGGCTTTTAAAGTTGTTTGTCTCAGAATAAGGGGTAATCAAGTCTCTTCTTGCCTCATCTCCCCTTTCGCAATCTTGAAATGCATCTTGTAATTGTTTTGTGACTATTTCTTGCTCTAGACTACCTCTGGGTATAAAAGATAAAACCAACACTACACCAGCTGACAATCTATTAACTTACAAGATGAAAATCATGAAAAAAGAAGAAGCAGCGGAGACAAATATAAAACGAGAAGAAAAAAAAATCTGATTTATTCCATTCCATAAATTTCTCTAACTGAACCATACACAAATATTCTTACAACATATTCTTGATTCTCGAGTGGTCAGTGAGCGGACATCTTATCCGGAGGTCCCGGGTTCGATTCCCGGCTGGGGCGGGCAATTTTTCTTTAACCAGAATTATTTTCTGTCCCCCACAGAGTCTGGAAATATGTACGTGTGAGTGAATCTGCGCGAGTTTGAGTGGAATAAAATGATTTAAACCCAACGTAAATAACCTACAGACAGCGAGTTGTTTCTAATTGAAAGCCCCAGATATTACCTTAGATGTAAAAGGGGGCTTTATAAATGGAAAAAATATATATACTCTTCTTTTAGTTACATCATACTAATCAAAATAAACAGAAACGATTTTATTATTTAGTTGCTTATAAGTAGAACAGAAATAAGGAAGTACTATAGACTAAACCGACATTCAAAAATGTTTAAAATGTGGTCGCTATGTGAAACAATTGAGCTACGGTTCGCTCTGCATGGTCCCGTTTAAGAAAATTTAGGAGTTTAAAATTACCAATAACTAGGAATATCTCGAAAATTGTTCACTCTACGAGATAAAATCTGATGTGTTCCATTTATAAGACTTTCTCTACATCACTGCAACAAATTATTGTTAAAAAAAACTTGTTTCCTATTTACTTCATGCTAGTTAAGAAAAAGTAGCAGAAATGGTCTTATTATTTGTTTCTGCTTAAGTAGAAGCGAAATAAGGGAGCACCATAGGTTAAAGTGATAGTCAAAAGCTGGTTGCTATGTTACTGAAGTTCCTTTGTTTGTATGGGCAGGAATTGACACATTCATGTATGAGAAAAGTAGTATAAGTTTTTTAAAACTGAAAACAAAAACAAGAAATATCCAAAAAAAAAAAAAAAAATTACGATCAACTCCACGAAAAAATGTATATAAGATAAATTGTGTGTTTTAAGGTGCTCTACATTGTTTGTGTGGTAAGTTTTTGTCCATTTCTTATAGATTAGCAGTTTTGCAAAATTTGCATTAACCGGAATCATTTCCTGTCCCCCACAGAGTCTGGAAATGTGTGAATCTGCGCGAGTTTGAGTAAAACAAAATGATTTAAACCCAACGTAAATAACCTACAGGCAGCGAGTTGTTTCTAATACAAATCCCCAGATATGACCTATATAAATGTAAAAAAAATATTCCTCTTTTATTTACATAATACTAATCGAAATAAACAGAAACGGTCTTATTACTCAGTCCCTTTTAAGTGGAAGGGAAATAAGAGAGTACTCTAGACAAACCGACAGTCAAATGTTTTAAAATGTTTTAAAATATCTCTCTACGAAATAAAATCTAATGTGTTGCATCTATAAGACTTTCTCTACATCACTGCAACAAATTATTGTTAAAAATATTTTTTCTATTTACTTCATGCTAGTTGAGAAAAAATAGCAGTCTTATTGGTCTTATTACTTGCTTCCTTGTAAGTAGAAGCGAAATAAGGGAGTACCATAGTTTAAAGTGCTAGTCAAAAGCTGGTTGCTATGCGACTGAAGTTCCTTTGCTTGTATGGAGGAGTTGACAAATTCCTGTATGAGAAAAGTATACATATTTTAAAGCCGAAACCAAAAACAATGAATATCTTCAAATCGTTCAACTCCACAAAAAAAAAAAAAAAAAAAAAAAAAAAAAAAAAAAAAAACGTATATAACATAAATTGTGTGTTTTACTGTACTCTACATTTTCTGTGTGGTACGTTTTTGTCTATCTGTTACGGTTTAGCAGTTATGCAACATGCCGTAAAATTCATCATCCAGAATAAAGTACTCTTTAGCGGCTATTCCCAGAAAATTCAAGATATACGTTTTATTTGTAAGTTAAATATCTTTAATATATGATATTTTAATCAAAATCGTTAGGCATTGTTTAGAAAATAAAAATTTTCGAAAAAAGTTCCATGTAAAGGGTAGTTGGGATTTGGGAGGATTTCCTTGAAAAATCTTCGTGTTGCATCCTTGGAAGATACCAAACTTAAATACCAAGTTTGGTATTTAACGGTCTTTCTAGTTTTTGAGCTATATCGTCCACAGGCACAGACACATATGGACCTTTTTCCAAAAATACTTTTTTTTGGGATACAGGGACACCCAAAATATGAATTTCCTGTGAAATCTCGTTATCGAATTTTTTGATACATTACAATACCGTCTCTATACACTATGTACATAGTACGTGTATAGAAAGTAAAGTTCAATGCCATAGCCGGGATTTGGTGTATCTATGGTTTAAATCCCGGCTATGGCATTGCATTTTACAGTCTGTTTCTACCTATCTAACTTTTGTGTAAGTAGCATGTGTGCGCTATGAAAGAACACATCAGATGTTTTTGACTTTTGCCTCCATTGCTGGAGGTTGCACTAAATCACTGTAGTTTGGTTCTGTTACTTTGAAGAGATGCAATGGAGAGAGCAATCAGCTAGAATAGACGCTTATATGCAGGTGCACAAAGATAGAGTGCTTACTATGCTACGCGGAATTGCATGAACTTACACTTGAATAAACTTCAAAGAACCGTCTCAACAACGGTGCTGGTTGCACGTTCAGTTTCATCTACTGCATCCTCGAGGCCTGCAGCATTCTCCGATTCTAAAATTAATCGTTGAATTTCCTTATTCTTTGGTCTATACGGCAGTTACCGATACTTTTGTCTGTAAAAATCTGACGTGTTCCATTCATATCGCTTTCTCTACATCTCTGAAACAAATTATTATTAAAACATTTTGTGTCTACTTTATGATAATCGAGATAAACATTAGCAAAATTTGTCTTAATTACTTACCTCCGAGTAAGTAGGAGGAAAATAAGGGAATACACTAGGCTAAAACGATAGACAAATCTTTTAAAAGCTGGTTGCCATATGGTTGAAATCCTTTCTATGCAGAACCAGGAGTTTAGAAGTATATTTACACAGGAGAAACATTTTCAGTATTTTGAATCTGGAACAAATAACAAGGAATACATTGGAAATAGTAAATTTCACAAAAAAACAAACATATATGACGTAAATTGTGTGTGTTAAAGTGATCTACACTTTTTGTGTAGTAAGTTTTTGCTTATCTCTTACGGTTTACCAGCTATGCAAAATTCAACAAAAGTAATTCAGAATAAAGGGGTCTTCGAAGGTTATTCCCAGAAAATTCAAGATAAGCATTTTATTTGACATGTAAATATCTTAACTATAAGATATTTAAATCAAAATCGTTAGAGCAATTTTTGAGAAAATTAAACATTTCAAAACTTTTTGCACGTCAAGGGTAGTTTGAGGTAGGGGTATTTTCTTGAAAATCTTTGTGTTGCATCCTTGGAAGATACCAAACTTCTTTCAGATATTGTGTTCATAGGCACACCCACACACGGACTTTTTTCCAGAAATGCTTTTTTTGGATTCAGGGAGGCTCAAAACATATATTTCCAGTGAAATCTCGATATCGAATTTTACAATACATTCTCTATACACTATAGTACGTGTGGAGAAAGTAAAAATCCCAAAATAATCAATAATTAGGCCACAAAACCTCAATATACAGTAAGGTTAATGAAATGAAAGTACAGATATTTCTTTATTAAAACAGCTATCTACATTTTTTTAAAATACAAAAAATGAATTCACCAAAATCAAACACACATCAGCATAGTACAGCTAATAACGAAAATTACATAAAGCAATATGAGACAGGTATAAGGTAGATTACTGTACAATTTTGCAGCTTTGTTGTGTAGCTAAGCGGTTGATTCACATTTTCGGCATTGTCTGGTTACACTTCCGTGAATCCATTTTGATAAGTTCACTGATTAATATTTACGTGCGTACCAGAAACATTGTTAGCTGATGCACTTTCATCGCTGAAGCTGTCCTATCTTACGTTGATTTAAGAAACGTTTTCTTCAAGGTCTGAAAATTGAAATTCACTCGCTATCTTCTAATACATCGCGATATATATTATTATAAATATGTATAATAAATTATATTTATTTATACATTTTAACGCTAATTTATGATACTCTTTGTTTTATGTTCATGCAAAAAAAAAAATAAATAAAAGGAAGTACATATGCTTTTATAGAGCACAGTGGCGTAGTAGTGTAGTGCAGTGGCGTACAGGCCTCAAAAGCAAATGGTGTGATTATATGTCTATTCTGCTGTTTTTTTACTTTCTCTACACGTACTATGTGCATAGTGTATAGAGATGGTATTGTAATGCACCCAAAAATTCTGTACCGTGATTTCACCGGGAATATTTGTTTTGGGTCCCCCTGAATCCAAAAAAAAAGCAGTTTTGGAAAAAAGGTCCGTGTGTGTGTGCGTGTCTGTGGACAGCATAGCTCGAAAACGAAAAGACGTTAAATACCAAAATTAGTATTTAAGTTGGTATCTTCCAAGGATGCAACACGAATATTTTCAAGAAAATCCACTCACCTCCAACTACACTTTACATGGAACTTTCTATCGAAAATTTTGATTTTCTAAAAAATGGCTCTATTGATTTTGAATAAAATTAAGATATTACCTGACCTATAAAATGTATATCTTTAATTTTCTGGAGACTACTTTATTCTGGATGAATTTTACGAAATTTTGCATAACTGCTAAACCGTAAGAAATGGACAAAACCTTACCACACAAAAATGTAGAGCACATTAAAACGCACAATTTATGTTATATACATTTTTTCGAGGAGTTGATCGTTTTTGAGTTATTCCTTGTTTCAGCTTTGAAAAACTTGTATTTTTCTCATAGAGGAATTTGTCAACTCGTGTCCATACAAACAAAGGAATTTCAGTCACCTAGTAACCAGCGTTTTACTTCACTTTAGCCTATGATACTCCCATATTTCGCTTCTAATTACAAGGAAGCAGGTAATAAGACTATTCTGCTAATTTTTCTCGATTAGCTTGAAGTAAATAGAATAATAAGCTTATTAACGATAATTTGTTACACAGAAGTATACATCAGCTTTTTGTAACTCGTGCTTTTAGCACTAGAGCTTTATACATTGGTGTTTTTACCCTAGTACATAAAGATATGTATGCCTTGACAAGTTCTATGTTCGGTGGCTTCCAGGCCTAAATTAATCTAATTTAATCTCTGAAGACCTTTTTTCTGGATGAATTTTACTAAATTTTGCTTTACTGCTAAACCGTAAGAGATGGACAAAAACTCACTAGGCAGAAAAGGTAGAGCATATTAAAGCACACAATTTATTTATATACATTTTTTTCGTGGAGTTGATCGTTTTTAAGATATTTCTTGTTTTTATTTTCAGCTTTGAAAAAATTATACTTTTCCCATACAGAAATTTGTTAATTCCTGGCCATACAAACACAGGAACTTTAGTCACATAGCAGCCAGCTTTTGACTATCACTTTAACCTATGGTACTCCCTTATTTCGCTTCTATTTACATATAGGCAAGTAATAAGACTATTTCTGCTATGTTTTTCTCGATTAGCACGAAGCACTGCGTAGAGAGCTTCAGTTTACAGTAAGACCTCGATCTGAAGATGGACACCAGTCTCAAGAGAGGTAAATTACTCGCTTCCCCGCAGTGAACCATCTTTATCATGCCTGTTACCCCTCGAGGATAATTGAAGTGTATCGAAAACTCCCTATGCGCGTTTCCCATTAATGTGTTTCCGGTCTGGGAGCCAAAGTGCACGCCGCACCTCATCCATTGTGGTTGGGGGGGTTAGAACCGAGGGAGACCTTTCATTACAGGATAGCAAGACCAGGGTAATTGAAACCAGGAAGAAGCATAGCGGCTGTGGAATTGGGAGCAATGCATGGTAGCAATGAGCAGGGTTAAAGGAATGAATCACAAAAGCTGGGGAGAAATATCTACCACGGGAATTAATAAAGGTACTAATGGAAAGAAGCTCACCAGACAATGCACAGATATAGGAAGGTATCTTTTTTAAATGAAAAGTTATGGATAACGGATAAAAACAATGTGCTAAAGCAAATGATACTCGACAAAGCTACCAATCGTATCGGAAAATGTGCAACGGGAATATTCCTCTTGCTGTTTTTGTAATTTCGATATTACGGAATAATTCTGCTATATGAGCCCACAGAACGTATCTATAAATTGAAAAAAAAAAAAAAAAAACCGACATGTCCTATTCACACGATTTTCTCTACATCTCTGCAACAAATTATTGTTAAAAAGCTTAAGCTTCTACTTGCTTAGTGCTAATTGAGAAAAAATGAGCAGAAATAGTCTTATTACGTATTTTAAACCTGAAACCAAAAACAAGGAATATCTAAAAAACGGTCACACTCACGAAGAAAATGTATATAACATAAATAGTGAATTATAATGTGCTCTACATTTTCTGTGCGGTAAGTTTTTGTCCATCTCTTATAATTTACCAGTTATGTAAAATTTGATATTATTTATCCAGAATGAACATGTCTTCAGAAGTTATTCCAGGAAAATTGAAGTTATCCGTACGAGGGGGTTACTCTTACGCAAGCTGTGCCTGAGGGACAAACCGTCAACAAACAATGTCCAGCTCTGATTGCAACGGTGGCATTGGGAGGTTTTGGAACATCCTCCGTACTCACCAGACCAGAGTCCTTGTGACTTCGACCTGCTTCCGAAGTTGAAGGAACCCCTCCGAGGCCGCCGATTTCCTGACGTGGCATCTGTAGTCCGCGCAGTAGGGCGCTCCTTCGCAGTCATCAACAGAGATCGCCTTGCCAACGGTCCCCAACGGTTGCCCTACATTTGGCAAAAGGTCAGGGACTTTGCGGGTGACTACATTGAAGGAATGTAATGCAATTGTACTTGTAAGTTCAATAAATATTGTGTTCTTTCAATGTTGCCACTACTTTGTTTACAGCCCTCGTATTTTGTCTCAAAATAGCATCTTTTCTTAACCACTGAAATACTCACACACGCACACATACACAGAGGGTTAATGAACTACACCGAAATAATTTGCGAGATTGTGTACGTGACTGATATAAGTAATTCGAGATCGGCGATGCATGGTCCCCGATAAACATAACGCAGTTATTTAGCGTTAAATGTATGGGTATCAGGTGCTGATAAGTCGGTGCTAAAGCGAAGTAGGTTGAACAAAAATCTGATGTATTCCATTCACATGACATTCTCTACATCACTGCAACAAGTCATTGTTAAAAGGCTTATGCTTCTATTTATTTCATGCTAATCGACAAAGAATTAGCATAAATAGTCTTATTACTTACTTCCTTGTAAGTAGAAGAGAAATAAGGGAGTAGAATAGGTTAAGGTGATAGTAAAAAGCTGGTTGCTATGTGACTGAAGTTTCTTTGTTTCTATGGACACGAGTTGACAACTTTCTGTATGAAAAAAGTTAGGTTTTTCAAAGATGATACCAAAAGCAAGGAATATCTCAAAAACGATCAACTCCATGAAAAAAATGCAGATAACATAAATTGTGTTTTAAAGAGCTCTACAGTTTTTGTGTGGTAAGCTTTTTTTCATTTCTTACGGTTTATCAGTTATGCAAAATCCCGAAGGCTATTCCTAGAAAATTCAAGATATACATTTTATTTGTCAGGTAAATCCCTTTAATATATCATATTTTAATCAAAATCGTTAGAGCCGTTTTGAGAAAATTGAAAATTTTCGAAAAACCGTTCCATGTAAAGAGTAGTTTGGAGTGGGAGGATTATTCTCAAAATCTTCGTTTCGCATCCCTGGAAGATACTGAACTTATATACCAAGTTTGGTATTTTACCCACTTTTTACGGACACACTGACACATGGACATACGGACCCACGGACCTTTTTCTGAAAATACTTTTTTTGGATTTATTTCCGGTGAAATCTTGGTCTTGAAATTTTTTTTTGGTGTACTGCAATACCTTCTCTATGCACTATGTACACAGTATGAAAGTAAAAATGGCTTAGAATGTCTTTAAAACTGCTGCCCCCCGAGTATAGAAATATCGATTTTTAGCAGATCTTTACTAGCGTTCTATTTATTCTATGGCAGGAATAAAACTCATGACCTTTGGGATAGCAGCTTCCCGCGTTACGCATTAAGCCACCAGAGCAGTTGAAAAAACCCTCCAGAGTATGCTGCATAATTCAAGAACTAGTTAATGAATGCTCAGTGTCGCACTGTCAAGTGATTAGTTCGAGATTTTACAGATTTTTGCGACATTAAACCTAGAGAACGCTAGTAACCAGCTGCTAAAAATCGATATTTCTATACTCGGGCACCAGTTTTAAAGATATTCTAGGTCATTTCTTCAACCTGCTTTGCTTTAACACCGACTTATCAGCACCTGATACCCACACGTTTAACGTTATGTTTATCCGGTGACCATGCATCGCCGATCTCAAATTACTTATATCAGTCACGTGCACAATCTCGCTAATTATTTCGGTGTAGTTTATTAACACCCTGTATACAATAGCATTATTGCTAAATTAAAACATGTTTACTTGAGATATATTTCCAGTTTAGACTTGAGAACTTTTGAAGTTTGTGACGCGTATTCAAGATTATTAGCCTGCTTTTCATGGAAAGACTTTGGAAGGCGAAATGCATATCTATTGGTGGTGAAGTGGTTATAAAAGGAATAAGGCCAGAAAATTGAATCTTCAATCCTATCAGTAGCAAAGAGAAGTAAAGTTTTGATTGCGTAGTGGCTGAATGTGATCGATGTCTGCCGAAGTGAAGACGATAGCAAAGGAGTAACAAACATTTGCTCTTGAAGTTACTTTCATCTGTAGCAAAAGTTATATAAGTACAGCCTCAACATTATTTTTGTTACTTTCTTTACCAGTGACATAGGTATAGAGAAGGTATTGCATTCCACCTAAAAATTTCATACGGGTATTTCACCGGAAATATATGTTTTGACACCCCCTGAATCCAAGAAAATAAATCATATACAGAAAAATGTTCATGTGTGTGTCTGTGGACAGTATAAATGAAACTCCTTTAAATACCGAATATGATATTTAGGTTTGGTATCCTCCAAGAATACGACACGAAGATTCTCAACAACAACAAAAAATCCTCCATCCCCAACTACTCTTTACATGGAACTTTTTTCGACATTTTGATTTTAAAACATCGTATATTAAAAATATTTACCTGACAAATAAAACTGATATCTTTAATTTTCTGGAAATAGCTTCTGAAGACTACTTTCTTCTGGATGAATTTTACGGAATTTTATAACTCCTAAACCGTAAGAGCTGCACAAAAACTTAACTGTAGAGCACATTAAACACACAATTTATGTTATATTCATTTTTTTCGTGGAGTTGATTGTTTTTGAGATATTCCTTGTTTTTGGTTTCAGCTTTAAAAACGTATACTGTGCTCATACGGGAATTTGTCAACTTCTGACCATACAAACAAAGGAACTTCAGTAACATAACAACCAGCTTTTGACTAATACTTTAGCATACTTATTTCTCTTTTATGTGTATGGAAGCAAGTAATAAGTCTATTACTGATACTTATTTCTCGATTGCATGAAATAAATAGAATCATAAGCTTTTTAACAATAATTTGTTGCAGAGATGTAGAGGAAGTCATATGAATGGAGCACATTAGATTTTTTTTTATTGTTCAACACAATATCCTTTGAGCTCGATACACTTTTCCCAGCGTTTCTCAAATTGTTTTAAGCCAAATCTAGTGAATACGGTGCATGGCTACTGAACAAGCACTAAATTACTTTCATCCACTCTGCATTACCAATCCCGCCTAAACAGGGAAGCAATAGAGATCCACAAGCACAAAAACAACTTCAACAGAAAGGAAGAGGCTTTAAGACTAAACTAAACATGGTTAGCAGCTCTGCAAAACATCAGAAGTATACAGAGAACAAAACATTCAGTTGAACCTAACAAGTTGAACAAGTGACAAGGGAGAGCAAAACTCCAAATGTAGACATTCATAGCACAAGTCCAGCCCTCCCCCTCCCGGCCCAATAAGAAGCAACAAGAGGCTGACGCGCTCCAATAAGAGACAGGTCCCGCCCACGCCAGGAGATATTTCGCTTCGAGATGCCGAAGAGGAAACACCAACGCAGACCAGCAGCTTCTACAGCAGCCACCGCTTCTCCGGCATCCGCCGGTAGGAAGTACTTGCCGGCATCTCCGCCACCTGCCGTTACACCGGCAGTGAGCGCTGCACCTTCGCCGCGCTCACCAACATCACCACCGCCGCCGACCGCCGCTGCTTCACCGGCAGCCAACAACACTTCATGCCGCCACCGCTGAGCTCCACGCCGACGCCGCCCCGGTACAGTGCCGTGGTTAGGGAGGTCCCTCGGGTTCTCTCCACCCGGTACCTCCTCGCCGCTGCACAATCTAAATGGCCTTCATTTCGAGGGCCACTAGAATTATCTGTGACCGGGGCCCGACACCACTAGTTAGGGTGAAGCTACAGGACCGATCAGACTTGGAGGCTGCCTTGGCGTCAGGGTTGCCCTTATTAGGGCGACTTCTGCACGTTGAGGCAAGCAGACAGGAAAAACACCGGCCCTTCCGTCGTTGCTGTGCCTACAGGCACAGCCAAGAAGCCTGCTCTTCGCCGCCAAAGTGCCACTACTGTGGCACCAAAGCATTCACTTCGGAGTGCACTGGGGACGACCTCCGCCGCCGTCGCCGGTTCTTTGCCACCTGTGGTGGTACAGGACATTTCACCGGGCAAGCCCAGTGCCCCAGCTACCCAAACAGCAGGCACTCATCACCTCAACCAGCCCGGACACCATTATCTACACAGCCATCTCCGCAGACTGAACAAACACCACCAACCAACCCGCAGAAGGAAATCTAGGGCCTAAGTGGGGCCATTCAGGACCTCCATCCGGAGGTCTTGATGCTTACGGCTAAACTAACAGCCTTGGAGGACATGCTTCAGGAGCAGGACAGCACCACTTCACATCCAGATGTTCACCAAACAATAGCAACAGCAGTCACCGACATCCGACTCATCTTCAGGGAGGAGGTGAGAGCTCTACTGCAGAAGTCGGCACCTCAAACTTCACGGTTCAACACACAAAGTAGACGCTAAGGGCTTAGGCTCGAAGACGTGCCAGGATATGACGACTGGCTAAGCAGAGTCAACAATCACTAACTCCATCCTTCATCCTCGAATTCCTTCATTCCTCTCTCCGAATACTCCGCGGTGGCAGTCTGGGCCTTGGTCAAGTCTGTCTCCCGGTCCTCATTTCACACCTCTGACTACACCCTGCAGTCAGTTAAATTATCGCCTTGAATCCGCGGGTGCAATCATACGGTACCGCCTCTCCTTACTTCCTTCCAATACCGGTGGAAGGTGTTTTTAGTCGGTATGCCCACATGGGAGACCCCGACACTCCGGGCTTGGCCGGGTCAGTCCTTAAGGTGGATTTTCCCCCTCCACTCGAAAAGAAAAGAAAAAAAAAAAACCTGAATCAGTCGCAGCTGGGAGTTCCAAGCCAACACCACGGCAGCACCACTGAAGATGTTCGACGCAGATTCGATTCCACTGGACCGCGGCCAACAAGCCCGGAAACTTGCTCAGTAACCATGGACACCGGCCGTGAAAGCCTTCGTTGTTTAATACGGTGAATGTTACAATTCCAACTTTAATTCTACAATCCATCAAAACAGGACATTGTGTGCACACGTACATTGTCTTGATGGAGAGAGGGCTTAGTGTCCGTTCAACCGGTGTAATAATGATGCATAATATTCTCCATTTAGAGTTCTTCTTTTCCACAAGTAATCAATGGAGATGATTCCCTGTGCATCCAAAAAGCTCGAGGCCGTCACCTTCTCTGCAAATTTCACCACTTTGCCTTCTTCGGAGCCGATTTGCATTTGAAATCCCACTGTTTCGACTGTACTTTGTCTCTGGAATGTAGCTGTGTATCCATGTTTCAGCCACAGTTATGTGTCAACGCAAAAACTCGTCAGGATTGCGAAGGAAAAGTACCAAACCGGCTTCCGAATCGATTACACGATTGCATTTGTTCTACATTGAGAGCAAACGTGGCACCCATCTTGCCGAGACCTTTGTCAGACCTAATTTTTTATGCAAAATTGAGAACACTACCCTGTGATATGCCTGTGACCTCTACTATTTGGAGAACTTTAATTCGTCGATCACTCAAAACCATATCCTGGATATTGTCAATCAATACTCCGTAAAACTATATGAACATTTTTAAAATAGGTTTAACTTTAAATCTTTTACCTAGTTGAATAATGAATTGCAATAACTTTTATTATTGGACAGTTATTGAAGTATAGTTTGAAAGTGGATTTAATTGAATTTTTATAAAGACTGTTAAAATTATTATAACTCTATAATAAAACTGCAATTCAATGTAATCTGAAATTAATAAAAATGTTTAAGCTGTTCAGTTAACAACTTCAAGTAATCGAATATTGGAAAGATCGATATTGGTTATTACAGGTATTTAGGCACTACTACTGCACGCCCGGAACGATGTTCATCAGTTGTGCATTTTCAGCCAGGTTTACATTCATTTATCCAATTGTAACTTTTTGCAAACGCAGAAGCAGATGTGTCATGAACTTCATGCAACTTGGCTTATATCTCTTTCGGTGCTAAGTCTTTTAAATAGAAGTGTTTACTCACCGCAAGAAACCCAGTTTTTCCTTCTTTCTAAATAAGCACAAGATTGTTGATTCAATCGCCTGTGGAAACGAAACTACATGATAGGTATAGCTGAAACTTTAACTGCTATCTAGTAAGAGACGATGTTTACTAAATATAGTTCTTTTTCGATGCTATAAGTGTAGCGATATTGTAGATTCTAGACCAGTTTTAGATTTGACTCTGCCATTGGTCGATTGACTAACATGGCTGCCCATTCACAAGCACACAGAAAGAACGGAATATGTGAATTTCGCATTTGAAAGCAGAACCGATATTCAGAGAGCCCATTTTTACTTTCTCTATACGTACAATGTACATAGTGCATAGAGATACCAAGATTTCAACGAAAATACATGTTTTGAGACTCCCTGAATCCAAAAAAAAAATCATTTTTAGAAAAATTTCCGTGTTGTGTCTGTGTGTGTGTCTGTGTGTATGTGTGCGTGTGCGTCTGTGGGCTGCATAGCTCAAAAATACTGTTGAATCCCAAACTTGGTATCCAAGGATGCGACATGAAGGTTTTCAAGACAACCCCCCACCCCTAACTACCCTTTACATGAAACGCTTTTGAAAGCTGACAAATAAAATGCATATCTTGAATTTTCTGGGAATATCCTCTGAAGACTACTTCACTCTGGATGAATTTTACGGAATTTTGCACAACTGGTGATCCGTAAGAGATAAACAAAAACTTACCATACAAAAAATGTAGATCAGGATAAAACATACAATTTATGTCATATACATTTTTTCGTGGTATTGATCGTTTTTTAGATATTCCTTGTTATTAATTTCCGCTTTTTAAAAACTGATACTTTTCTCATACAGGAATTTGTCAACTCTGTCCATGCAAACAAAGGTGCTCCAGTCACAGAGCAACCAGCTTTTAACTGACACTTTAACCTACGGTACTCCCTTATTTCACTTCTACTTACAAGGAAGCAAGTAATAAGACTTTCTGCTAATTTTTTTCTGGATGGCATGAACTAAATGCTTCATTAGCTTTAACAATACTTTGTTAATCATGTGAACGGATCACATCAGATTTTTACTCCTTATTTCTATCCAGTTCATTTATATCACCTAACCTAAGCTAACGTAGCCTAACCTTTACGAAACCTGTCGTTCACCTGTCACATAGCCATATTGTCTCCGTAACCAATAGGAAAGGTTCAGGAAGGAGCCTTGGTCTAAACTCGAACTAGAATCTTCAGTACAAGTCGGGCACGTACAGATGCGGCGTGCTTGGGAGCTAACCGTCAGCATATTGTGTAATCACTGCACTTTAAATACAAATAATCACACATTTCAGTTTTACGTCACTAGTGTTTATTAGTGCTATAGCAACAGTAAATGAAGGAAAAGTAAGCAGTTGGAACATTTTCTCTCTCTCTATTACAACTCCAAAAACTGTGCCTGGAAAGTTTTCATCTTGTGCTGTACTGTGGGCTGGCGGGCGAGCCATTCACAGAAGTTGGAAAAGAAGCACGTTTCCGGCAGTGCTCGCTCACTTTCCTCCCTTCATTTTCGCTTCTCCCTCTTTTCTCAACTTTTCCTCATTGTCCGCCTTCCTTTTCACCCCAACACAACACAACTTTTTCAGTTATTACGCATTTTATTTTCGCTTTTTTCTCCCCCTGTATCCAGTTCTCATCTTTGATTTCATTTCTGTGAAGTAATACGTTTCTTTCGCCCTCATCTTCGACACTGAGTTGGTGACCCGGGCTATACGCTACAGATTCAAATGTGAATTTTGTTTTGCCTGTTGTGGACTACATTTATTCGACAAACCCTTCCCGAAAATAAACACAAAATAAAAATCTGCAGCACCTGTATCCTTAAGCTAGGGATGAATTCCAATTTTTACTTTCTCTATACCTACTATGTATATAGTGTACAGAGAAGGTAATGCATTTTACCAAAAAATTCGATACTGAGATTTCACCGGAAATACATGTTTTGAGACCATCTGAATCCAAAAAAAAAGCATTTTTAGAAAAATGTCCGTGTGTGTCTGTGTATATGTGTCTGTGTCTAGTGTGTCTGCGAGCACCATAGCTCAAAAACGAAAAGACCGTTAAATACCAAACTTGGTATTGAAGTTCAGTATCTTCCAAGGATGCGAGAACATCCCCCCTTCCCCAACTACCCTTCACATGGAAAAATTTTCGACATTTTCTATTTTTTAAAAAGTGGCTCTAACGACTTGTATTAAAATATCACATTATACTTGACAAATAATATGTATATCTTGAATTTTCTGGGAATAGCCTCTGAAGACCACTTTATTCTGGATGAATTTTACGGAATTTTGTGTAACTGGTAAACCGTAAGAGATGGACAAAAACTTACCACACAAAAAATGTAGAGCACATTAAAACACACACTTTATGTTATATACATTTTTTCGTGGAGTTGATCGTCTTTTAGATATTACTTGTTTTTTGTTTCAGCCTTAAAAAACTTATACTTTTCTTATGCAGGAATTTGTCAACTCCTGTCCATTCAAACAAAGAAACTTCAGTCACATAGCAACCATCTTTTGCTATCACTTTAACCTATGTTACTCCCTTATTTCGCTTCTACTTACAGGGAAGCAAGTAATAAGTCTATTCCTGCTAATTTTTTCTCACTTAGCATGAAGTAAATAGCAGCATAAACTTTTTAACAAAAATTTGTTGCAGAGATACAGAGAAAGTCCTGTGAATGGAACACGTCATATATTTTATCATATATTTACATATTCAAAATATTTCTTACATCCATTACTTTACAGATAAATTTGTCTAATACTACTAAATAGTAATTCACTGAAACATTCAATTAAATTTAACAAAAACAAATTGGATGTGTTCCATTCACATGACTTTCTTGATATTTCTGCAAAAATTATTGTTAGAAAGCTTATACTTCTATTTACTTCATGCTAATCAAGAAAAGATTAGCAGAAATAGTCTAAAAAGTAGAAGCGAAATAAGGGAGTACCATAGATTAATCTGGTTCTATGTGACTGAAGTTCCTTTGTTTGTGTGGACAGCAGTTGACACATTTCTGTTTGAGAAAAGTTTGTTTTGCAAAGCTGAAACCAAAAATAAGGAATATCTAAAAGACGATCACCTTCATGAAAAAAATGTATAAAACATAAATTGTGTGTCCAAACGTGCTCTACATTTTTTGTACAATAAGTGTTTATCTCTTACGGTTTAGGAGCTAAATTCCGTAAATTTCATCCAGAATAAAGTAAGCTTCCGAGACTGTTCCCAGAAAATTGAAGATATACATTTTGTTTGTCAGGTAAATATCTTTATTACACGATATTGTATTCAAAATCGTTAGAGCCATTTTTAAGGAAATCATAATTTTCGAAACAAGTTCCATGTAAAGGACAGTTTGGAGTGGGGGAATTTTCCTCAAAATCTTTCTGTAACATCCCTGGAAATTACTAAACATAAATACCTAGTTTGGTACTTCACAGTCTTTTCGTTTTTGACTTTTCGTTTTTGACTTATCGTGTTCACAGACACACGGACACACACACACACACACACACACACACGGACCTTTTTGTGAAAATGCTTTTTTTGGTTGTAGGGGACCCTAAAACATATATCGTATTTCCGGTGAAATTTCGGTATCGAATTTTAGGGTGGAGTGCAATCTCTGTACACTATGTACATGGTACGAATAAAGAAAGTAAAAATCTGAGGTGTTTCATTCACATGACTTTCTCTATATCACTGCAACAAATTATTCTATTTACTTCATCTAATGGAGCAAACATTAGCAGAAATAGTCTTATTACTTGCTTCCTTGTTAGTAGAAGCGAAATAAGGGGGTACCATAGGTTAAAGTGATAGTCAAAAGCTGGTTGCTCTGCGACTGAAGTTCCTTTGTATGGACACGAGTTCACAAAGTCCTGTATGAGAAAAGTATAAGTCTTTATAGCTGAAAAAAATAAACCAAGGAATATCTCAATAACAATCAACCTCACGAAAAAAATGTATATAACAAAAATTGTGTGTTTTAATGTGCTCTACATTTGTTGTGTGGTAAGTTTTTGTCCACCTCTTACGGTTTAGCAGTTATGCAAAATTCCGTAAAATTGACCGAGAATAGACTTCAGAGGCTATTCTCAGAAAATTCAAAATATAAATTTTATTTTTGAGGTAAATATCTTTAATATACGATATTTTAATCAAAATCGTTAGAGCCATTTTTTAGAAAATCAAAAGTTTTTAAAAAAGTTCCATGTAAAGGGTAGTTTGGGTTGGGGGATTTTTCTCAAAATCCTCGTGTCGCATCACTGGAAGATACTAAACTTAAATACCAAGTTTGGTATTTTACCGACTTTTCGTTTTTGAGTTGTCGTGTTCACAGACACACGGACACACGGACCTACACACACGGACACACACACGGACCTTTTTCTGAAAATACTTTTTTTGGATGCAGGGGACCCTAAAACATATATTTCGGTTGAAATCTTGGTATCGAATTTTTGGGTGGAGGTGTGCAATACCTTCTCTATACACTATGTATATCGTACGTGTAGAGAAAGTAAAAGGCCACACCTTTCCTTCTAATCAACATAAGTATTCTATTTTTCATCAATCAACAGTAAAGGTATAGCTGAATATACCTCTAAAGTTTTAGCCCATTATGTTAAATAGTTGCTGAGATAATGTATCAAACTTGAAAATTACCAAGATAGGGTATTTCGACTTCCCTTAAGCTATGATGCTGTTATACAAGAGCTAGATGTCACATTTTCACTCAGGCTGTATCTTGCTGAGTGCCACACACTGGTGTCAAGAAGCGACCCTCCCCAGGCTCCCCCTGGGCCGCTTTCTCCACCCACGATGTCAGACTAGCAAATTTACTGTAACCTGCTGAACCAGTGTCTACAGTACTTCTGTGATCACATAGATGTGATAAAAGCCTTTACAGCGTAATATAGCATCTTTGATACATACTTCTGTGATTTTGATTCAAATACCTTATATTGCAGATATTTATATGACAAATAAAATGTATATGTGGCATTTTCTGGAATACCCTCTACAGATCTCTTTATTCTGGATGAATTTTGCGAAACTGCCAAACCGTAAGAGATAGACAAAAACTTACTGAACAAAAAATGTAGATCACGTTAAAAGACACAATTAATGTTATATACATTTTTATCGTGGAATCGATCATTTCTGAGATATTCTTTGTTATTTGTTTTAGACTTTTCTCACACGAAAGTTGTAAACTCCTGGCCCTGCATAGAAACGGATTTCATTCACATGGCAACCAAAATAAATGTAAATGGCGTGTTATTTATGGACGTTCTTTAACTACTGCGGTTCTCAGCGTCCCATTCTAAATTGGGCATGAAAGACCGCTTAATTTTGCTCAGAGACCTCTCTATCAAGCTTGGGGTTCTTTTACGTGCCGTAAATCTACGACACGGGACCAACGGCTTTACTTTCCTTCCGAAGGAAGCCATGCTAAGGATTTTTACACCCGAAAAAATCCATCGTCCTTCACGGGTTTGAACCCGCGACCTTGGGTATATGAAGGGAGACACACAGGGCAACCAGTTTTTAAAAGATTTGACTACCGTTTTAGCCTAGTGTATTCTCTTATTTCCCTTCTTTTAACAAGAAAGTTTTTCTGCTAGAGTTTATCTCAATTAGCATGAAGTGGATAGAAGAATAAGCTTATTAACAATAATTTGTTACGGAGATAAAGAAAAAGTCACGTGAATGGAACAGGTCAGATTTTTAAGTCTGTTCATAATTGGCAACGTAGATCCAGTTTTAACGTTCTTCACTGAAGAAGAGTCGTTTTATCTTAAAAGCCAAAGTTCTTCCTATAGTTTGGTGGTATCGTGCCTGCCTCACATTCAAAAGGTTGTGAGTTCGAATCTCGCTTAGAGTGAGTTACCCACATAAGGTTTTCTTTCGGGGTTTTCCCTTATCCTGAAAAGACTAATGTCGAGTAACTTTAAGCTGCATGGACCCCGCGATCATTTGAGCATCATCTCACCAATTTCATTCATCGTCGGATATGGCCAAGCAATTTAAAGTACGTTAAAAAAAAAAAAAAAAAAAAAGTTTCTACCATTTCAACTTCTATTATGAAGCAGGTAATCCTAATGTAAATTTCTGCAGTAGGTACCCTAGACTTGTTTACGCGTAACTCTGGCGGAAGGCGCGCCAAACCTCACCCAGTCCAAGACCGCCGCGGAACGTCTTGCCGATGTACTAACGCACGATATATGGTATTTTAGGCAAATTTGTTAGCTATTTTTGGGAAAATCCAAATTTTAGAAACTTTATCCACGTAAAGACTAGTTCGGGGTGAGGAATAGTCTTGAAAGAACTTCGTGTTGTGTCCTTGGAAGACACTGAACTTAACTTGTTTGGTATTTAGTGTGCTTTTCGTTTTTTACTTTCTCTAGCCCCATATGTACAATGTACACAGGGTTAGAGAAGTATTATATTCCACCCAAAAATACGATGTGGAGATTTTACCGGAAATACATGTTTTAGAACCCCCCCCGAGTCCAAAAAAAAAAAAAGCCTTTTCAGAAACAGGTGTGTGTGCGTGTGTGTCTGTATCTGTGGACAGCATAGCTCAAAAACGAAAAGACGGTTAAATTCCAAACTTGGTATTTAAGATTTTTAAGAAAATTCCCACCCCCCTAACTATCCTTTACATGTAAAACATTTTGAAAAATGTTGTTTTTCTTAAAAATGGCTCTAACGATTTGGATTAAAATAGTACATATTAAAGCCATTACATTAACAAATAAAATGTATATCTTGAATTTTCTGGGAATAGCTTCTAAAGACTTGTTTATTCTGGATGGACTTTGCTTAATTTGGCATAACTAGTAAACCGTAAGAGATAGACAAAAATTTACTACATAAAAAAATTAGGTCTTGTTAAAACACACAAGTTATGTTATATACATTTTTTTCGTGGAGCCCACCGTTTTCGAGGTATTCCTTGTAATTACTTTCACTTGTGAAGTACTTACACTTTTCTCAGACAGGAGTGTCCGTTTTTCTTTTGTTCTGCTCCTAGCCAAGTAAAGAAGCGATTTGCAATGACAATAGCATAAGGACAGATTTTAAAACATTTGACTATCACTTTGGTTTAGTGCATTCCCTTAGTTCCAGTCTACTTATAAGGAACTAAGTAATAAAATTCTGCTAATACGAGGTACGTCCAGAAAGTAAGTTCCGTTTCAATTTATCTCCGCTGCAGCACTGCGATCGCAGTTCCGCGCATGCGCGGTAGACACTCTGTATCAAGGAGAAGAATTTTGAGATCGCTGTCAGCCACATACGCGTTGTGTGCTTGTTTACAATGTCGGTGTTTATTGAAAATCCCGCCGCTTGTGAAATCAGATCTGTGATTCATTTTCTGAATGCTAGGAAGTGAAACCAATTGAAATTTATCGGCAAATTTTGAGAAGTTTACGGACAAAATGCGATGAGTGATTCAATGGTGAGAAGATGGGTCCGACAGTTCAATGAAGGACGTAGTGAAGTGCACGTTGAAGAACGAAGTGGGCGTCCATCTTTGGTTACCGAAGAACTGGTTCACGCGATTGATGACAAGATCCAGGAAAACCGCAAGTTTACAATTAGTGCACTCGCTAAGGAATTTCCCCAAAGCTCACGATCACTAATTCATGAAATTGTTACCGAAAAACTGAAATTTCGTAAACTTTGCTCACGTTGGGTGCCAAAGATTCTTACTGAGTAACACAAAACAAAACGGATGGGTAGTGCACTTCAGTTTTTAACCCGTTATGATGAAGACGGCGAAGAATTTCTGACACAGATAGTCACAGGAGACTTGGGTTTCTTACGACACCCCTGAAAGTAAGCGGCAATCAACGGAATGGAGGCACACTTGATCCCGGCAAAGGTTAAGCCGAAACAAATCTTGACACCTCGAAAAATGATGTGCACAGTGTTCTGGGACTGGAAAGGCATCTTACTCATTGATTTCTTACCGCGTGGTCAAACAAAGCAGATATTTATTGCGAGACACTTAGGAAATTGCGCCGCGCAATACAGAATAAGCGCCGAGGATTGCTGTCAAAAGGTGTTGTTTTTCTTCACGACAACGCACGACCACACACTGCTAATATGACGGTCAACACTTCAACAATGACGAAGAGCTGAAAGAAAATGTTTCCAACTTTTTGAAGACACAGGCGCCAAACTTCTATGAAGAAGGTATACAAAAACTTGTGCCACGCTATGACAAATGCCTGCAAAATTTCGGCAGTTATGTGGAAAAGTAGTTTAAGAGTTGTAGAATTTTGTGCAATAGGTAATTATTCTATAGAGAAAGTCATGTGAGTGTAACACTCCAGATTTTTAGACACACTATCGTGTTCATAGACACACTTAGGCAGACATAATGTTGCCCATTACTGCTGGTTTTCAGTTCAACTTTGAAATATACTAAATAGATATCCTCTCTCAAAGTGTGTATACATTTTTGGTACTCTCTGTAGTTTTTATAACCATTGACAATCGGTAGAGGAATAGAGAAAGCCATGTTAATGTAAACATAAGTTTTAAAACTATATTTGTTAATTGAAAGTTTGCAACAGTGTTGAATCATGCTGTAACGTATAATGCTTTGTAGCAAATAAACCGAATGGTAAAAGTTACTAAACGACACATTTATACGACTGCTGCATTCGTTTATTGTTTTAGCGCCGTATTGCATTTGTCTTTCGTTTTTTATGTTATGTAAGCAACATATGCCTGACACGGACCGCCACACAAACATTATCCACAATAACTTCCGTAAAAGCAAAGCCAATTCGTGGCAATAATAGGTTGTCAACAATGACAAAACTATGAATAGAAGAAGCATTGTGTTTCACTGGTATAATAAATGCTACTACAGGGTCATTAATTCTCTACACGTACTATGCACATAGTGTATAGGGAAGCTTTTATATTGCACCCAAAAATTCGATAGTTACCGAGATTTTGTCGGAAATACATGTTTTGGGACACCTGAAACCAAAAATGCATTTTTAGAAAAAGACCCGTGTGTGTTTGTGGGCAGCTTGGCTCAAAACAAACACTCCCTTTAATACCAAACTTAGTATTTAAGTTCTATAACTCCCAAGGATGCGACACGAAGATTTTCAAGAATATCTCCCAATCCCCAGCAGCCCTTTCCATGGACAAATTTTCGAAAACTTTGATTTTCTCAAAATATATCTAACGATTTTAATTAAAATAGCGTAAATTAAAAATATTTACATGACAAATGAAATGTATATCTTTAATTTTTTTGGGAATGCCTCTGAAGACATTTTTATTCTGGACGAATTTTGCGGACTTTGGCTATTCCCAGAAAATTAAACATATATTATATTTTTCATGTAAATATCTTTAATATATGACATTTTAATCAAAATAGTTAGTGGCATTCCATAGAATTCATCCAGAATAAAGTAATCTTCAGAGGTTTTTCCCAGAAAATTCAAGATATACATTTTATTTGTCAGGTAAATATCTTTTATATACGATATTTTAATCAAAATCGTTAGCCATTAAATGTTTTTCCATGTAAAGGGTAGTTGGATGTGGGCAGATTTTCTTGAACATCTTCGTGTTGCATCCATGGAAAACACCAAACTTAAATACCAAGTTTGGTTTTGAACGGTATTTTCGTTTTGGAGCTATGCTGTCCACAGATACACACACGGACCTTTTTCTCAATATTCCTTTATGGTTTTTGGGGTCCGAAAACATTTCTTTGCCGGTGAAATCGCGAAATGAAATTTATGCCATATACGTGTTTTGTCGTTCAATTGACCATTTCTGAGATATTCCTTGTTAATTGTTTCAGATGTAAAATACTTCAATTTTTACTTTCTCTTACGTACTATGTACATGTATCGAGAAGGTGTTGCATTGAACCCAAAAATTCGATACCGAGATTTCATCGGAAATATATGTTTTAAGACCACCTGAATCCAAAAAAAGCATTTTTATAAAAATGACCTTGTGTGTGTGTGTGTGTGTGTGTCTGTCTGTCTGTCTGTCTGTATGTGTGTGTGTCTGTGTGTCTGTGGGCAGCATAACTCAAAAACGAAAAGACCGTTAAATATCAAACTTGGTATTTAAGTTAGTATCTTCCGGGGATGCGACACGAAAATTTTCAAGAAATTCCCCCAACCCCAACTACCCTTCACGTGGAACATTTTTCGAAAATTTTGATTTTATAAAAAATGATCAAAATATTTGGATTAAAATATCATATATTAAGGATATGTACTTGACAAATAATATGTATATCTTGAATCTTCTGGAAATAGCCTCTGTAGACTACTTTATTCTGGATGAATTTTACGGAATTTTGTGTAACTGGTAAACCGTAAGTGATAGACAAAAACTTACCAACAAAAAATGTACAGCACATTAAAACACACAATTTATGTTATATACATTTTTTTCGTGGAGTTGATAGTTTTTTAGGTATTCCTTGTTTTCTGTTTCAGCCTTAAAAAACATACTTTTCTCATACAGGAATTTGTCAACTCCTGTCCATACAAACAAAGGAACTTCAGTCACATACCAACCAGCTTTTGCTATCACTTTAACCTATGTTACTCCCTTATTTCGCTTCTACTTACAGGGAAGCAAGTAATAAGACTTATTTCTGCTAATTTTTTCTCACTTAGCATGAAGTAAATAGAAGCATAAACTCTTTAACAAAAATTTGCCTCAGAAAGATAGAAAAAGTCATGTGAATGGATTACATCAGCTTTTTTTCACACAGAAAGCTATAAATTCCTGGCCCTGCAAGAAACGGATTTTAACGACTTGGCAACCGGATTTTAAGAGATTTGACTATCGTTTTAACCTAGTGTATTCCCTTATTTTCCTTCTACTTCAAGGAAGCAAGTGATTGAGACAATTTTGTGCTAATTATCATAAAGTAGATAGAAGAATATGCTTAACAATAATTTGTTACAGCGATGTAGAGAAAGTCATGTGAATAGAACACAACAGATTTTTTTATTAGAATGATAAATTTAAATGACAAAAACGTATTATTTAAATAATACACGCTAGAATTTTATTACTGGAAAAAATATCAATACTGCTGTTTATAAGTGGTATAAATTGTAATGAATTGTCTAGAGTGTGCAGAGGAGGCCATGGGAATGCAGAACTTCAGCTTTTACTCAAGCTACGCCATGCATAACCTCATTTGTTGAAAATCAAAGCCAGAGGTAATATCGAGTCCAGGCATCCAGGAGGTAAACATTCTCTTCCACTCTACCAGGCGGAAACACTCGAGAAAATAATACAAAAAGGTAATTTACAACTACTACTGCTACAGTTGCTGCTATTCTAACATAATTTAATTTGTGTTACACTGTGCTAGTCTGGGAGAGGGTTTCTAAAACTGGGAAGCGATACTTGAATGATAACGAACAGAAATGTGTGCAGTGACGAAGGGCGTGCTCCGGACTCAAGGTAGCGACAAGTAAATACATCGAGAAGCGATATAATGAGAGGGGGGGGGGACCATCCTCTCTGGAAGCCATAGCAACGTTCGCACAGGGCTGTTCGTTATACTATCAAGTTCATATACCAACACGCTACTGGTATTATATAAGGCTTTGAAGTTTACTAGGGTTAGCATTTGGGCCACTTCTGTTTATTTAGGGCCCCTAATTCTCACCTAAACGGTCCGGGCTCGATCCTAAGCGACCGCATGTGAAATTTGTGGTGGACAAAGCGGCTCAGCGATGGGTTTTCTCTGGGTTCTCCGGTTACCCCGCCATCTCATTCCACCGGTGCTCCGTCTTCATGAATTATCAGTGAAATCGCCTGCGGTGGTGTAATGCTTACCATGCTAACTTCATTTACCCAAGATCGCGGGTTCAAACCCGGCGTAAAAATCCTTAGCATGGAACTTTTTTAAAAATATTTTTTTTCTCAAAAATAGCTCTAACAGTTTTGATTAAAATATCGTATATTAAATATATTTACATGACAAATAAAGTGTATATCTTGAATGTTCTGGAAATAGCCTCTGAATACTAATTTATTCCAGATGGATTGTACGGAATTTATCATAATAGCTAAACCGTAAGCGATGGAAAGAACTTACCGCACAAAAAATGTAGACGATGTTAAAAGCCACAATTTATGTTATGTACATTTTTTCGCGGAGTTGATCGTTTTTACTTTCTCTATACGCACTATGTACATAGTGTATAGAGAATGTATTGCACTCCACAAAAAAATTCGACACCGAGATTTCGCCGGAAATATATGTTTTAGGGTCCCCTGTATCCAAAAAACGTATTTTCAGAAAAAGGTCCGTGTGTCTGTGTGTCCGTGTGTCTGTGAACACGATAACTCAAAAACGAAAATTCGGTAAAATACCAAACTTGGTATTTAAGTTTAGTATCTTCCAGGGATGCGACACGAAGATTTTGAGAGAAATCCCCCACCCCAAACTACCCTTTACATGGAACTTTTTCGAAAATTTTGATTTTCTAAAAAATGGCTGTAACGATTTTGATTAAAATATCGTATATTAAAGTTATTTACCTGACAAATAAAATGTATATTTTGACTTTTCTGGGAATAGCCTCTGAAGACTACTTTATTCTGGATGAATTTTTCATAACTACCAAACCGTAAGAAACGGACAAAAACTTAACCTAGACAAAATATAGAGCACGTTAAAACACACAATTTATGTTACATACATTTTTTTCGTGGAGTTGATCGTTTTTGAGATATTCCTTTTTCTTGGTTTCAGCCTTGAAAAACTTATACTTTTCTCATACAGGAATTTGTCAACTCCTGTCCATACAAACGAAGGAACATCAGTCACATAGCAACCAGCTTTTGGCTTACACTTTAACCTATGGTACTCCCTTATTTCGCTTTTACTTAAAATAAAGCAAGAAATAAGACTATTTCTGCTGTTTCTCGATTGGCATGAAATAAATAAAAGATAAGCTTATTAACAATAATAATTTACAGAGATATAGAGAAAGTCATGTGAATGGAACACATCAGATTTTTTAGATATACCTTGTTTTTGGTTTCAGCTTTGATAAAATTGTACTTTTCTCATACAGGACTTTGTGAACTCGTGTCCATACAAACAAAGGAACTTCAGTCACATAGCAACCAGCTTTTGACTATCACTTTAACCTATGGTACTCCCTTATTTCGCTTCTACTTAGATGGAAGCAAGTAATAAGACTATGCTATTTTTTCTCGATTAACATGAAGTAAATAGACACATTGAATGGAACACATCAGATTTTTTTGTAATTAATTTCAAATAACAGTAATTTATAAATATTAAAATATTATTTACTTGTTATTCAGTCATATTTCTGAGCGTAAGATCTAGTATGATTACGAGGATACTGGTTAAAAGCGGATACATTATGAAGACAAAACAAACAGACAGAAGCGAGGGTTAAAGCAATACCCTCGCTTAATGATCGAACCAGGGTTTCGTTACAGCATGAAAACTTTTTTCTGGCGCATTAATCTCAGTAATGGGACGAGGTCGACCGACCACCCCTTTATTGACAAACACAAAACGGGGCTCTTTCGCCTGCAATCCTGCTTTTGTTTCTGAATATATGTTTTGTTGCATAACGTGCGAGATATAGGAATTATACATTATAATATTCTCAGATGTTATGTTCTTTAGGCAATATAGCATTATAAACAGTTGTTAAGAGTACTCCAAGTTAGCGTCGTAGAGAGCTGATAAAACCATGTCATGATGTTTTTACTTTCTCTATACGCACTATGTACATAGTGTATAGAGAAGGTATTGCACTCCACCCAAAGATTCGATACCGAGATTTCACCGGAAATATATGTTTTAGGGCCCCTTTATCTAAAAAAAGCTTTTTCGGAAAAAGGTTCGTGTGTGTGTCCGTGTGTCTGTGAACACGATAACTCAAAAACGAAAAGTCGGTAAAATACCAAACCTGGTATTTAAGTTCAGTATCGTCCCGGGATGCGACACGAAGACTTTGAGAAAAATCCCCACCTCCCAACTGCCCTTTACATGGAACTTTTTTCAAAACTTTTGATTTTTTCAAAAATGACCTGTAACGATTTTGAATAAAATATCGTATATTAAAGATATTTACCTGACAAATAGAATGTATATCTTGAATTTTCTGGGAATAGCCTCTAAAGAGTACTTTATTCTGGATGAATTTTACGGAATTTTGCATAACTACTAAACCGTAAGAGATGGACAAAAATTTGCTATACAAAAATGTAGAGTACGTTAAAACACACTTTTTATGTTATATACATTTTTTTCTTGGAGTTCATCGTTTTTGTGACATGCCTTGGTTTTGGTTTCTCGTACAGGAATATGTCAACTGCTGTCCATACAAACAAAGGATTTCAATGGCATAGCAACCAGCTTTGGACTATCACTTTAACTTATAGTACTCCCTTATTTCGCTTCTAGTTACAAGGAAGGGAGTAATAAGACTATTTCTGCTAATCTCTTCTGATTAGCATGAAGTAAATTAAAGTATAAGCTTTTTAAGAATAATTTGTTGCAGAGGTGTAGAGAAAGTCATGTGAATGGTACACATCGGATGTTTTATTTTCTCTCGTGTGTAGAGAAGTACATACATAGTGCATAGAGAATGTATTGTATTGCACCCAAAAATTCGATACCGAGATTTCACCGGAAATACAAGTTTTGCACCCCAAGTCAAAAAAAAAAAAATTTTTTTAGAAATGTTCGTATGCTTATGCACAAAGATTATCCAGAAAGCGACAAACGATATGATATAACTAAACAATAACGAAAGTTATCAACACAAAACCTTATTTACAAACTACAATACTTGACTCTATTTCTCAACATAACCATCATTGTTATTTATTGTCACGTGGTACCAGTTTTTCAATGCAGATGTTATACTTTTCTACCGCCAAAGAACTTATTCGTTTTTTAATGCACAAAGTATTCGGCAAATCGAATTGTATAGGTAAATAACGCATGCGTATAGTGATAATGCAACGAGTAAATCTTCAGTGAGGAAATGGCGCATAATTTACGAGTAATCAAGGAAGCACCAGTGTGTAGGATACAGACCGGAGTGGAAGTTCATTAATTATTATGGGGAAGTTGAAAGTAAATTTTGATAAAAGAATTAAAAATAAAGAAAAACTTATGTGTACCATTCGCATGACTTTCTCTACATTTCTGCAACAAATTATTATTAAAAAGCGTATGCCTCTATCTAATTCATGCTAATATAAGAATATGCGATATAGAGAAAGCCATGTAAGTGGAAGACATTCGGTTTTAATCCGCTAACATTTTTTTTGCTTCATTTATGCAGACCTCTTTAACATTTTTAGTCATATCGGGGGCTTTAATTTAAGAAACAACTCGTTGCTTGTAAGTTCTTGAACGTTGGGTTTTTAATCATTTTCTTTTCTTCAAAACACGCACATTTACTCCCATATACATACACACACACTTACATACATATATATTTAGTTACTTTCTTTCAATAAAGAAAAATTGCTTGCCCCAGCCGAGAATCGAAACCGGGTCTCCGGGTGAGAAGTAACAATTATTGTTAGGGCATTTTAGAAGCCAAGTAAATGAGGACTGTAAAATAACTTTACTACCACCGATAATTGTTTCAAGTTTCATTAAAATCAGGGCAGCACTGTGGTGGAGTGGTTAGACCGCTCGCCTCTCATCTAGGTTGCCCGGGTTCTATCCCAAGCGCCCGCATGTGGTGGACGAAGCGGCGTCTCGGAGGGTTTTCTTCGGGACCTCCGCCACTCATTCCACCAATTGCTCCGTCATTACCTTTCCAATCATCCACTTCCTCGTGTTCTTGCCTGGCTACGGGCCGAACCCTCGTACCAGGTTCTCCATTCTGTGGTTCCTGCCGTTGACTCCCCAATAGGCTTCTGGCCCCTATACATTGCCTTGCCAGTTCTAGAGGGTGGCAGCCCTACAAATACGGGGAGGGTAAGTCGATTATGAAAAGAAACATCAAATAAAGCCAGATACCACATAGGGACAGTTAGGTTTACAGCAGAATTTTTTGTGGTTCATTTTTTACTTTCTCTATGCGTACGATATACAGTGTATACAGAAGGTATTGCATTCCACCCAAAAATTCGATACCGAGATTTCACCGGAAATACATGTTTAGGGTCCCCCTGAATCCAAAAAAAAAAAAAAAAAAAAAGAAATTTCAGAAAAAGTGCATGTGTTTTGTGTGCGTGTGTGTGTCTGTGGACAGCATATCTCAAAAAGGAAAAGACCGTTAAATACCAAACTTGGTATTTAAGTTTGGTATCTTCCAAGGATACGACACGAATATTTTCAAGGAAATTCCTCACCCCAAACTACTCACTACATAGAAAACATTTCGAAAATTTTGATTTTCTCAAAAATGGCTGTAACGATTTTGATTAAAATTTCTTGTATTTAAGATATTTACATGCAAAATAAAATGTATATCTTGAAATAGCCTCTGAAGACAAGTTTATTTTGGGTAAATTTTGCGAAATTTTGCATAACTGGTAAACCGTGAAGTATAGAAAAAAACTTATTAAAGAGAAAATGTATATCAGGATAAAACACATAATTGAAGTCATATACATTTTTTTCGTGGAGTAAGTCATTTTTAGACATATTCCTCCTTATTGATTTCAGCTTTAAAATACTTTTCTCATACAGGAATTTGTCAACTCCTGTCACGCAAAGAAACGGATTTCAATTCCATAGAAACCACATTTTAAAACATTTGTTTGTCGGTTTAGTCTAGTGTGTTCCTTTATTTCCCTTCTACTTATAAAGGAACCTAGATCGTTTGTGCTAAATGGAATAGTTAGCATAATAAGCTTTTTAACAATATTTTGTTACAGAGATGTAGAGAAAGTCATGCGAATGGAGCACATCGGATTTTTCTTGGTCAGCTTGTAAAGGTGGAAGTTGTTGATGCTATGACAATACTCGGTGATATAATGACAAATAAAAAGGAAGCATCAGTGCACGAATAACCATGCAAAGAATGCAACACAGATATAATTTATTGTGTTACAAATCTAGCTTTACAACCGTAAAAACATATTGTATACATTAGTACAAATTAAACCAGACTATGTTTATATACAGAAGCAATGAATGTCACAGTTTCGCTTTGTATTCCATTCTTAATTTTTCATAAATGCCCATAACAAACCATCCCTCGTTGTTTCAGGAAGAATATACCCTTAAAGGAGCACTGCAATGCACAGCGCGGGAAACTGATATAAACATTATTATGCTTATGCATCTATTTACTTCGTGTAATTCCAGAAAATAGTCTTATTACTTGCTTCCTTGTAAGTAGAACCGAAATAAGGGAGTAGCATAGGTTAAAGTGATAGTCAAAAACTGGTTGCTAAGTGACCGAAGTTCTTTTGTTTGTATGGACAGTAGTTGACAAATTCCCGTATGAGAAAAGTATGTTTTTCAAACCTGAAACCAATAACAAGCAATATCTCTAAAACGATCATCTCCACGAAAAAATGTATATAACATAAATTGTGTGTTTTAACGTGCTGTACATTTTCTGCTAATAAGGTTTTTGTCACCCTCTTACGGCTTACCAGTTACTCAAAATTCATTCAGAATAAAGAGGTCTTTAGAGGCTAATCCATGAAAATCAAGATATACATTTTATTTACCATATAAATATCTTTAATATACGGTATTTTAATTAAAATTATTAAAACCATTTTTGAGAAAATAAAAATGTTCGAAAAATTTTCCATATAAAGAGTAGTTGGGGTTGGGGGAGACTTTCTTGAAAATCTTCGTGTCGCATCCTTGGAACAATAACAAACTTAAATACTAAGTTTGGTATTTCGTTTCTGAGCTATGCTATCACAGACACAGACAGACAGACACACACACACACACACGGAAATTTTTACAGAAATACTTTTTTTGGAATTAGGGAAAAAAAAAACATTTATTTCCGGTGAAATCTCGGTATCGAATTTTGGTTGCATTACAATACCTCCTCTATACACTATTACATACTATGTGTAGAGAAAGTAAAAATGTATATGATATAAGTTATATGTTTTAACGTGATCTATGTACGTATATGACCGTTAAATACCACACTTGGTATTTAAGTTTGGTATCTTTCAGGGATGCGACCCGAAGATTTTGAAGAAAATTCCCCCACACCCAACTACCTTTTACATGGAGAAAACTTCGAACATTTTAATTTCTTAAAAATGACTCTAACGATTTTGATTAAAGTCTGTTATATTTAAGATATTTATGTGAGAAATAAAATGTATATCTTCAATTTTCTGGGTATAGCCTCTGAAGACAGTCTATTCTGGATGACTTTCGCGGAACTTTACATAACTGGTAAACCATAAGAGATAGCCAAAAATTACCACATAAAAATGTACAGCTTGTTAAAAAACACAATTTACATTATATAAATTTTTTCGAGAGTTGACACTTTTTGAGATATTCCTTGTTATTGGTTTCAGCTTTAAAATACCTACATTTTCGCATTCGGGAATTTGTCAACCCCTGTCCAAATAAACAAAGATACTTCAATCACATAGCAACCAGCTGTTAAAAGTATTGACTATTGATTTATTGTGCTCCGTTATTTCCCTTCCACTTACAAGGTAGCAGCTGACAATATCCTTTGTCAATTTTTTCTCTTTTAGCATTATGTAAATAGAAGAATAAGCTTTTTAAAAATAAATAATTGTAGAGATGTAGAGAAAGTCATGTGAATAGAACACATCAGATTGTTTTTAATCTGCACAGCTAGCAAATATTATTTATCATAGTTTCTAGTACATTCAGTAACATTTTTGGCATCATACCATTAAATGGATGTAGAAGATGGATGTTGAAAACATGTTTTTTAAACACAAAAGTTAATGAAAATACCAAACTGAAACTTCAATTGGTGTATAGGTCATGTAGCTTATGTGTACGAGGGTTTAAAACTCTAGAAGTTACATTTAAAAACTTGTAATCCGTTAATGCGTATTGAAAATATTCCTATGTAAGTTGCTTTTTCATCTACGAGGGACTTTCTTTTTTCAACCTCCGGTAGTCTATAAATAAAAGACAAGTTCATAGAAAACAATTATTTTATTAGTAAAAGTTTTATACACTTATGGTTACTTTTCATCATAATGGCCGAAAAGATTGAAACATTTATCGTACCTGTGCGCACTCTTTGCAATACCCGTTTCAAAAAATGTTTCCGCCAATGAATTCAAATAAGCATTGACTTTGTTTTGAAGATCTTCGTTGGTTGGAAAGTGCTGCCCTCCTAGCCACGTCTTCAGTTCAGGGAATAGGTGAAAGTCACTGGGTGCCAGGTCAGGACTGTAGGGCGGATGATTGGAAATGTCCCATTAAAATTGTTCAAGGAACCGATGGGCTGTGCCAGCAATGTGTGGACGAGCGTTGTCATGGATCAACACAATTCCTGAAGTCAGCATTCCTCTTCGTTTGTTTTGAATGGCTCTCCGCAAACGTCATAAAGTACAAAGATCTTCAAAAGTACGTCAATGCTCATTTGAAATCATTGGCGGAAACATTTTTTGAAGCGGGTATTGCAAATCTTGTGCACAGGTACGATAAATCTCGGAATCTCTTCGTTAGTTATGTTGAAAAGTAATCATAAGTGTACAAAACTTTTAGTAATAAAATAATTGTTTTCTATGAACTTGTCTTTTATTTATAGCCTAACGGAAGTTGAAAATAAACGGCCCACGTATTTCATTTTAATCCAGATAAACCTACGCAGAAATATCTATATTACATACATCTTTATAGATATAAAGGGAATAGTGGTACTCAGATGTTTCAGATATGGACGTTATATACTGCCTTACATTGAATAAATAACTGAATATCGACAGGACTTAAAAAGAATGCAAAGTATTGAGCTACGAGGGATGATCAGAAAGTAAGGTTACAAAGCCTGCAGTGAAACGAGTATATGTTATTTCGTACAACCAATGCAGTCATCTGATAGTACATATAAGGTTATTTTCCCACACAATCCCCATATCGGTTGAAGTACTTGTCGCTTCGTGGGATGAGTTTGACTATTCTCTCCTGGTAAATATCCTGACCTTGCGTGTTCAACTATACTGTCGTGGAATGTGTATCTCCTCATCTGAAGCGAACTGTCGGCCTCCTAGGTGTTCCTTCAAGTACATGTTGCCGACTTTTCGTTTTTGAGTTATAGTGTTCACAGACACATGGACGCACATACACGTACCTTGTTTGCAAACTACTTTTTTTTTGATACAGGGGACCTTAAAACGTCTATTTCCGGTATAGAATTTTTGAGTGGCATGCAATACCTTCTCTATACACTATGTCCCGAGTCTCGCACAGATATGACGCCAGTTAGACGGTAGCATCGTACAATTTAACTCTAGACTAGCTTGTATCCATAGTTACAGGTTAATAGCTTGTTTAGTTTTCAAATGACAGCATTTTAAACAAGACAACTTCGCGAAAATGAAGGATTTGGAAAGCGAGCAGAATAAATACTACCATTTGAAAGGCTTAACGCCTTAATAAACCAAGAAGGAAATGGACAGTACATTGAAAGACTCTGCCACTTTATATTGAATGATTAGAAGGTGGGTTGCATAGTTTAAGATGAGACTACGAGCACTAGTGATGAGCCTCGCTCTGAACGTCCTGTAGAAGTGACAACTCCAGAGATCATTGAAAAAATTCATCGCTTAGTACTGGAAGACCGCAGATTAAGATGGTTTGAGATAGCAGAGGCTGTAAACATATAAAAAATGCGCAGGTAATATTTTAAGTAATGTTTTGGGCTTTAACAAGGTCTGTGCAAAATGGGTACCGCGTTTGTTGACACCTGATCAAAAGTTGCAAAGAAAAACTGTTTCTGTTAAGAATGTGGAGCTCTACCGTAAAAATCCCAGTGAATTTTTGAGACGCCTTATTACCATAGATGAAACCTGGATACATCACTACACTCCAGAAAGTAAATCACAGTCAAAACAGTGGATTGCGCCAGGTGAACCAACTCCAAAAAAGGCAAAAGCAATTTTATCAGCTAACAAGTTTATGGCGAGTGTTTTCTGGGATGCACAGGGAAATTTGTTTTTTGATTACTTGGAAAAGGGAAAAAGTATCACTGGCGAATACTACGCAAGCTTACTGCAACGTTTGAGTGATGCGATGAAAAGAAAAAGAGAACATTGGGCAAAAAAAAAAAAAAAAAAAAAAAACTTGTATCATCACAAATATGTTCCGGCCCATCCTCAAATCATTGCAAGAATTAAAGTTGGAATTGCTTGAACATTCGCCATATCTAGCTTCCAGTGGCTACCACCTGTTCCCAAACCTCAAAACATTTCTTGGAGGACGAAGATTTCACAGCAACGAGAAGGTCATTGATGCGGTAAACAGCTATTTTGAGGACCTTGATAAGACGCAATACAGAGAGGGTTTAATTAAATTAGAACACCGATATGACAAATGTATTAGCCTTTCTGGAGATTGTGTTGAGAAATAAAGCAATATTTTACTTTCTCTATACGCACTATTTACATAGTATATAGAGAATGTATTGCACTCCACCAAAAAATTCGGTACCGAGATTTCAGCGGAAGTATATGCTTTAGCGTCCCCTTTATCCAAAAAAAGTATTTTCAGAAAAAGGTCCGTGTGTGTGTCCATGTGTCCGTGTGTCAGTGTGTCCGTGTGTCTGTGAACACGATAACTCAAAAACGAAAAGTTGGTAAAATACCAAACTTGGTATTTAAGTTTAGTTTCTTCCGGGGATGTGACACGAAGATTTTGAGAAAAATCCCCCCACTCCAAACTACCCATTTCATGGAGCTTCTTTCGAAAATTTTGATTTTCTAAATAATGGCTCTAACGATTTTGATTAAGATATCGTATATTAAAGATATTTACCTGACAAATAAAATTCATATTTTGAATTCTCTGGGAATAACCTCTGAAGACTACTTTATTCTGAGTGAATTTTACGGAATTTTGCATAAGTGCTAAACCGTAGGAGAGAGACAAATACTTACCACATAAAAATGTACAGCACATTAAAACACATAATTTATGTTGTGTACATTTTTTTTGTGGAGATGATTGTTTTTGAGATATTCCTTGTTTTTGGTTTAACCTATAAATACTTATATTTTTCTCATACAGGACTTTGTGAACTCGTGACCATACAAAGAAAGGAACTTCAGTCACATAGCAACCAGCTTTTGACTATCACTTTAACCTATGGTACTCCCTTATTTCGCTTCTACTTACAAGGAAGCAAGAAATAAGATTATTTCTGCTAATTTTTTCTCGATTAGCAGGAAGTAAATAGAAGCATAAGCTTTTTAAAAATGATTTATTGCAGAGACATAGAGAAAGTCATGTGAATGGAACACATCAGATTTTTTAAATACTTTTTTCGTTGAGAGTCCCGGGACTTATCAGCCGACCCTAGTATAAAGGGAATAGCGGTAGTAGGGTGTTTAAAATATGGACGTTATATGCTGGCTTACACTGAATAAATAACTGAATATCGAAAGGACTTAACAAGAATGCAAAGTGTTGAGCTGAGACGGATGATCAGAAAATAAGGTTACAAAGGCTACATTGAAACGATTATATTTTATATCGTGCAACCAATACGCTATCTGATAGTACATATATTTGGTTACTTTTCCACACAGACTCCATATCAGTTGAGGTACTTGTCGCTTTGAAGGATAAGTTGAATAGTCCCTCCTGGTAAAAATCCTGTCCTTGCGTGTTCAGCCATATTGTCATGGAGTATGCATCTCCTCATCTGAGGCAAATTGTCGGCATCCTAGGTTTTCCTTTAAGTCAGGAAAAAGGTTTGGTATTTTGCCGACTCTTTGTTTTTGAGCTAACGTGCTCACAGACACACGGGCACAGAGAAGGGCCTTTTGATAAAAATGCTTTTTTACTTTCTCTATACGCACTAAGTACATAGTGTATAGAGAAGGTATTGCACTCCACTCAAAAATTCGATACCGAATGGTATCCAAAAAAAGCATTTTCACAAAAAGGTCCGTGTGTGTGAGTCCATGTGTTCGTGTGTCCATGTGTCAGTGTGTCCGTGTGTCCGTGTGCCTGTGAACACGATTACTCAAAAACGAAAAGTCGGTAAAATACCAAACTTGGTATTTAAGTTTAGTATCTTCCAGGGATGCGACACGAAGATTTTGAAGAAAAATCCCCCCACCCCAAACTACCCTTTACATGGAACTTTTTTCGAAAATGTTAATTTTCTTAAAAATGGCTCTAACAATTTTGATTAAAATTTCGATATTAAAGATATTTACCTGACAAAAAAAATTGTATATCTTAAATTTTTTGGGAATAGCCTCTGAAGACAACTTTATTCTGGATGAATTTTACGGAATTTTGAATAACTGCTAAACCGTAAGAGATGGACAAAAACTTACCACACAAAAAATATAGAGCACGTTAAAAGACACAGTTTATGTTCTATATATTTTTTTCGTGGAGTCATTGTTTTTGAGTCATTTCTTGTTTTGGTTTCTCCTATGAAGACATACCTTTCTCATATAGGAATTTGTCAACTGCTTCCATACAAAGGACCTTCAGTGACATAGCAATCAGCATGGAACAAAGCAAACATAGCATCAAGGAACCAACTAATAAGACTATCTCTGCCATTTTAGTCTGATTAACATGAAGTAAATAGATGTATAAGCTTTTTAAGAGTAATTTGTTGCAGAGATGTAGAGAAAGTAATGTGCATGGTACATATCAGATTTTTTTTTATACGGGTGACATTACAACGTCTATTTCCGTTGAAAACACGGTATTGAATTTTTGGGTGGGATGCAATACGTTCTTTATACACTATGTACATAGTACGTGTAGGGAAAGTAAAAGTCTGTGTACCATTCACATGACTTTCTCCATATCCCTGCAACAAATAATTCTTAAAAAGCTTATACTTCTATTTACTTTATGCTAATCAGAAAAAATTAGAAGAAATAGTCTTATTACTCGCTTCCTTGTAAGTAGAAGCGAAATAAGGGACAACCGTAGGTTAAAGTGATAGCCAAAAGCTGCTTGCTATGTCAATGAAGTTCCTTTGTTTATATGGATAGGAGTTGACAAGTTCCTGTATGAGAAAAGTATGTTTTTCATAGCATAAACCAAAAATAAGGAATGTCTAAAAAACGACGAACTGCACGAAAAAATGTATATAACATAAATTGTGTGTTTTAATGTGCTCTACATTTTGTGTGTTGTAAGGTTTTGTCCATCTCTTACGGTTTAGCAGTTATTCAAAATTTAGTAAAATTCATCCAGAATAAACTACTCTTCAGAGGCTATTCCCAGAAAATTCAAGATATACATTTTATTTGTCAGGTAAATATGTTTAATATACGAAATTTTAATCAAAATTGTTAGAGCCATTTTTGAGAAAATCAAAATTTTCGAAAAAAGTTCCATGTAAAGGGTAGTTGGGGGTGGGGGGATTTTTCTCAAAAGCTTCGTGTCGCATCCCTGGAAGATACTAAACTTAAGTACCAAGTTTGGTATTTTACCGACTTTTCGTTTTTGAGTTATCGTGTTCACAGGCACACGGACACACACACACACACACACACACACACACACACACACACACACATACACACACACACACGGACCTTTTCGTAAAAATGCTTTTTTTGGATATTGGGGACCCTAAAACATATATTTCCGGTGAAATCTCGGTATCGAATTTTTGGGTGGATGCAATACTTTCTCTATACACTATGTACATAGTGCGTATGGAGAAAGTAAAAATGGAATAACGCAAATTATGGACATACCACAACCACAATTCAGGTGCCTTTACTAGAACCAATCACCAACGAACCGACGCAGAGTGTATAAACTCCTTACGGAGTGTGGGATTTTTCGTAAACTGTAATTTACATGAAACGATGGATATCGTAAAATCCATGGCTATCAATCGTAGTTTACTCTCAGCAACGGACGAAGCGAGAACTAAAGTGACGACTCTAAGTGCAGCTACTGGTCTGTTTCCTCTCTCACCCTAACGTTTACGTTATAGTCATCATCATTTGACTTTTATTGCTTCTAGCTTTCGAGGTTATTGCATTTTCTTTTATTGCCTCCGGTTCATTTGCTTGCATGCATTGTGCTCGTATTGTATAGTGTTACTATATAGGTATACGAAGTCTACAAATGATGGATAAACAGAGTAACGCGTTCCCTCCTCATCAACTAAATCTTTAATAAAAGAATGCACTGTATAACAATGAATGTGTATTTGTATTAAAAATTTAAAATAAAATCTGATGTGTTAACCTCACACGACTTTCTCTAGCTGCTCTACAAGTAAACTTCTTACAAAAGATTATTCTTCTTTCCACACAATGCTAATTGAGATAAACATTATCAGAATGCCTTTATTACTTACTTCCTCATAAGAAGAAGGAAATTAAAGGAATGCATTAAAGTGATAGTCAAAAAGCTGTCATTATACGATTGACATTACAAATCGCTTCTTTGCTTGACCAGGAGTAGAACAAAAGAAAAACGGAATCTTCCTGTCTGAGAAAAGTATAAGTACTTTACAATTGAAACTAATAACAAGGAATACCTTGAAAACGGTAAATTCCTCGAAAAAATGTATATGACCTAAATTCTGTACTAAACGAGATCTACATGTTTTGTTTTTTAGAGTTTTGTCTATCTCTTACGGTTTGCCAGTTATGCAAAATTCAGTAAAATTCAACCAGAATACAGTAGCGTTCAGAGTCTATTCCCAGAAAATTCAAGATATACGTTTTATTTGTGACGGAAATAGCTTTAATATATGGTATTTTAATCAAAATCGTTAGAGACAAAGCAAAATTTTCGAAAATGTTTCCATGTAAAGGGTAGTTAGGGGTGGGGGATTTTCTTGAAAGTCTTCCTGTTGCATCTTTGGAAGATACTGAACCTGATACCAAGTTTGATATTTAACCGTCTTTTCGTATTTGAGCTACGCTGTCCACAGACACAAACATGGACATTTTTCTGAAAATGCTTTTTTTTTTTTTTTTGGATTCAGGAGATCCTAAAATATGTATTTTCGGTGAAATTTCGGTATCGAATTTATTGTTGCAATACAATACCTTCCCTATCCACTATTTACATTGAACATGCGGGGCTAGAGAAAGTAAAATTGGATACCATATTAGTAAAATAAATATAAATGAAATTAGCATTATTTACGCAGGCTAAATAAAAATATTTGATGTGTTTCTTGCACATGCCAGCAACTGATAGTTAAATGCCTATTCTTCTATTTACTTCATGGTAATCGAGAAAAAAATTAGCAGAATTGATCATATTACTTGCTCCGTTGTAAGTGGAAGGGATATAATGGAATACCATAGTCTAAAGCTATTATCAATTCTTCTAAAAGCTGGTAGCTATGTGATTGAAATTCCTTTGTTTTTATGGTCAGAGTTGACAAATTCCTGCATGAGAAACCAATTACAAGAAATAGTTAAAAACGGTCAACTGCACGAAAAAATGTATATAGGTAAATAAATGTTACATTTTTTACTTTCTCTACACGTACCATGTACATAGTGTATAGAGAAGGTATTGCATTCCACCCAAAAATGCGATACCGAAATTTGACCGGAAATGCATATTTTGAGTCCCCTGAATCAAAAAAGTATTTTCAGAAAAAGGTCCGTGTCTGTGTGTTTGCCTGTGTGTCTGTGGACAGCATAGCTCAAAAACGAAAAGGCCGTTGAATACCAAACTTGGTATTTAAGTTTGGTATCTTATAAGGATGCAACACGAAGATTTTCAAGAAAATCCACCCACCCCCAACTACCCTTTAAATGGAACGTTTTTCGAAAATTTTGATTTTCTTAAAAATGTCTCTAACGACTTTAATTAAAATATTAAAGATATTTACCTGACAAATGAAATGTATATCTTGAATTTTCTGGGAATAGCCTCTGAAGACTTCTTTACTCTCGATGAATTTTGCGGAATTTTGCATAACTGCCAAATCGTATGAGATGAATAAAAACTTATCACACAAAACATGCAGAGCACGTTAAAACACACAATTTATGTTATGATATTTTTTTTCGTGTAGTTGATCGTTTTTGAGATGCTCGTTGTTATTGGTTTTAGCTTTGAAAAGCTTAGGAATTTGTCAACTCCTGTCTATAAAAACAAAGGAACTTCAGTCACATAGCAACCAGCTTTTGACTATCACTTTAACCTATGCTACTCCCTTATTTCGCTTCTACTTACAAGGAAAGAAGTAATAAAATATGTCTGCTAGTTTTTCTCGATTAGCATGAAATAAATAGAAGCATACGCTTTTTAATAATATTGTTTTTGCAGGGATGTGAAGAAAGTCATGTGAATAGAACACATCAGAATTTTTATTTTCGATACACTTTCACTAAAATTACCAGCTCAATCTGTAACATCAATGTGAGAAAGTCCTTTTTAAACATCAAACTTACGTTTCTGTAGAGGTTAAGTATAGGTTGAGTTATTCTGGTTAGGAAACGAGTGTGCGTTGTCTATGGTTTTGCAATTCGCCGCAGCTTTTAGCGCCATAGAACGTGACCGCATATTGTAGTATATGAATCGTATCGAGAGGGTAGCGGAAGTATGGCGCAATGTTAATTGTGAGGCAACGTGGGCCCGGCTACCGTTTCCGATAGTAATGCATCTGGGCGCGCATTCACATTTCAGCTGCATAACAAAGCACGGTGTGCGCATGCGTGTTCCAGAGCACTTTATTCTCTCCCTGCGTGCCGGCACCCACCAACGACATTCGACCTATGCCACGATTTCTATCTCTCTCTCTCTCTCTCTCTCTCTCTCGCACGAAAATGATGGTATGCTAAAGTGTGAGGAATGAGGTTCAGTAAAGTACTGCACACACACCACCTTTTGTATGTTAGAAAAGCTATTTCTTTCTCTTCACGTACTATGTACATAGTGTATAGAGAAGGTATTGTAATGCACCCAAAAATTCAATACCGAGATTTCATCGGAACTACATGTTTTGAGTCCTCCTAATCCAAAGAAAGCATTTTTAGAAAAAGGCCAGTGTGTGTATCTGTGGGCAGCATAGCTCGAAAACGAAAAGACCATTAAATATCAAACTTGGTATTTAAGTTTATGTTCCAAGGATGCGACACAAGGTTTTCAAGAAAATCCCCACACCCCCAACTACCCTTTAATGGAACTTTTTAAAAATAATTTTATTTACTTAAAAAGGTCTAAAACGATTTTGATTAAAATATCATATATTAAAGATTTGTACCTGATAAATAATGTGTATATCTTGAATTTTCGGGGAATAGCCTCTGTAGACTACTTTATTCTGGGTCAGACTCCGTTACTGTTAAAAAAAAAAAAAAAAAAAAAAGAGCCACATAGCAACTAGCTTTTGACTATCACTTTAGCCTATGGTACTCTTATTTCGTTTCTGCTTCTAGGAAGCAAGTAACAAGACTATTCCTGGTAATTTTTTCTCGATTAGCAAGAAGTAATTAGAAGCATAAGCTCTTAATAATAATTTGTTGCAGAGATGTAGAAAAAGTCATGTGAATAGAACACATCAGCTTTTTTTTTCTTTCTCTACACTTACTATGTACATAGTGTATAGAGAAGGTATTGCACTCCACCCAAAAATTAGATCCGAGATTTCACCGGAAATATACGTTTTAGGGTCCCCTGTATTCAAAAAAAGTGTTTTCAGAAACAGGTCCGTGAGTCAGTGTGTCCGTGTGTCAGTGTGTCCGTGTGTCTGTGGGTCTGTGAACACGATACCTCAAAAACGAAAAGTCGGTATAATACCAAACTTGGTATTTAATATTAGTATCTTCGAGGGATGCGTCACGAAGATTTTGAGAAAAATTCCCCAACCCCAACCTGCCTTTTACATGGAACTTTTTTCGAACATTTTGATTTTCTAAAAGATGTCTTTAACGAGTTTGATTAAAATATCATATATTAAAGGCCTGACAAATAAAATGTATATTTTGAATTTTCTGGGAATAGCCTCTGAAGACTACTTTATTCTGGGTCAATTTTACGGAATTTTAGATAACTGCTAAACCGCAAGAGATGGACAAAAACTTATTGCACAACAAATGCAGAGCACTTTAAAACACGCAATTAATGTTATATACATTTTTTCGTGGAGTGGATTGTTTTTTAGATATTCCTTGTTTTTAGTTTCAGCCATGAAAAACTTACACTTTTCTCATACAGGAATTTGTCAACTCCTGTCTATACAAACAAAGGAACTTCAGTCACATAGCAACCAGCTTTTGACTATCACTTTAACCTATGGTACTCCTTTATTTCGCTTCTACTTACAAGGAAGCATGTAATAAGATTATATCTGCTAGTTTTATTTTCCCGATTAGATTGATGTAAATAGAAGCATAAGCTTTTTAACAATACATTTTTGCAGAGATGTAGAGAAAGTCATGTGACTTGAACACACCAGATTTTTTTAGCTTTCGCTATGCAATTGTCATTAAAGTTCGGTCTCTTTCCATAGCTAAGTAAAACAAAAGACATAAGAAACAGATGAGAGCTTTCAATTCGAGAAAAGTTTAGATATTTTAAAAAGCAATAGCAGGGAAGAATTTCTCTTAAATATGTTGGTATCCTATTCAAAAATAAAAAAATACAAAGTTAGACTTCCTTAAAAGATAAATAAAACGGGAATCGTTTTATAATATTTTAATTAAAACCGTTAAAGCTATTTTATAGGATAGAAAGTTTCGAATAATCTTCGTGTGAAGGCTCGTTTGATGTGGCAGGGATTTCCTGAAAATCTTCGTGTCGTATCCTTAAATTAAATACCAAATTTTCTATTTAACGACGCTTGTTTTTAAAACATGTTTCTTGGAAGCAATGAAGCATTTCCGGTGAAATTTCGGCACCGAAATTTTGAGTGAAATACACACCTTCATCCGCCAGTAATAAAACGACACTCGACCTATGCCACGATTTCTGTCTCTCTTTCGCGAGAATGATGGTATGCTTAAGTGTGAGGAATGGGATACAGTAGTGCGCGCACACACACAACCTTTCGTACGTTAGAAATGCTTTTGTCTCTCAAAAGAGGATTTTCCAGATGGATGTTCTAAACCACTGAGTATTTATAGTTACCTCTCTTGTGCCTTTTCCCTCACTTTAATGCCATTTCCAGCTATGTTCAAAAACAGCTTAGCTCAGTAACTGTTGCGTTCCTAATTTGGGTCTCGTTCATGTTTATTATGTTAATCTATTAACAAACGCAGGCTTCTATTTCTGTGTAATAAGTGAGAGGGTTTCGTCTGTGGTCCGCTTTTGGAACATCACGATTTTGTTTCACGTTGCCAGTCTACATGATCCAAAGTTTTTCAAGGATTTCCATGGTCGTTAGGTGAATGTTGGATCGATTTCATTTATCCTCTGAATTTCTTGTCCATGTCTTTCCAGTATCATTTCCTTCTCGTTAGTGAAATTAATTTTTACAAGTGTTGTCGACGGAGCTCGTTGCGGTGTCATAGGAAAAAAAATGTATTGTGTTCCATTCACATTACCTTCTATTATATGTTCTGAGAACAAACTATTTTTAAAAGCTGTCGCTAGGCAATTGCCATTAAAGTTAGTTCTGTTTCCACAGCTAAGAGTTTAACAAATGATATATAACGCTGATGAGAGCTTCCAATTTGAGAAAAAATTCAGTATTTTAAAATTGAAACCAATAAGACGGAAGAATTTCTCTGAAATGCGTTGATATCCTATCCTAAATTAAAATTAAAGTAGGAATTAGAATTCCTTCAAAAATAAATAAATAAATAGAGATCGTATTATAATATTTTAATTAAAACCGTTAAAGCATTTTAGAAAACAAAAGATTTTGAAAAATGTTCATATGAAGGATGGTTTGAAGTGGTAGGATTTTCCTGAAAATCTTAGTGTCTTACTCTTAACTTAGTTGCTAAGTTTGGTATTTAAGCGGCTTTAAGTTTTTGAGTTATACTGTTCACAGACACACACTTTTAACCTTTTTATAAAAACTATTTTTGGATGAAATATCGATATCGAAATTTTGGTTGAAATACATACCTTCCTTCATCCATCAGAAATAAAACAACAACACGTGTTCTCTGTCTCTCTCACACGAGAATTATGGTGGGGAATGAAGTTCAGTAAAGTAGTGCGCGCGCGCACACACACCACAACCTTTTGTACGTTAGAAATGCTTTTGTCTCTCAAAAGAGGATTTTCCAGATGGATGTTCTAAACCACTGAGTATTTATAGTTACCTCTCTTGTGCCTTTTCCCTCACTTTAATGCCATTTCCAGCTATGTTCAAAAACAGCTTAGTGCAGTAACTGTTGTCGTACAAAGCTTCCCTAATTTGGGTCTCATTCATGTTTATTACGTTAATCTGTTGACAAATGCAGGCCTCCATTTCTGTATAATAACGGAGCGGATTTGGTCTGTGGCCTGCATTCGGAAGATCACGCGTCGTGATGCTTGGGTTTTTCAGGGATTTCCCTGGGTCGCTAGGCGAATGTTGGGTTGGTTTCTTTTATCCTCCGAATTTCATGCCCATGTCATTTCCTTCTTCTCCATCCCGTTAATTTCTTTCACGGTTGGAAGTGCTGGCATTCACTGACCTTCTCTATGTTTTTTAAACAAAATATCTTTAGAAAAAATAATTCTTCTATCTACATCGTGATGTGTAAGACAAACATTACCAGAAATGGCCTACTACCACTCCTTATAAGTTGATTGGAAATAAAGGAATACACTAGATCAAAACGATAGTCAAATCTTTTAAGAACTGTCGCTATGCAATTGCTATTGAAGCTCGTTCTGTTTCCACAATAGAAATAAGGGCTTACGGTTGGAGAAAAACATTTAAGTGCTCAAAATTCAAATCAATAACAGGGAAACGTTTCTCTGAAATGGTTGATATCCCTATCTAAAAATTAAAAATAAAGTAGTAATTATATTTCTTTCAAAAATAAAATAAATCGTATTATAACATTTTAATTAAAATCGTTAAAGCTCCTTTTAGAAAATCGAAGGGTGATTTGAGGCGGAGGAATTTCCCTGAAAATCTTCGTTTTGCGCCCCTACCTTAAATACCAAGTTTGTATATACCTATTTATAATATACTATTATATCTTGGTATTCGTTTTTTATTTTCTCTACACGCACTATGTGCATAGTGTATAGAGAAGGTATTGCACTCCACCCAAAAATTCGATACCGTGTTTTCACCGGAAATATATGTTTTAGGGTGCCCTGTATACAAAAAAAAAGCATTTTCAGAAAAATGTGTGTGTGTCCGTGTATCTGTGAACACGATCATTCAAAAACGAAAAGTCGGTAAAATACCAAACTTGGTATTAAGTTTAGTATCTTCCAGGTATGCGACACGAAGATTTTGAGAAAAATCCCCCCACCCCAAACTACCCTTTACATGAATCGTTTTTCGAAAATTTTGATTTTCTTAAAAATGGCTCTAACGATTTTGATTAAAATATCGTATATTAAAGATGTTTACCTGTCAAATAAAATGTATATCTTCAATTTTCTGGGAATAGCCTCGGAAGCCTACTTTATTCTGGATGAGATTTACAAAATTTTGCGTAGCTATTAAACCGTAAGAGATAGATAAAAGCTTACTATACAAAAAATGTAGAACACGTTAAAACACACCATTTATGTTATATACATTTTTTTATGGAGTTGATTATTTTTTAGATGTTTATTGTTTTGGTTTTGCTATGAAAAACATACTTTTCTCATACAGGAATTTGCCAGCTCTGTCGATGGAAACAAAGGAACTTCAGTCACATAGTAACCAGCTTTTGACTATCACTTTAACCTATGGTACTCCCTTATTTTCCTTCTACTTACAAAGAAGCAAGTAATAAGACTATTTCTGCTATTTTTTCTAGTTTAGCACGAAGTAAATAGAAGCAAAAGCTTTTTAACAGTAGTTTGCTGCAGAGATGTAGAGAAAGTCATGTGAAAGGAGCACATCAGATTTTTAAATATGTCGTCTACAGACACACAAACTCTGCCCTTTTTACTTTCTCTACAGTACTATGAACATAATGTATAGAGAAGGTATTGCACTCCACCAGAAACTCGATACCGAAATTTCACCGGAAATATATGCTTTAGGGTCCCCTGTATCCAAAAAAAAAAAAAAAAAGCATTTCTAGAAAATGGTTCGTGTGTGTTTGTGCGTGTCTGTGTGTCTGTGGACAGAATGACACAAAAATGAAAAGACCGTTAAATACCAAACTTGATAATTAAGTTTGATATCTTCGAAGGAAGCAACACGAAGATTTTCAAAAAATTTCCCACCCCCAACTACCCTTTAAATGGAATAATTTAGACAATTTTGATATTCTCAAAATAGCTCTACGATTATTATCTTATATTTAAGATATTTTTATGACAAACAAAATATATATCTTGAATTTTCTGGGAATAGCCTCCTAAGACCTCTTTATTCTGGATGCTTTTTAATTCATTTTTCATAACTGGTAAACATTAAGAGATAGACAAAACCCGACTCCACAAAACATGTAGATCACGATAAAACACACAATTTATGTCATATACATTTATTTCGTGGAGTTGATAGTTTTTGTGGAACAGATAGAGAAACTCATGTGAAAGGAACACACCATATTATTTTATAATAGCTTAACGAAATATGTTTCACTGGTGCTGTAGTAACACTAATAGCTAGAAGAAGTAAAATAGTGTTTGTTAGAAGCAATGAATCTAGCTTCTGTAGCAGTTTTGCTAAACCGTCTTGGGAACTTTAAAACGGGCTTAAGTGGGAAGATGAAGTTGTGCCTTCGCCATTTAACGTGCTGGAGAAGACTTGCCACTTCTCTATACTCAAACTAATGACGCGGCCGTAAAATTCCATTATCTAGAAGGAGAGAGTTAGAAGACCTTGGGATGAAACACAAGTTTCGGAGGCAGGATAGGATAATTACCGTAATTGTTTTCGCAAGATAAGTTTAATTTTACGCCCGTTGTACCAGCGTCATCTTCCTCCTGAGCATTCAGGACGGTAGAATGGAAAACACACTTCTCCAGATTGCACCCAAGTGAGCAAGCCTTTCTGCTTACAATCCTCAAACATTCCTACACGAATCTGTTTCCTACTTAGGTCTTGCTTTCTTCTAATCTGAAAACTGAACTGAATTAGAACTTAAAACTGAAAAGTTATGTTCAGTTCAGTTGTGCTTTCCTAGAAAACAAAATTGAAAACTGCACATCATTAAAATGGCTGAAGGTTGCATGGCAGTGAGGAAAGTGAGTTGGAGTTGGATATTTATATTCTAACCACAAAATCTGCCGACATTTTGTGAGTTTCGTGTCATTTTTGTAATATTTGATGTTCAAATGTTTTTGTTCTGTTGCATTCCGAAGTTGAAATCGCTGGATGCAAATGTTTATTATTCCTTGTGCTTTCGTCGCGTATAAGTGTTTTGATTTTCTCTATGCGTTCTTGTTTTCCAACAATAAATATCATAGTTACGTGTTGACTTTGTGGCTTGTGGAGCCAGTTATCAAAAAGAAAGAGGATTTTTCACAAGTATGGAAGGGGCCGCTTGGAGATTACGCGTATATTAATGTATTCGCGTAGAATTATAAGCTTACAAATATTTGCAGCATTCAACAAAGCACATAAGTTGCATCGAGCGATTGCAGTTTCACTTTAGAATTGGACAAAATGATTACAAAATAAACTGCAATTCTGCAAGGAAAATCGTAGTGATTTATTATTTAAGAAGTCGCCAGGTCTGTGAAGCCCAACAAGCCCGTTAAAACGCCCTAAGAAGAGTCGATTGCTACTCCAAACCAACCATACGCGCCAGTAGAATTTTAGTTCAAGTTTAGCGCGCACGCATGCTTCATAGTTCAGAGGGTGCCTATGACGTTTTAGTTAAGGCTTGCTTTTCTCCAATTTGAAAACTGAACGACATAAAACTTAAAACTGAAAAGTTATATTCAGTTCAGTTTTCAGCTCAGTTCAGTTCAGTTGCCTGTGCTTCAGTGCTTTCGTAGAAAACTGAACTGAAAACTGCACTCATTAAGCTGGCTGAAGAATGGTTCAGAAGGTTGCATGGCAGTGAGGAAAATGTGATGGTTTTTGGTTGATGAATTAACAAATCGTACTGATAGTGAGCAAAGTTGTAAGAAACGCTGTGAGGGGCATTACATGTTTGCTAATCGTAGTTCAGAGGGTGCCTATGAAGTTTTGGTTAAGGGCTTGCTTTCCTCTAATCTGAAAGCTGAACTGAACTGAAAACTGAAACTTAATATTTTTTAGTTCGGAAAACGTGCTCACGAACTCTGCCATTGTTTGTATTGGAAGTGCTTTCTTCCGGCTGAACTGAACTGAAAACTCAATCTTTCCATTCTCGTTTGTCACTAGAAATTTTAAGTTTTCCACTAGAAATCTAGGCGGCAAAAATTACGTTGGAAGTTGTTTTTACTTTCTCTACACGTACTTTGTACATAATGTGTAGAGAAGGTATTGTAATGCACCCAGAAATTCGATACTGAGATTTCACCGGAAATATATGTTTTGGGTCCCACTGATCCCAGAAAAAGCATTTTTGGGAGAAGGTCCCTGAATGCATAGGTGCGTGTGTGTGTCTGTGGACAGCTAGGTATTTAAGTATCTCCCAAGGATGAGACACGAAGATTTTCAAGAAAATCCGTCCGCCCCCAACTACCCTTTACATGAGCAATTTTTCTAAACTTTGATTTTCTCAAAAATGGCTCGAATGATTTTGATTATTAATATCGTATGTTAAAGATATTTATTTGGCAAATAAAATGTACATCTTGAACTTTCTGGGAATCTCCCCTGAAGACTACTTTATTCTGGATGAATTTTACAGAATTTTGTATAACTGGCTTAGCGTAAGAGATGAAGGAAAACTTACTGAACAGAAAATGTCGAGCTCAATAAAACACACAATTTATGTTATATACATTTTTTCTTGGAGTGGATCGTTTTTGAGATATTTTTTGTTATTGGTTGCAGTTTAAAAAAAAATACACTTTTCTCATACGGTAATTTGTCTCCTGTCCATAGAAACAAAGGAACTTCAGACATATAGCAACCAGCCTTTGACTATCCCTTTAATCTATACTACTCCCTTATTTCCCTTCTACTTACAAGGAAGCAACTAATAAGATTAATTCTGCTAATTTTTTTCCTCGATCAGCATGAAGTAAAAAGGAAGCATAAGCTTTTTAACAATGATTTGTTGCAGAAATGTAATCAAATGAGAATGGAACACATCAGATTGTTTGCTGTTGTAGTGCTTTGTTGAATACTTATTCCCGTAATTAATGACAGCACCGTTTTTAGAACGAGAGAGGAGAGAAATGAAAATTTGGCAACGATTGCTTGAAGCAGCAATATACTTTGTGTGTATTTAGCAAGCAGTCGCCACAGCAACAGGTTTTCCCAATAGTTAAATGGAATGAAAGGATATCATTGTGAGGTTGGCTGAGTTTGATAATAGCGGCGAGAGAGGCTGAATAAGAATTTGGGCTGTAATTTCCCGCACTTACTTATTTGCGGCAGCAGGAAATCCCCTTATCACATTTTATTTCTTGTGATTCACCACACAACGGCACACAAATTCGATCTTCTCCTGATGGCTTAAATGGAAATGGCCTGTTATTTATGGACGCTCTTTAACTGCTTTTTTGGTTCTCAGCGTCCCATTCTATATTGGGCGTGAAAGATCGCTTAATTTTGCTCAGAGGCCTCTCTTATCAAGCTTGAGGTTCTTTTACGTGCCGTAAATCTACGACACGGGACCCACAGCTTTACTTCCCTTCCGAAGGAAGCCATGCTAAGGATTTTTACGTCCTCCGCCGGGTTTGAACCCGCGACCTTGGGTATATGAGGTTAGCATGGTAACCATTACACCACGGAGGGCGATTGATGGCTTAAAGCATATCATTTAAAATCTGGTGTGTTTCATTCATATGACTTTCTCTACATCTCTGCAATAAATCATTGTTAAAAAGCTTATGTTTCTATTTATTTTATGCTAATTGAGAACCACTTGCTTCCTTGTCCATAGAAGCGAAATAAGGGAGTAAGTACCATTGGTTAAAGTGATAGTCAAAAGCTGGTTGTTATATAAGTGAAGTTCTTTGTTTGTATGAACAGGAGTTGACAAATTCCTGTAGCTGAAACCATAAACAACGAATATATAAAAAACGACCAACTCCACGAGAAAATGTGTATAACATAAATGTTGTGTTTTAATGTACTCTACATTTTGTGTGTGGTAATATTTTGTCCATCTCTTACGGTTTAGCAGTTATGCAAAATTTAGTAAAATTCATCCAGAATAAAGTAGTCTTCAGAGGCTATTCCCAGGTAATTCAAGATATACATATTATTTGTCAGGTAAATATATTTAATGTACGATATTTTAATCAAAATCCTTAGAGCAATTTTTGAGAAAATTAAAATTTTCAAAAAAGTTCCATGTAAAGGGAATTTGGGTGTGGGGGGATTTTCTTGATTGCATCCTTGCAAGACACTAAACTTAAATACGAAGTTTGGTGTTTAACGGTCGTTTCGTTTTTGAGATATGATGTCCATAAACACACACACACACACATACACACACACACACGCACGCACGCGCACACACACAGAGACTTGTTTCCAGAAATGCTTTTTCTGGATTCAGGGGGACCCAAAACATATTTTCGGTGAAATATGGGTATCGAATTTTTGGGTGCATTACAATACCTTCCCTATACAGTAGTGTGTAGTATGTGTAGAGAAAGTAAAAATGTAGATCTCGTTAAAATACATAATTTATGGAATACAGTTGTTTTTCGTGTAGTTGAACTTTTTAGATATTGCTTGGCATTGGTTTGAATTTTAAAATACTTATACCTTTCTTATAAGGGGATTTATCAACTCCTGGCCATACAAACGCAGTAACTTCAATCACATAGCGACCAACTTTTAAAAGATTTGACGATCGCTTTAGCCTATGGTACTTCTTTATTTTCCTGCTCCTTGCAAGAAAGCAAGTAAAATACAATTTCTGCTAGTTTTTCCTTGATTATCTTGAACTAAATACCAAAATAGGGGTTCTTTTAATAATATTTGTAGCAGAGATGTAGACAAAGTTGTGTGAATGAAGCACATTAGGTTTTTTTTTTTTTTTGTATTGTTTCTCTGTCTATAAATACAGCTTATATTTTTACCATCTGACAAACCATCAATTTAACTGTGGGTGAGTCTGCAATAACTAGTGTTTGTTAGTAGTATTTGCCTGCGTTATTTTCAAACACTAGTGAAATGCGGTTTGAAATATTTACTAAGTGTTTACGTTAGAGTTAATGGAGAGCGCTAAGTAAACTCTAACAATATTTGTTTTCATTTCTGAAACGTTAATTATCTGTTCATGCAATGGAATATGCTTTCAGCTTAATGTATTTACACAAATTATGTTAGAGTAAAGTACTACTGCTTACGTACCAGGTGGTTCAACTGCCCCGGTGTCCGGCGTGTGCAGACATCCCTTCGTGAGTTAAAAGTGCTGCAGAACTCAACGGGGCTTTTCCAAGTTAAAACCAGTAATTGTAGAACTGGCTGTGCGCTCTTCGTTATACGAGGGTTGGGGAAAAAGTCATAGTAACTAGCTTTTTTCTTGTAGATATGTGAACGGATCACAAATATATATGTGTCCTGTAGAAGTTCTGCAAGCATAGTGTGTATGCAGAACAATAAATGACTCTGCGATAGCTGGTAGTAGCGCAGCGAGGACTGTGAAATCAGTCAGTTGGTGAGTGTCGTGCGAGATGGAAGTAACCCGTGTTGAGCAGCGCGCTTACATTAAAATAGCCGTACTCCGGAGATGGAATGTCACAGTGAATTATTGGAAACCCTTGAGAATAATGCCCTACCATACCGGACAGTAGCACGGTGAGTAGGAAAGTGTCAGCAAGGACGTTGTCAACCATAGATGAGCAACGTTCGGGACTACTTGTCAGTGTGCGGACCGACGTGGCAGTGACAATAGTAGGGGACTACTTTGAGGGTCTTTAGGCCCAGGGTTGTCATACCAACTTATATGTACTGTGTTGTCATTCTTTTGCGCCATGAAGGCCTTATTGCGCTGTATACTACCGTAATAAATTAGAGTGTTACGATATTCAGTGCTATTCATTGTCCACTCATATAGTTAACACCTGTTCCTTTTGTCTGTATATGTCACATTTTTCAACCGGACTGGTATCTTCAAGAAAATAAATAGTTGCCATGACTTTTGCCCCAACCCTCGTATATCTCTGACTTATCGCGGAGACGGCAAGGCGGATCATGCTCATTAAAAGGAGTAAATCGAAGGTACGAGGATCATTTAATAAGTCCATAGTAAAAACTAATAAAATACACATTATTTTTGTTAGACTTTTCTTTTTTCTTTTTTCAAATTATTTCCTTTCAGCTCGATACACCTTTCCCAGCGTTTCTCCAACTGTTTTAAGCCTTCCAAAAAGTGGGATTTCACAAGGTCAAAGAAATAGGCATCTGTTTGGGAGATGGCCTCTTCGTTAGCCGTGAATCGTTTTCCGCCGAGCCACTTTTTCAGCCTGGAAAGAAAAAAGTTACTGGGGACCAAATCTAGTGAATACGGTGGATGTAGTAGTAATTAGAAGCTTAATTCTACAATTTTCGCCATCGATACTGCGCAGGATGGAAGAGAATTTTTTGTTTGCCAGGCGAGGGTATCTGTCTTGTTTTTCTTCATTTCACGGTGCAATAATGATGCATAATGCTCTCCATTTATCCTTCTTTTTTTGCAAGTAATCGGAGCCGGTTCTCCTTTAAAAACCCACTGTTTCGACTGTACCTTTGTCTCTGAAGTGTATTAGTATGTCAATATTTCATCCACAGCTATGAATCGAAGCAGAAACTCACCAGAATTGCGAGGGCAATGTACCAAACCAGCTTCCGAATCGATCACACAATTACGTTTATTCTCCATGAGATCAAACGCGGCACCCAACTTGCTTAGACCTTTGTCAGATTTAATTTTTGGTGCACTGTACCTTGTGATAATTCTACTCTTTCATGAACTTTGATTTTTCGATCGCTCAAAACTATATCCTGGATTTTGTCAATCATTTCGGGAAAGATGTTCCTCATTTGTAGATGTACGGCCACGTTTAAATTCTTTTATCCAATTGTAAATTGTTGCAAACGCAGGAGCAGATGTGCCATGAACTTCATGCAACTAAGCTTTTATCTCTTTCGGTATTAAGTATTTTAAATAGAGGTTGTTTTATTCGCCGCATAAGACCCCCCCCCCATCTATCTAAAGAAGCACAGGATTGTTGATTCAGTCACCTATGGCAGCGAAACCACATAATGGATATAGTTGAAACTTCAACTGCCATCCAGTAGGAGACTACATAAAAACTTTTTCGATTCTAGAGCGTTTACGCTCTACCGCGAAAGAGCCGCGGGATCGAATGGGCATGGATCTTTATTGTTGTGTGTTTCTGTGTTTGTGTTCCATGTAAGTTCTCTCTTCCCTGATGAATAATTAGGTTAAGCCTGAAGACCATCACTTTCTCTACATCTCTGCAACAAATTATTGCTAGAAAGCTTATGCTTCTATTTACTAAATACTAATCGAGAAAAAAATTAGCAGAAATAGTCTTATTACTTGCTTCCTTGTAAGTAGAAGAGAAATAAGGGAGTACCATAGGTTAAACTGATAGTCAAAAGCTGGTCGCTATGTGAGCGAAGTTCTTGTCTGTATGGACAGGAGTTGACAAAGTCCTTTGTGAGAAAAGTATACGTTTTTTAAAGCTGAAACCAAAAACAAACAATATCTCAGTAACGATCAACTCTACGAGAAAAATGCATATAAAATAAATTGTGTGTTTTAAAGCGCTCTACATTTTTAGTAGCAAGTTTTTGTCCATCTCTTACGGCTTAGCAGTTATGCATAATTCAGTAAAATTCATCCATAATAAAATAGTCTTCAGAGCCTATTCCCAAAAACTTCAAGATATATATTTTATTTGCCAGGTAAATATCTTTCATAAACTGTATTTTAATCAAAATTATTACATCAGTTTTTGTAAAAATCAACATTTTCGAAATAAAGTTCCATGTAAAGGGTAGTTTGGAGTGGGGGGATCTTTCTCAAAATCTTCATGTTGCATCCGTGGAAGATAATATACATGAATACCAACTTTAGTATTTTATCAACTTTTCGTCTTTGAGGTATCGTGTTCACAGACACATGGACACACACACACACACACGGACATTTTGCTAAAAATTCTTTTTTTGGATACAGGGAACCCTAAAACATATATTTCCGGTGAAATCTCGGTATCGAATTTTTGGGTTAAGTGCAATACCTTCTCTATACACGATGTACATAGTACGTTTAGAGAAAGTAAAAATGTTTTTGTGTATTCAGGTTATTTCCAGTGAAATCTCAGTATAGAATTTTTGGATCTAATACGACACCTCCTCTATACGCTATGCACATAGTACGTATAGAGAAAGTGGAAATGTTTATATCTGTGAATCTGTATCAGCCAATATGGACGAGTCTTCCACTACCTTGGCAAATCCGTTTCAGATCTCTGTCTATGCTGGTTGTTCAGTTATACTACATTATTTGTCACCACGTACCGCCATTTGGTTTTTAAACGCAGAAAAAGTCCGAACTGGTGAAATTATCGACGAATTGTTTCAGTGCATGGGGAAGGTGTGATGAATGATGGAAACGTGCCTAAGTGCTGGAGACTGTTCGATGAAGGAAGCACGAATGCTCATGTTGACGATGGAACAGGATGATGTACTGTCATCGGTGAAGGGTTGACTCAGAAAATGAATGAGAGAATTCGTGAATACAGGCGCTTCCCTATTGCCGAGTTTCATCACCATTTTCCTGAACTTTCAAGGTCATTAATTTATGAAGTTATATGTTACTTGACTACTTTCTCTACACGTATTATGTACACAATGTATAAAGAAGATATTGTATACCACTCAAAAAATCTATATCGATATTTCACGGAAAATACATGTTTTGGAGCCCTCCAGAATGAAAAAAAATCTGATATGTTCCATTCACACAACTTCCTCTACATTTCTGCAACAAATTATTGTTAAACAGCTTATTTTTCTGTTTACTTCATTCTAAAGGGGAAAAAATTAGCAGAAATAGTATTATTACTTGCTTCCTTGTAAGTAGTAGCGAAATAAGGGAGTACCATAGGTTAAAGTGATAGTCAAAAGCTGGTTGCTATGTGACTGAAGTTCCTTTGTTTGTATGGACAGGAGTTGACAAATTCCTGTATGAGAAAAGTATAAGATTTTAAAGCTGAAACCAATAACAATGAATATCTCAAAAACGATGAACTCCACGAAAAAATGTATAAGGCATAAATTGTGTGTTTTACCGTGATCTACATTTTCATGTTGTAAGTTTTTGTCCATCTCTTACGGTTTAGCAGTTTTGGCATATTCCATAAAATTCGTGCAGAATAAAGTAGTCTCCAGAGGCTATTCCAAGAAAATTCAAGATGTACATTTTGTTTGGCATGTAAATATCTTACATATAGGAGACTTTAATCAAAATCGTTAGAGCCATTTTTGAGAGAAAGTCAAAATTTTACTTTTCTCATACAGCAATTTGTCAACTCTTGTCCATACCAACAAAGGAACTTCAGTCACACAGCAGCCAACTTTTGACTATCGCTTTAACTTATCGTACTCCCTTATTTCGCTTCTACTTACAAGGAAGGAAGCTTCTGCTTATGTTTTCTCGATTATCATGAAGTAAACGGAAGCAAAAGCTTACTAACAGTAATTTGTTGCAGAGAGGTAGAGAGAGTCACGTGAATGGAACACTTCAGATTTTTTTAAGAATAGTTTATTGAGTAATGTATAGAGAAGGTCATGCTTTTGAAAACATATGAGGTTTTTCTGCTAAAGCTGGTTTGTAATTGAGCTATTAATGGTAATTGGTTTGGCCCAGACATAGAAACACCATTATTGATTAACATTCTTGGTTTGTGTCGAGGGGATGGATGCAGAAATCGATCCACCGCTTGGGTTTCCTGCTCCGCTGCCCTACAAACGGATGCGGTTACGGCAAAGGCTCCTCTGAGACCTTCCGACACTTTAGGATTACAGGAAAGCAATCAAAATCCGTTATGTGTGCAAACTATTATCCAAATCCTGAATAAGGCCATCATTTTAACTGTGATTTCACGTCCGTTAGCACCAGAGCGATAAATAATGATACCAGTTACATTCCTGAGTGGATAAATACACAGGAGGCCATGATATGACAGTTTCCTCTACAAAGTTTTCCTAAAGTGTTTCATAGTTTATTAATAAGTCAATAAAAGCTTATAGCCTGTAAATTATTAGTCATAAAGTAGTTAAATACGTAGAAATTAAACTCGTTGCATCGAACAAAGACTTCTTACTGAATGGCAGCTAAAGCTTGCAACGGAAAAATACACATAGTCATGACTTCTAAGTATTATCATTTAGAAATAATTAGAATTGAATATTTTTTTTTATGTAGTTTAACGTCCTTTAACCTGGTTGGTCATATCGGACGATGAATGAAATTGGTGAAATGATGCTCAAATGATCTCGGGGTCCATGAAGCTTAAAGTTACTCGACATTCGTCTTCTCAGGATAAGGGAAAACCCCCGAAAAAGCCTTATCCGGGTAAATCACCCTAAGTGAGATTCGAACTCACGACCTTTTGAATGTGATACAGACACTTTACCACCACACTACCCAGGCGGGCTAATTGAATATTATTGGAAGTTTAAAAGTCTGATGTGTTCCATGCACATGGCTTTCTCTACATCTCTGCAACAAACTATTGTTAAGAAGCTTATGTTGCTATTTGCTTTATGCATCTTGTTACTTGCTTCCTTGTAAGTAGAAGGGAAATAAGGAAATACCATAGGTTAAAGTGATATTCAAAAGCTGGTTGCTAAGGGGCTGAAGTTTCTTTGTTTGTATGGACAGGAGTTGACAAATTCCTGTATGAGAAAAGTATAAGTTTTTAAAGCTGAACCCAATAACAAGGAATATTTAAAAAACGATCATCTCCACGAAGAAAATGTACATATGAAGTGTGTATTTCAGCGTGGTCTACATTTTTTGTGTTATACGTCTTTTCCATCCTTTACGGTTTAGCAGTATACAAAATTTCGTAAAATTCATCCAGAATAAAGTGGTCTTCAGAGGCTGTTCCCAGAAAATTCAAGATATACAATTTATAGGACATTTTAATCAAACTCGTTAGAGCCACTTTTGAGAAAATCAACATTTTCGATAAAAGTTCCATGTAAAGGGTAATTTGGGGTGGGGTGATTTTCTTGACAATCTTCGTGTTGCATCCTTGGAAGATACTGAAATTAAATCTTTGGTATCTAATGGACTTTTCGTTTTCGAGCTATACTGCCCACAGACACACACAAAACATGTATTTCCGTAGAAATCTGGGTATCAAATTTTTGGGTGCATTACAATACACTCTCTATACACATAGTCGTGTAGAGAAAGTAAAAATAATACTTACTACCTAATAAATATTTTGCTTATGCATGGGATATGTCATAATGAGAAGGTATTCGTCATAGAGCAGAAACAATCTAGTTTCAGTTGGAAACTGTATAAAGTAGAGTTATGTTCTTGTGTAAGTGGAAATGGCGTGTTCTTTATGGACACTCTTTAACTTCTGTGCTTCTCAGCGGCCCATTCTGTACCGGGCGTGAAAGACCGCTTAATGTTGCTCAAAGGCCTCTCTATCAGGCTTGAGGTTCTTTTTTGTGCCGTAAATCTACGACACGGGACCAACGGCCATGTCTTGCTAAGGATTTTTACACCCGAAAAAATCTATCGTCCTCCGCCGGGTTTGAACCCGCGACCTTGGGTATACGGTAACCATTACACCACGGAATGTGTACAAAAGCTCAAAACGAAGCATAATTATGTTGTAAATTGTAGTCAGAATAGTTGTATGAATACATTTGTAAGTGAACTGGTGCTCATCTGCCAAAAGGATTCATAAGTTCAGACAAATGAAATCAGCTTTCATAGCAAATGAGATGCAATTTTGTTTTTACTTTCTTTACGCGTACGGTGTAGGTACATAGTAAATCTCGGAATCGAATTTTTGACTGGAATGCAATACATTCCCTATACACTATTACATAATACTCATACATAAAGAGAAGGTAAACATGTAAAATATTGCATTCACATGACTACCTATTCTGCAACAAATTATTCTTACAAGGGGGCGTTTAAGAAATCCTTAGAAAAATATAGAAAAACATTATTTTTGGTAGATTATTTTTATTTTTCAACACAATGTCCTTTATTAGCTTAGCTCGATACACATTTCCCAGCGTTTCTCCAACTGCTATAAGCATTTCAGAAAGTAGGAGTTTGGAAGGCCCTCAATTTAGGCATCTGTTAGTAGGTGACCACTTCGTTGGGCGCCGAGCCGCTTTTTCAAGCTTGGAAATAAGAAAATGTCACTGGGGACCAAAGTGGATGTAACTCGAAGCTTAATCCTACAATTTTCGGCATCGAATCCGCGCAGTTGGCACCCCTGCAGTCTTGATGAAGGAGAACGCTTTTCTTTGCAGATAAGGCCTACATTTCTTGTTTTCTCCGGTCAACCGGTGCAATAACGATTCATGATAATCTCCATTTATCTTTCTTAAAATCCACTATTTCGACTGTAATTTTGTCTCTGGGGTGTAGTAGTGGTTTCATGTTTTATCCACAGCTATGTATCGACGCAGAAACTCGTCAAGATTGCGACGGAAAAGTGCCATACTAGCTTTCGAATCGATCACACGATTGCTTTTATCCTCTATTGCGAGTAAACGCAGCACCCATCTTGCCGAGACCTTTGTCAGACCTAATATTTGGTACAAAGTTGAGAACACTACCTTGTGATATGCCTGTGGCCTCTACTATTTTTCGAACTTTGATTCTTCAATCACTCAAAACCATATCCTAGATTTTGTCAACTATTTCGGAGGAAGTCGCCTCTTCTGGACGTCCGGAATGATGCTCATCGTTTGTGGATGTACGGCCACGTTTAAATTCATTTATAAAATTGTAAATTGTTGCAAACTTCAACTCGGCACTTATCTCTATTATCTCTTCACGAAAATTGTTTATTTTTTAATCTTTCTATAGAAACTCAAGATTGTTGATTCAATCGCCCGTGGCAACGAAACCACGTAACAGATATAGCTGGAACTGCAACTGCCATCTAGTAAGAGACGCCGATTACTAAATACCAACTTTTTTCAATGCTATGAGTGTACTTTCTTAGATTTTCTAACGGGATATTGAGCATCCTTCTTATTGCTTGCCTCTTTGTAAGTAGGAGGGAAATAAGGGAATGCACTAGAATAAAGCGATAGCTAAAGTTTTTAAAAGCCAGTCGCTATGTGTAACAATTGAAAATCAGTTGTCTTAGACTGTTAGAAGTAGACAAAAGAGAGACGAAGAAAAAGATACTTCCTGTTTGAGGCAAGTTTAAGTACCTTAAAACTGAAACCTATAACTGGAAATATCTCGTAAACTGTTAAATCTACGAAAAAAAAAGTACATGACATTAATTGTGTTTTAGCCAGATCTACATTTTTCATGTAGAAAATATCTTAAACATGTAGCATTTTAATAAAAAAAAAAACGTTTTTGAGAAAGGCAAAATTTTCCAAAATTTTCCATGAAAATCTTAAAAATCAAGTTTGGTGTTTAAACGACCTTTCGTTTCTCAGTTATGCTACCCACAGGTGCGCGCACACACACACACACACACACACACACACACGTGGACAAGTTTCTAAGAATACTTTTTTATTCATGTGATCTCAAAACATGAATTTTCGTTGAAATTTTGGTTTCGAGTTCTTGGATAGAATACAATACCTTGCCTATTCACTCTGTACATTGTACAAACGTGCTAGAAAAGGTAGAAACCTGTTGGGTTATATTCATATAATATTTCCTACCTTGTATGAATTATTGCAAGGAGAGTTTACACAGAGAAAAATCTAAAAATATTCATAGCGAGAAAAGAAGGAAAGATTTGATTGCATAGCTCACAATTAAATCCTCAGCTTTCCTTATTCTACGGCTGCCTTTTCTGTCCTTTTCTTCTTGCATTGCTGCATAGCTTCTGCATAACTTTTTAACATTGCATGATACGAATTAGATTTCGTGAATCTGAAATTTTTCTTGTCGAATTCAGTTTAACCTCTAATAATTTGCTGTTTCACCATTGACCTATGGCATTTTAAAATTACTCCTGGTGGCCATTATACAGTTTTTGCATTCGATTTTTGTGTTTTTTCTTGAAATTTCAGTCATACATACCCTTAAATGAGGTTTTATACCTCTTATAAAACTTGGTTGAAAAGCCTGACCGTATAAAAAGAATGATACTGCCGCCAAAGATGATTTCATGTGTAACACAATTGTGCAAACAAGAAAATTATTGTTTCTGAAATAAGTAATTCGTGATTGAAGATGTGTTCAAGGATATGCTCAACAATGTGTTCAACGATGTGTTCAAAGATGTGTTCCAAGATGTGTTCAGCGATGTATTCAAAGATGTGTTCAAAGATTGTTCAAAGATGTGTTCAACGATGTGTTCAAAGATGTATTCAACGATGTGTTCAAAGATGTGTTCAAAGATGTTCAACTATGTGTTTAACGTTAAATTCAACGATGTGTTCAAAGATGTTTTAAATTGTGTGTTCAAAGATATGTTCAACGATGTGTACAAACATTTGTTCAACGATGTGTTCAAAGATATGTTTAACGATGTGTTCAAAATGTGTTCAAAGATGCATTCAACGATGTGTTCAAGGATGTCTTAAACGATGTATTCAGCGATGTGTTCAAAGATGTATTCAACAATATGTTCAACGATGTGTTTAAAGATGTGTTCAACGATCGGTTCAACGATGTATTCAAAGACGTGTTCAACGATGTAATCAAAGATGTGTTCAACGGTATAGTCAAAGATGTGTTCAAAGACGCGTTCAACGCTGTGTTAAAAGCTGTGTTCAAGGATGTGTTCAACGATGTATTCAACGATGTGTTCAAGGATGTGTTCAATGATGTATTCAAAATATGTTCAAAGATGTGTTCAAAAATAAGTTCAGCGATGTGTTCAAAGATGTGTCGAACGACGTATTCAAAAATGTGTTCAACGATGTGTTCAAATATGCGCTCATCACTGTGTTCAAACATGTGTTCAACGATGTGTTCAACGATGTGTTTAACGATGCATTCAACGATGTGTTCAATGATATGTTTAAAGATGAGTTCAGTGTTGTGTTCAAAAATGTGTTTAAAGTTGTGTTTAACAATGTGTTCAAAGATATATTCAACAATATGTTCAAAGATATTTTCTACGACGTGTTTAAGGATGTGTTCAACGGTGTATTAAAAGATTTGTTCAAAGACGTACTCAAAGATATGTTCAAAGATGTATTCAACGGTGTGTTCAAAGATATGTTCAAAGATGTATTCAACGGTGTGTTCAAATATATTTTCAAAGACATGTTCAACGACGTGTTCAACGATGTGTTTAAACATGTGCTCAAGGATGTAATCAATGATGTGTTCAACGAGGTGTTCAAAGATGTGGTCAACGATGTATTCAAAGATGTGTTCAACGATGTGTTCAGAGACGTGTTCAAGGATGTGTTCAACGTTGTGTTAAAAGATTTGTTCAAATATGTGTTCAAAGATATTTTCAGACATGATCAACGACGTGTTCGACGATGTGTTTAAATATGTGTTAAAGGATGTAATCAACGATGTGTTCAACGATGTGGTCAACGAAGAGTTCAAAGACGTGTTCTACGATGTGTTCAACGAATTGTTCATCGATTTCTTCTAGCATGCGTTCAACGAAATGTTTAAAGATGTGCTCAACGATGTATTCAACTTTGTGTACAAAGATGTGTTCAATGATGTGTTCAACGATGTGATCAACGATGTGTTCAATGATGTGTTCAGCCATGTGTTCAAAGATATGTTCAAGGATGTGTCCAAAATGTGCTCAAAATGTGTTCGTAGATGTGTTCAACAGTGTGTTCAACGATGTGTTCAAAGAGGTGTTCAAGAATGTGTTCAAATATGTGTTCAACTTTGCATTTAACAACGTGTTCAACGATGTGATAAAAGATGTGTTCAAAGATGTGTTCAACGATGTGTTTAAATACATGTTCAAGATCTGTTCAAATATATGTTCAACGATGCGTTCAACGATGTGTTTTACGACGTGTTCAACGATGTGTTAAAAAGGTTTTCAACGATTTATTCAAAGATGCGTTAATCGATATGTTCAACGATGTGTTTAAGGATGTGTTCAAGGATGTGTTCAACAATGTATTTAAAGATGTGTTCAACGATGTGTTCAAAGTTGTGTTCAACGATGTTTTCAAAGATATATTCTACTAAGTGTTCAAATATATTTTCAACGACGTATTCAACGACATGTTCAACGATGTGTTCGAAGATGTGTTCAAATATACGTACAACGATGTTTTCAAAGATGCGTTCAAAGATGTGTTCAACGATGTGTTCAAAGATGTGTTAACAATGTGTTAAACGATGTGTTCAACGATGTGTTCAATGGGGTGTTCAACGATGTGTTCAAAGATGTGTTCAAGTATGTGTTGAAAGATGCGTTCAACGTTGAGTTAAAGGACGTGTTCAACGTGATGTTCAATGATTTGTTAACAATGTTCTCAAAATGTGTTAAACGATGTGTTCAACGAGATGTTCAACGATGTGTTCAACGAGGTGTTGATTATGTGATCAAAGATATGTTCAACCACGTGTTCAAGGATATGTTCAACAATGTGTTCAACGACATTTTCAACGATGTGTTAAACGAGGTGTTCATTATGTATTCAAAGATGTGTACAGCCATGTGTTCAAAAATGTGTTCCACGATGTGTAAAAAGGTATGCTCCAAGATGTGTTAAACGAAGTGTTCAACGGCGTGTTCAATGATGTGTTCAACGATGTGTCAAATGATGTGTTAAAGTATGTGTTCAACGATGTGTTCAAAGATGTGTTCAACGATGTGTTAAAGGTGTTCAATGATGTGTTCAACGATATGTTTAACAATGTGTTCAAAGATGTGTACAACGATATGTTCAATTATGTGTTCAAAGATGTGTTAAACAATGTTTTTAAATGTTTCAACGATGTGTTCAATGATGTGTTCATTGATGTGTTCAATGATGTGTTCAAAGATGTGTTCAACGATGTGAACAATGATTTGCTCAACGATGTGATGAGAGATGTGTTCATAAACGTGTTCATGGACGTGTTCAAGGATGAATTAATGGATGTGAGAAAGGATGACTTCAGCGATGTGGTCAACGATGTATTGAAGGATGTGTTCTACAGTATGTTCAAATATATTTTCAATGATGTGTACAGGATGAATTCAACGATGTTTTGAACCATGTGTTCAATGTTGTGTTCAATCTTGTGTTGAAAGAGAGGTTGTAAGATGTATTCAAGAATATGTTCAACGAGGATTTAAAAAACGTGTTAAGCGACGCGCTCATTTTTACTTTCTCTACACGTACTATGTACATAGTGCATAGAGAAAGTATTGCACTCCACCCAAAAATTCGATACCGAGATTTCACCGCAAATATATGTTTTAGGGTCCCCTTTATCTAAAAAAAATATTTTCGGAAAACGCTCCGTGTGTGTGTGTGTGTGTTTGTGTGTGTGTATGTGTTTGTGTGTGTGTGTGTCCGAGTGTCTGTGAACACGATAACTCAAAAACGAAAATACCAAACTTGGTATGTAGGTTTAGTATCTTCCAGGATGCGACACGAAGATTTTGAGATAAATCCCACCACCCTCAACTACCTTTTACATAGGACTTTTTTCGAAAATTTTGATTTTCCCAAAAATGGCTCTAACGATTTTGATTAAAATATGGTGTATTAAAGATATTTACCAGACAACTAAAATGTATATCTTGAATTTTCTGGGAATAGCCTATGAAGACTGCTTTATTCTGGATGAATTTTACGGAAATTTGCATAACAGCTTAACCGTTAGAGATGGACGAAAACTTACTATATGAAAAATCTTATGTGTTCAACTCACATGGCTTTATTTACATCTCTGTAACATGTTATTGATAAAAAGATTATGCTTCTATTTACTTCCTGCTAATCGAGAAAAAAAAATAGCAGAAATAGTCTTATCGCTTGCTTCCTTGTAAGTAGAAGCGAAGTAAGAGTGTACCATAGGTTAAAGTGATATTCAAAAGCTGGTTGTTTTGTGACTGAAGTTCCTTTTTTGGTATGGACACGAGTTGACAAATTTCTGTACGAGAAAAGTATGTTTTTCAAAGCTGAAACCAAAAACAAGGATTATCTAAAGTACGATCAACTCCACGAAAAAAATGTGTATAACATAAATTGTGTGTTTTAAGGTGCTCTGCATATTTTGTATGATAAGTTTGTATCTATCTCTTACTGTATAGCAGTTATGCAACATTTCGTAAAATTGATCCAGAATTAAGTAGTCTTCAGAGGCTATGGTTATAAAGTTCAAGATATTCATTTTATTTGTCATGTAAATATCTTCAATATATTATATTTTTATCAAAATCTTTAGAGCCATTTTTATGAAAAACGAAATTTTCGAAAAAAGTTCCATATAAAGGTTAGTTGAGCGTGGATGGATTTTCTTGAAAATCTTCGTGTCGCATCCTTGGAAGATACCAAACTTAAATGCCAAGTTTGGTATTCAACGGTATTTTCGTTTTTGAGCTATACTGTCCACAGACACATAGACACACACATATGGACCTTTTTCTGAAAATGCTTTTTTCTTTCTCAATAAGTGCTAAGCACATAGTGGATTGTACCCAAAAATTCGATACCGAGATTTCACCGGAAATAATGTTTTGGGTCCCTCTGAATAAAAAAAGAAGCATTTTCAGAAAAAGATCCGTGTGTGAGAGTGCGTGTGTGTGTTTGTGTGTATGTCTGTGGACAGCATAGCTCCAAAACGCTTCTACTTTCAAGGAAGCAAGTGGTAAGATTATTTCTGTTAAATTTTTCTCAATTAGCATAAGATTTTTAACAATAATTTGTTGCAGATATGTAGAGAAAGTCATATGAATGGAACGCATCAGATTTTGTACTTTCTCTATACGTACTATGTACATAACGTATAGAGAAGGTACTGTATTGCACCGAAAAATTCCATATACAGATTTCACCGGAAATACGTGTTTTGAGAGTCCCTGAATCGAAAAAACGTCTTTTTAGAAAAATGTGCGTGTGTGTCTGTCTGTCTGTCTGTCTGTGTGTGTGTATGTGTCTGTGGGCAGCATAGCTCAAAAACGAAAATACCATAAAATTTCAAACTTGGTATTTAAGTTCGGTGCCTTCCAAAGATGCGAAGATTTTAAAAAAAAATCCCCCCAACCCCAACTACCCTTTACTTGAAACAAATTTCGAAAATTTTGATTTCATAAAAAAGAGCTCTAATAGTTTTGATTAAAATTTCTTATATTTAAGGGATTTTGGTGACAAATAAAGTGTATATCTTCAATTTTCTGGGAACAGCCTCTGAAGAGAGATTTATTCTGGATGAATTTTAGAATTTTTCATAACTCATAAACCGTAAGAGATGGACAAAAACGTGCTTAAAAAAAGTGTAAATCTCGTTAAAGCACACAGTTTATGTTACATACATTTTTTTCGTGGAGTTCAACGTTTTTTTTTTTTTTTTATTTTTTTTTTTTTTTTATTTTTGTTATATTTCATGTTATTAGTTTCAGCTTTAGCTTTTCTCATACGGATATTTGTCATCCCCTATCCACACAAACAATGGTACTTGAATCACATAGCAACAAGCTTTTAAAACATTGGACTATCGTTTTAGCCTGTGGTACTCCTTTATTTCGCTTCTAGTTACAAGAAGCAAATAATAACACCCCTTCTGCTAATCTTTTTTCTTGATTAGTGTTAAGAAAATAGAAGAATAAGATTTTTAACAATAATTTATTATAGAGATGTAAAGAAAGTCATGTGAATGGAACAGATCAGATTTTTTTCAGTGATATCTGATTTATTCATAAATCTGGAGCGGTTATGTTAAGACGTCTGAATAAATAAGACACAGGAAGAGTTTTGCATGCAAAGAGAGGGAAGTTGTTCTGCATCCCAGTCATGTATCGACGCTACGAGAATGTTCAGAGAGCGAATAAAGATTTTCTTATCTTGTTAACACGCGTGTCTTTATCACGGGCGCTGGGTTCTTTTCTTTGGCTCTTATCCTTCCCTTTTATTCCCTTGCGGCAGCTTTAGCAACGTCCGGGCGGACCTGTCCACTGGACAAACAACATCTCATTACCTGTCCAAGCGGAAGCGGCGCCGGCCAACACGTGACAAGAAAGGGTAATCAAACTGTATGTCTAAAACCACTGTCGATGTTGGGGTGTGTTTTATTTCCTTGCTTTTTTCTTCTCTAAGGGCTGAATGTTTACCAACTCCATTCTCGGACATGACAAGCTCGTTTTAAGACGTGAGCTAGAGGAGATTTAGTGTTTCAGGAACCTCTACTACACTACATGACTGCCTTCAAATTCCACGCTATTTAGACGAACACAAGGAAGAAACATCTTATATAACATTCACGTTACTTTCTCTATCCATTCTTCAAGAAACCTTTCATAAACCTTTATGTAATTCATATTAGTAGGGATAAACTTTTATACTAGGCAATCCAAAAACGTCCGAACCGGCTGCGCGTTGCTTTGCCAGTCCGCGCCCTCGGCGCTCGTTGCCGCCTGCCGCTGTCGTAGAAAGGCGCGGCTGAAACAGTACAACATTTTGAAAAGTACTTATGAAGGCTTTACTTAGCAAAGTTATTAAAGGAAACTCTGATGTCCATACATATTTGGCACCTCTTTAGGAAACTATCCATCACTCGCTATTGATCACGATGAGATATACCTGCCAGATATTTTTGTAAATTCTTCCAGGGTGTGTAGGTTTGTCTTGTACACTGTATGTTTCATGTTATCCCTGAGATTAAGTCGGGGGACCGAAGGGACCACAAATCTCTACTAATAATTCTGTGCACATTCAATTTTTACTTTCTCTATACGTACTATGTACATAGTGTACAGAGAAGGTATTGCATTGCACCCAAAACTTCGATACCAAGATTTCACCGGAAATACATGTTTTGAGACCACCTGAATCTAAAAAAAACATTTTTAGAAAAATGTCCGTGTGTCTGTCTGTCTGTCTATGTGTGTCTTTGGGCAGCATAGCCCTAAAACGAAAAAATCGTGAAATACCAAATTTGTTATTTAAGTTCAGTGTCTTCCAAGGATGCGACATGAAGATTTTGAATAAAATCCCCCCACCCCCAACCACCCTTCACTTAAAAACATTTTCGAAAATTTTCATTTTCTAAAAAATGGCTCTAACGATTTTGATTAAAATATCGTATATTAAAGATATATACCTGACAAATAATATATATATATATATATATATATATATATATATATATATATTTTCAACTTTCTGAGAATAGTCTCTGAAGACTACTTTATCCTGGGAGAATTTTACGGAATGTTGTGTCACTTTTAAACCATAAGAGATAGACAAAAACTTACAGACAAGAAATGTAGAGCACATTAAATCACACAATTTATACTTAGACATCTTTTTCGTGGAGTTGGTCGTTTTTGAGATATTCCTTGTTTCTGGTTTCAGACTTGAAAAACTTATACTTTTTTCACACAGGAAGTTGAGATAATCAAACTTTTCGAAAAAAGTTCCATGTAAAGGGTAGTTTGGGGTAGGGGGATTTTTCTCAAAATCTTCGTGTCGCATCCCTGGAAAATACTAAACTTAAATACCAAGCTTGGTATTTTACCTACTTTTCGTTTTTGAGTTATCGTGTTCACAGACACACACACACGGACCTTTTTCCGTGTTTATTGTACTCCACCAAAAATTCGATACCGAGATTTCAAGGGAAATATATGTTTTAGTGTCCCCAATATCCAAAAAAGCATTTTCACAAAAAGGTCCGTGTGTGTGCGTGTGTGTGTCCGTGTGTCTGTGAACACGATAACTCAAAAACGAAAAGTCGGTAAAATACCAAACTTGGTATTTAAGTTTAGTATCTTCCAGGGATGCGACAGGAAGATTTTGAGAAAAATCCCCCCACACCAACTACCCTTTACATGGAACTTTTTTCGAAAATTTTGATTTTCTCAAAAATGGAACTAACGATTTTGATTAAAATTTCGGATATTAAACATATTTACCTGACAAATGAAATGTATATCTTGAATTTTCTGGGAATAGCCTCTGAAGAGTAGTTTATTCTCGATGAGTTTTACTAAATTTTGAATGACTGCTAAACCGTAAGAGATGGATAAAAACTTACTACACAAAAAATTTAGAGCACTTTAAAACACACAATTTATGCTATATACATTTTTTTTCGTGGAGTTCGTCGTTTTTGTGACATTTCTTATTTTTTTTTAGATAAAGGGGACCCTAATTCATATTTTTCCGGTGAAATCTCGGTATCGATTTTTTTGGTGGAGTGCAATACTTTCTCTATACACTATGTACATAGTGCCTATAGAGAAAGTAAAAAAAACAATAAAAAAGAAAGCGGCCAAGGTTGTAATCGGTGCTGTACCGGTAATTTTAACCCACATTAAATTGTGTTGTCAATTGTCAACAAAGATGATTAATCAAAGATTTTGGGCTATTTATAGCTGCTTTATATTGTAATAACGTTAATATTTTTTCAAAAGAACTGTAGCGTTGTTTTAACAAAAACTGTAAAAGCCCTTGTCACCGCAATCAAACGTACCCCTGTCAGCATTTGAGCGTGTCATCACACCGGTTATTTTATGTGCGCCCTCCCCATTTGACACATTTGACTATAGTGGCTGGGCCTGGAACTCGCGACGTTCGGCTTTAGCAACGTCCGGGCGGACCTGTTCACTGGACAAACAACATCTCATTGCCTGTCCAAGCGAAAGCGACGCCGGCCAACATGTGACAAGAAAGTGTAACCAAACTGTATGTCTAAAACCACTGTCGATGTTGGGGTGTGTTTTATTTCCTTGCTTTTTTCTTCTCTAAGGGCTGAATGTTTACCAACTCCATTCTCGGACATGACAAGCTCGTTTTAAGACGTGAGCTAGAGGAGATTTAGAGTTTCAGGAACCTGTACTTTCAGCTAGACTATATGACTTCCTTCAAATTCCACGCTATTTAGACGAACACATTACTTTCTCTATCCATGCTTTAACAAACCTTTTATAAACCTTCATGTGATTCATGTTAGTAGGGATAAACTTTTATTTCAAGTGATCCAAAAGCGTCCGAACCGGCTGCGCGGTGTTTTGCCTGTCCGCGCTCTTGGCGCTCGTTGCCGCCTGCCACTGTCGTAGAAAGGCGCGGATAAAACCTGCTACATTTTTAAAATTGCTTTTAAATGCTTTACTTAAAATGTTATTAAAGAAGGTGCTGAAACTGCCCACATATATTTTTAGCACCTCTTTAGAAAACTATCCATCACTCGCCATATTTGCGGGCGGAAATTTTTTTAAATAATCCCAGGATTGTGGGTTCGTCTTGTACACTTCACCCCAGAGACAGAAATCTCAGAGGGTTAGTTCGGGGGACTGAGGGGGCCACAAATCTCTACTAATAGCCCGCCTGGGTAGTGTGGTGGTAGCGTGTCTGTCTCACATTCAAAAGGTCGTGAGTTCGAATCCCGCTTAGGGTGAGTTACCCGGATAAGGTTTTTTTGGGGGCTTTTCCCTTATCCTGAGAAGACGAATGTCGAGTAATCTTAAGCTCCATGGACCCTGAGATTATTTGAGCAACATTTCACCAATTTCATTCATCGTCCGATATGACCAACCAGATTAAAGGACGTTAAACTAAAAAAACAAACAAATCTACTAGTAATTTTGTCCTGAAACACACTTTCAATTGTTCTCATCGAAAGATTGGCTTTATGAGCTGTTGCAACTTCCTGTTGGAATGGCAAAGTCGTGGTCCTTGTTTGTTAATTTTCTCTTTCTCTCGTAAAAAAAAAAAAAAAAAGAGCTGGAAAATTATGTTCATGGTGGTGCCATTTGGCAACCAGGCCGATTAATCAAAGGTTTTAGTATTTTTAATGGGCTTCTTTTCTAATTTCCTCATATTGGCACGTTTCCGAATGCGGGTCCGTACTTCTCTGTATACTCTCTGGAGAGTTGCACTGTAAAATAAATCTGATGTGTTCCATTCACATGACTTTCTCTACATCTCTGTAACAAATTATTGTTAATAAGCTTATTCCTCTAACTACTTCATGCTAATCCAGTTAAACACTAGCAGAAATGCTTTATTATAAGTAGAAGGAAAATAATGGAATGCACTAGGATAAAACGATAGTCAAATCTTTTAAAAGCTGGTTGCCATGTGGTTGAAATCCGTTTCTATGCAGGGCCACGAGTTTACAACTTTCCGTGTGAGAAAAGCTATCTGAAACAAATAACAAGGAGTATCTCAAAAATGGTCAACTCCACGAAGAAAATGTATATGACATAAATTGTGTGTTCTAACCTGATCTACATTTTTATGAAGTACGTTTTCTTTTTCTATCTCTTACGGTTTACTAGCTATGCTAAATTCAGCAAAATTCATTCAGAATTAAGCGATCTTCAGAGGCTATTCCCAGAAAATTCAATATATACATTTTATTTGTCCGGTTAATATATTTAATGTACGATATTTTAATCAAAATCGTTAGGGCCATTTTTGTGAAAATTAAAATTTTCGAAACTTTTTCTATGTAAAGGATAGTTTGGTGTGGGGGGACTTTTCTCAAAATCTTCGTCGCGAATCCATGGACGATACTAAAACAAAATACCAAGATTGGTATTTAACCTACTTTTCGATTATTAGTAAATGTGCCAAAGGACACACACACACGCACACATACACACACACACACACACACTCAGACTCACAATCATGCATAGGCAGATTCACGAAGCCAAAATGCTTTTTCTTCTTTCTTTTTTTGCATACGCGGCCCTCAAAACATTTACTTCAAGTAGAATCTTGGTACTGGTAGAGAAAATAAAAATATGCTATGCAAACTACCCTTTACATGGAAGGCTTTTTAGGAAATTGTGATATTCTCAAATGGCTGTAAAATAAAATGTACATTTGAAATTTCTGTGAATAGTTTGTCATTGTGGTTGATTTTGTATAACTGGTAAACCATAAGAGATGGACAAAAACTTACTATACAATAAAAGTAGGCCCGCCTGGGTAGTGTGGTGGTAGCGTATCTGCCTCACATTCAACAGGTCGTGAGTTCGAATCTCGCTTAGGGTGAGTTACCCGGGTAAGGTTTTTGTCGGGGTTTTCCCTTATCCTGAGAAGACGAATGTTGAGTAACTTTAAGCTCCATGAACCCCGAGACCATTTGAGCAACATATCACCAATTTCTTTCATCGTCCAATATGACCAAGCAGGTTAAAGGACGTTAAGCTACGAAAAAAAATATATATATATCCTAAAAACAACAGTCCGTTTTGTGGTGAGCAATGTTTTTTTTTTCTCGAGAACTTCTTGTTATTGGTTTCTAAAAATTTTAATACTTGCCCATTTCTTGCAAATTAAGTTATAATTCATTGTTCTTTCTTTCCCTCAAGTACAAATATTGATCAAGATGAGAAAGGACTTGTAGTTACAAACACCTTATTGCGTCGCATAGCGGCGTACGCCAATGCTTCACTCGAAGTGGAATGTGTCACTGCGTCTACTCCTCTGCTCCTTCAATTCTATCTACAAGAACAGTGAGTAGCGAAATAATGTGCATGTAAGTTATAAGATTTGTTTTAAATAGTCAAGAATTGGCACTAAATTGTGAAACCCATATCAAAGAATTTGATAGCATAGCCTTAAACTTTTATACCAGGCATTAGTGTTTTGTGCACGTGACGTAGAATCATTTTGTTTTAGCTTAAAGAAATGTTCCACCTTTTATTGTACTTCTCTGTATACTCTCAGGAAAATGCGTTAGCAGACATTTGATATTATAGTAGACCGTCTCACTGGTTCCTTTGATCGCATTTCGAAAAACTTTGTATTACTTAAGAAATAAAAACATTTTTGGTTGCACTTTGAGGGTTGGCGGTAGCTTTTTGATGCCAGCATTTCTTCCCCGGGGCTACTTTGCATAGTGGCGACAGAGAGCAGGTCATTTACATTTTGAACACGAAGGGAGGAAAGTTGTGATGATTTCTTCCTCTTTGGTTGCTCCTTTCAACTCGCTGGAGACGTCCTCACGTACCAAATCCTAAATATGTGTAAAAACATAGTTGGGAAAGGGCAGAAAGAGAAATCCGCTTTAAAAAGGGACGCCCTTTTGACAACTCAGTACTCCACTTTGACTGCACAGGATGTTCCTGAATTCCTGTATACTTCTTGTAGTTAGAATACTGTAGGATGGGGCGGTATCGTGGTTACAGTTTCATGTCCCGGGTGGTGTGAATTTGTGGGTGACCTATCTCAGGATTTTTACTACCATGGAAACTCTTTTCCGGGTGTGGTACGACACAAGTGATGTATTCAGTTAGTTCTGCCTTTTTCCGCTGTCGAACACACACGCATTCCACCTAAATTTTCTACTATGTAATTACAGTTTACCCGACCGCGACTATTATTATTTATTAATTTTGATTACGAACTATTTCACTCGCAATAAAGGTAGTCTGTTCGGCTCCACCTCGGACCCTAAATTTCACATCTTGGTTCTGTTGATCTTCTACGCCAAGTGCCTCAAAAGCGTCCCCTGACCAGCGGGAGCATTGTTTTAGCTTTCCCGTTATGTTCCCCTCGGGCAGCGAATTCTCACCCCCTTCGGGTCAATGCTCTACCCTTAACGGTATACGCTGCTACCAGCTCGTGACAACTCAGCTACTTAGACGAGTTCGAAATCTTTCTTCCGTTCGCATTTTCAATGTACATTTATATTTTCTCTTCTTGATATAATTTATATTATTAGCTATGATTTATTTTTCCCTTCTGAATGACTCTTTGCCCCGTGACAAGACATGTACTGTCTCAAATTTTGCTCACTATCAGTACTATCTGTTAATTCATCGACAAGAAAAAAACAAAACAAAATATATGAAAGTATCCAACTCACTTTCTTCATTGCTATTCAACCTTCTCAAACATTTTAATGATGTGCAGTTTTCAGTTCAGTTTTCTAGGAAAGCACAACTGGACTGAAAACGTAACTGAATATAACTTTTCAGTTATGAGTTTTAGTTAAGTGAGTTTTCAGATTGGAGGAGAGCAAACCTTAACCAAAATTTCATAGGCGTCCTCTGAAAAACGATTAGCAAACATGAGATGCACCTCACAGCGGTTCCTATAACTGCATGCTCTAGAAGCATAAGGGGAACATGTGATCCGTTTCGACGAAACTGAAATCCTCTTCTTCACTACTCATTACTGTACACGTGAAGCGATCGAGATCTATAAACATACCAACAATTTCAATAGAAAAGAAGAAACATTTAGATTAAATAAAACTTGGCACCCAGCCTTACAGAACAGACCAAACAAGAAAACACAGGACACTTCACCGGGTAAGCCCAGTGCCCTCTCTACCCCAGGAGCAGGCCACAAACACTACCAGCCCGGACTACACCACCGCCGACCACCATCATAGACACCACGCCACCTGCACCCTTGATAGACGCAGCGACACGGGACGCCATTCAGGATCTCCACGCGGAGTTCCTGACAGTCGGCGCTCGTTTAGCTGCCCTTGAAGAGCTGTGCAGTGGCTTCACAGAGAAACTGCAGGACCTTCAAGCTGCCACCACCGCCATCTCCACACTACAGGCCACCACCGCTGAGCTATCCAGCCGGATAGCCAGTGTCCAGGTGCAGCTTCAACAGGACCTCCAGCCGCAGCAGCTCACTCCGCCGAGCGGTCCCTCTCAAGGGACCAATCTCACACTGGGGCTGCTCCAAGAACCAGTACTGAGGCTTGGCTTCAACGTTCAAGACAGCTACGACTGGAGAAGAACAGTAAGCAACATTAACTCCATCCTTCACCTCTAAATTCCTCCATTTCTCTCCCAGAATCCTCCACGGTGAGAGTCTGGGCCTCGGTAAAGGCTGTCTTCCAGCCCTCATTTCACTTCCCTGACTGCAATATGCAGTCAGATATCTATCGCTTTGAATCCTCGGGTGCAATCATGCGGTACCGTCTCTCCTTATTTCCTTCTAATGCCGGTGGAGGGGTTTTTAGTTGGTATGCCCACATGGGAGACCCCGACACTCCGGGATTACCCGGGTCAGTCCTTAAGGTGGATTTTTTCCCCTCCACTCGAAAAAAAAAACAACAACGTTTCAGTGGTAAAGCCCGCACCACATCACTCATTTCGACACTACATGCCACTAACCATCGCGCCACCTCATCTAGTTTTTAAGCCGTAGCTCTTCAAGCATTCCTTTGATATCTCGCCCCTGAAGCAGTGCGGCTGCGAGGTCTGGGGGTTCGGTGGCTCGTTCCACCATCCGCAGGTTGCAGACCGTGCAGAACAGGGCACTGAGGATGATATATGGAACAGACCGTAGATCCCTGTCTCACTTTCTTCATTCCCACTCCGGAATTCCCTATATAGCGGATGCTGTGCGAGAAAGAGCTCGCACAATATACACTAAACTTGCTCCTCACCCCAATCCCCTGGTGAACACTCTCAGTCACTACGACCACACGCTGCCTAGAAGACGCGTCAGCTACCGGCTTCACAAGGATGCCTTGAGATGGTAGTTTCGGCCGTTTCTCCCTTCAGTACAAACTTCCCCGCCAAGTTAAGCAGTATTGGACCCGGTCATAACTCGGATGGGTGAACACAACTGGCCATCCTTTCAGTTCTCCCCGCTAGCTGGCACTGCTTTCCTTGACAGCCCGCAAGGCCGGCTGGCCAAGTTAAGCAGGATTGGGCCTGGTCCCTTCCCGGGTGGGTGATCACCCCGGAGGGTAAACCATCCCGCGCCGACAGCACTAAGGGAAACACTTAGCCCACAGTATATTGACACAGACACAAACGCTTACTATATCGCATGGGTAAATCCGCAAGAAAAGTGGATAGGTGCCGTGTCGATTTGCCCCAGCCCGAGTACACTCGGGCGACTAGTCCCTGCTCCTGGCATTCCTTTACTTCCCTTGCCATCTAAGTGCACCTACTAACCCTCGAGCGCCAGTCAGGGCTCGTCATATCTGGCGCCGGGCCACCACCAGTCCCGCTTGCATTAGCAGACACAATTGACTAACCGGGGTGCTATTCGCGGAACCCGATCACCTAACAAACTTCACCCAACCGCAATGCTCATGCACCGTCACTAACATTAGCACCCCTGCATGTTTCTTGATACGAACTGCATGTGCATGGGGAGACGATGTAGCCTTCTGCGGATGATCGACACCGGGGGCGGCGGGTTTTGGGGCCGCCCCTACAGAAAAAAAAAACAAAACAACGTACCAGTCGCTACTGAGGGGCCACGGAGATGTATACGCCATTGAAGATGCTTGCCACAGACGCAGGCGAAACGTCTGGGGAACAAGGCGAGAAGCCCAGTGGATCACGGCCTCAAGCCCGGTTTTGTTTTCTATAAGTGAAGAAAAATATTGTTTTCCATCAGGACACAAAAGTGGTTTGGCAATGAGGAAATTGAAAGACCTGCACTATGAAGTGCTTGAACATCCACCCTACTCCCCAGATTTGGCTCTCTCAGACTTCCATCTATTTCCAAAACTGAAGAAATTCCTCGCTGGTAGGCGCTTTTCGTCCAATGAAGAAGCAATTAAAATGTAAAATGGCATGTTATTTATGGACGCTCTTTAACTACTGTGGTTCTCAGCGTCCCATTCTAAATTGGGCTCAGAGGCCTGTATCAGGCTTGAGGTTCTTTTAGATACCGTAAATCTACGACACGGGACCAACGGTTTTACTTCCCTTCCAAAGGAAGTGATGCTAAGGATTTTTACACCCAAAAAATCCATCTTCCTCCGCGGGGTTTGAACCCGCGACCTTGGGTATATGAATTTAGCATAGTAGTCATTACACCACGGAGGGCGATAAGAAGCAATTGTGGCTGTAAATAGGCACTTTGCAGAACTCCTGAGGAACACTATACAGAGGGGATAATGGTTTTGGAACACTACTGGACAAAATGTATTGATATTAGAGGAGATTATGTTCAAACATTAAAACACATTGAAAGCATGAATTGTGATTTATCAGGCCGAGAGCTAACCACCCAGGTAAAGATCTTTTGGAATATGAGAAAATTACTATCGTGCCTTCTTCTACATACTGGGCATATTATAATGCTTTATGTATTGCAAAAAATTCACCTGAAAATAGGATAATAATATTTGAAATAGTTGTTTGCATGACTGTCTGCTATAAGCATTATAGATTATTCGTATAGCCTTCTTCTGTATCAAGGATATGCATTTACTATTTACTGCATTGCTGTGCCCCGGTGACCTGGAAATTAATGCAAACCTAATTAATTTAACTCTAGCTTATTCTAGAATAGAGTCCCTAATTAAAATTTAGAACAGCAGCAGAGGAAATCTGGTCGCTTGTTTCTCTTGGACAATGGAAGAGAACTGCACAAAACCAATTAAATAAGAAGAAAAACAGCTTCCAGAGTAAAACCAAACTCACAGCCGATGTCCTCATTTGCAATTATTGATTTCATCCATTTCGCAGTTCGCCTTTTTTTCATACAATACAGTATTTACATTTCCCTTCAGTCTAGTGTGGTTATCGCACTGCCTTGCTTCAGTATAAAAGCCAGTGGCGGCTAGTGTATGTATTGGTAGTCGCTTTAGCCCTCCCAAATATCCGGTACTCTAAAACTTTTTCTGGGGGAAAAATGGGTATGTAGTTTATTTGCATGGAGCTCTTTACTCACATTGAAAATGGATTTCTCTACATCTACAGGTTTCTGTTAAAAATCTTTATCTTATATCTACTTAATGCTAATCGAGGAAAAAAGTAGAAGCGAAATAAAGAAGTACCTTAGATTAAAGTGATAGTCAAAAGCTGGTTGCTATGTAACTGAAGTTCCTTTGTTTGTATGGACAGGAGTTGATACATTCCTGTATGAGAAAGTGATAAGTATTTTAAAGGTGAAACTAATAACAAGGAAACTTAAAAACGGTCAACCTCACGAAAAAAATGTATACAACAAAGTGTGTGTTTTTAATGAGATCTACATTTTTTGTGTGGTAAGGTTTTCCCTAACTCTTTACTGTTTACCAGTTATGCAAAATTCATCCAGAATAAACATGTCTTCAGAAGCTATTTCCAGAAAATTGAAAATATACATTTTATCTGCCATGGAGACATCTTAAATATAAGATATTTTAATCAAAATCTTTGGAGCCTTTCTTGAGAAAATAAAAATGATCAAAACGTTTTCCATGTAAAGGGTAATGTGGGGTGGAAGGATTTTCTTGAAAATCTTCGTGTCGCATTCTTGGAAGATACCAAACTTAGATACCAAATTTGGTATTTAATGGACTTTTCATTTTTGAGCTATAATATCCACACACGGACCTTTTTCTAAAAATGCTTTTTTTTAATTTAGGGGATCTCAAAGCATAATTTCTGGTGAAATCTCAATATCGAATTTTTGGGTACAATACAATACCTCCTCTATTCACTATGTACATAGCACGTGTAGAGAAAGTAATTAGTGTATGTGTTAAAGCAACCGCTTTCTATACATCTCTGCAACAAATTATTGTTAAAAAGCTTATTCTTCTATCTACTTCATGATAATCGATTAGCAGAAATGGTCTTATTACTTGCTTCCTTGTAAGCAGAAGGGGAAGAAAATCCAATGTGTTCCATTCAAAGGATGTCCTCTAGCTGTTCGATAAACAAACCTTTTATTCCAAACATTAATATGTTATCTACATCATGCTAATCAAGATAAACATTAGCAGAATTAGACTTATTTTTAGTTTCCTTGTAAGTAAAAGGGGAATGAGAAAATACACAGGCTTAAGGAATAGTCCCGTCCTTTAAGGCCGGTCGCTATGCGAAAGAGCTGAAATTCCAATCTCTTTGCTTATTAGAAATAAACAAACAAGAAACGTCTAAGAAAAAGAAAAGTTTAGGGGGCTAAAATTGAAACCATTAATGCGGAATATCTCAAAAACGGCTACCTCTACAGAAAAAAAAAATATATATAAAAAAGTATATGACATAAATTGTGTGTGTGTGTGTGTGTGTGTGTGTGTGTGTGTGTGTGTGTGTGTTTCCGTGTGCCTGTGAACACAATAACTCAAAAACGAAAAGTAGGTAAAATACCAAACTCGGTATTTAAGTTTAATAACTTCCAGGGATGCGACATGAAGATTTTGAGAAAAATCACCCCCCCCCTAACTACCCCATACATAGAACTTTTTTTGAACATTTTGATTTTCTCAAAAAATGGCTGTAATGATTTTGATTAACATTCGTATACTAAAGACATTTACCTGGCAAATAAAATGTATGTCATAAATTTTCTGGGAATAATCTCTGAAGAGTAGTTTATTCTGAATGAACTTGACTGAATTTTGAATAACTACTAAACCGTAAGCGATGGACACTAACTTACAAAAAAAAAATGTAGAGCACGTTAAAACACTCAATTTATGTTACATTCATTTTTTTCGTGGGGTTCGCCGTTTTTGAGACATTCCTTATTTTTGCTTTCTGCTATGAAAAACTTATACTTTTCTCATACAGGAATTTGTCCATACAAACAAAGGAACTTCAGTCACATAGCAACCAGCTTTTGATTATCACTTTTACCTATGGCACTCCCTTATTTCGCTTCTACTTACAAGGAAGCAAGCAATATGTACATTTCTGCTAATTTTTTTACTGATTAGCATGAAGTAAATAGAAGTATAAGCTTTTTAAGAATAATTTGTTGCAGAGATGTAGAGAAAGTCATGTGAATGGTACACATCAGATTTTTGAATCATCTGTTCACGGACACCCATTTTTTGTAAAAATGCCTTTTTGAATCCTGGGGACCCTAAATCGTGTATTTCCGGTGAAATATTGGAATCGTGTATTGCAATACCTTCTCTACAATCCCACCATGGTTGTGTCGCATTCGCATGGCTTTCTCTACAGTTTTGTCTCTATAACAAGCTTTTCTTAATAAGCTTGTTGTTCTATTTCATGCTTATAGATATAAACATCAAAACTTGCATTATTACTCATTTCATTATAAATAGAAGGAAAATAAGGGAATACTCCAGGCAATGTAGTTAATCAAATTGGTTGCTATACCATTGAAATACGTTCTCTTTGCATGCCAGGAGTTCACAAATTCCCGTATGAGAATTTTTTAAACATTTTAAAATTGAAATGAACCATAACGAATATGTCTAAAATGGTTAACTGCACATAAAAGATCAATATAACGTAAATTATGTGTTTTAACGTGCTCTACATCTTTCATATAGTAACTTTATATCTATCTCTCATGGATAAACAGTTATACAAGGGACTTCAAGGGCTATTTCCAGAAAATTCAATTTACACATTTGATTTGTAATATAGTTATCTTTAATGTACGTACTTTTAATCAAATCTTTAGAGCTATTTTTGAGTAAATCAACCTTTTATAAATTACGAGGGCTATTTTTATTTTCTCTACACGCACTATGTACATAGCGTATAGAGAAGGTATTTGTATTGCACCCAAAAATTCCTTACCGTGATTTCACCGGAAGTATATGTTTTGGGTCCCCCTAAAACAAAAAAAAAGAACATTTTTAGAAAAATGTCCGTGTCTGTGTGTCTGTCTGTCTGTGTGTATGTGTGTGTCTGTGGACAGCATTTTATCAAAAATGGCTCTAAAGATTTTGATTAAAATCTCTTATATTTAACATATTTACATGATAAATAAAATGTATTCTTGAATTTTCTGGGAATAGCCTCTGAAGACTACTTTATCCTGGATCAATTTTTCAGAATTTTGTATAAATGGTAAACCGTAAGAGATGTACAAAAACTTACCTCACAAAAAATGTAGAGCACGTTAAAGTATACAATTTATGTAATATAATTTTTTTTCGTGGAGTTGATCGTTTTTTAGATATTCCTTGCTTTCGGTTTCATCTGTGAAAAACTTATACTTTTCTCATACAGGAATTTTTCAACTCGTGTCCATACAAACAAAGGAACTTCAGTCACACAGCAACCAGCTTTTGACTATCACTTTAGCCTATGGTACTCCCTTATTTCGCTTCTATTTACAAGAAAGCAAGTAATAAGTCTATTTCTGCTAATTTTTTCTCGATTACCAGAAAGTAAATAGAAGCATAAGTTTTTAACAATAATTTGTTACAGAGATTTAGAGAAAGTTATGTGAATAGAACACATCAGATTTTTTTCAAGGTCTGGTTGGACGCGAAAAATCGGATAAAGCTTTGCGCAGATATATAGCGCAGTGTGTCTAGTATGACCGTTGATTGCTTCACGTTGTACATCACGATAAAACACACAAGTTATGTTATGTACATTTTTTCGTGGAATTGATCGTTTTTGAGATATTCCTTATTTTTTATTTCAGTTTTTAAAAGCATACTTTTTTCAGTTGCTTATTTCGCTTTTATTTACAAGGAAGCAAGCAATAGACTATTTACGCTAATTTTTTCGATTAGCAAGAAGAAAATAGAAGCAAAAGTTTTTTAACAATAATTTGTTGCAGAGATGTAGAGAAAATCACGTGAATGAAACACATCAGATTTTTTCCCATGCAAAGGGTAATTTGGGGTGTGAAAATTTCTTGAACTTTTTCCTGGGTATGTAAAACATAGTAGAGAGAGTCATCCCTGGTAAAGAACATAAAGAGAATTGAAGTTTTGCAGCTCTGGTATTTCTAAATCGTTTTGGAGGGGGGGGGAGAAGACCTCCCTTTGCGACATTATTTAAAGCTGCAGTTTTTTGAGTATATTATGCGATACCAGAGGGCTAGTAGCTCCTACAAGATTAAAAAGCAAAGGGGACCATTCCGTTTCATTAATTATTAACAGAAATGGAATGCGTTTGGAAATTGTTACCGCTTTTTTTAAACCACATTTTTATTCCTTGTGTTCTTGCTCCCTCTCATCTTCTTTTCTTATTTCCTTTTTTCAGGGCACAAATACATTTTCGTTAACTTGTGACTTCGCTTTATTTGCTGACTTTGAGTTAGATGTTCCCGGCGGACCCTAATGGGGTAGTTATTTTAAGTATATAAAGCGGAAACTGCGTGTCTGTCCTTCATTTTTTGCTTTATTTTTGTATGAAAGCTTTAAGAGCCCACTACCACACTAATAGCATCCTTAACAAAATTCTGATTATTACAGAACCGACAAGTCGTTATTTAACGACAACACTATAACCCACCATCACCACCACCACCACTACTACCACAACTAGCAACACTACTATCACCACCACCAACACTACTACCACAACTAGCAACACTACTATCACCACCACCAACACTACTACCACAACTAGCAACACTACTATCACCACCACCAACACTACTACCACAACTAGCAACACTACTATCACCACCACCAACACTACTACCACAACTAGCAACACTACTATCACCACCACCAACACTACTACTACAACTAGCAACACTACTATCACCACCACCAACAATACTACTACAACTAGCAACACTACTATCTCCACCACCAACACTACTACCACAACTAGCAACACTACTATCACCACCACCAACACTACTACCACAACTAGCAACACTACTATCACCACCACCAACACTACTACCACAACTAGCAACACTACTATCACCACCACCAACACTACTACCACAACTAGCAACACTACTATCACCACCACCAACACTACTACCACAACTAGCAACACTACTATCACCACCACCAACACTACTACCACAACTAGCAACACTACTATCACCACCACCAACACTACTACCACAACTAGCAACACTACTATCACCACCACCAACACTACTACCACAACTAGCAACACTACTATCACCACCACCAACACTACTACTACAACTAGCAACACTACTATCACCACCACCAACACTACTACCACAACTAGCAACACTACTATCACCACCACCAACACTACTACTACAACTAGCAACACTACTATCACCACCACCACTACCACCAACACTACCACAATAGCAACACTACTATCACCACCACCACTACCACCAACACTACTAGCAACACTACCACCACCACCACCACTACCACTACCCCTACTAGCAACACTACTATCACCAACACTACTACCACTACTAGCAACACTACTATCACCACCACCACTACCACCAACACTACTACCACAACTAGCAACACTACTGCCACCACCAACACTACCACCAACACTACCACCAACACTACTACCAACACTACTACCACTACTAGCAACACTACTATCACTACCACCACTACCACCAACACTACCACCACTACTAGCAACACTACTATCACCAACACTACCCCCAATACTAGCAACACCACTACCACCAACACTACCACCACTACTAGCAACACTACTACCACCACCACCACCACCAATACTGCCACCACTACTAACAACACTACTACCACCACCATCACCACCACTACAACCACTACTAGCAACACTACTACCACCACCACCACCACCACCAACACTGCCACCACTACTAACAACACTACTACCACCACCATCACTACCACTACAACCACTACTAGCAACACTACTACCACCACCACCAGTACTAACACTACCACCAATACTACCACCACTACAGACAACACTACTACCACCACCACCACAAACATCACAACCCCCACTACCACCAACACTACCCCCACTACTAGCAACACCACTACCACCAACACTACCACCACTACTAGCAACACTACTACCACCAACACTACCACCACTACTAGCAACACCACTACCACCAACACTACCACCACTACTAGCAAAACTACTACCACCAACACTACCACCATTACTAGCAACACCACTACCACCAACACTACCACCACTACTAGCAACACCACTACCACCAACCATACCCCCACTACTAGCAACACCACTACCACCAACACTACCACCACTACTAGCAACACTACTACCACCAACACTACCACCACTACTAGCAACACTACCACCACTACTAGCAACACTACTACCACCAACACTACCACCACTACCACCAACACTACCACCACTACTAGCAACACTTCTACCACCAACACTACCACCACTACTAGCAAAACTACTACCACCAACACTACTACCATTACTAGCAACACCACTACCACCAACACTACCCCCACTACTGGCAACACCACTACCACCAAACACTACCACCACTACTAGCAACACTACTACCACCACCACCACCACTACCACCAACACTGCCACCACTACTAACAACACTACTACCACCACCACCATCACCACCACTACCACCACTACTAGCAACACTACTACCACCACCACCAGTACTAACACTACCACCAATACTACCACCAATACTACCACCACTACAGACAACACTACTACCACCACCACCACAACCATCACAACCCCCACTACAACCAACACTACCCCCACTACTAGCAACACCACTACCACCAACACTACCACCACTACTAGCAACACCACTACCATCAACACTACCACCACTACTAGCAACACTACTACCACCAACACTACCACCACTATTAGCAACACCACTACCACCAACACTACCACCACTACTAGCAAAACTACTACCACCAACACTACCACCATTACTAGCAATACTACTACCACCACCACTACCACCAACACTACCACCACTACTAGCAACACTACTACCACCACCATCACTACCACCAACACTAACACCACTACTAGCAACACTACCACCACCACCAGTACTAACATTACCACCACTACCACCACTACTAGCAACACTACCACCAACACTACCACCAACACTACCACCAACACTACCACCAACACTACCACCAACACTACCACCACTACTACCACCAACACTACCACCAACATTACCACCAACACTAACACCATTACTACCACCAACACTACCACCAACACTAACGCCAACACTAACGCCAACACTACCACCAACACTACCACCAACACTAACACCAACACTACCACCAACACTACCACCAACACTACCACCAACACTAACACCACTACTAGCAACACTACTACCACCACCACCAGTACTAACATTACCACCACTACTACCACCACTACTAGCAAGACTACCACCAACACTACCACCAACACTAACACCACTACTAGCAACACTACTACCGCCACCACCATCACCACCACCACTACCACCAACACTACCACCACTTCTAGCAATACTACTGCCACCACTACCACCAACACCACCACCGCTACTAGCAATACTACTACCACCACTACCACCAACACTAACACCACTACTAGCAACACTACTACCGCCACCACCATCACCACCACCACTACCACCAACACTACCACCACTACTAGCAATACTACTACCACCACTACCACCAACACTACCACCGCTACTAGCAACACTACTACCACCACCATCACTACCACTACCACCAACACTACTACCACCACCAACACCACCACTACTAGCAACACTACTACCACCACCACCAGTACTAACATTACCACCACTACTACCACCACTACTACCACCACCACTACCACCACTACTAGCAACACTACCACCAACACTACCACCAACACTACCACCAACACTAACACCACTACTAGCAACACTACCACCAGCACTACCACCAACACTACCACCAACACTAACACCACTACTAGCAACACTACTAGCGCCACCACCATCACCACCACCACTACCACCAACACTACCACCACTACTAGCAATACTACTACCACCACTACCACCACCATCACTACCACTACCACCAACACTACTACCACCACCATCACCACCAGTACTAGAAACAGTACTGCCACCACCATCACCACCACTACTAGCAACACTACTACCACCACCATCACCACCACTACCACCAACACTACTACCATCACCATCACCACCACTACTAGCAACACTACTACCACCATCACCACCACTACCACCAACACTACTACCACCACCACTACTAGCAACACTACTACCACCACCATCACCACCACTACCACCAACACAACTACCACCACCATCACCACCACTACCACCAACACTACTACCATCACCATCACCACTACTAGCAACACTACTACCACCACCATCACCACCACTACTAGAAACACTACTACCACCACCACCAGTACTAAGATTACCACCACTACTACCACCACTACTAGCAACACTACTACCAACACTACCACCACCACTACCACCACTACTAGCAACACTACCACCAACACTACCACCAACACTATCACCAACACTACCCCACTACTACCACCACCACTACTAGCAACACTACTACCACTTCTACCACCACCACTACCACCAACACTACTACCACCACCATCACCACCACTACCACCAACACTACTACCACCACCATCACCACCACCACTACCACCAACACTACTCCACTACCACCACCACCATCACCACTACCACCCACCACACAACTACTACCACCACCACCACCAACACTACTACCACCACCATCACCACCACTACCACCAACACTACTACCACCACCATCACCACCACCACTACCACCAACACTACTCCACTACCACCACCACCATCACCACTACCACCCACCACACAACTACTACCACCACCACCACCAACACTACTACCACCACCAGAACCAGCACCACTGCCACCACCACCACTACCAGCACCACTACCACCACCACTACCACCAACACTGCTACCACTACCACCACTATCAATAGCACCACTATCACTACCACCACTAATACCACAACCACTACCACTAACACTACTATCACTACCACTACTACCACTACCACTATCACCAACACTACTACCACTACCACCACCACTACTACTACCACTACCACTGCCACCAACACTACTACCACTACTACCACCACCACCAGTACTCCTCCTGCGCCCCTCCTCCTCCAGCCCCTACTCATACTCTTATTACTACTCCTAACTGATAACAGATGTATAATCCACTTCCGACGGCCTGGGTTCGATCCCGAGCGACCATGTATGACATTTATGATGCAGAAAACGACGATGGGGTGGGTTTTCTCAGGATTCTCCGGCTTCCCCGCCATCAAATTCCACCAATGCTCCATCTCCTCCCCGTAGTAGTAAATACCGGTGTAAAACAGTATCCAAAATAAAATAATACACGAAGCACGTATGCTTGCTCTAGATTAAAATCAAGCGAGCTGGTGACGTCTAATCTAGCGGTTTGACATGGTTCCGAGTTTTCTCACACCTATTCTTAATACGGTTCTAATTTAATGCTATTATGCTGCTTTTGAAGCAAAATTTTGCTTTTCTGTTTTAGTATTTTAGTAACGTAATACTAAGGTCGGCTGATAAGTCCCGGGCCTCTCAATGAATACAGCATTTCATTTTTTTTGCTTATTTCTCAACATAATCTCCAGAAAGGCTAATGCATTTGTCATGCCGGAGTTCTAATTTAATTAAACCTTCGCACATTTTCCCCAGAGCAATGTCGTGATGAACCAAGATTTTTTTATTGGCAAATGAGGTCTTCTTATTTTCACCTCATCACTCAAACGTTGCAGTAAGCTTGTATAGTAGTCACCAGTGATACTTTTACAATAAAAATAATTCCCTGTGCATCCCAGAAAACCCTCACCATAACCTTGATAGCTGACAAAATTGACTTTGCCCTATTTGGAGTTGCTTCATCTGGCGCAATCCATTGTTTTAACTGTGAGCTTCTGAAGTGTAGTGATGTACCCAAGTATCATCCATGGTAATAAGCCGTCTCAAAACTTCACTGCGCCACATTCTTAACAGTAACAGTTTTTCTTTGCAACTTTTGATCAGGTGTCAACAGACGCGGCACCCATCTTGCACAGACCTTGTGAAAGTCCAAACCATTACATAAAATAATACCTGCACGTTCTTTGGTGTGTTTACAGCCTCTACTACCTCAAACAACTTCAATGTGCGGTCTTCCAGTACAAAACGATAGATTTTTTCAATGATCTCTGGAGTTGTCACTTCTACAGGGCGTCCAGAGCGAGGCTCACCACTAGTGCCCGTACGTCCCATTTTAAACTCTACAACCCACATTTTAACCATTGAATATGAAGGGGCAGAGTCTTTCAATGTACTGTCCATTTCCTCCTTGATTTCTTTAGGCGTTAAGTCTTTCAAATGGAAGTATTTAATCACTGCTCGTTTTTCCAAATCCTCCATTTTCGTGAAAACTCTAAAGATGTCTTATTTAAAATGCTGTCATTCGAAAATTAAACAAGTTATTGACCTGTAACTATGGATACAAGGTAATGCAGAGTTAAATTATACGATGCTACCGTCTAACTGGCCTAGAGGCGCCATATCTGTGTGAGGCCCGGGACTTATCAGCCGACCCTGGTATCTTTACGTTGTTTTGCCAGCATTTCTGTTTTAGGAGGTTCTTCATTTAGATACCTTATCAGTTGGCTGTGTACTGTACACGTTTCTATTAAATTAAATGCGAAAGTAAATTCTAAACAGAGAGAAGAAACGTACATGAAATTAAGGTGGAAAAATCCTCTTTGCTAATGACACGCCTTTGTCCGTGCTATGTGTATACGCTTAATTAATCACGGGCTTCTTTTCTAAATGTAAGCAAGCACACGTTTGTTATTTCTCGAGCCAGCAATTTAGCTCCCTCACCTCGTGTAACACAAAATCTGACGTCTTCCATTCACACGACTTTCTCAACATTTCTGCAACAAATTATTGTTAAAAACTTATTCTTCTATTTACTTCATGCTAATCGAGAAAAAATTAGCAGAAATAGTCTTATCGCTTGCTTCCTTGTAAGTAGTAGTGAAATAAGGGATTACAATAGGTTAAAGTGATAGTCAAAAGCTGGTTGCTATGTGACAGGAGTTGACAAATTCCTGTATGAGAATAGTATAAGTTTTTTTAAAGCTGAAACCAGAAACAAGGATTATCTTAAAAACGACCAACCCCACGAAAAAAAATGTATATAACATAAATTCTGGTTTTAGATTGCTCTACATTTTTTGTGTCGTAAGTTTTTGTCTTTCTCTTACAGTTTAGTAGTTATGCAAGATTCCGTAAAGCTCATCCAAAATAAAACAGTCTTCAGAGGCTATTCCCAGAAAATTCAGATATACATTTTTTTTGTCAGGTAAATATCTTTTATACCATATTTTAATCAAAATCATTAGAGCCATTTTTAAAAAGATGAAAATTTTTGGAAAAACGTCTATGTAGGTAAAGGGTAGTTGGGCGTGGGGGATTTTCTTGAAAATCTTCGTGTCGCATGCTTGGAAGACACCAAACCTAAATACCAAGTTTGGTATTTAACGGACTTTTGCTTTCTGACCTATGCTGCCCAAAGACACACACACGGACATTTTTCTAAAAATACTTTTTACTTTCTCTATACGTACTATGTACATAGTGTATAGAGAAGGTATTGTATTGCACCCAAAATTGGATAACGAGATTTCATCAGAAATATTTGTTTTGAGACCCCATGAATATACAAAAAAAAGCATTTTCAGAAAAATGTCCGTGTGTGTCTGTGTATATGTATGTGTGTGTGTGTCTGAAAGCAGCATAGCTCAAAAACCAAAAGGCTGTTAAAAACGGAACTTAGTATTTAAGTTTGGTATCTACCAAAGATGCGACGCGAGGATTTTCAAGAAAATCCCCCACCGCAAACTTCTCTTTACATGGAAAAAATTTCGGGAATTTCCATTTATCTTAAAAATGGCTCTAAGGATTTTGATTAAAATCTCTTATATTTAAGTTATTTAATTGGCAAATAAAATGTGTATTATGACTTTTTCGGAATAGCCTCTGAAGCCTACTTTATTCTGGATACCTTTTACGGAATTTTGCGTAACTACTAAACCGTAAGAAATAGACGAAAACTTAAAACACAAAAAACGTAGAGCACGTTGAAACACACAATTCATGTTATACACTTTTTTTGTGGAGTTCATCGTTTTTGAGATATTCTTTGTTTTTCGTTTCAGCTTTAAAAAGCATAGTTTTCTCGTACAGGAATTTCGCTTCTGCTAACAAGGAAGCAAGTAGTAAGACTATTTCTGCTAATTGTTTATTGATTAGATGAAGTAAATAGAGTAATTATTTGCAGAGATGTAGAGAAAGTTATGTGAATGGAACATATAAGACTTTTTGGGAGTGTATTTCTGGTGAAATCATGGTATCGAGTTTTTGGTGCAATACGATACCCTCTCTATACACTATGCACATAGTACGTGTAGAGAAAGTAAAAATCCTCTTTGCTAATGACACTGCTCGCCTTGGTCCGTGCTATGTGTGCACGGGCTTCTTTTCCAAATGTAAGCAAGCGCACGTTTGTTATTTCTCGAGCCAGCAATTAGGCTGCCTCACCTCGTGTAGCACACCAGACCCGATTGTGCAAAGGTTAGCCCTGGAACATTGCCCCTCTTCCATCAAACTCTGTTTATTCGCCTCGATAAATGGCATCATTAAATATTCCTTTCAAAAATATATGCTCGCCAACCTGTATAGTTAGCCAACGTGATAGCATCCTCGATGCTAACTTTCGTTCTCATTTTTGACATTTTTACTCTCTCTACACGTACTATGTACATAGTGTAAGAGAAGATATTGTAATGCACCTAAAAATTCGATAAGAAAATCTCCCCACACCTATCTACCCTTTACATGGAAAAATTTCCGAAATTTTTGTTTTTCTTAAAAATGTCTCTAACGATTTTGATTAAAATATCATATATTAAAAATATTTACCTGGCAAATAAAATGTATATCTTGAATTCCCTAGGAATAGCCTCTGAAGACTACTTTATTCTGGATGAATTTTACGGAATTTTGCATGGCTGCTAAACCAAAAGACATGGGCAAAAACTAACCACACAAAAACTGCAGAGCACGTTAAAACACACAATTTATGTCATATATGCATTTTTCATGGAGTTTGTCGTTTTCGAGATATTGCTTGTTTTTTGTTTCAGCTTTAAAAAAACTTAACTCTTCTCATACAGGAATTTAACTCCTGTCCTAGTAAACAAAGGATCTTCAGTGACATTTCGACCAGCTTTTGACTATCACTTTAACCTATGGTACTCCCTTATTTAGCTTCTACTTACAAGGAAGCAAGTAATAAGACTATTTCTGCTACTTTTTTCTTGATTAGAATGCGCTGAATAGAAGCACAAGTTGTTTTAACAATAATTTGTTGCAGATATGTAGATAAAGTCATGTGAATGGAACACATCAGATTTTTCTATACACTATATGCATAGTACATGTAGAAAATTAAAATGCAAGTTTTTAGTTTTCTCAATAAAACTTTTGGTCAAAATTTGCAAATCATCGTGTTAATAAATAGTTGAAGGTTCTGCGGGGGGGTTGAGGTTATAGCCATGCTTCTTTTGAGGGCAGTAAGTGAGTGAAATAGCAAATAACTTAGCTCGATGGGGCATGTCATTCTGCCACACGATCGTTGTATGAAAATTACAGGCACAAAAAAGAAAAGACAAATACTGTTTTAAGACTTTCGACTTCTCATACTTCTATTATAATAAATCAAAGAGCACTGTATGGACAAATTAAAATGCAGAATGCGCACGAACTTCGGTTGTTTTCATTTTTAACGCCGCGATGAATTTGTTGAAGTTATTAAATGAATAATGCATCAATTTGCAGAGAAAAGCTTCCTTTATGCAGATTCCAAAGTCATTCAACTCGCAGAAATTAATTCTTAAAAAGAAGGGGGCGCTGTACTGAAATGCTATCCTTGTTCGTAATTACGAATTCGCGCCAGGTCAGGTGAAAGAATTGCTGACTTAATACAGCCGTTCTGGTATTAACCAGTCGCCACTAATTGCTCTATGCTTTACTTCTTCTTCTTTTTAGTAATTTCTAACACCATTTGGGTAGCCGATTTTTATACAGGGACAAAATTAATGTTGGCAGGTTTTCCGTGGAACAGATTAACGCAGTCTCTTTATGCGAGCAGTCGAAGCGTGTTTCAGACCCTGGCACACAGAGATTATTAAAATTGCTCTGCACTTCAAACTTGCATTACGTGGATAAATAACTCTCCTGGCTTACTTTCTCAGGCCGTATGTATAATGTACATAGCAGATACAGAATGTGTTGTATTTTATACAAAAATTATAAACCAAGAATTTAACAGAAATATATTTTTGAGGTCCCCTGTGTCCGTAAAAAACATTTTTAGAAAAAGATCCGTGTGTGTCTGTGAACGCGATAACTCTTGTTTAGCACATTCTATGTAAAGTCGCCCTCCATGGAGTAATGGTTATCCTGCTGACTTTATATACCCAAGGTCGCGGGTTCAAACCCGGCGAAGACGATGGATTTTTTCGGGCGTAAAAATCCTTAGCATGGCCTTCCTTCGGAAGGGAAGTAAAGTCGTGGGTCCCGTGTCGTAAATTTACGGCACGTGAAAGAACCTCAATCCTGATAGAGAGGCCTCTGAGCAAAATTAAGCGGTCTTTTACGCCCAATATAGAATGGGACGCTGAGAACCACAGCAGTTAAAGAGCGTCCATAAATAACACGCCATTTACATGTTTAGAGAAACACAGGACCAAAGGCTTTAATTCCCTTCCAAAGGAAGCCAAGCTAACGATTTTTACACCCGAAAAAATCCATCGTCCTCCGCCGGGTTTTAACCTGCAACCTTGGGTATTTATATATTTACTTTCTCTAGCCCGTATGTATAATGTACATAGCAGATAGAGAATGTATTGTATTTCACCCAAAAATTATAAACCAAGATTTTACCAGAAATGTATTTTTTGAGATCCCTTGAGTCCGTAAAAAGATTTATACTTTCTCTATCCGGTATGTACAGCGTACATAGCGGATAGGGAAGGTATTGTATTCCACCCAAAATTTTGATTCCGAGATTTCACCAGAAATATATATTTTTAGGTCCCTGAGGCTGTAAAAAGCATTTTTACTTTCTCTACACGTACTATGTACACACTGTATAGAGATTGCATTGTATTTCACCCAAACTTCGATACGGGATTTCACCGGAAATACATGTTTTAGGGTCCCAGTACCTAAAATAAGCATTTTTAGCAAAATGTCCATGCGTATATATGTGTATGTGTGTGTCTGTGAGTACGATAGCTCAAAAATGAAAAGTCAGTTAAATACTTTAGTTGAATTTAAGTTTAGGATTTACCAAGAATGCGACACGAAAATTTTGAGAAAAATGCTACCTTTTACATGAAAAACATTTCGAACAATTTTATATTCCCTAAAAGGACCCTAAGATTTTGATTAACTTACCGTATACTAAAGATATTTATATGCCAAATAAAATATATATCTTGGGAATAGCATCTGAAGACCTCTTTAATGTAGGTGAATTTTGCTGGATTTTGCATAGCTGCTTAACTGTAAAAGATAGACAAAAACTTAGTACACAAAATTGTAGAGCTCGTGAAAAAACAGAATTTATGACAAATGCTTACACTTTTTACATGGAGTTGGTCGTTTTTGAGATATTCCTTGTTATTATTTTCAGCTTTAAAATGCTTATAATTTCCTAATAATGAATTTTCTACTCCTGTTCATCCAAAGAGCATCAGTATCGATTTGCCTATAGATTTAGCCTATGATACTCCCTTATTTGCCTGCTACTTATTATGCTAACTATTTTCTCGATTAGCATTATCTAAATAGAAGAATAACCTTTTTAATAATTAGTTATTGGAGAGATGTATAGAGAGCTATGTGAATGGAGCACATCAGCTTTTTTTTTTTTTTTTTTTTTTTTTTGGATACTGGGTACCCTAAAACATGTTTTAACATGTTTTTCCCGTGAAACCTCGTTATCAAATTTTTGTATGCAATACAATACCTTATCTATCTCCTATGTACATCGTATATACCGACTAGTGAAAGTAAATATTTGATGTGTTCCATTCACATGACTTTCTCTACGTCTCTGTAACAAATTATTGTTAAAAAGCTTATGCTTCTATTTACTTCATGCTAATTGACAAAAAAAAAATTAGCACAAATAGTCTTATTACTAGCTTCCTTGTAAGTAGAAGCGAAATAAGGGAGTACCATAGGTTAAAGTGATAGTCAAAAGCTGGTTGCTATGTGCCTAAAGTTCCTTCGTTTGTATGGACAGGAGTTGACAAATTCCTGTACGAGAAAAGTATGTTTTTCAAGGCTGAAACAAAAAACGAGGAATATCTTAAAAACGATCAACTTCATAAAAAAATGTATATTACATAACTTGTGTCTTAACGTGCTCTACATTTGTTGAGTGGTGAGTTTTATTCCATCGCTTACGGTTTAGCAGTTATGCAACATTCTGTAAAATCCATCCATAAAATTCAAGATACATATTTTATTTGCCAGGTAAATATCTTTAATATAAGATATTTAAATCAAAATCGTTAGAGACGTTTTTAAGATCGTCAATATTTCATGTTCCATGTAAAGGGTAGTTGGTGTTGGCGCGATTTTCTTGAAAATTTTCGTGTCGCATCCCTGAAAGTTAGTAAACTAAAATACCAAGTTTTCGTTTTTGAGTTATCGTGTTCACAGATACAGGGTACCCTAAAACATATATTTCCGGTGAAATCTCGGTGGAGTGCAATACATTATCTATCCGCTATGCACATAGTACGTGTAGAGAAAGTAAAAATGGGTCACGTAACTTTAATACGTCCTGAGCTGGACTGTTTGGATCCTTTGAGTACATGCCTTTGAAGCTTAGAAATAAATACTTTTAAACGCAGCAATTAAATGATCTTTTATAACATAAAGTAAAACCCTTCATTCCCTTTGACAGTGATGATTGCGCTAAATCGCTAGTGGCTGCTGAACAGGTTCATTGCCCAATCCAAGTGGCTCGGGTTAAAATCACGCTTACGAGCCCCATAAGGGCACAGGAGCCAATTTGCTGCATTTTTTTAAAATAAAGGAACAAACGTGCGCGAATTACTCTCATCTCGTCATTATGTGGAACAGAAAAATTTAATTAGAAGCTTCCCTTTGATTAAATTTAATACCAGCGCCCCGTGCTTACATCGAGCGCTTCACTTCTCGACAGTCGAGCATCAATACTCAATCGCAAAACAATACAGCTCAAATGTTAGACAAACTTAACTCACAAGAGACCATTGGTGTCACAGATTGATCTGCGAATTTTTGTAGTAAAAATCTGATGTGTTCCATTCACATGTATTTCTCTACATCTCTGCAACAAATTATTGTTAAGAAGCTTATGCTTATATTTACTTCATTTTAATCGAGAAAAAATAACAGAAATAGCCTTATTTCTTGCTTCCTTGTAATTAGAAGGGAAATAAGGGAGTACTATAGGCTAAACTATAACCATAAGGTGGTTGCTATGTGACTGAAATTCCTTTTTTTGTATGGACAGGAATTCATATGGGAAAAGTATCATTTTTTCAAAGCTGAAACCAAAAACAAGGAATATATAAAAACGATCAACTCCACGAAAAAAAAATATTCATGATATAAATTGTGTGTTTTAATGTGCTCTACATTTTTTGTGTTTTAAGTTTTTGTCCATCTCTTACGGTTTAGCAGTTATGTAACATTTCGTATAATTCATCCAGAATAAAGTAGTCTTCAGAGGCTATTCCCAGAAAATTCAAGATATGCATTTTATTTGCCATGTAAATATATTCAATTTTTGACATTTAAATCAAAATCGTTACAGCCATTTTTAATAAAATCAAAATGTTCGGAAAAAGTCCCATGTACAGGGTAGTTGGGGGTGGGGGGATTTTCTCGAAAACCTTCGTGTCGCATCCTTGGAAGATACCAAACTAAAATAACCAAGTTTGGTATTTAACGGCCTTTTCGTTTTTGAGCTATGCTGTCTCCTGGCACACAGACACACATACACACACATGGACCTTTTTGTAAAACTGCTTTTTTTGGATCTATTTCCATTCAAATCTCGGTATCGAATTTTTCGGTCACATACAATACCTTCTCTATACATCATGTACATAGTACGTGTAGAGAAAGTAAAAATCTGATGTGTTACACTCACATGGCTTTCTTTAGCTAATCTACAAAAAAAACTTCTTACGAAAAATAATTCTTCTTTCTACACCATGCTAATCAATATACATCAGCAGAATGCTTTTATTACTTAGTTACAAGTAGAATGGAACTAAAACAAAGCACTAGGTTAAAGTGATAGTAACATTTTTAAAAACTATCGTTATGCGATTGTCATTGCAGATCGCTTCTTTGCTTGGCCAGGTGTAGAACAACAGAAAAACGGACACTTACGTCTGAAACTTTACAATTGAAACAAATAACAAGGAATGGTAAGCTTCACGAAAAACATGTATAGTATTTAGTATTTAGTATTTATTTGTTTAGTCATTAGGTACATTAGTACAATAGACATGGTCAAAATAATATATACAAGTAAGAGTCAGTCATATAACAATTCTAGTATTAAAACATTCATCCAAATTGTAAAATACATTGTCCATCAACCATTTTTTTACTTTAGCCTTAAACTGTATTACATTTAGATCTCTCATTTGGTCAGGAAGCTTATTACAGGCTATAATGCTGGTTATGAAATAACTATCTTTAACTTTCTTTAGTCTAGTGTATGGAACATGCAATTTATCAATATTTCTGGTATTTAATGTGTGTATATGTCTGTTCAGTTTAAATTGACTTAAATTCTTGTGCACATATAATAATAATTGTAATATATAGCAGTTGTATATGTCATAGCTTGTGTATTTTAACAAAATCTACATTTTTTTGTACAGTAAGTTTTTGTCTATGTTTCTCGGTTCACTAGTTATGTAAAATTAAGCAAACTTCATCCAGAATAAACAGGTCATTAGAAGCTATTCCAAGGAAATTCAAGATATACATTTTATTGTAATAGAAATGGTTTTAATGTGTGGGAGATTAATCAAAATAGAGCCATTATTAAGAAAAACAAAATGTTCGAAAGTTTATTCATGTAAAGGGTAGTGGGGGGGATTTTCTTGAAAATCTTCGTGTCGAATCCTTGGAAGATACCAAACTTAAATACCAAGTTTGGTATTTAACGGTCTTTTCCACAGACACGCACATACACACTGACCTGTTTCTGAAAATACCTTTTTCGATTTCAGGGGGACCTAAAACATGTACTTGTGTGGAATACAATACTTCTCTATCCCTATGTACATACGGGGCTAGAGAAAGTAAAAATTGATCGGAAAAATATCACGTGTCCTTTCACATGATTTTCTCTGCATATCTGTAAAAATTATTGTTAAAAGCTTATTACTATCTCCACACGCACCATGTACATAGTGGATAGAGAAGGTATTGTATTCCACCCAAAAATTCGATACCGACATTTTACCAGAAATACATGTTTTGGGTCCCCTGAAGCCAGTAAAAGCATTTTTGGAAAAAGGTCCGTGTGAGTGTGTGTCTGTGGACAGCACATCTCAAAAACGAAATACCAACCTTCGTATTTAAGTTTGGTATCTCCCAAAGATGCGATACGAATATTTTCAAGAAAATCCCCCCACCCCCAAATACCCTTTACATAGAACTATGTACATAGTACGAGTAGAGAAAGTTAAAAACTGAGTAACGACTTTCCATTTGAGAATTATCTAATACTGGACATTTTTAAACGAATAATAACTACCTAATTTCTCTGTAATGATTAATTAAAAAAAACCATTGTTCCATTCATATGACTGTCTCTACATCTCTACAATACATTATTGTAAAAAGCTTATTCTTCCATTTGCTTAATTCTAATCGAGAAAAAATTGGCAAAAAGGGTCTTATTACTTGCTTCCTTGTAACTAGAAGTAAATAAGGGAGTATCATAGGTTAAAGCGATAGTCAAATATTTTAAAAGCTGGTTGCTTTCCTATTAAAGTACCTTTGTTTGTATGGACAGGTGTTGACAAATTTCCTTATGAGAAAAATATAAGTATTTTAAAGCTGAAACTAATAATAAGGAATATTTCAAAAATAGTCAACTCCACGAAAAAATGTATATAATATAAATTGTGAATTGTAACGAATACTACAGTTTTGGATGAGGTAAGTTTTTGTCTATCTCTTACGGTTTATCAGTTATTCAAAATTCCGTAAAAAGCACCCAGAATAGGCATGTCTTCAGAGGCTATACCCAGAAAATTGAATATATATATATATATATATATATATATATATATATATGTACGTATATATATCTATTTGTCACATGAACATCTTAAATACAAGATAATTTAACAAAAATCGTTGTCGTATTTGAGAAAATAAAAATTTATGAAAATTTTTCTATTTGATGGGTAATTTGTGGTGGGGTGATTCTCTTGAAAATATTCTTGTCGCATCCTTGGAAAATACCAAACTTAAATACCAACTTTGGCATTTAACGGTCTTTTCGTTTTTGAGCTTTGCTGTTCTCAGACACACACGTACCTTTTTCTGAAAATTACTTTTTTATTCAGGGGGTCCTAAAACATGTACTGGAGGAGGGTAGCTCTGCCTTGTGTATTTTGTGTGCTCTACATTTTTTGTATAGAAAGTTTTGATCTATCTCTTATGGTTTAACAGTTATGCAAAATTCCGTAAATTTCATCGAGAATAAAGTAAGCTTCAGAGGCTATGCCCAGAAAATTCAAGATATACATTTTATTAGTCAGGGAAGTCTCTTTAATATTCGATATTTTAATTAAAATCGTTAGAGCCAGTTTTGATAAATCTAAATTTTTGGAAAACGTTCCATGTAAAGGGTAGTTTGGGGTGGGGGGATTTTTCTCAAAATCTACGTGGAAGATACTAAACTAAAAAATACCAGGTTTGGTATTTTACCGACTTTTCGTTTTTGAGTTATCGTGTTCACAGACACACGGACACACGGACACACAGACGAACCTTTTTCTGAAAATATTTTATTTGAATACAGGGGGCCTTAAAACAAATATTTCTGGTGAAATCTCTGAATCGAATTTTTGGGTGGAGTGTAGTACCTTCTCTATATACTATGTACATAGTATGTATAGAGATAGTAATGGACCTCGTATTAAGTCATGCCAAAAGGATCGCCCTCGTTTGAAAAGCAGCCCCTGCAACTTCGAGAAGCCAGCTAGTGACCAACAAATCTCCTGTAAATTAGTTGTGTTTCATTTTTGATAAGTTTGAGATCCGCTCGGGCAGACAACCAACTGAGCGTATCAAAGCTCGAATTTCCGCTCAGACAAACCTTTGAAAGGGGCACGTTATCAATTTCGCATTCTCTGAAATTTCGCTCCATGAATGCTCGAGTGATTTCCATTTTAAAGATAGAACTTGTAATCCTTGCATGATTACAATGTAAGCATTGACGCGAGAGGTAATCGGTGATAAATGCACGTGTATAACGCGACTGTATTTTGTTTTCCCAAGCACACGGGGATTCTATTGAAAAATGGAGGGAGAGGGCTGACAACGTTGCGATATAAATCAACAAACGTGGACATGTGTAAAAGTGCACGTGAACTGGATATACGGTTACCAAGCACATCAAGGATTTGGATAGCTTCCTTCTGTGTTTGCTTTGCTTATCTGATTTATATTCCAGTTGACATAAGCAAATCATTTCAGTATCGTACTTTTACATGTACAGCTACATCTTCCAGCATTCTTTACTAAGTACTGTGTATATATATATATTGTAACACAAACTTGCTTTTTCTACAGGTACTAAATACTTAGTGTAAAGAGAAGCTATTGCATTCCACCCAAAAATTTGATACCGAGATTTCACCGGAAATACATGTTTTTTCGATCCTCCTGAATTCAAAAAAAGATTTTTTGGAAAAAGATACTGCGCATGTGTGTGTCTGTGTAACTGTGAACACGATATCTCAAAAACAGAAAAGACCGTTAAATACCAAACTTGGTATTTAAGTTTAGTATCTTCCAGGGATGCAACACGAAGATTTTGACCAAAATCCCCCCACACCAAACTACCCTTTATATGGAAAAAATTTCGAAAATTTTGATTTTCTCAAAAATAGCTCTAAAGATTTTGATTAAAATAACGTATATTAAAGATATTTACCTGACAAATAAAATGTATATCTTGAATTTTATGGGAATAGCCTCTGAAGACTACTTTATCTAGAGGAATTTCACCGAATTTTGCATAACTGCTAAACCGTAAGAGATGGACAAAAACTTAACACATAAAAATGTAGAGCACTTTAAAACACACAATTTATATTTAATGCATTTTTTCGTGAAGTTGATCGATTTTTAGATATTCCTTGTTTTTGGTTTCAGCTTGTAAAGACTTATACTTTTCTCATACAGAAACCTATCAACTCGTGTCCCTACAAAGGAACTTCTGTTACATAGCAACCAGCTTTTGACTAACATTTTAACCTGTGGTACTCACTTATTTTGCTTCTATTTACAAGGAAGCAAGCAAGTAATAAGACTATTTCTGCTTATTTTTTCTCGATTAGCATGAAGTAAATGGAAGCATTAGCTTTTTAACAATAATTTGTTGCAGAGATGGAGAGAAAGTCTTGTAAATGGATTGCATCAGACTTTTTACTCTAACAGTCTACACAAAAATGTACTACGGTCGACTGATAAGTTCCGGGCCTCACACAGATATGGCACCACTAGGCGAGTTAGACGGTAGCATCGTATAGTTCAACTCTAGACTAGCTTGTATCCTTAGTTACAGGTCAATAGCTTGTTTAGTTTTCCAATGAAAGCATTTTAAACAAGACAATTTTATAGGTTTAACGAAAATGGAGGATTTTGAAAAACGAGCAGTGATTAAATACTTCCATGTGAAAGGCTTAACGCCTACGGAAATCAAGGAGGAAATAGACAATACATTGAAAGGCTCTGCCCCTTCATATTCAATGGTTAAAAGGTTGGTTGCAGAGTTTAAAATGGGACTACGAGCACAAGTGATGAGCCTCGCCAGAGGTGACAACTCCAGAGATCATTGAAAATATTAATCGTTTAGTACTGGAAGACCGCAGATTAAATTTGTTTGAGATATCAGAGGCTGTAAACATATCAAAAGAACGTGTTTTGGGCTTTCACAAGGTCTGAGCAAGTGCCGCGTTTGTTGACACACGGTCAAAGGTTGTGAAGAAAAACTGTTTCTGTTATGAATGAGGATCTCTACCGTAAAAATGCCAGTGAATCTTTGAGACGGCTTATTACCATGAACGAAACTTGGACACATCGCTACACTCCAGAAAGTAAATAACAGTGAAAGCCGTGGATTGCGCCAGGTGAACCAACTCCAAAAGAAGGTAAAGTCAGTTTTGTCAGCTAACAAGGTTATGGCGAGGTTTTCTGGGATGCAGAGGGAATTATTTTAATTGATTACTTGAAAAAGGGGAAAATTATCACTGGTGACTACTACGCTAACTTACTGCAACGTTTGAGTGATAAGGTGATAAGAAAAAGACCTCATTGAGCATAAAAAAAAGAAAAAAAATCTTGTTTCATCACGACAGTGCTCAGTCATTGTAATGGAAAAATGTGCGAATTAAAGTTGGAATTGCTAGAACATCCACCCTACTCGCCAGATCTAGCACCCAGTGACTACATTTCATGGAGGTGAAGATTTAACAGCAACGAAGTCATTGAGGCCCTTGATAAATCACACTACAGAGATGGTTTAATTAAATTAGAACACCGACATGACAAATGTATTAGCCTTTCTGGAGATTATGTTCAGAAACAAAAATTAACTGCCGTTTTCATTAAGATGTCCGGGACTTATCAGCCGACCCTAGAATATTCACAACGCTAGCATGTGTATATGTGAAAAACACTTTTAATACATTTCTTGTCTGACCATTTTGGTGTAGAAGTACGATATTTTTATTTTTTTATTTAAATACAGTTCCGTAGTCTTGTCGGAATTGCGGCGCTGAATTTTTCTTCTTTTCTGTTTTTTTTTTTCATTTTTTCTGCTTTTCCTTTATCTTCCTATTTGTTTATCGTTTCTTTTTACTTGAAAATACACATATATTCATTTACAAACTCACAAACGCCCATACTCAAGTCAGGTTTAAAACCCACGACCCTCAACGCCACGAATCACCAATCTTGAATTTAGTGGACAATTTTAGCAAAAAAGCTTCTGTGAATATAAAGAAAAGTCAAAGAAACCGTGTGGTTCTTACTGAGAACACAGAGAAAAAAATCTGATGTGTTCCATTCACATGACTTTCTATACATCTCTGCAACAATTTATTGTTAAAAAGCTTATTGTTCTATTTACTTCATGCTAATCGAAAAAAATAGCAGAAATAGTCTTATTAATTGCTTCCTTGTAAGTAGAAGCGAAATAAGGGAATACCATAGGTTAAAGTGATACTCAAAAGCTGGTTGCTATGCGATTGAAGTTCCTTTGTTTGTGTGGACAGGACTTGACAAAGTATTGAGAAAAGTATAATGTTTTAAAGCTGAAACCAAACACAAGGAATGTCTCAATAACGAACAACTACACAAAAAATGCATATAACATAAATTGTGTGTTTTAAAGTGCTCTATATTTTTGTGCGGTAAGTTTTTCTCTATCTCATACTGTAGAGCAGTTATTTCCGTAAAATTCATCCAGAATAAAGTAGTCTTCAGAGGCTATTCCTAAAAAATTCAAAATATACATTTTATTTTTCAGGTAAATATCTTTAATATACGAAATTTTAATCAAAATCTTCGTGTCGCATCCCTGGAAGATACTAAACTTAAATACCAAGTTTGGTATTTTACCTACTTTTCGTTTTTGAGTTATTGTGTTCACAAATACACGGACCTTTTACTGAAAATACTTTTTTTGGATACAGGGGACCCTAAATCTCGGCATCGAATTTTTGGGTGGAGTGCAATACCTTCTCTATCACTATGTACATTGTACATACGAGCTAGAAAAAGTAAAAATCTTTGTTGATTTGGCACGTAATATTAGAAAATGACGTTAAGAACAAATGGAATTTGGATAGCATCAGCTCACAGAACACAAAATAACTCCAATTAAAGCCCTACGTAATTCCAGTATCTCGCCAATTACAGCCTACAGTTTACAGCAAAAGTCTTCATTCCTGTAACAGGATGTTAGTAATAGTGGGCAAATTAAGTTCAGGAAAATGTTATTTTCCGATAGGGTGTAGTTTTATTTAATATCAGAGAAACCAGATATTGTGTACGAGGCTCCCTTTGCACAACAAAACATCTAATCTGTTACATTCATATGACTTTCTCTCCCTGCTACACAAACAGATTTTCTTACAAAAGATTATTCTTTTATCTACTTCATGCTAATCAAGATAAACAGTATTACTTGCTTCCTTGTAACTAGAAGGGAATACACTAGGCTGAAGGGATAGTCCAATCTTTTAAAAGCTGGTTACTATGTGAAACAATCGAAATTCGGTTCGCTTTGCAGTAAAACAAGGTAAATTAAACGTCATTTCCCATTTGAGAAATGTATGTTAAAACTGATACCAATAACAAAGAATATCTCGAAAATTGCCAGCACCAACAAAAAATGTATTTGACATAAATTGTGTGTTTTACTGGTCTCTATATATCTCTTACTGTTTACTAGTATGCCAAATTAAAAAAAAAATACATCTAGAATAAAGGGTCTTCAGAGGCTATTACCAGAAAATTCAAGATATACATTTATTTATTATGTAAGGGTATTTAAGGGTGGGCAGATTTTATTGAAAATATTCGTGACGCATCTTTCGAAGATACTAAACTTAAATTTCAAAATTAGTATTTAACGGACTTTTATGCTGTACACACACACACATGGACAGTTTTCTAAAAATGTTTTTATTTTTATTTAGGGGGATCCAAAATATGTATTTCCGGTGAAATCTCGGTATTGATTTTTGGGTGCAATGCAATAGCTTCTGTATACACTATGTACATTGTATGTGTAGAGAAAATAAAAACATATGTGAGATAAATTATATGTTTTAACGATATCTAGTGTAGTAAGTTTTGTCTATTTCTTACGGTTTAACCGCTATGCAAAATTCTGCAAGATTCATGGTTAACCTGTGGAAACCATTTTTTTGGTGCCTTTTAGTATGTACTATTATAATTGGGAGCATATTTTAGGTACCTAAAATTGGCGTTTAATAAACATAAGTTTAGTAATATCTACGGGATAGTTTGAGCGTTCTTAACCTTAGAATAACAATTTCACTTCTGATGTAAACAATTGACTGTTCAGTTTGCAACAAAGGTCCTGCTTCCTAATTGAAACGCAATTCTGACAAATATTTGTTAAGCGAACAACAGAATAATTTCTCAAACACGAAGCATATTAATATACAAGTAGGTACACAGAATATGTTAATTATTATTGTTTACACAAACTTGTCTATTTACTTTCTCTACCACAATTCTATTAACATTTACAATGGATCAGCCTCAGGTTCGTTCTTGTGCATGCGTTGTACAAATCGGATAAACAATTTAATTGTTTTTTCACACAAGCGGATCTCTGCATCTATAGCCGTGTGTAGGACAGGAGTTGCATAAGTAGAGTCACACTGAAACATTCAATGCCATAGCCGGGATTTGAACCACGCTCGGTCTATAGCCGTGTGTAGGACAAGAGTTGGATAGGTAGAGTCAGACTGAAAAATTCAATGCCATAGCCGGGATTTGAACCACGGATCTCTCGGTTTCTAGCCGTGTGTAGGAAAGGAGTTGGATAGGTAGAGTCAGACTAAAATATTTAATGCCATAGCCGGGATTTGAACCACGGATCTCTCGGTCTCTAGCCGTGTGTAGGACAGAAGTTGGATAGGTAGAGTCAGACTGAAATATTTAATGCCATAGCAGGGATTTGAACCACGGATCTCTCGGTCTCTAGCCGTGTGTAGGACAGAAGTTGGATAGGTAAAGTCAATGCCATAGCAGGGATTTGAACCACGGATCTCTCGGTCTCTAGCCGTGTGTAGGACAGAAGTTGGATAGGTAGAGTCAGACTGAAAAATTCAATGCTATAGCCGGGATTTGAACCACGGATCTCCCGATCGTTAGCCGGTTGCACTGCCACTGAGCTACTATGGCAACATGCCGGCCTGGCATTGAATTTCTCAACTGACTCGCAAGCTTCCCGGTAAACCACAAGGTGATCTCAAATTATTTTGAGATGACAAACTCAATGGCGACTTGTAAATGCTATAAGTATTTTAAGTCCCAGGATTCATGGTGTAGCCAGCTATTAAAACCAATACAAATGACTATAATAGTTGGCTATAGACATACATTTTTAAACTATTCGTAACTTTTCTGAAAAGGCAATTTGTAATTTTTTTAGTATATTTTAATTTAAAGAACACCGAATTTTAATCTCATAACTACTATCTTTTAAACGATTTGATTATCTCGATTAGCATTAAGTAAAGAGAAGCTTAAGCTTTTTAACAATAATTTGCTACAGAGATGTAGAGAAAGTCATGTGAACGCAACACATCAGATTATTACTTTCTCCACACCTAGTATGTACGTAGTACATAGAGAAGGTATTGCATTCCAACCAAAAATTCACCGGAAATACATGTTTTGGAATGAGGTCCATATATGTGAGTGTCTGTGGACAGCATAGCTCAAAAACGAAAAGACCGTTAACTACCTGTATTTAGGTCTGGTATCTTCCAAGGATACGACACGAAAATGTTCACCACAAACTATGCTTTTCATGGAAAAACTTTCGAAACTTTTGAATTTTTAAAAAGCGGCTCTAATTATTTTGATTAAAATACCATATATTAAAGACATGTACATTCCAAATAAACTATATCTTGAATTTTCTAGGAATAACCTCTGAAGTCATGCTTATTCTGAGTGAATTTTGCTGAATATTGCATAACTAGGAAACCGAAAGTGGTAGAAAAAATTTGCGGCACAAAAAATGTAGATCTCGTTAAAACACACAATTTATATCATATATGCTATTTTCGTGGAATTGACCATTTTTGAGATATTCTTTGTTATTGGTTTCAGTTTTAAAATACTTAAAACTTTTCACATACGGGTTTTTATCAACTCCTAGCAACGGATTTGATCCACATGGCAACCAGCTTTTAAAAGATTTGACTATTGCTTTAGCCTAGTGTATTCATTTATTTCTTTTCTACTTACAAGAAACATTTCTGCTAATTTTTATCTCGATTAGCATGAAGTAGATAGAAGAATAATATGTTGCAGCATAGGTATAGTAATGTGAATGTAACATGACTGTGATATCCACGTCATCTAGCTTATCTGTACATGCACTTCTTTGTGCAATGAACGCATTCACTACCTTCGTTGACAGTTCTGGTGTATACGCCTCACAGTTCAGGTTTGGAGCTTGTGTGCGCCGTGAAGTGTCGTCAAAAGGGAAAGAGTTTGATCGTGAAATATAAGTGACGTCATCACAAGGACCTCAAGAATATACTTTCAAAACGATTTTCATGTAAGTGTTATATTAAGTTAATTAATTTCGTTACATGGCAGAACTTGGGCCGCTCGAAAAATCGAATGAAACAAAGTGTGATTGATTTCTTTTGTATTTGTTATGACGATTTCAAAGGCTTTATTTGGCGGACAAACTTTGCTTTTTATTACTTTCTCTACACGTACCATGTACCTACATAACGTACAGAGGAATTATTGTATTGCACCCAAAAATTCGATACCGAGACTTCACTGGAAATACATGTTTTGGGTCCCACTGAATCCAAAAAAGCATTTTTAGACAAAGGTCCGTGTGTCTGTGGACAGCATAGCTCAAAACTAGAAGGACCATTGAATACAAAACTTGGTATTTGAGTTTCGTATCGTCCAGGTATGTGACACGAAGTTTTTGAGAAAAATCCGCCCACTCCAAACTACCGTTTACATGAAATTTTGTTCGAAAATTTTCATTTTCTCAATTTTCTCTAACGATTTTGATTACAAATTCGTATATAAAAGACATTTACCTGATAAATAAAATTGATATCTTGAATTTTCTGGGAATAGCCTCCGAATGAATTTTACGCAATTTTACATAGCTGCTAAACCGTAAGATATGGACAAAAACTTAACACACAAAAAACATAGAGCACGTTAAAACACACAATTTATGCTATACACATTTTTATTCGTGAAGTTGATCGTTTTTGAGATATTGCTTGTTTTTGGTTTCAGCTTTAAAAAACTTATTTTTGCATACAGAAATTTGTCAACTCCTGTCCATATAAACAAAGGAACTTCAGTCAAATAAAAACCAGCTTTTGACTATCACTTTAACCTATGATACTCCCTTATTTCGCTTCTACTTACAAGGAAGCAAGTAATAAGAGTATTTCTGCTAATTTTTTCTCGATTAGCATGAAGTAAATAGAATCCTAAGCTTTTTAACAATAATGTGTTGCAGAGATATAGAGAAAATCATGTGAATGGAACACATCACATTTTTAAAACAATATCCTTTTTTAAAATTATTAGATTTCAAGTTAATCAATGTAACATAAGTAATAAATATTAACGACAATAACCTGCTGCTCCTCTATATATAACAGACATTTACCAAATAATGATACATAAGCGTGTATTTTTTCATGTAAAGTGTAGCTTGTGATTGAGGGTTTTTCTTAAAGAATCACGTATGCTTGGTAAATAACTTTATGTTTTGTATTTAATGGGCTTTTCGTTTTTTAATTTTATTGTTCAAACACACACATACATATCGGCCTTTTCCTAAAACTTGTATTTCCTTTAATATGTCGGTATCGAATTTTTTGGTGGAATATAATACCTTCTCTACGTATATTCACGTAGAGAAAGTAAAAACCACCTTTTTATAGCATGTGACCAGGCATGTAAATGCTCTTATTTTCACTTAGTTCCTACGTAACTGCCCTTTGTCAACATTCCAGAATTATTTTATCACCGTTATAATATTCATATCAGTATAGATTGAAATATGTTTACGCCTTTTTAACTTTCACTGCACGTACTATGTATAGAGAATGTATTGAAGTCCAGCCAAAAATTCGATACCGAGATTTCACCGCAAAAACGCTTTTAGGGTCCCCTGTAATAAAAAAAAACCTGTTTTAGAAAAAGGTTCATGTATGTGTCTGTGAACACGATAACTCAAAAGACGAAAAGTCGGTCAAATAACAAACTTGATATTTAAGTTTAGCGTCTTTCAGGGATGTGACACGAAGATTTTGAAGGAATATTCCCCACCCCAAACTACTCTTTACATAGAAAAAATTAGAAAATTTTGATTTTCTGATTGAGCTCTAACGATTTTGATTAAAACATCGTATATTAAATATATTTAAAAGACAAATAAAATGTATATCTTGACTTTTCTGGGAATAGCCTCTGAAGACTACTTTATTCTTGATGAATTTTACGGAATTTTGTGTAACCGGTGAACCGTAAGAGATAGACAAAAGCTTACCACGCAAAAAACGTAGAGCACATTAAAACACACAATTTATGTTATATACATTTTTTTTTCGTGGAAATGATCGTTTTTAAATATTCCTTGTTTTTTGTTTCAGCCTTAGAAAGCTTATACTTTTCTCGTACAGGAATTTGTCAACTCCTGTCCATACAAACAAAGGAACTTCAGTCACATAGCAACCAGCTTTTGCTATCACTTTAACCTATGATACTCCCTTATTTCGCTTCTACTTACAGGGAAGCAAGTAATAAGACTATTTCTGCTAATTTTCTCACTTAGCATGAAGTAAATAGAAGCATAAACTTTTTAACTAAAATTTGTTGCAGAGATATCAGATTTTTTCCATGGAATTGATCATTTCTGAGATATTTCTTGTCATTTGTTTCAGATTCAAAATAAAATTTTCTCACATGGAAATTTGTAAACTTCTGGCCATACATAGAAACATATTTCAGCCACATGCAACCAGCTTTTAAAAGATTAGATATTCGTTTTAGTCTATTGTATTTCCTTATTTACCTTCTACTTACAAGGAAGCAAGTAGTTAAGCAAATACTTTCTGCTAAAGTTTTATCTCGCTTATCGTTAAGTAGATAGAAGAATATGCTGTGTAACATTAATTTATTACATCGATGTAGAGAAAGTCATGTGAATTTAACACATCAAATTTTAGATTCTGTTGTTTCCTGGTAAAATTTCTGCAACCTACAATCAAGCGGAGAATGTGGAAAACGTGTTAGAATTCGCTCTACTATGTGTTTGCACTGATTTAGAATACAGTATGCACAGAGTGACCACAAAAACCTTTCCTGCTCTAGAGATAAAATATGGTCACTTTCATCTTGGAAAATCTTGGTGGTGTGAAATTCGAGTCCATCTTGTCAAGGAATATAAACCAGAATTTCTGAAATAGTGGGAAGTTTTTCTTCAGATTCTCACTTTTGCAGCCGGCTGAAATGGACAATACGTTACATATGTATCTTGGAGTTGGTCGAGAGTTAATGCTCGTAAAATTCTCCATATTAAGAGTGTACATACCTTGCAGATACCCTTTGTTGCTCTGGCTAGTCTCGTTCTTGTAGATCGGGAGGTGTCTCTTGTTCAGGGGGGAAAGAATGACAAAGGTGTGAAACACTGTTGCTGGTTTGAGTCACTAACCCTGCGAGCGACTCCGGACATAAACGATCGCGAACTTGATGACTAATCTTTAAAAGTGCTGGTTCCACTCTTACTGAGTTCTTATAACCGTCACCGTAATCTTGAGTATCACAGTCCGTATAAAATTTACGGTAATAGTTGCCCGTCAGGTTAACTTTTACTCTAACACTGCACACACACAATTAAAGCGTTTTTCTTGCTATTCATCGTTGTCAGATTTCTTCTAATATTGCCCTCCTTTTTGATTGGCTGGAAAAAGGCGCAAAAAGTAGCGTTGTCACGTGACTGTCTGCGATTTGTCTTTATATTCCACCCACGTGGCCCTTCTCTACAATGAGAAAGTCGCTCTCTCCAGATTATAAGGGAAAAGACTTTCCTTTAAACTTGGGGCTGTTACTTGTGACCTGATGCTCTAAAATTCTTGTTATTTTTAACAAAACACGTAGCCTCGAAGAGTACAATGCAAGCTTATACACTCTAAGGTTCTGCGTTCTACTGAAGCAGATATTTCTTAGACGAAAGCTAATGATAAAACTAGTAATACACGCGTCTTACAGTCGCACCAATGTCCTAGTAAGAAGGAGATATTAGAATAAAAGTTTTATAAAATGTAATTGTGTTCCAAACTGTATATTCAGATTGATTTAAATCAAAGTTTCAGTAGGCCTTTTTACTTTCTCTACACGTACTATGAACATAGTCTATACCCAAAAATTAGATCCCGAGATTTCACCGGCAATACATTTTTTGGGTCTCACTGAATCTTGGTATCCAATTTTTGGGTGCAATACAATATTTTCTCTGTACACTATGTACATAGTACGCTTAGAGAAAGTAAAAAAGAAGGATTTCACAGCCTCTCGAATGCCAAGGATTATAAACACGAAACTGCATCTGATCATATAGCCAGCTGCAAACTGCTTTTTCGATTTTCTTTTGTTTACAACAGCTGCTGATCACGTGGTGATACATGTTGAAATTTGAATAGTACATTTATTTATTTACTTATGTATTTAGTTTTCTTTAGATTAAAATAAGGTATTTAAAGTTATTTTAGAAAAAAAAAGGTTTAACTGGGGATATATAGTCAAAATACCCGCCTTAAAGCAAATCTTTAGATTTCTTATTCGTGGCCAACCATAATAATAATAATAATAATAATAATAATAATAATAATAATAATAATAATAATGAAAAAAAAAGGTCTTGAGTTCTTACCCGGAGTAGACAATGCATTTTTTTAGGATTAAAAATCCTTAGTATACTTTCCTTCGGAAGGGAAGTAAAGCCGTTGGTCCCGTGCACGTAAAAGAAACTCAAGTCTGATAAAAATGCCTCTGAGCAAAATTAAGCGGTCTTTCATGCCCATTATAGAATAGGACGTTGAAAACCACAGCAGTTAAAGAGCGTCCATAAATAAAACTCCATTTCATTTAGAGAAAGTAAAAGTGGCGTTTTAGTACTTTCTCTACACGTACTATGTACATAGTGTATAGAAAGGGATTGTAATGCATCCAAAAATTTGATACCAAGATTTCACTGGAAATATATGTTTTAGGGTCTCCTGTATCCAAAAAAATAATTTCAGAAAAAGGTTCGTGTGTGTGTCCGTGTGTCTTTGAACACGATAACTCAAAAACGAAAACTGGGTAAAATACCGACATGGTAAAGTACCTGCGACTGTTGAAACTCTATGTATGATATTACTATGTTAATAAATACATTTATTAATTCATTCATTCATTCAAGTTAAGTACTTTCCAGGGATACGACACGAAGATTTTAAGAAAAATCTCTCCACCCCAAACTATCCTTTACATGGAAAAAGTTTCGAAGATTTAGATTTTCTCAAAAATGGCTCTAACGATTTTGATTAAAATACCGTATATTAAAGATATGTATATGGCAAATAAATGTATATCTTGAATTTACTAGGAATAACCTCTAAAGACCTCTTTATTCTGAATGAATTTAGCTGAATTTTGCCTAACTGGTAAACCGTAAGAGATAGACCCAAAAATATGTACCACGTTAAAACACACAATTTATGCTATACATATTTTTTTGGTGGATTTGATCATTTTTGAGATATTCCTTGTTATTGATTTCAGCTTTGAAAAACGTATACTTTTCTCATACAGGAATTTGTCAACTCCTGTCCATACAAACAAAGGAACTTCAGTCACATAGCAACCAGCTTTTGACTATCACTTTAACTTATGGTACTACCTTATTTCGTTTCTACTTGCATGGAAGCAAGTAATAAGACTATTTCTAATAATTTTTTCTCGATTAGTATGATGTAAATAGAAGAATAAGCTTGTTGACAATAGTTTGTTGCAGAGATGTAGAGAAAGTCATGTAACATACCATTTTCTTCTAACAGATACTTATTGAATGATCTGTGTAACAGCGAGTAGAGTCCAACACTTCTAATTTTATCCGAGCTTCTAGAGTGCGCCACGTGTCCTAGGATAAGCATTTGTTACTCTAGCTTAATAACGTTTTCCCTGTCAAAAGGGCATTACGGGTGAAAGCAACCTAGAAAGGGAGGGCAGCGCAGGACAAAGATGGAAGTTTACGCTGCCTTGCATAATCAGGGCCCCAGATACATTAATGCTGCCACTGTTTAAGCTCCACTTTAAGATTTATATAGCACTTACAAGTTGGCCATTGTTGGTTATGGGTTAAACGGAATGAACACTTCTAAACAACTCCCCCTCTGCTTCGCCATATACCAGGGCCGATATTTTTTTTTAATCTGCGATAGGCTATAAATAAAAGACATTTTCATAGAGTACAATTATTTTATTACTAAAAGTTTTGTATACTATTTCTGCTAATTTTTTTCTGCATTAGCATGAGGTAAAAAGAAGCATACGTTTTTTAACAATAATTTGTTGCAAATATGTAGAGAATGGAACACATAAGATTTTTCATGATTATACTAATGCAGCGCTCCCATTAACTACATCTGCCATGCAAAAACATAACCTCAAAAACTTGCAACCAAATCTGCAATTCTATGCACATGGACATCCTATATCCCTTTATACATAAATGCTACTTATTTTTGTACCATTCTAGTACAAAATAATGTGGCAACACTATTTTTACGATCCACGCCATTTATAGAGGCACTTGTTATTTAGTTCGGCCTTTTGCCGCGTGAGTTGCATTTGTTGTTTCTTTCGGGGCTAAATATAGAATGCTTTCTGTCAGACAGTCTCAGGTTGAGGTGTTTAATACACACACAGGCCTTCTCAGAGTGGAGCGGTAAGTGTTTTCATATGACGTGATTCACGGTTAGTTCTTCATCGTAATCTCCTTTGTGATATGTGGACATGATTGCTTGGTAAAACGAACATTTAAATTTATTTAGGTTAACTGCCATGATTTCTCGTTTATTTATTTCGCGAACTGAAGTAATATGCCACATGACGACGATATATAGTGCACTTCATTTTGATATTTGTTAATATGTTAAAATTTTGGGGAATTCTGTAATCAGACTTGAGTTAAATAGGAATGTAACTATACTACGCACATTATTATTTTATTATGTATTATTGTTAAAATTTTCATAGTTTATTATTGAAATAAATTACTGTTATAAAAGTTATACTGGATCCCGTTTTGTTTATTATAGTTAGCGGGGCAACACATATATAATAATTTGTGTCTCCTATTATCGTCGTGATCCTGTATTGTAAATTTGGTCTGTTCTCCATTTCTCATGAATGCGAGTTGTGGGTGAAATGTTGGGAATTTCAGGGCTTTTTAAGGTTTCTCTTAAGGAGTACCTTTGCGATAAATTATTTTCTCTGTAGATAAATATTTAAGTGACAAATCTGTCTGACAATACCGTAATAATCATTGTATGTATAAATATTATAATTTATTGCATTTTGTGTACCTATATTAGTGTGTGCTTTATATTCAAATTAAACTGATGTATACTTTGACTTGCACGAATGTATCAAATGGATTTTTAGGTATTTAGCAATGACACAAAGTCTGTAAAGCCTGATGCTCTAATATTTTACATATAATTGCAATGTTTTGCATTGTAAATTCTATAACAAATTTCTAAATATGTATTGTAATTTTTGAAATTTATGAAGAGTACATAATACGATAATCATATTTTAGTTTTATATAATTACTAGTAGTAACTATTATGTCGATAATTAGAAAACTATCATCTGACATTACATCAGTGTTACATATAATGGAATTATATTTATTTATACATTTTAACACTAATTTTTTATACTCTTTGTTTTTATGTGCATAAAAAAGGGAAGTACATATGTTTTTATAGAGCACATTAAGTACAGTGCAGTGGCGTAAAGGCCTCAAAGACAAATTGTGTGATTATATGTCTATTCTGTTGTTTTTGTAACCCGTTCTTTTAGCACTAGAGCTTTATACATTTTTTTCTATCTGTTTTAATTTCTCTATACGTACTATATACATAGTGTTTAGAGGAAGTATTGTATTCCACCCAAAAATTCGACACCGAGATATCACGGAAAATACATGTTTTAGGACCCCCTGAGTCCAAAAAAAGCATTTTTCAAAAAGGTCCATGTGTGTGTGCCTGTAGACAGAATAGCTCAAAAACGAGAAGACCGTTAAAGCCCAACCTTGGTATTTAAGATTGGTATCTTCCAAGGATGCGACATGAAGATTTTCAAGAAAATCCCTCCACCCCAAACTACCCTTTACATGCTAAAACTTTCGAAAATTTTTATTTTCTTAGAAATGGCTCTAACGATTTTGATTAAAATATCGTATATTAAAGATATTTACCTGACTAATAAAATGTTTATCTTGAATTTTATGGGAATAGCCCCTGAAGACTACTTTATTCTGAATGAATTTTACGGAATTTTGCATAACTGCTAAACCGTAAGAGATGGGCAAAAACTTATCACACAGAAAATGTAGCTTACGATAAAACACTTTTCGTGGAATTGATCATTTTTAAGATATTCATGGTTTTCCGTTTCAGCTTTGATAAACATACTTTTTTCATGCAGGAATTTGTCAACTCGTGTCAATACAAACAAAGGAACTTCAGTTACATACAAACTAGCTTTTGACTATCACTTTAACCTATGGTACTCCCTTATTTCACTTCGACTTACAAGGAAGCAAGTAATAAGACTATTTCTACTAATTAGCATGAAGTAAATAGAAGCATAAGCTTTATAACTACAAGTTGTTGCAGAGATGTAGAGAAAGTCATGTGAATTGAGCACATCAGATTTTTTCGTAGCATATAAGCATATGTATACATGTATATCCCTTGACAAGATCTATGCTCAGTGGCTTCCTGATCTAAACGAACCAACAGAATGCTTTCTAATCTAATATAATCACCCAAAGTACGGACAGGGAGTACATTTCCCAGAGCTAACAAACAGAATAGCTTTTAGAAGCATGAATGATCTCAGCACTCTGTAAATTGTGCAAGGTTTCAGCGCTGAGATTTTCGTCAATATAAATGTGGTGAAAATAAATTGAGCAGAAATGTTACAGCTCGTGTATTATCAAATCGTAAATTAATTTGCGTGAACAGGAATCGAATTTGAGTATAGGTTGTTAACGTGTATACACAGGTGGTAGCGTTTCCTGCAACATAGAGGTAACGCATATTGGTCCATATTTAAACATTTACGGTTGCGTGTGATAGGGAAAGGCAGACAATGGGCTGTATAGTGGATGTTTACTATGCTACACTGTTCATTAACTGCAACATTAAGTCGCACATTGTTCCCTGCTCTAGTCATATATAATGAAGCTATGTGCAGAAAAACCCGAAGGAGGTAGAGGTTATCAGGCGTACCACAACACAAACTCTGGTTGGAGCCGCTGCAGCAATTTCACCAAATTACATCATTCACATACAAATGTTGTCCATTTTTACTTTCTCTGTTACGTAGCCACAGTGTGTATTGTATTCCTGTTTACTTCTTCTAACGTGTACCTACAGTTCGAAGAGGAAAAGTTGCACTCCAACCATAAATTCCGTGTTGAGCTTTCATCAGAAATACGCATTAACCAATAAGGTGATTTTACTTTCCATAACACGTTTGTACATACAATGTACATAGTTAAAGAAACTATTGAATTCTATGACCAGATATCACCGGAGAATATACAGAGAGTTAATGAACTATACCAAAATACTTTCACAGAATAGGTAGATTGCTTAAATAAGTAATTTGAGATAGGAGACTTATGGCCTGTTTATTGAAATTTCCAAGTAACGGCTATAAGTTTCTGAAGTGCCAGTACACCACGTATCGCGGCATTTCGTCTGGAATTAAAAATATAATATTATAAATATATTTACTCAATGACAGGAATCAAACTCGTGACCTTTGGGATAGCAGCTTCCCGCATTACGCATTAAACCACCAGAGCAGTTGAAAAAACGCCTCTAGGGTAGGCTATATAACTGAAGAACGTAGTTAATGAATGCTCAGTCTCGCACTGTCAAGTGATTAGTTCGAGATTTTACTATTTTTGCGACATTAAATCTTGAGAACGCTAGTAACGAGCTGCCAAAAATCGATATTTCTATACTCGAGCAGCAGTTTTAAAGACATTCTTTTTCAACCTGCTTTGCTTTACCACCGACTTATCAGCACCTGATACCCACACGTTAACGTTATGTTTATTCGGGGACCATGCATCGCCGATCTCAAATTACTTATATCAGTCACGCGCACAATCTCCCAAATTATTATGTGCAGAAAAACCCGAAGGAGGTAGAGGTTATCAGGCGTACCACAACACAAACTCTGTTTGGTGCTGCTGCAGCAATTTCACCAAATTACATCATTCACATACAAATGTCCATTTTACTTTCTATGTTACGTAGCCACAGTATGTATTGTATTCCATCCAAATTTTATTCCTTTTTACTTCTTCTAACATATACCTACAGTTAGAAGAGGAAAAAATGTGATGTGTTCCATTCACATAACTTTCTCTACTTCTCTGCAAAATATTACTGTTAAAAAGCTTATGCTTCTATTTACTTCATGCTACTCGAGAAAAAAATGGCAGAAATAGTCTTATTACTTGCTTCGTTGTATGGACAGGAGTTGAAAAATTCCTGTATGAGAAAACTATAATTTTTTCAAAGCTTAAACCAGAAACAAGCAATATCTCAAAAACGACCAACTCCACGTAAAAAAGATGTGTATAACATAAATTGTGTGTTTTAGAGTGCTCTACATTTTTTGTGAGGTAAATTTTTCTCCATCTCTCGTGGTTTAGCATATATGCAAAAATTCGTTAAATTCATCCAGAATAAGGTAGTCTTCAGAGGCTACATATACAAGATATACATTTTATTTGTCAGGTAAACATCTTTAATATGCGACATTTTAATCAAAATAGTTAGGGCTACTTTTGAGAAAATAAAAATTTACGAACCTTTTTCCATGTAAAGGGTAATTGGGAGTTGAAAATCGTCGTGTCGCATCCTTGTGTATCAAGTTCTGTATTTAACGGACTTTTCTTTTTTGAGCTATGGTGTCCACAGACACGCGCGCACTCAAAGATATTTTTCTTTTTTTTTTTTTTTGATTGAGGGGAGCCCAAAACATGCATTTGCTGTAAAATCTCGGTATCTAAATTTTGGGTGCATTACAATTCATTCTCTATACACAATGTACATAGTACCTCTAGAGAAAGTAATTATTTCCAGAAATAAGATTCCTGTGTCTGTGGGCGCGTGAACAGCATACCTAAAATATACATTTCTTAAATACAAAACTTAGCATTAAAGTACCTTACGAGAAGAAGATTTTTAAGGAAATTTCCTACAAAATATGATGTTTTCGATCATTTTAATTTTTTTAAAATGGCTCCAACATTTTTTGTAAAACAGCCATATGTTTAGGATATGGTCATCAGAAATTAAATATGTTTTGGGATTAGTTTTGGAAGCCCTTTTTATTTGGATGAGTTTTAATTAGCTGGCAAATAGTAACAGATTAGGCTTCGGCCTAATCTAAACCCTTCTACTTGTCTGGAAGTAAGTAATAAGATCCTGTCTGCTATTTTTTCTCGATTGGCATGAAATAAATAGAAGAATAAGTTTTTTTTTAACAAAAATCTGTCGCAGATGTGTAGAGAATGGAACACATCATGTACAATGTACATAGGGATAGAGAAATATAGTATTCCACCCAAAAATTCCATGTCGAGATTTCCCTGGAAATACATGTTTTCGGACCCCCTGAGTCAAAAAAAAAAAAAAGAAAACAAAAAAGCATTTTCAAAAACAGGTCCGTGTGTGTGTCTGTGGACAGCATAACTCAAAAACGAAAAGATGGTTGAATACCAAACTTGGTATTTTAGTTTGATATATTCCAAGGATGCGATACGAAGATTTTCAAGAAAATCCCACCACCCCTAACTAGCCTTTACATGGAAAAAGTTTCGAAAATTTTGTTTTTCTTAAAAATGGATCTAACGATTTTGATTAAAATGCCACTTATTAAAGCCATTTCTATTATAAATAAAATGTATATCTTGCATTTTCTGGGAATAGCATCTAAAGACCTGTTTATTCTGGATGAATTTTTCTTAATTTGACATAACTAATAAATCATAAGAGATAGATAAAAACTTACTAAACAAAAAATGTAGATCTTGTTAAAATACACAAGTTATGTCATATTATTTTTTTTCGTGGATCTTACCGTTTTCGAGGTATTCCTTGTCATTAGTTTCAGTTGTGAATTACTTAATACTTTTCTCCTACGGGAGTGTCCGTTTCTCTTTTGTTCTACTCCTGGTAAAGCAAAAAAGCGATTTGCAATGACAATCACATAACGACAGCTTTTAAAGCATTTGACTATCACTTTAGCATAGAGCATTCCCTTAGTTCCCTTCTACTTATAAGGAACTAAGTAATAAAATTCTGCTAATGTTTATCTCGATTAGCATGGTGTTGAAAGAAGAATAATCTTTTGTATGAAGTTTGTTTTTAGAATAGCTACAGAAGGTCATGTGAGAGTAAAACATACGATTTTTTCATTGGAATGCAATACTTTCCTTACCTCTATGTACGTGTAGAGAAAGATCTACTTAAAATAAATGCCTTTGAGAGGTAAAGGTTTAGGAAAGTTATAGCTCGCTCGCAAAACATTACAACTGCGTGATCCCAAATGGTAGGTTAAAACAAGGCTGAAGTTGACGATCTGTTAGCACGATAAATAAAGAAAATAGTAGATCCATATTCGTCGTGTTAAAGAATGACGGGTTATAAGGGGAGAAGTAGAACATGCAAGAAAAGTCACTGACGTTGACTACACAGGATGATTCAAAAATACGTGGGCCGTTATTTTTCAACCTAATCACCGAAAAGGTTGAGACATTTATCGTACCTGTGCACAAGCTTTGCAATACCCGCTTCAAAAACTGTTGCCGCCAATGATTTCAAATGATCAATGACGTTGTTTTGAAGATCTTCGTACTTTACGTTTGCGGAGAGCCATTCAAAACAAACGAAGAGGAATGCTGACTTCAGGAATTGTGTTGATCCATGACAACGCTCGTCCACACGCTGCTGGCACAACTGATTGGGCTCCTTGAACAATTTCAATGGGACATTTTTTATCTTCCGCCGTACTGTCCTGACCTGGCACCCAGTGACTTTCATCTTTTTCCTGAACTGAAGACGTGGCTTGGAGGGTAGCACTTTTAAACCAACAAAGATCTTCAAAACAAACGAAGAGGAATGCTGACCTCAGGAATTATGTTGATCCATGACAATGCTCGTCCACACACTATTGGCCCAACCCATCCGCTCCTTGAACAATTTCAATGGGACATTTTCGATCATCCGCCGTACAGTCCTGACCTGACACCCAGCGACTTTCATATTTTCCCTGAACTGAAGACGTGGCTTGGAGGGTAACACTTTTAAACCAACGAAGATCTTCAAAACAAACGAAGAGGAATGCTGACTTCAGGAATTGTGTTGATCCATGACAACGCTCGTCCACATGCTGCTGGCACAACCGATTGGGCTCCTTGAACAATTTCAATGGGACATTTTCGATCATCCGCCGTACAGTCCTGACCTGACACCCAGCGACTTTCATATTTTCCCTGAACTGAAGGTAACACTTTTAAACCAATGAAGATCTTCAAAACAAACGAAGAGGAATGCTGACTTCAGGAATTGTGTTGATCCACGACAACGCTCGTCCACACACTGCTGGTACAACTCAGCGATTACTTCGCGAGTTATTGACATATTAACAAGAGCGGGGGAGGCAGTGACGCGAAAGGAAATGACATTTCTTACTTTAATTGAAGCTTCTCGGGAGTACTACACATCTCCAAATGCGGCTATTATTCCTGAACTTATTCCCTGCTGTAATGGTAGCCCACAAAAAGTGCCTAAAACATAATTTCACTGATATGAATGCGTAGGCTTCCATGACCTGTGTCTTGATGTGTCTTCTTAGCTTCCGGAGAAGGCCGCGAGACTGCAAGATAACACATCATAATTTCACTGTTCACCATCCACACCTAATAGCTGACACCTTTCCGCATAGTAGATAGAAAAGGTATTTGAAACCCGTAAATTCAAAAACAAAATTTTTTAGGAAAATATCCGTGGCCGCAAAACTTAAACACGAAAGGTCGGTTAAACACTAAACTTGGCATTTAAGACCAGTTGACGCAACAACAAGATTATCAAGAAAACTCTGTGCCCACAAATACCCTTTACGTGAAACATTTTCCTATAATTTTGATTTTCTCAAAAGATGGCTCTATCTATTTTGAATAAGATACCATATTTTAAAGATATTTTCTTGACAGGTATATGCTGAATATTCTGGGAATAGCCTTTGAAGACCTCTTCATTTGGAATGGGTTTTGTACAACTGGTATACCCTAAGAGATTGACAAAAAGTTCTAATGTAGATCTCGTTAAAACACAGAATATATTTTTTGTGTAGGGTTAACCTTTTTTTTTAAACATTCTTCATTACTGGTTTCAATTTTAAGACATTTATCAAACGGGAGCTCGTCATTCGTTTGATATCTCTTGTTTTACACTGGCCATGAAAAGAGAATAGCATTTTAATTGTTGATTTAATTGTATTTTCGCACAAGACCAGTATAGGACAGGAGTTGGATAGGTAGAGTCAGACTGAAAAATTCAATGCCATAGCCGGGATGTGAACCACCCGGTCTCTACCACTGAAAAACCATGGCAACATGCGGGCACAGCATCAAATTCAACTGACTTGCATGTTTCTCTGTAAACCACAAGTTGAGATCAAATTATTTTGAGATGTTAACCCCAATGGCGACTTACAATGTTGTACGTACTTTAAGTCCCGGGCTTTATAGATTAGCTAACTATTATGGTCAGTTGATATTGGTTTAATTGGTATTTCGCTCAAACCGTGTGTAGGACAGGAGTTGGATAAGTAGAGTCAGATTGCAAAATGGTGTTAGAGCTACCGGGTAGAGGCCGGAAGATCCGTTGTTCAAATCTCGGCTATAGCATTGAATTTTTCAGTCTGACTCTAGCTATCTAACTCCTGTCCTACACGCGGTCAGAGACCGGGAGATCCGTGGTTCAAATCTCGGCTATAGCATTGAATTTTTCAGTCTGACTCTATGTAACTCCTGTCCTACACACGGTCAGAGACCGGGAGATCCGTGGTTCAAATCTCGGCTATAGCATTGAATTTTTCAGTCTGATTCTACCTATCCAACTCCTGTCCTACTCACGGCTAGAGATCGGGAGATCCGTGGTTCAAATCCCGGCTATGACATTAAATTTTTCAGTCTGACTCTATGCATCCAAGAATTTTAATTGCTCCACCTGCGACCAGATTTTAAAAGATTTGACAATTGCTTTAAACTGCTATATTCCCTTATTTCCCTTCTACTTAAAAGTAAGCAAATGATAAGATAATTAGTGCTTATGTTCATCATATTAGCATGATGTAGATAAAAGAATAATGTGTTGCAAGAAAAGCTTGTTTGCAGAACATGAAAGGAAAGTGGTGTAATAGAACACGTCAGATTTTTGGGCATATGGTGCTTGGATTTCTCAGGTTTACAACACTGGCATAACGTATATAAAACCGTTACTTTTACCCTAAAGCTGATAGCATATACCAGTTATGTAGTCACGTAATGCATACACACTCACGTGTACTCAATATCAGCTTTCAGCTGCAAGCTTATGTTTACAAAGTAAGTCATCCGCCATATCTAAATTAAACATCGTATTTTATTAAAATATTATTTTAAATTTACCTCGTTGCCAGCTAAACAGAGGTTCTGTATATCAAACCTTGGAAAAATTATACTTCATATCTACCGTGATACTTTCAGTCCTAAATAATGGGAGGAAACACAAAAACAATCTGACTTTCTCTAGCTGCTTCAAAAAAGACTTTCCTTTAACATATTTATATAGGTACGTAATGCTAATCAAGATAAACAAGTAGAGGGGAAATAAGGGAATACACAAGGTTAAAGCGATAGTCAGATCTTTTCGCTAAGTGAAACTCTTGAAATTTGGTTCTCTTTGCGTGCTAGGAGTAAACAAACGAGAGACGAAAATAAAAATGTCTCCCGTTTTAGAAAAGTTTAAGAAACCAATTACTCGGAATATATAGCAAATGACTAACTCTTCAAAAAAAGTGTATGTCGTATAAATTGTGTGTTTTGACGAGCTCTACATTTTTGTGTGTTAATTTTTGTCCATATCTTACGGTTTAGCAGTTATGCAAAATTCCTTAAAATTCATCCAGAATAAAGTAGTCTTCATAGGCTATTCCCAAAAAATTCAGGATGTACATTTTATTTGTCAGGTAAATATCTTTAATATAGGATACTTTAATTAAAATCGTTAAAGCCATTTTTGAGAAAATCAAAATTTTTGAATAAAGTTTCATGTAAAGGGTAGTTTGGAGTGGGGGGATTTTCTTGAAGGTCTTCGTGTCCCATCCTTGGAAGATACCAAACTTAAATAGGGTCTTTTCGTTTTTGAGCACGCACCCACACACACACACGCGCGCGGTCATTGTTTTAAAATCTTCTTACTTTCTCTATACGTACTATGTACATAGTGTATAGAGAAGGTATTGCACTGCATCCAAAATTCGATATCGAGATTTCACTGGAAATATATGCTTTAGGGTCCCCTTTTTCAAAGAAAAGAAAGCATTCATTTTCGGAAAAAGGTCCGTGTGTGTGTCCGTGTGACCGTGTGTCACGATAACTCAAAAACGAAAAGTCGGTAAAATACCAAAATTGGTATTTAAATTTATTATCTTCCAGGGATGCGACACGAAGATTTTGAGAAAAATCCCCCCACTCCCAACTACCCTTTACATTATACATTTTTTTGAAAATTTTAATTTTCTAAAAAGTGGCGCAAACGATTTTGATTAAAATGTCTTATATTCAAAATATTTACCTGACAAATAAAATGTATATCTTGAATTTTCTGGGAATAGCCTCTGAAGACTACTTTAGTCTGGATGAATTTTACGGAATTTTGAATAACTGCTAAACCGTAAGACATGGAAAAAAACTTACTATATGAAAAATGTAGATCACGTTAAGACACACAATTTATGTTACATAACTTTTTTTCGTGTAATTCATCGTTTTAGAGACATTCCCTGTTTTTTTATTTCTTCTTTGAATACTTATACTTTTCTCATACAGGAAATTGTCAACTGCTGTCCATACAAACAAAGGAACTTCAGTGACATAGCAACCAGCTTTTGAGTATCACTTTAACCTATGGTACTCCCTTATTTCGCTTCTATTTACAAGGAAGCAAGCAATAAGACTATTTCTGTTATTTTTTTCTGATTAGCATGAAGTAAATAGAAGTTTAAGCTTTTTTAGGATAAGTTGTGGTAGAGATGTAGAGAAGGTCATGTGAATGATAAACATCAGATTTTTTTTTTGGATTCAGGGGGACCCAAACCTGTGTTTCCGGTAAAATCTCGGTATAGATTTTTTGGATGGAATACAATACCTTTTCTATACACTAGAGAAGGTGCACTACGTGTAGAGAAAGTAAACATTTACTAATGCTTTAGCCAAAATTATTATTTCCGTTAGACGATTTCTGCTAATGTTTATGTTTTTATTATTTGAATTAATAGAAGAATAAGCTTTTGTAAGAATAGTTCGTTATATATATATATATATATGTGTGTGTGTGTGTATGTGTGTGTAAAAGAAAGTCATGTTAGTTACACTATTTATAACTCAAGAACAGCTGAACCGATTTGGCTGAAAATCGGTGGGGAGGTAGCTGAGAACCAGGAGACGCACATAGGATACTTTTTATCCCGTTTCCGTGGGTCGTGACAAAACGTGGTATAACAAAACGTAACAGACAGAAAAACAAATTGTTGTCTATGGTGTTTGTTTCGAGTTTCTATTAGCTTATTGTGCCGATATTATCATTAACAATGCCGCGACCAAGACAATCGAATCTTTCCCGAAAAAGACGTAATGCAATTAAGATTCGAAACATTGCGAATGAAATTGCACATGAAGAGCAACTATCCAATTACATTTTGAAACTCCTTGGATGTGCCTGGCTTACCACAGCACAATTTACTACTAAAGGTTGGCTCCGTAGTAATCAAGCTTCGGAACATAAACCAACCAAAACTGTGCAACGGAACGCGTTTGATGGTAAGTAAATTGATGAACAATGTGATTTACGGGACGATACTCAAAGGAAAATTCAAAGGTGAGGAAGTTCTCATTCCGAGGATCCCGAGGATCCCAACCGATTTGCCCTTTGAGTTTAAACGACTTCAATTTCCGATCCGTCTTGCATTCGCCATGACCATTAACAAATCACAAGGCCAATCCTTGAAAGTTTGTGGTCTGAATCTAGAAAATCCATGTTTTTCCAATGGTCAATTATATGTGGCAGGTTCACGGGTCGGAAGACCATCTGCGATATTTGTCCTTGCGCCTGATAATAAAACAAGAAATGTCGTCTATCACAAGATGCTTCACATGCACCAAAATACACGGCCAATAAATAGTCATTAAAATACTTGATTTTTTGTATTTATATTTATTATCCTAATAAAGAATTGAACTTAATAAAATCCAACATCTGCTCATTTATTGCTTCTAAGGCGTAAGAAAGTTCGCCGGGTCAGCTAGTAGTATAGATATAGATAGTTCTATGATTGGAACACATTAGATATTTTTAGCAACGAATGCTCTCGTATAACTATACCATTACAATTGAACAAGCTAATAATTGCAATTTAAATAACATTGAATGTGTAGTTAAAATTTATTGGAATAGCTATTAACAATGTACCAACTCCCTGGGCGCTGTAGAACGTAACAATAACGTATTTATGATTCCGCATTGATTGTATTTTACTCGCTATAGTAAAATATAGCCATTTATTTTTACTTTCTCTACATATACTATGTACATTGTATAGAGGAAGTATTGTATACTCCACCCAAAAATCTGTCACGGGATCGGCGTCTCGTACCTGCAGAGTCCTCAGCTCCGGCGTTGATGTAGGTTCCACTCCTTAACTCCTAATTACACTTAACTCAGGGGTTTGTGGGTGAGGCTAATATATTAAAAACACTGCATAATCCCTTACGACATGAATTTGTTTGTATTATAGATTTAAACGGGCGGCTAGATTGTTGCTTAGAAATGTATTATAAATAAATGCAATCCCACCACGAAATTATTAATGAGGAGTTAATTATTAATCTAACCCTCTGCACATCGCTCCCCCAACACGTGCACCCAACTCAATGTGAACTCAAGCTAAAGCGAGTTAGTAATTCAGAGTAAAGGTATAGAGTAACAACATAAGAGATCTGCCTTGCCTTAAATACCAATCCTGGGTGACGCTAACTTTCGCGCCAAAAAATATAACAGCATCTCTTACTGGTTCTTGGTTAGCATCACCTTCTTTTTTCATTTCATTTTTAGTTTGTCTAAAAGCACTATACAGGCATTGACAACATCTGTTGAAAGCAGTATATTAACCTTGTCATAATAAATTACAAACTAAGATTACAAAATTTATCATTAAAATATTCATGTACAGAATAAAAAGGATGTTTGACTAGCCATGTATATATCCTGGACTTAAAATTCTGCATATTTAAACATTTAACTCTATCAGGCAAGTTATTATACAATTTAATACCTAAGTACTTATAACTATTCTGAGATTTTGTTAACCGATAATGTGGAATGTTTACATTGGACCTGTATCTAGTACTATAACTATGAATATCCATCCTCAAAATATGTCTATAACGGGAGGCATGTATGAGAATAAATTGTGCCATGTTCTGACGTCATAGCGTTCACATGACGCGTTTGGGAATACCTAGTAGTTCCTTCTCACTTTAACATTATGCTTTCTTTGTCTGTTTTTCCGACTCCTTGTGCTATCTGGAAGACAAGTTACTATTCCTGTCTCACTTCTTTATATGTCTGTTACTTTCTATCATTCATCTTTTAGCCTAAACCCTGTGCTCATTAGCAGGTGGTGTTTGGTGAGCCTGGAATTAAGCCAGCCCGCCTCGTCTAATTACCTCAGTTACAACTTTCATTTATGCATATTTCTATTCTGGAATATTTACAATTATTTTCTCTGGCTTTCTATAAGCTAATGATATTATGCATGTTTTCTCTTTTTATATAATTTGTGAGAATGTGGTATGTGATCCTACAAACGCGATACCGAGATTTCACCGGAGATACATGGTTTAGGGCTCCCTGAATCCCCCCCAAAATTTATGTGATCCATTCACATGACTTTCTGTATATCTCCGTAACAAATTATTGTTAATAAGCTCATTCTTCTATCTATTTAATGCTAAAACATTAGCAGAAACGGTTTTATTGCTCCATTCCTTTATAAGTAGAAGGGAAACGAGGAAATACACTAGACTAAACCGAGGGTCAAATGTTTTAAAATGTGGTTGCTATGGGATTGAAATCCGTTTCTTTGCGTGGCCAAGTATTGACATATTCCCGTATGAAAGTAGTTCAAGCATTTTAAAACTCAAATCAATAACAAGGAATATCTTGAAAACAACCAACTCCACGAAAAAATGTATATGGCATAATTGTGTGTTTTATTCATTTGAATTAAATTTAAAAGTATGTTTCTAGTGAAATCTCGGTATCTAATTTTTGGGTTTAATACTAATACTTCTCTATACACTATGCATACTACGTATAGAGAAAGTAAGCAGCGTTTTTAGTAAAGGGTCCGCACGCGCGTGTGTGTGTGTGCCTGTGGACAGCATAGGTCAAAAACGAAAAGACTGTCAAATACCAAACTTGGAATTTAAGTTTGGTATCTTCCAAAATTGAGTCACGAAGGTTTTGAGGAAAATCACCTCTCCTCAAACTACCCTTTACATGGAAATTTTCTCAAAAATGGCTCTAACGATTGATTAAACTACCACATATTAAATCTATTTCAATCGCTTATAAAATCTATATATTGAATTTTCTGGGAATAACTTCTGAAGACCTCATTATTATGGATGAATTTTGCCGACTTTTGCATAACTAGTAAACTGTAAGAGATAGACAAAAAGTTACTAGACAAAACATGTAGATCTCGTCAAAACACACAATTTATGTCCTTTAGGTTTTTGTTGTGGAAGTGACCGTTTCCAAGATATTCCTTGTTATTGTTTTCAATTGCAAAGTACGTATACTTTTCTCAGGCAGGAAGTGTCCGTTTTTCTTTTTTTCTACTTCTGGTCAAGCAAAGTAGCGATTTTCAGCTTTTAAAACATTTGACTATAACTTTAGCCTTATGTATTGCCTTAGTTCCCTTCTACTTATAAAGAACTGAGCAATAAGAATCTTTTGTAAGAAGTCTATTGTAGAGCAGCCAGAAAAAGTCATGTGAGTGTAACACGTGAGGTTTTAAACAACAATTTTGAAACGACACAATTCTACATTTAGGGATACAGCGCTCACAACGTAAATTGGAGAGAATGAACTTGAAATCTGGTCTTGAACGAATTGCATTGTCTGATCTCTTCATACGAGATTTTATCGCATTCTAGGAACATAAATTTCTCAGCAAATCTGATCAGCGCCTACGCCAACCTTGGTATCCAACAGTTCATCGCAGCGCCGGCAGAGGGAGCCATAAGTCTGATAAAGAAATGTTACCTCTCTGCAAACAAAACATTTGACGACAAAGTTAAAATGACCATAAACATTTTAAAATTCTTGGTATTACGTAGGCTTTCCTTATGTGAGAAGACCATTTTGCTTATAGCAGCCAAAAACAGATGTGTTCCATTCACATGACTTTCTCTACTTCTTTCTAACAATTATTGTTAAAAAACGTATTACTTTCTCTATACGAACTATGTACGAACTATGTACTAGTGTATAGAGAAGGTATTGCACTCCACCCAAAAATTCGATACCGAGATTTCACCTAAAATATGTTTTAAGATCCCCTATATCCAAATAAAAGTGTTTTCAGAAAAAGGTCAGTGTGTGTGTGTACGTGTGTTTATGTGACTGTGAACACGAAAACTCAAAAACGAAAAGTCGGTAAAATACCAATCTTGGTATTAAAGTTTATTATTTTCCAGGGATGCAACACGAAGATTTTGCAAAAAATTACCCCATTCCAGCCTACCCTTTACATGGAACTTTTTTCGAAAATTTAGAAAAATTTAAAAATGGCTCTAACGATTTTGATTAAAATATCGTATATAAAAGATATTTACCTGACAAATAAAATGTATATCTTGAATTTTCTGGTAATAGACTCTGAAGACTACTTTATTCTGGATACATTTTACGGAGTTTTCATAATTGCTAAACCGTAAGAAATTAATATAAACTTACAACACAAAAAATGTAGAGCACATTAAAACACACACTTTATGTTATATAACTTTTTTTTTCGAGGAGTTGATCATTTTTGAGATATTCGTTGCTTTTGGTTTCAGTTTTGAAAAACTTGTACTTTTCTCATACAGAAATTTGTCACTGGTGTCCATACAACTCGTGTCCAAACTTCAGTCACCTAGTAACCAGCTTTTGACTATCACTTCAACCTATGGTACTCCCTTATTTCGTTTCTACTTACAAGGAAGCAAGTAAAAAGACTATTTCTGCTAATTTTTTCTCGATTAGCTTGAAGTAAATGAAGGATAAGCTTATTAACAATAATTTGTTACACAGAAGTAGAGGAAGTCATGTGAACACATCGGATTTTTTTAATCTCCTTCATACTTACCGTGATAAACATTAGCAGAAATGCTCTTATTACTCCCTTCCTTGTAAGTAGGAGGCAAATAAGGGCATAAAGTAGGCTGAAACTCTAAAAGCTGGTTGCTATGCGATTAAAATCCGTCTCTCTCCATGGTCAGGAGTTCTCAAATTCCAATGTGATAAAAATTTTGCTATTTTAAAATTAAAACCAATAAAAAAGAATATCTCGGAAATGGTCAACTGCATGAAGAAAATGTATATGACATAAATTGTCTTTAACGAGATTTTGACCTTTACTTTTTCTATAGTTTAGAGTTTTTTTAAAAAAAATGTTATAAGAGAGTATTACAAAAAAGTATTTTACCATACGTTATAATAGTTATGTAAGATTAAGCTATGAGAAAAAATTGTAAAAGATAATAGCAGATATACAACAATAAAGTTTATAACAATAAAAGAGGGGAAAACTACAAAAATAAAGCGATTTATAAACTATAATATATTTTACGTTCTGTTCGAAGCATGCAAATGATTTTGAAAAATGGATACTAGGTTCGGCTAACAAGTCCTGTGCCTCTCAATGCAAACAGCATTTAAAAAACTTTTTTTCTGCTTCATTTCTCAACATAATCTCCAGAAAGTCATTTGTCATATCGGTGTTCTAATTTAATTAAACCATCTCTGTAGTGCGATTTATCAAGGTCCTCAAAATAGCTGTTCACCGCATCAATGACCTCCTCGTTGCTGTAAAATCATCGTCCTCCAAGAACCTTTTTGAGGTTTAGGATCAGGTGGTAGTCACTGGGTGCTAGATCTGGCGAATAGGATGGATGTTCAAGCAATTTAAACTTTTATTCGCTCATTTTTCTCATTGCTGTGACTGAACGATGGGCCCGAGAATTTTTTAGCCAAATGAGATATTTTTGTTTTCACCTCATCACACAAACGTTGCATAGTAGTCAAAAGTGATTGTTTTACCTCTTCCAAGTAATCAATAAAACTAATTACATGTGCAAGAAAACACTCGCCATAACCTTGTTAGTTGACTAAATTGACTTTGCCTTTTTTGGAATTGGTTCACTTGGCGCAATCCACTGTTTCGACTATTATGTACTTCCTGGAGTGTAGTGATGTATCCAAGTTTCATCCATGGTAATAAGCCGTCTCAAAAATTCACTGGGATTTTTACGGAAGAGCTGCACATTCTTAAGAGAAACAGCTTTTCTTTCCAACTTTCAATCAGGTGTCAACAAACGGTGCACCCATTTTGTACAGACCTTGTGAAAGCCCAAAAATATTACTTAAAATATTACCTGCACATTCTTTTGATATGTTTACAGCCTCTGTTATCCCAAACACCTTTAATCTGCGATCTTCCAGTACTAAACAATGATCTCTGGAGTTGTCACTTCTACAGGACGTCCAGAGCAAGGCTCATCACTAGCGCCCGTACGTCCCATTTTAAACTCTGCAACCCACCTTTTAATCATTGAATATGAAGAGGCAGAGTCTTTCAATGTACTGTCTATTTACTCCTTGATTTCTTTAGGCGTTAAGTCTTTCAAATGGAAGTATTTAATCACTGCTCGTTTTTTCATATCCTCCATTTTCGTGAAAACTCTAAAGTTGTTTTGTTTAAAATGTAGGAAAACTAAACAAGCTATTAACCTGTTACTATGGATACAAGCTAGTCTACAATTAAACTATGTATACGAGGCTAGTCTAACTGGCCAGCTGGCGCCATATTTGTGTGAGGACCGACTTCAGTATGAAAACAAAACATTTTCTGGCAAGTTAAAACGACGTAAATATTTTAAAATTCTTGGTATTGAAATAGGTCTTCCTTGCGTGGGAGGACCATTTCGCTTATATCAGCAAAAAATCAGGTGCGTTCTATTCACATAATTTTCTCTACATCTTTCTATCAGATTATTGTTAAAAAACTTATATTTCTATCTCCGTTATGCTTATTGAGATAAGCATTACCATAAATTATTACTTGCTTCCTTATAAGTATAAGGAAAATAAGGCTAAATCTTTTAAAAGTTGCTTACTATGTGTTAAAATCCGTCTCTCTGCATGACCAGGAGTTTATAAATTCCAATATGATAACAAATTGACTATTTTAAAATTAAAACCAATAACGAATATCTAAGAAATGGTCAACTGCATGAAGAAAATGTATATGACATAAATTGTGTTTTAAGCATATTTACATTTTTAGTTTCTCTATACATAAGGTATTCTATTCCACCCAAAAATTACCGAGATTTCTATATATAGGTCCACTGAGTCCAAAAAAAGAAGAATCTTTGTACGTGTCTCTGGACAGCATAGCTCAAAAACTAAAAAACCATTGAATATTAAACTTGGTAATTAAGTTTATCTTTCAAGAATGCGACAGGATGATTTTCAATACAGTGTACTGTTTACATGGGAAAATGTTTGAAAGTTTTGTGTTTACCAATAATGGCTCTAGCGGTTTTGATTAAAATACCGCGTATTATACTTCTCTACACACAAATAAAATTTATATGTTGAATTTTCTGGGAATAGCTTCGGTAGACCTCTTTATTCTGGATAAATTTTGCCGAATTTTGCTTAACTGCTAAACCGTAAAAGCTAGACAAGGACTTACTTCACAAAAAATGCAGATCTCGTTAAAACCCAGAACTCAAACACATCCGAACTGTTGCGCAGTGTTTTTCCACGAAAACATAACTCTCAGCTGCTGTACATAAGGTCACGGTGCTGACTTGTTTGTCTCTGCTCTGATATTGCAGTATTGAGCTGACGGTGATGTTGGGTGGCTAAGTTATTACCAGTATGATTTATTGTTTTGTCCTGTAGTTAGTTACAAAGTGTATTTTGCCTCAGCATTTGTTTATGACTGAACAGCATGTATTTATGATTCGTACACAATGGCGAATTGACCAACATGTAATATGTTTCACGGCAAGGCTTAGTTCCACCTTCATGGATATTTGTGTACACAAATTTCATATTGTTCATGAAATACACCTTCATGACGGAAAAAAAAAAAAGTGTATGGTGCGCCATTAATGGAGAAAGAGTTAAAGGCCAAATTTCTTTCGAGTCAACAGTTGACTATGTGAATACAATTCCCCCTGTTTTACTTTCTCTACACGCACTATGTACATAGTGTATAGAGTACGTACCGTGTTGAATCCAAGAATCCAATACTGAGATTTCACCGGAAATAAACGTTTTAGGGTCCCCTGTATTCCAAAAAATTATGTTTAGAAAAAGGTCCATGTGTCCGTTTATCTGTGAACACGATAACTCAAAAACAAAAGGTCCGTAAAATACAAAACTTGGTATCTAAGTTTACTATCTTACAGGGTTGCGACATGAAGATTTTGATAAAAATCCGTCCACCTCAAACTACCCTGTACATGGAAAAAATTACGAAAATGTTTATTTTCTTAAAAATGGGCCTAACGATTTTGATTAAAATATCGTATATGAAAATATTTTTATGGAAATAAATGTATATCTTAAATTTTCTGGGAATAGCCTCTAAAGATAGCCTCTTTATAGATAAACTGGTTAACTGTAATAGATAGACAAAAACTTACCACACAAAAATTGTAGATCTCGTCAAAACACACAATTTAAGTTATATACTTTTTTTTCGTGGAATTGATCATTTCTGAGATAATCCTTGTTATTTGTTTCGGATCTAAACTAATTTAACTTTTCCCACGGAAAGCTGTAAATTCATGGCATGCATAGAAACGAATTTCATCCACATGGCAACCGGCTTTTGAAATATTTGACAATCACTCTAGCCTAGTGTATTCCCTTATTTACCTTCTACTTACAAGGAAGCAAGTAATAAGACTAATTTTTATCTCAATTGTCATGAAGTAAATAGAAGAATAAGCTTTTTAACAATAATTTGTTACAGAGATGTAGAGAAAGTAATGTCAATGAAACACATAGTAGGGCTAAATCTTTTAAAGACACCACTCTGTGCGGGAGTTGGATTTTCACCAACTAGAAACCTCTACTGCCCGTCATATATGGTTACGTCTCTCGGAGTTGCTGGAGGCATTTCTGCGAGAGACGATGGTGTTCAGTTTTGCTGTTTAATTACTTGCTTTGGAGTTATCTTCAGTTTGAGTTTTGTGTACTGTCATTGTCATCTTTTTTCTTCAGAACGGCCCTAATAAATGTTGCAGTAGATCTCCAGGTACTTTCTTTCTCCAATATGAGATTTGGTATTGGAGGGTGATACGTGGTCAGCGCCTCGAAGTCCTCCCGACCGGTTAATGCGGTCAAGTAGCTCCTCAATTGCCCCCCCCCCCAGGGACGTCACTGGGATGAGTGCACCCAGGTCCAGGTCTCCCAGCGGGGAAAAATCCCCACGCCGGTACCGGGAATCGAACCCAGTTCTCCCGCTTGGCAAGCAGCTGCGCTACCACCGCGCTAAGGAGACGACGATAATTAGAGTCAGACTGAAATATTCAATGTCATAGCCGGGATTTGAACCACGGTTCTCACGGTCTCTAGCCGTGTGTAGGACAGGAGTTGGATAGGTAGAGTCAGACTGAAAAATTCAATGCAATAACCGGGATTTGAACCACGGTTCTCCCGGTCTCTAGCCGTGTATAGGACAGGAGTTGGATAGGTAGAGTCAGACTGAAAAATTCAATGTCATAGCCGGGATTTGAACTACGGACCTTCCGGTCTCTAGCTGGGTGTAGGACAGGAGTTGGATAGGTAGAGCCAGACTGAAAAATTCAATGCCATAGCCGGGATTTGAACCAGGATCTCACGGTCTCTAGCCGTGTGTAGGACAGGAGTTGGATAGGTAGAGTCAGACTGAAAAATTCAATGCCATAGCCGGGATTTGAACCACGGATCTTCCGGTCTCTAGCCGTGTGTAGGACAGGTGTTGGATAGGTAGAGTCAGACTGAAAAATTCAGTGCCATAGCCGGGATTTGAACCAGGATCTCACGGCCTCTCGCCAGTTGGTCTTCCTCTGAGCTACCATGGCAACATGCCGACATTACATTTCTTAAATTAAATTATAAAGTTGTTATTAGTATATTAGAAGTGTTTGTCCGAGTTTTTTCCAAAAGGTTACAGCTTTGTGACCAATAGTTAAAGGACAGTTATTGACGATCGCAACAAAAAGCGGAGAGTTAATGAAACATAACTTGCTGTTAAACCTGGACTGGGAAAACAGTTGCTTTCGGTCTGAAAGGGTATACACCTCAGAGAAATTAATGATTTCATGTTGCGTATTCACAAGGGAAAGAGAAAGTTTAGTCTAGCACAAATACGCATTATATAAACAAACCTCAATCGGGAAATTTGTTTCCTTGGTTAAACAGAATGATTCAAAAATACTTTCACAACGTTAGGGGATGGATTCCTAACATAGAAACAAGAAAACGTGTTCATATAAACATATGATCTGAAACGCTTTCCGGGTTCAAACTAATAGCTTCATTTATTTATGCACTCATTCACAGAAGGCTTTGACCCATTTTATCCTGCAGAGTTGGTCTTGTGTTGCCATGGCTACCTGTTAATATTTATCAGATGTGTAATACATTCCCCCAGCATGCCTTACAAGTGTTGTCTACAGGAACTTCATTCGGAACATTGGGCCACGCCGTGACCAAGTGGTTAGCCCACTCGCCTCTCACCTAGACGACGTGTGTTTGATCCCAAGCGACAGCATGTGAGATTTGTGGCGAACAAAGCGGCACAGGGGCGGGTTTTCTCCGGGTTCTCCAGTTTCCCCCGCCATCGCATTCCACCGGTGTTCCATCTTCATTCCATGTATCACCAGTGTTATCGCCTGTGGCGCCATAAGTAGTAAAAGCGGGCGTTAAATTACCAAAGAAATTCAGAACACTCTCCCAAACTTATTAGAAAATATGCCTCTGTAAATAAGAAGAAACATGTGGTTTATGCATGATGCTGTGGTACATTTTATTCTCATTGTTCGAGAAGCTCTGGCCAGTATCTAGCATGACAAATGGATAGGTAGAGGAGGACCATTTCCATGGCCTCCACTTTCTCCCGACCTCAATATTTTGGAGTTTTATCTTTGGGGGCATGTCAAACCACTGGTTTATGCATGATGATGTGGTACATTTTAGTCTAATTGTTCGAGAAGCTAAGCCAGTATCTAGCATGACAAATGGATAGGTAGAGGAGGACCATTTCCATGGACTCCACCTTCTCCCGAACTCAATATTTTGGAGTTTTATCCTTTGGGGACATGTCAAACCACTGGTTTATGCAGCAAGCATCCTAGATGAACAAACTCTTAATCTGCGTGTCCTGTAAGTCTGCATAACCATACGACACCGACTGGGAGTATTTGGCATTTCATACTTCGAAGAGTGCAAGAAGAGGATATTTGGATCATTTGCTATTAAAGGTATTTGAATGGAACACCTCCTAACAAGCTGACAACGTCAAAAATATAATAAAATTTCACTTTAAGATGTTTTGATTAGTAGAATTTTGAACCTCAATAATTCGAGAACGAAGGGTTTGATGCATGTGTTTATATGAACATTTTTTTCTTATTTTTATGCAAGGAGGCTGTCCCGAAACTTTGTAAAACTATTTTTGAATCACTATATAATTCACAACTTGGAATCCTTAACTTGGTTTCTACTCAGAGAGGTTGGAGTAACAAGTATGGTGCTAACAGTGGTTAAGTTTGAGTTAATTGAAGGCAATGCTTTTACTTTAACAATGAGACGTGTGTTGTCTTTACGAATATTTATATTAATGTTTGTTGCTGTGTTATGTGATTTTGTATTTTATATTGTTTATATTCATTTTATTTACATTTGATTAACAATTACGTAAGTTTCTAACTGTCCTCTGAAAGCGGATACAGATTTCGTTTCTTTTGTTTATTGCATCATGATTTATCCTTATATTTTATTCTCCTTGGAAAATTCTGTGCGCAAACTTTTAGGCTGACTTTAAATTAGACCTGGCAAACATTAATCCAAATTGTGAACACAGTTCGCCACCTCCCTCCTTGCCTGTGGTGGACGGACTCGGTTTTAGTCACGCTGATACAGCAACTCCACACCTAAACAGGTCGCTGTGCTTTGGAGATCACTAAGGGAGGGGAAGTAGGAGAAGGGCTTCACACTTTGGGAGTAATGTTCGCCAGGCCTGTTCTCCAGCAGCGGTGAGCTCGGTATTTAGTCACGCTGATACACCAACTCCACACCTAAACCAGCCGCTGTGCTTTGGAGAGCACTAAGGGAGGGGAAGTAGGAGAAGGACTTGACACTTTGGGAGTAATGTTCGCCAGGCCTGTTCTCTAGCATTGACGGGCTCGATATTTAGTCAAGTTGATACAGCAACTCCACACCTAAACCAGCCGCTGTGCTTTGGAGGTCACTAAGGGAGGGGAAGTAGGAGAAGGGCTTCACACTTTGGGAGTAATGTTCGCCAGGCCTTTTCTCTAGCATCGACGGGCTCGATATTTAGTCAAGTTGATACAGCAACTCCACACCTAAACCAGCCGCTGTGCTTTGGAGGTAACTAAGGGAGGGGAAGTAGGAGAAGGGCTTCACAATTTGGGAGTAATGTTCGCCAGGCCTGTTCTCTAGCATTGACGGGCTCGTTATTTAGTCAAGCTGATACAGCAACTCCACACCTAAACAGGTCGCTGTGCTTTGGCGAGGCAAGAGAAGGGCCTTCACACTTTGGGAGTAATGTTCGCCAGGCCTGTTCTCTAGCAGTGGCGGGCTCGATATTTAGTCAAGCTGATACAGCAACTCCACACCTAAATAGGTTGCTGTGCTTTAGAGGTCACTAAGGGAGGGGAAGTAGGAGAAGGGCTTCACACTTTGGGAGTAATGTTCGCCAGGCCTGATCTCTAGCATTGACGGGCTCAGCATTTAGTCAAGCTGATACAGCAACTCCACACCTAAACAGGTCGCTGTGCTTTGGCGAATCAAGAGAAGGATCTTCACACTTTGGGAGCAATATTCGCTAGGTTTGTTTTCTAACGGTGGCGGGCCCGGCATTTAGACAGGGTACTGCGGCAACTCCACAGCTAAACTTTGGCGGTCGCTAAGGGAGGGAAACTAGTAGAAGGGCTTCACACCACTTTGGGAGTAATGTTCGCCAGGCCTGTTCTCTAGCAGCGGCGAGCTCGATATTTAGTCACGCTGATACAGCAACTCCACACCTAAACAGGTCGCTGTGCTTTGGAGGTCACTAAGAGAGAGGAAATAGGAGAAGAGCTTCACTATTTGGGAGTAATATTCGCTAGGTTTGTTTTCTAACGGTGGCGGGCCCGATATTTAGTCACGCTGATACAGCAACTCCACACCTAAACAGGTCGCAGTGCTTTGGCGAAGCAAGAGAAGGGCCTTCACACTTTGGGAGTAATGTTCGCCAGGCCTGTTCTCTAGCAGCGGCGAGCTCGGTATTTAGTCACGCTGATACACCAACTCCACACCTAAACAGATAGCTGTGCTTTGGAGGTCACTAAGGGAGAGGAAATAGGAGAAGAGCTTCACTCTTTGGGAGTAATATTCGCTAGGTTTGTTTTCTAACGGTGGCGGTGGCGCCCGGTATTTAGTCACGCTGATACAGCAACTCCACACCTAAACAGGTCGCAGTGCTTTGGCGAAGCAAGAGAAGGGCCTTCACACTTTGGGAGTAATGTTCGCCAGGCCTGTTCTCTAGCAGCGGCGAGCTCGGTATTTAGTCACGCTGATACACCAACTCCACACATAAACAGGTCGCTATGCTTTGGTAAAGCAAGAGAAGGACCTTCACACTTTGGGAGTAATGTTCGCCAGGCCTGTTCTCTAGCAGCGGCAGGCTCGGTATTTAGTCAAACTGATACAGCAACTCCACACCTAAACAGGTCGCTATGCTTTGGTAAAGCAAGAGAAGGACCTTCACACTTTGGGAGTAATGTTCGCCAGGCCTGTTCTCTAGCAGCGGCAGGCTCGGTATTTAGTCAAACTGATACAGCAACTCCACACCTAAACAGGTCGCTATGCTTTGGTAAAGCAAGAGAAGAGCTTTTCACACTTTGGGAGTAATGTTCGCTAGGTTTGTTTTCTAACGGTTGTGGGCTCGGTATTTAGACAGGGTACTGCGGCAACTCCACAGTGTGTATGTGTGTGAACAGGATAACTCAAAAACCAAAAATTGGTTAAGTACAAAACTTGGTATTAAATTTTAGTATCTACAGGAATGCGACAGGAATATTTTGAGGAAAATGTCCCTATCGCAAACTAGCTTTTAAATGGAAACACCTTTCGAAAATGTTGATGTTTTCAAAAATGGCTGTAACAATTTTGATTAAAACTCTGTATATCTACCCACATTGCAAATATAATTTATATTTTAAACTTTCTGCGAATAGCCTCTGAAGACATTTTTATTCTGGATGAACTTTGCCTAAATGGTAAAATGTAACAAATAGACAAAAACCTACCACGCAGATACTGTAGATGTCGTTAAAATACACAATTTTCACAAACACATTTTCCGTAAGATTGTCCATTTCCGAGATATTCCTCGTTATTGACTTCATAAGGGAACTTGTCAAAGAAACGGATGTGCTGAAATGATCTTAAGTAGAGGTTAGTTACCCGATGTTAATTTTCTTCAGTATAACGGAAAATCTCTGAAAAAGAAAACTTAATCCGAAAAATTTTCCCTAACCGATATTCGATTTCTCGTCCTCATAATGGCAATGTATACACGCTATCCCCACACCACGGGGTGGGCAATATGTTAATGTCTAAGCCTGTTCCATGTTTCTGCCGCCTATACCAAACACGCGTAAACAATCTACCATCGATTTTCATTAACGGTTGTAAACAAGCGCAAACAAAGGATATTTCATATCGTTGATTGTCATTCATATTAACAATGCAGTTGATAAATATGCTGACAATATGAAAAGGAATAATAGTGGTAATGGTATGTAACTGCATAATATATTCCAAAGTGCTATACATTTCACTATTGTTCATACAACATTGAAGTGATTCAATAATAATCAGTGTTAAGGATTAAGACGTAAAATTTTACTTTTTCTACACGTACTATGTACATAGTGTATAGAGAAGGTATTGCACTCAACCCAAAAATTCGATACCGAGTTTTCACCGGAAATAAATACTTTAGGGTTCCCAGTATCCAAAATAGCATTTTCAGGAAAAGCTCCGCGCGCGCGTGTGTGTGTCTGGGTGTCTGTGAACACGATAACTCGAAAACGAAAAGTCGCTAAAAAACCAAACTTGGTATTTAAGTTTAATTTCTTCCAGGGATGCGGCAAGAACATTTTCAGAAAAATTCCTCCACCCTAAACTACCTTTTACATCGAAATTTTTCGAAAATTTTGATTTTTTCAAAATTATCTTACATTAAAAATATTTACCTCAAAAATAACATGTATAACTTGAATTTTCTGGGAATAGCCTCTGAAGAGGCTTTATTCTGGATGAATTTTACGGAAATTTGCATAACTGCTAAACCATAAGAGACGGACAAAAAAAATACCATACAAAAATGTAGAGCCCGTTAAAATTCACAATTTCTGTTATACAATTTTTTTCTTGAAAATGATGGTTTTTAAGATGTTCCTTGTTTTTGATTTCAGCTTGGAAAAACTTATACTATTCTCATACAAGAATTTGTCGACTCTTGTCCATACAAACAAAGGACCTTCAGTTACAAAGCAACCAGCTTTTGACTGTCACTTTAACCTATGGAAGGACGCAAGTAATAACACTATTTCTGCCAATTTTTCTAGATTAGCATGAAGTGAATAGAAGCACAAGCTTTTAAACAATAATTTGTTGCAGTGATGTACAGAAAGTCATGCAAATGGAACACATCGTATTTTTTTAACAAACTTATTCCTTTATCTACTTCATGCTAATCGAGTTAGACATTAACAGGAATGCTTCCTTATAAGTAGAACGGAAATAAGGGAATACACTAGATTAAAGCGACAGTCACGTGTTTTGAAATGTGGTTGCTATGGGATTGAAATCCATTTCTTTGCATTTTCAGGAGCTGACAATTTCTCGTATGTGTAAAGTTTTAAAGTATTTTAAAACTGAAACTAATAACAAGGAATATCTAAAAAATGGTCAACCCAACGAAAAATATCTTATTTGTTACACTCACATAGCTCTCTCTAGCTACTCACAAAAGATAATTCTTTTTTAAACACTATAATGATCGAGATAAACATTAGCAGAATTTTATTACCTAGTTCCTTATAAGTACAATGGAACTAAGTTCATTTGTTTGAATGGACAGGAGTTGACAAATTCCCTATTGAGAAAAGTATAAGTTTTTCATGGTTAAGACCAAAAACAAGGAATATCTCAAAATGTATCCACGAAAAAATGTATACAACATAAATTGTGTGTTTTAACGTGCTGTATATTTTCTGTGTGATAAGCTTTTGTCCATCTCTTACGGTTTAGCAGTTATGCAAAATTCCGTAAAAATCATACAGAATAAAGTGGTCTTCAGAATCTATTCACAGAAAATTCGTGATATACACTTTATTTGTCAGGTCAATAAAAATCAAAATCGTTAGAGCCATTTTTGAGAAAATCTAAATTTTCCAAAAAAATTCCATGTAAAGGGTAGTTCGGGTGGGGAATTTTCTTGAAAATCTTCGTGTCGCATCTTTGGAAGATACCAAAGCTAACGGTCTTTTCGTTTTTGAGCTGTGCTGCACACAGACACACACACAGACACACACACACACACACACACACACACACACACACTCACACTCACACTCAGACAGACAGACAGACACACACGGACATTTTTCTAAAAATGTTCTTTTTTTATTCATGGGGTCTCTAAAAATGCATTTCCGGTGTAATCTCGGTATTGAATTTTTGGATGCAATATAATACCTTCTCTGTACACTATGTACACAATACGTGTAGAGAAAGTAAAAAACTAAGCCTGACTACCAAATAAAACCTTTAAAATGGTGATCACAAATACAAGATCAATCAGTCACACTGTTTCATTCGAGAGGCCCAAGTTATGCATAGTAACTAAAAAATCTGATGTGTTCCATTCACATGACGTTCTCTGCCTCTCTGCAACAAATTATTGTTAAAAAGCTTCTATTTACTTCATATTAATCGAGAAAAAAATTGGCACAAATAGTCTTATTACTTGCTTCTAAGCAGAAGGGAAATAAAGGAGCACTATATGCTAAACTAGTAAACAAAAGCTGGTTGCTATGTGACTGAAGCTTCTTTGTTTGTATGGACAGGAGTTGACAAATTGCTGTATCAGAAAAGTGTAAGTTTTTCATAGCTGAAAATAAAAAAAAAAAGGAATATGTTAAAAACGATCAACTCCACGAAAAAATGTATATAAGATAAATTGTGCGTTTTAAGGTGCTTTACATTGTTTGTGTTGTAAGTTTTTGTCCATCTCTTACGGTTTAGCAGTTATGCAAAATTCCGTAAAACTGACCCAGAATAAAGTAGTCTTCAGAGGCTATTCCCAGAAAATTCAAAATATACATTTTATTTTTCAGGTAAATATCTTTAATATACGATATTTTATTCAAAATCGTTAGAGCCATTTTTTAGAAAATCAAAATTTTCTAAAAAAAAACTTCTATGTAAAGGGTTATTTGGAGTGGGGGGATTTTTCTCAAAATCTTCCTGGAAGATACTAAACTTAAATACCAAGTTTGGTATTTTACCGACTTTCCGTTTTTGAGTTATCATATTCACAGACACACGGATACACACATACACACGGACCTTTTTCTGAAAATATTTTTTTTGATACTGGGGACCCTAAAACATATATTTCCGGTGAAAACTCTGTATCGAATTTTTTGGGGGAGTGCAATGCCTTCTCTATACACTATGTACATAGTACGTATAGAGAAAGTAAAAATGTAAAGAAATGGTGCTCCGAGCTCCAACCATTAGAACAATTGCGTCTATGATATTTAGAAGTATGGGATTATGGGTGTGTTAATATTCCTTTTCTGTTTTCCAAGTGCAGAGTAAGTGCATTTATGTTGAGGCGGTGGACGGAAAGTGGAACACTCACGTGTGAATAACCGCGATATGAGGAATCCTTGGCCAGAATGTGTTTGTGCCAGAATCACAACTCCTCCCTCCTAGTTTACGGGATATTCCGCCTGACCCTCACAAATAACGCATTGAGTATGCAGGCGTCGTATCCAATCTGCAGTTAGCCGAGCAAGCTGCGCCCTGGCGGGGGAAGGAGAAACCAAGCCGCTTCTCCAACAACCAAGAGTTAAGAAATGATACACAGCCTTCCCAACCACTAGGTTCTGCTGCTAAACAAAAGATAGACACGTATGTGACAATGTGGCTGGTTTTCTCTTTTTACTTTCTCAGAAAAAGGTCCGTGTTTATGTGAACACGATAACTCAAAAACGAAAAGTCGGTAAAATACCAAACTTGGTATTTAAGTTTAGTATTCTCAAGGGATGCGACACAAAGATTTTGAGAAAAATGGCTCTAACGATTTTGATTAAAATATTATATATTTAAGATATTTACCTGAAAAATAAAATGTATATTTTGAATTTTCTGGGAATAAATAGACTCTGAAGATGAATTTTGCGGAATTTTGCATAACTACTAAGCCGTAAGAGATGGACAAAAACTTAATAAAAAAAATGTAGAGCACATTAAAACATACATTTTCCTAGAGTTAATTGTTTTTGAGATATTCCTTGTTTTTGGTTTCAGCTATAAAAAACATACTTTTCTCATACAGGACTTTATGAACTCGTGTCCACACAAACAAAGGAACTTCAGTGACATAGCAACCAGCTTTTGACTATCACTTTAACCTATGGTGCTCCCTTATTTCGCTTCTACTTACAAGGAAGCAAGTAGTAAGACTATTTCTGCTAATTTTTTCTTGGTTAGCAGGAAGTAAATAGAAGCCTAAGCTTTGTAACAATAATTTATTGCAGAGTTGTAGAGAAAGTCATGTGAATGGAGCACATCAGATATTTTATTCATCTTCTGTCTACCTATAGGAAATTGAGAAAATATTATTTCTTTATTCATTATAAAATACATTTAAAACCAATCGAAAACAAAGTTACTTTAAGTAATACAAATAAGTTAATAAATATAACACTACATTAAACACTACATAAAAATCTGGTGTTCCATTCACATGACTTTCTCTAGCCGTTTTACTGCATTTCTTACTGAAGAGTATTCTTCTTTCCACTCGATGCTATTCTAGACAAGTACTAGCATAATGTTGTTATTTTCTCTACCGTACTATACATATTGTATAGAGATGATATTGTACTCCACCCAAAAATTCAATAGATTTCAACGGAAATAATAGAGTCTTCGTATAAAAAGAATAGGATGTGAATTGTATTGCACACAAAAATTCGATACCGAAATTTCACCGGAATTATAAAACAATTTGCTGTTCCATTCACATGACTTTCTCTACATCTCTGCAACAAATTGTTGTTAAAAAACTTGTTCTTCTATTTACTTCATACTAATCGAGAAAAATTTAGCAGAAACAGTCTTTATTACTTGCTTCCTAGTAAGTAGAAGCGAAATAAAGGAGTACAATAGGTTAAAGTGGTAGTCAAAAGCTTGTTGCTATGTGACTGAAGCTCCTTTGTTTTATTGGACAGGAGTTGACAAATTCCTGTATGAGAAAAGTATAAGTTTTCGAAGCTGAAACCAAAAACAATGAATATCTCAAAAGCGATCAACTCCACGAAAAACAATGTATGTAATATAAATTGTGTGTTTTAATGTGCTCTACATTTTTGGTGTGGTAAGTTTTTGTGCATGTTTTGCGGTTTAGAAGCTATGAAAAAATTCCGTAAAATCATCCAGAATAAAGTGGCCATCAGAGACTATGCCCAGAAAATTCAAGATATTCATTTTATTTGTCAAGTAAATATCTTAAATATACGGGATTTTAATCAAAATCGTTAGAGCCATTTTTAAGAAAATAATATTTTTTTGAATAAAATTCCATATAAAGGGGAGTTTGGGGTGGGGGAATAACTTGAAAATCTTCGTGTGGAATTCTTGGAAGATACCAAACTTAAATACCGAGTTTGGTTTTTAACATTCTTTTCATTTTCGAGCTATGCTGTCCACAGACGCACACATATACACACACGGATCTTTTTCCAATTTTTTTTTGTTTCAGGGGGACTCAAAACATGTATTTCCGGTGAAATATTGGTAAGGAACTTTTGAGTAGAATGCAATACCTTCTCTATACACTATGTACATAGTACGTGTAGATAAAGTAGAACGCATGTTTAGACAGAGGGCCGTGTGCGTGTGTGTGTGTGTGTGTGTGTGTGTGTGTGTGTGTGTGTATGTGAGAAAAATCCCACCACCCACAACTATGCTTTACATGGACAAATTTTCGAAATGTTTTGTTTTCTCAAAAATTACTCTTACGATTTTGATTAAAATACCGTTTATTAAAGATACTTACACGACAAATAAGGTGTACATCTTGAATTTTCTGGGAATAGCATCTAAATACCTGTTTATTCTGCACGAATTTTGAGAACTAGTAAATCATAAGCGATAGATAAGACCTTACTACACAGAACATGAACATCACAATAAAACACACAATTTGTCATATACATTTTAGTCCTTGCTTTAAAAAACTTATACTTTTCTCATACAGGAATTTGTCAGCTCCTGTCCATACAAAGGAACTTCAGTCACATAACAACCAGCTTTTGACTATCACTTTAACATTTGGTACCCCCTCATTTCGCTTCTACTTACAAGGAAGCACGTAATAAGGCTATTTGTGCTAATTTTTTCTCGATTAGCAAAGTAAATAGAAGCATGAGCTTTTTAACAATAATTAGTTGCAGAGAAAGTCATATGAATGGAACATATCAATTTTTTTCTTTCTTATTTATTTATTTTGTTATGTTTCATTCGTTTCTTCTCATGTTTGATTATTAAGTTACTCTTATTTATCTAAAGGGTTTTATCACTTCAACGGTATTAATTGACTCGACTTGTAAGGTCTATAGCATTGTCTTATAAAGATAGAAGAGATATGGATATAATAGTGAAAGATTTTCGCGATACAAAAATGTTAAAAGTTTGGACAGGAGCATCCGTTTACTTTTGAGAGCAAGAAAAGTGTGGTCCTAGGCCAAGAGCGACACACGAGACGTGTTATGTATGTTTTACACTCACATGACCTTCTCTACATCTCTCCAACAAATTATTGTTGCAAAACTTGTTCCTCTATTTACCTGAAGCTTATTAACTTAAACAGTAGTAGTGGTTCTAATATCTATTTCCTTGTAGTAGAAGAGAAAAAGGGAGCACACTAGACTAAAGTGATAGCCTTATTTTAAAATTCGGTTGCTATGTGACCGAAATTAGGTTCTATTTTCACGCCAGGTGTTGACAAATTCCCGTATGAAAAAGTTAAAGTTTTTTAAAATTGGTACTAATAACAAGTAATATCTCAGACATTTACAACTTTTTAAAAAATTGTATATGACAAAAATTGTGTATTTTACCTAGTTCTACATATTTTATCTATCTGTTGAGATGAGAAAGAAGAGAATTTCTAAAAAATTCAAAATATGCATTTTATTTATCAATAACATACACGCCTGATTACACATTCTGTGTTTGGTGGAGCGTGAATTTCGTCTGGGTTTTTCCCTTCATTGTCTGTGGCTCGGAGTTGCTAGGGTTTTAAATACCAGCTCCTTTTGTACCTAATGTCTTGTCTTGCCTTTTCCTTGCTGGATTCTTGATCTTTCGTATTTCAAATCGATTTTATTTCGAATTCCGTTTCCCTTTTAACTTTATTTAAGTAGTTTTGATTCGGTTTTTACCTTATTTAATTCCTTAAATTCCCTCTGTTTATTTGCGTTATTTTTCTTTCTTATTTATTTAATTTGTTATATTTCATTCGTTTCTTCTCATGTTTGATTATTAAGCTATTGTTATTTATCTAACGAGTTTCATCACTTCACAATACTAATTGACTGTAAGGTCTATAGCAGTTTCTTATAAAGAAAGAAAACACATAGTTATAATTGTAAAACATTTTCGCAATCTAAAAATGTTAAGTTTGGACAGGAGCTAACGTTTACTTTTGAGAGCAAGAAAAGTGTGGTCCTAGGCTGAGAGCGACAGACGAGACGTGTTATATGAGAAAAAAATCTGATGTTTTACACTTATAACTTTCTCTACACATCTGCAACAAATTATCGTTAAAAACTTTATTTTTCTATCTAATTGTGTATTTTAACTATCTCTACATCTTTTGTCCATCTGTTGTGGTCAGAAAGGAAAGGACTTTAGGGGCGATTCCTATAAAATTCAAGAATGCATTTTATTTGTCTTAATATATGGTATTTTAATAAAAAAATATTACAGTCATTTTTGAAGTTGCACCTTTAAAGATGTTCAAAATTTCTGCCATAAAAACGGTAGTTTAGGAGACGAGAGGCGTTTCTTGGAAATCTTCGTGTTGCATCCTTTGAAGATGTTGATCTTCAATTTAACGTCTGTCATTTAACAATGTTATCGTGTTTACGTCACTCACGCACACACTGACGTTTTCCTAAAAAATATTGTTTTTTCTTTCTCGACACGCACTATGTACATGGTGTATAGAGAAGGTATTGCATTTCACCCAAAAATTTGATACCGAGATTTCACCGGAAATTCATGTATTGGATCCCCCTGAATCTAAAGAAAACATTTTTTTTTTTTTTTGGGAAAAGGTCCATGGGTTTTTCTCTTTATTGTCTGCAGCTCGTAGTTGCTAGGTTTTTAAATACCAGCTCCTTTTGTTCTTAATGTCTTGTCTTGCCTTTCCCTTATTTATTTGATTTGTTATATTTCATTCGTTTCTTCTCGTAATTGTTTATTAAGTTACTCCTATTTATCTAAAGGGTACTAATTGACTCGCCTTGAAAGGTCTATACCATTGTCTTATAAAGAAAGCAAAGACATAATAATAAATTCCATGTTGACTATAAGAATATAAATATAAATTATAAGCAACTCTAAAAAATGAAATCATTATTAAAAATAACATAACTAATCATATATAATTGTGAAAGATTTTCGCGGTATAAAAATGTTGAAGTTTGGACAGGAGCATCCGTTTACTTTTGAGAGCAAGAACAGTGTGGTCCTAGGCTGAGAGCGACGTGTTATATGAGAAAAAGGAAGGGCGTGTGTTTCCAGGAGGAAAGAAAACGGCTATAGCTTCATCAGGAGGACCTGGGACGAGAGCAAACACAATATCAGCAGATATACAGTTTGCTTGCCACCTCCGCGTCAAAGCCTTTCCAATCTCGGCAGCCAATGCGTGGCATTTTCACGGTATCAGAGAAGCAGCTACACTTCTCTGTGAACCTTCAGATCATCTATGTAAAAGGAACAGCGGGAGATCACAAATAATCTTACATAATAGAGAAGTCTTTCTTCCCATGTGCTCTGATATTCACAAAGTGAATGCATTTCACACAAGAATGCACTTCAGGAAGTGATATTACGACAAAACATTCTACCATTTCAAGCACTTTAGGGCTCACTGGGTGTGAATTTCCAAAGTTCTATATGTTTTATGAATTTTTCTAAAAACCTTAATCTGATATCATTGATATTTACATAATAAACACACTAAGTTTCATTTAAAATTGGATAAATACTTCGTGAACCAGGAGAGGCCCCCAAAAAGTAGGTACCCTTTTGGAAAAAAAAAAAAAGGTATAAAATATTTGTTGATGAAACAGCATCCCGTAACATACGTATGTTAGTTTCCCTACACGTACAATACACATACAGAAGGTATTGTATTGCACCAAAAATTCGATTTCAAGATTTCACCGAAAATATATCTTTTTAAATATGCTGTATCCAAAAATAGGATTTTTAGAAAAAGTTACCTGTGTGTGTCTGTGGGCAGCATAGCTCAAAAACCAAAAGCATATTAAATGCCAAACTGGAAATTTGAGCTCAGCATCTTCCAGGGATGCGACACAAATATTTTCAAGAAAATCCCCCAAACCCAAGTACCCTTTACAAGGGAAAAAATGGAAAATTTTGGTTTTCTAAAAACTGACTAAAATTTTCATTAAAATGTGCTATATTATAGAATTGTTGATGACAAAATAAAATGCATATCATGAGTTTTCTGTGAATAGCCTCTGGACATCTTAATGTAGGATTTTTCGGAATTTTGAATTGCTGGTGAACGTAAGGGATAAATAAAAACGTACTAAACAAATATGTAGAGCTCATTAAAACACACAATTTATATCAAATACATTTTTTCGTGGAGTTCTTCGTTTTTAAGATATTCCTTAATTTTAGTTTCAGCTTTGAAAAACTTACACTTTTCTCATACAGGAAATTGTCAACTCATGTCCATACAAATAAAGGAACTTCAATCACATAGCAACCAGCTTTTAACTGTCACTTTAACCTATGGTACTCCCTTATTTCACTTCTACTTACAAGGAAGCAAGTAGTAAGACTATTTCTGCTAATTTTTTCTCGATTAGAATTAAGTAAATAGAAGCATAGGCTTTTTAAGAATGATTTGTTGCAGAGATGTAGAGAAAGACAAAGGAATGGAACACATCAGATTTTTTGTTTTTTTTTTCTGAAAATCTATTTACATAATAAACATACCGTGTTTCATTCAAATTGAACAAATACTTTGAGAGCTATTAAACGTCTCAGAAGCAATACTGGTTAATAAAAGAGAAGATTAAATATTTATTTTCACAGCCACGTTTATCTCTTCGTGAAAAGGCATTCCCTAACCCATTTTTACTTACTTCCTCTACACGTTTTATGTACTTAGAGCATAGAGAAGGTATTGAATTGCTCCCAAATTTTCGATACCGAGTTATCATATTTTTTTATAGTGTCTAACGCCAGCCCGATGACAGAGGTGATGTATGAAATGAAGATGGAGCACCGGTGGAATACGATGGCGGGGGAAACTGGAGAACCCGGAGAAAACCCGCCCCTTCACCGCTTTGTCCACCACAAATCTCGCATGCGGTCACTTGGGATCGCACTCGTGTGAGGCGAGTGGTCTAACTACTCGGCCACGGCGCGACCATAATGATTTCACCGGAAATACAGGTTTTGGGACCCCCCAAAGTAAAAAAAAAATAGAAAAGTTACGTGTGTGTCTGTGAGCAGCATAGCTCAAAAACGAAAAGTCGATAAAATACCAAACTTAGTATTTAAGTTTAGTATCTTCCAGGGATGCGACACAAACATTTTGAGAAAAATCTCCCACGCTAAACTACCCTTTACATGGAAAAAATCTCGAAAATGTTTACTTTTTCAAAAATGGCTGTAAAGATTTTGATTAAAATCTCTTATATTTAAGATATTTTGATGAGAAATATAATTTATGTCTTTAATTTTGTGGGAAAGGCTGCTGAAGGTCTCTTCGTTCAGGATGATTTTTCTAAATTTTGCATAAGTGCTATACTACAAGAGATAAACAAAAACCTAGTACCAAAATATGTAGATCTAGTTAAAACACTTAATTTATGTCACATATTTCTTCAAGCACTTGTGATGCTTTCGAGGTATTTCTTATTATTGGTTTTAGCCACGCAAAAACGGCCTTCAATCCCATAACAATTATGTTTCAAAACAACTGACTTTCGTTTTAGCCTAGTGTATTCCTTCTACTTATAAGGAGCTAAGTAAAAAGGTTTATCTCGTTTAGCATTAAGTAGAAGAATAAGCTTTTTAACAATAATTTGTTACAGAGATGTAGAGAAAATCATATGAATGGATCTCGTCAGATTTTACTCTAAAACATTACTCTTAAACCATTACTATTTACCTAATAAAACTACATTTCATTCAAATTGAGTAAATACTTCGAGAGCCAGGAGACGCCTCCAAAAATTAGCTACCCTTTTGGAAAAAATAGGTACAAAATATTTGTTCTCACAGAAATATTTATTTGTTCATGAAACAGCATTCCTTAACCTATTTTTACTTTCTCTACACGTACTATGTACACAGTGTTTAGAGAATGTATAGTATTGCACCCAAAATTTCAATACCAAGATTTCACCGTATATACAGGTTTTGGGACCCCCAAAATAAAAAGAAAAAAAAGAAAAATATCCGTGTGTGCCTGTGAGCAGCATAGCTCAAAATTGAAAAATTGCTGAAATACCAAATTTTTGAAGTTTAGTATCTTCTAGGGATGCAACACAAAGATTTTCAAGAAAATCCTCCTGCCCCTTTACATGGAAAAAATTCAAGAAATTTAGATCAAAAATGGCTGTAACGAATTGGATTAAAATCTGTTATATCTAAGATATTTTGATGCCTAATATAATTTATATCTTGAATTATGTTTTTTCGTGAAATTGTCCATTTCTGCGATATTTCTTGTAATTTGTTTCGTATTTAAAATACTTGAACTTTTTTCGCACGATTGTAAACTCCTGGCCATGCATAGAAACGGATCTCAAACACATAGTAACCAGCTTTTAAAAGATTTGACTATCATTTTAAACTAGTGTTTTTCCTCATTTTCCTTAACTAAAAGGAAGCAAGTAATAAGACAATTCCGGCCAATGTTTACCTCGATTTTCATGAAGTAGTAAGAAGAATAAGCTTTTTCACACTAAATTGTTACAGTGATACAGAGAGAGTCATGTGATTCTAACACATCAGATTTATACTTTCTCTACACGTATAGTGTATAAAAAGGTATTGCATTCCACCGGAAAATTCGATACCGAGATTTCACTGGAAATAGAAATTTTAGGGTCCACTGTGTCCAAAAATATATTTTTAGAAAAAGGTCTCTGTGTGTGTTCGTGAGTCAGTGTATCCCTGTATCTGTGAACACATAACCCAAAAACGAAAAAATCGGTAAATACCAATTTTGGTATTTAAGTTTAGTATCTTCCAGGGATGCGTCACGAAGATTTTGAGGAAAATCCCCCGCCCCAAATTGCTGTTTACATGGAAACATTTTGAAACATTTTGATTTTCTCAAAAATGGCTCTAACAATTTTGATTAAAATATCGTATATTAGAGATATTTACCTTACAAATAAAATGTATATCTTGAATTTTCTGGGAATAGCCAATGAAGACTAACTTGTTCTCGATGAATTTTACGTAATTTTGCATAACTGCTAAACCATAAGGGAGGGACAAAAACTTACCACACTAAAAATGTAGATCACGTTAAAACACTCAATTAATGTTATATACATTTTTTTTTCGTGGAGTTGGTCGTTTTTGAGATATTTCTTGTTGTTGGTTTCAGTTTTAACAAGTTATATTTTTCTCACACATGAATTTGTCAACTACTGTCTATACAAACAAAGGAACTTCAGTCACATAGCAACCAGCTTTTGACTATCACTTTAACCTATGACACTCCCTTATTTCTCTTCTACTTACAAATAAGCAAATAATACATTCTTTAATTTATTCTCGATTAGCTTGAAGTAAATAGAAGCATGAGCGTTTTACAATAATTTGTTGTAGAGTTGTAGAGAAAGTCATGTGAATGGAACATATCCGATTTTTTTGGGTTTCAGATAATGTCTAAGTATTTATTTCCAGTGAAAGCTCGGTATCCAATTTTTGGGTGAAATGCAATACCTTCTCTCCCTGCTATGTACGTTTGCGTTTGTGCCAGTGAAGATAAAACTACGCATTTGGAGGGTAAAACTCGTTTCTGTCCAGCCTGTTAATTTTGACATTTTGTCTATAAAACGCCGTGCGGTGACATTTTGTGTCTGTGTGTGTCGTTACGTTCAATATAATTGTTATAAATTGGAGAGTAATTGCAGTTTATCAAACATTCTGCAAGAGTTTGCAGCTTTAATGTGTGTTTTTAACAGCACAATCAGTAAATAAGTGCTTGAAAGGTTAAATAATCCGACCAATTTATGTGGTAACATGTTGCCGGTAATGACGCTTAGCTATACAACCAAAGTAAACAACAGCTAAACGTTTTCTAATAATTTGCCATCGGCTTCTTAAACAAAATCTGATGTGTTCCTATCACATGATTTTCTCTATATCTCTGTAACAAATTATTGTTTAAAATTAGCAAAATTACCATAGGTTAAAGTGACAGTCAAAAGCTGGTTGCTATGTCACTGAAGTTCCTTTGTTTGTATGGACAGGATTCGACAATTTCCTGTATGAGAAAAGCATACGTTTTTGAATACTGAAACCAAAAAGAAGAATATCTCAAAAACTATCAGCCCTACAAAAAAATGCATCTAACATAAATTGTGTGTTTTAATATGCTCTAATATGTTTTTGTGGTAAGTCTTTGTGTACCTCGTACGGTTTAGCAGTTATACGAAATTCCGTAAAATTCATCCAGAACAAAGTAGCCTTCAGAGTCTATTCCCAGAAAATTGAAGACATACATTTTATTTGTTAGGTAAATATCTTTAATGTACGATATTTTAATCAAAATCGTTAGAGCCATTTTTGAGAAAATAAAATTGTTTGAAATCTTTTACATGTAAAAGTTAGTTGGGTGTGAGGGGATTTTCTTCAAAATTGTCGTGTCGCACCCTTGGAAGATACCAAACTTAAACACAAAGTTTGATATTTAACGGTCTTTTCGTTTTTGTGATATGCTGTCCACAGACAAACACACACACATACACACACAGTTACACACACACACGGACGGTTTTCCAAAAATGCTTTTTTGGTTTCAGAGGGCCCAAAACATGCATTTCCGTTGAAATCTCAGTATCGAATTTTTGGGGGAATACAATACCTTTTCTATACACTATGTCCATAGTAGTGTAAATAAAGTAAAATATAATTTTTAGAAAAATATCCGTGTGTGTATGTGTGTGTCTGTGGGCAGCATAGCTCAAAAACGAAAAGACCGTAAATACCAAATTTGGTATTTAAGTTTGGTTTCTTCTAAGGATGCGACACGAAGATTTTCAAAAAAATTCCCCCAACCCTAATTACCGTTTACATGGAAAAAATTTCGAAAGGTTTGTTTTTCTTAAAATTGGCTCTCTCGATTTTGATTAAAATAGGACATATTAAAGCCATTTCTGTCACTAATAAAATGTATATTTTGAATTTTCTGGGAATAACTTCTAAATATTCTGGATGAATTTTGCTTAATTTGGCATAACTAGTAAACCGTAAGAGATAGACAAAAAGTTACTATTCAAAAAATGAGATCTGGTCAAAACACACAATTTATGTTCATTACGTTTTTGTTGTGGATTTAACCGCTTCTAAGATGTTTCTTCTTATTGGTTTCAATTGTAAAGTACTTATGCTTTTCTCAGCGTCCGTTTTTCTTTTGTTCTACTCCTGGTCAAACAAAGAAGTGATTTGCAATGACAGTCGCATTTTAAAACATTTGACAATCACTTCAGTCTAATGCATTGCCATAGTTCCAGTCTACTTATAAGGAACTAAGCAATACAATTCTGCTAATGTTTATCTCGATTAGCGTGGTGTTGAAAGAAGAAGTTTGTTTGTAGAGTATTAATGGAAAGTCATGTGAGTGTAACACATCACATTTTTTCACACGGATAGTTGTAAACTCCTGTCCCTGCATAGAAATGAATTTCAACCACATGGCAACCAACTTTTAAGAGGTCTGACATTCGTTTTAGCCCATTGTACTCCCTTATTTCCCTTCTACTTACAAGGAAGCAACTAAGACAATTTTTTCTAATGTTTATCTCGATTATCATAAAGTAGACAGTAATAATAATGCTTTTTAACAATAATTTGTTACAACGATGTGAATGGAACACATCTGATGCTTTCTTCTGTCACGTATCATATACATTAAGTACAACAGCTATTTCATTCCATCTAAAGTTTCGATGACGAGATTTCAAAAGAAATAGTCCGTGTGTGTATGTCGGTCTGTGAATTCCATAACCCAAAAACGAAAATTCAAGTAAGGCTTGTAACTTCTGCACTTCGGGGGCTGCCAAAGACGTCCCAAGGCAGCGTAAGGGTCAGAACAACTCGCAATATTTACACTTATTCGTAAAAAATCTGATGTGTGCCATTCACATGACTTCCTCTATATCCCTGCAACAAATTATTCTTAAAAACCTTATGCTTCTATTAACTTCATGCTAATCTAGAAAAAGGTCGTCTCCTTAGTGCGGTGGTAGCGTTGCTACTTACCAAGCGGGAGACCTGGGTTCGATCCCCAGTACCGGCATGGGGATTTTTCCCCCGCTGGGAGACCTGGCCCGGGGTGCACTCAGCCTCGTAAGGTCCCTGGGGGGCCAATTGAGGAGCTACTTGATGGAGAAGTAGCGGCTCCAGGTCATGAGGACCGCATTAACCGGCCGTGGGGATTCGAGGCGCTGACCACGTCTCACCCTCCAATACTGCACCCCATCCATGACGTCTGTAGTGGACCGAGATGGGGGGCGCAGCGGCCGGGCGGTAGGCCAAGGTTCCCCGTGAGCTGTCGTGCCATGGAGTAGTAATCTAGAAAAATTAATAGAAATGGTCTTATTACTTTCTTCCTTGTAAGTAGAAAAGAAATAAGGGAGTAGCATAGGTTAAAGCGGTAGTCAAAAGCTGGTTGCTATGTGACTGAAGTTCCTTTGTTTGTATGGACATGAGTTGGCAAATTCCTGTATGAGGAAAGATTTTCGACCCTGAAAACAAAAACAAGGAATATCTCAAAAACGATCAACTCCAAGAAAAAAATGTATACAACTTAAATTGTGTGTTTTAATGTGCTCTACATTTTTGTGTGGTAAATGTTTGTCTATCTCTTACGGTTTAGCAGTTATTCAAAATTCCGGAAAATTCACTCAGAATAAAGTGATCTTCAGAGGCTATTCCCAGAACATTAAAAGTATACACTTTATTTGTCGGGTAAATATGTTTAATATACGATATTTTAATCAAAAGCGTTAGAGCCATTTATTAGAAAATCAAAATTTTCAAAAAAAGTTCGATGTAAAGGGTAGTTTGGAGTGGGGGGGATTTTTCTCAAAATCTTCGTGTCGCATCCCCGGAAGATACTAAACTTAAATACAAAGTTTGGTATTTTACCGACTTTTTGTTTTTAAGTTATCGTGTTCACAGACATACGGACACATGGACACACACGGACCTTTTTTTGAAAATACTTTTTTTTAGATAAATGGGACCCTAAAACATATATTTCCGGTGAAATCTCGGTATCGAATTTTTTGGTGGAGTACAATAACTTCTCCATACACTATGTACGTAGTTCGTATTGAGAAAGTAAAAATTATGGATTCGATAATAATAGTATTAATACGAGAGATATAGTGTGCATTGCTTTTGATGAAAGCAAGCAACTATATTTACCAAGGCCATACATTAAAATGGCTGTTACCTGGGGCAGAGTAAGGTGTCCATTTTCGCTTTGCTGCAGAATTAGCAGTATCTTCGGCGGCACGTGCCATCTCAACATTCCTAATGTCGTAAGTTACATGATGTTTATATAGTGACTGGTAAACGCCTATCTCAGGAAATAACCAAATATGGTATGTAAGCTTTGCTCATCTTCAACTTGTTACTTTCTGCCCACGCATGTTTCAAAGTTCTCATGACACAAGTGGATTATGAATTACTTATTGCACATGTGAAGTAATAATTGCAGTTCCTAAATAATTTGTTAAACTTTTAGCTTATACGTTACATTATCAAAACGTATGTTTAATTTGAGCATGTTCATACAATACGTCACGAAAATTTTCAGCAAAATATTATGAACATTTTGGTTTTCTGAAACCAACAATAACAATTTTCTTAAAATTTTCACATATTCTAGCTGCCTTTTAAATGACTGTTATAGAGTATTAGATAGACCAGAATTAAATTATAACTTTAGGGTCTTATAGTCATTAAATAAATAACAATTCATTAGTTATAGCACATACTTCATAGCCAATACAATTATTTTTGCACAGTTAAGTATTTTTGAGGAATTCCTTGTTAATAGTTCCATTTTAAAATATTTATTTTTATTAAAATGGCAAATAGTTAGCTTTTCTTCTTGGTCTCCTTGTTTTAATATTGTAGGGCTCAGATTGTCATTTTGAATAAACTATATTTCATTTAGCAATGTTGCACCAGTTTCAGCGATAAAATAGACAAGGTAGCGTAATGCTGACATAGCAGTGTCCTCATAAAGCAAAATTACTTTACACATATTAATTTCAATATATGATACAGAGTATACCATTATTGAATGTCACAATCATATTTATTTCTTCAATAGACATCCGATAGATGAGCTCCCACACATTTCTGAAGCCTGATAGGAATGTTATACATGACTAGTTTCAAAAGGAATCCTGAAGATGTCCCCTCTTATTCTTGTTTTAAATTCTTCCAAGGTAGCAGGTGGAGTACGGTAAACTCAGGCGATCTTGGGGGCCATGCAATGTCACTGTGCCTTGAAATGACGCGCTTACCAAACGCCTGTGAGATCTGGGGCATGGCGGCAGACTCCAGTCTGCTGTTGCTTCAGCGGGTACAGAATAGGTGTCTCCGGGCTATCTATTCTGTGCCTCGAGGCTTTCCAACGAGACTCCTGCACGAAGCCTCTGGTCTACCATACCTGGAGGACGAGATTAGGCGTCGGGCAACAAAATTCAACGAAGGGTTACCATTCCATCGGAGCGCCCTCGTTAGGTCTCTTGGGGATTACGATCCCACAAACCGCCGCTTCAGGCGATACCGGCTTCTCCGCATGGCTTGCGGGCATCCCCGGTAACGAAGGAGCACCACCAACAGCTGCTACGGCTAAGCTCCTTATTATCCTTCAAGAGTTGCTTGGATTCAAAATTTAATCTCAAGAAACATTTTGATAAAAACACACCAGCGGTGCACAAGGGCCGTTGCACCATCAAGGCAACCGTCGAGGAGCAATATTCGCCTCCTCCTGTCACTCCACAACCCCAAAACACACCCGCCATCCTACAAAACCCACAATCCCGTCAGAACGTGGTTAAGTTCTCTCTGAGAACAGGGACACGTCTAACACACCTCGGGCTGCCCTCAGCCTGCCAATCACACTGGACTGGAATTGTCGATGCCCGTGCTGTATGTGTTGTTGCTCTGTCTTGCTGAAACCAACAGTTGACAGTAAAATGGGGAAGCTCATGGGCTTCCATTCCTGTAATAGGCTTTTATTTGCAAAGGCACGCTTTACATCATTCTAAAATTACTTTACCATATTTATTTATGTCAGTATACAGTAGAGAATATGTCATTATTGAGTATCACAATCATGTTTATTTCTTAAATATCACATCCGATAGATAAACTCTCTCTCTCTGTGTACATATTTCTGAACCTGATAGGAACGTTATGCATGACTTGACTTAATATTGCAACAGAAATCCTGGATATTTCCCCTCTTATTCTTGTTTTAAGTTCTTCGGTGGTAGCAGGTGGAGTACGGTAAACCGCGCTCTTAAGGTGGCTCCCACAAGCTGTCAAATAGGGCGATCTTGGGGGCCATGCAATGTCACCGTGCCTTGAAATGACTCGGAAAGCTCGTATTCTTATCCGTGTTCTAAGTGCTGTTATTCCTTCTTGCTGAAACCAACAGTTGGCAGGAAAATTGGGCAACTCATGGGCTTCAATTCCTGTAATAGGATTTTACGTCCTGTATAAGAATTTGGAATACTTACCTCGCTTTTAGTATTTAGGTAAAACATTGCTGAGTTTTATTTGTTTATGTTGAATCCACATAAAATGAATTCAATGAAACGTATTTTTACTTTCTCTTTATGTACTATGTACATAGTGTATAGAGAAGGTATTGCACTCCACCCAAGAATTAGATACTGAGATTTCACCGGAAATAAATGTTTTAGGGTCCCCTGTATCCAAATAAAGGATTTTCAGAACAAAGTCCGTGTGTGTGTGTGTGTGTGTGTGTGCGTGTATGTGAACACGATAGCTCAAAAACGAAAAGTCGGTAAAATACCAAAGTTAGTATTTAAGATACTTATCTTATAGGGATGCGAAACGTAGATTTTGAGGAAAATCCCCCCACCCCAAACTACCCTTTATATAGAACTTTTTTCGAAACTTTTGATTTTTTCAAAAATGGATCCAACAATTTTGATTAAAATTTCATATATTAAAGATATTTACTTGACAAATAAAATGTATATCTTAAACTTTCTGGGAATAGCCTCTGAAGACTACTTTATTCTGGATGAATTTTACGGAATTTTGCATAACTTCTAAACCGTAAGATATGTACAAAAAGTACCACAAAATGTAGAGAACGTTAAAACACACAATTTATTATATACATTTTTTTCATGGAGTTGATTATTTTTTAGATATTCCTTGTTTTTGGTTTCAGCTTTAAAAAAAACATTTTTCTCATACAGGATTTGTCAACTTGCATACAAACAAAGGAACTTCAGTCACAAAGCAACCAGCTTTTAAGATATTTATATGTCAAATAAAATGTATATCTTAAATTTTCTGGGAATAGCCTCTAAAGACTACTTTATTCTGGATGACTTTTATTGAATTTTACATAACTGGTAAACCATAAGAGATAGACAAGAACTTGCTACGCAAAAAATGTAGAAAACCTTAAATCACACGACTTGTGTCATTCTTGAGGTAGTCCTTGTTTTTGGTTTCATCTTTAAAAACTTATACTTTTCTCATACAAGAACTTGTCTACTCCTGTCCATACAAACAAAGGAACTTCAGTCACATAGCTTTTGACTATCACTTTAACTTATGGTATTCCCTTAATAAGACTACTTCTGCTACTTTTTTCTCGATTAGCAGGAAGTAAATAGACGCATAAGCTTTTTAACAATAATTTGTTGGAGTGATGTAGAGAAAGTCATGTGAAAGAGTCATATCAGATTTTTTTTTATCCTGTGGGATTTCCACTGGTCATGTGGACTAAAAACAAGTGAGTAGCATTTAAAAGTGTTACGGAATGAATCGTTTCTCCAGTGAGGTGTACAAGTTAACTTCACTAACATTTGTACGTAGGGAAGTGGAGTGTGCTCTCGACTGGTGTTGATGACGTCATTCCATTCACTGTCGTACTCACTGCTCCATTCATGTGAACTCCTTTGTTTCTTTCCTTCAGGATCGTGTTAGCGTTTTTCCACTCTTCTCCATTGTTTCTGCGCGGTGAAGAAGCTCTCAAGAGCAAAAAGGTACGTGAAACGTAATATGTAAGTGGTATCTGGAGGAAAATACTACTCTGTAGTAACGGAATACCCGATGGTACTAGTAGTACTGTTACGCAATAGTATTATTATACACCCCTCGGCTGTGAGTCAATTGGTTACACATATATTATTCAATGTATAACAATTTCCAGTCGGCGAGCTAGTTGATATTCTTTTAACTTTCTCTATACTCACTATGTACATAGTGTTTAGAGAAGGTATTGCACTCCACCAAAAAATTCGATACCGAAATTTCACCGGAAATATATGTTTTGGGGTCCCCTGTATCCAAAAAAAAATATTTTCAGAAAAAGGCCCGTGTGTGTGTGTGTCAGTGTGTCCGTGTGTCTGTGAACACGATAACTCAAAAACGAAAAGTTGGTAAAATACCAAACTTGGTATTTAAGTTTAGTATCTTCCAGGGATGCGACACGAAGATTTTGAGAAAAATCCCCCATCCCAAACTACCATTTACATAGAATTTTTTAGAAAACCTATATTCTCTTAAACATGGCTCTAGCGATTTTGATTAAAATATTGTATATTAAGTATATTTACCTGACAAATAAAATGAATATCTTGAATTTTCTGGGAATAGCCTCTGAAGACATCTTTTATTATGGACAAAAACTTATCACACAAAAAATGGAGCACGTTAAAACACACAATTCATGTTACACACATACATTTTTTCGTGGAGTTGACCGTTTTTGAGATATACCTTGTTATTGGTATGAGCTTTAAAAAACCTATACTTTTCTCATACAGGAGTTTGTCAACTCCTGTCCACACAAACAAAGGAACTTCAGTCACATACCAACTATCACTTTAACCTATGGAACCCCCTTATTTCGCTTCTACTTACAAGGAAGCAAGTAATAAGACTATTTCTGCTAGTCTTTTATCGATTTGAATGAATTAAATAGAAGCATAAGGTGTTTAACAATGATTTGTTGCAGAGATGTAAAGAAAGTCATGTGAAGAATACTAGAAGCATTAAAATATTGAGATTCACGCAGCGAAAAATTAATGTATATAACGTATGCAGAGATTCTTTCTTTTTTTTTTTTTTTTTTTTTCTTTTTTTTTTTTTTTTTGTATGTAGAGTTAACCGTTTTCGAGATATTCCAGATTATTTTTATCAATTTTAAGGCACTTAAATGTTTTCTCGAACGGGAAGACATCTTTCTTCTCGTTTCTTGTTTGTTTACTCCTGGCAAGGAAAACATAATGGATTCCAGTTGTATCACATAGCGACAGGGTTTTAAAGAACGAGACTATCGGTTTATCCTGTGCATTCCCTTATTTTTCTTCTACTTACAAGGAAGCCAGTAATAAAACTAATTCTGCTTATGTTTTTCTTGATTAGCATGATGTAGTTAAAATATTAACCTTTTCAATAAAAAGTTTGTTTACAGAAAAACTAGAGAAAGTCATATGAATGGAACACATAAGATTTTTTATAATTTAGTTATGCCGATTCGTTCGTTACTTTCTGGATGGCTAGAGAAAGTAAAAGAGAAGTATGTACAGGAATAGCTTTGGTAAGAATAGCTTGTAGAGGAGTGAGAGAGAAAGCCATGTGAAAGCAGCACGATCATATTTTTTCTGTTGCCTGCAACAATAGAGGACTGCGTGCAACAAATTAACAACCGAAAAGCAGACTAATTAACTCAGTGTAAGCATCATTGGCGAGAAACCGGTAGGAGGTGTACAATGGAGCTCATGAAGTCGGTCACAAAAACAAAAGCGTGCGGGTATTGTAATGAACAAATCAGAACTGCTAACCTAGTTTAACTACTAATAACTAACTTGCCGGAAACACACGTACCTAACCAAAATCAACAATGCTCCGAGCTGGCGCACGTTATGAAAATACAGCGAAAATGAAACAAATATTTATACAACCAATTATGACTTCAGTCACAGCTCTCGGTTATAACGCCTGTAACCGTGGGGCTGGCTCTGCGGTAGCGTAAGAAGCTCTCTTTCAGGAGTTCCATCCCGAATATGGGTTCATCGTGATTTTAGTTTCTCCAATTATTACATATATGGATCTCGGCTGATAAGTCCTCACAGATATGGAGCCATTAGACCAGTTAGACGGTAGCATCGTAAAGTTTAACTCCAGACTAGCTTGTATCCTTAGTTACAGGTCAATAGCTTGTTTAGCTTTCGAATGACAGCATTTTAAACAAGACAACTCTAGAGTTTTCACGAAAATGGAAGATTTGGAAAAAAACGAGCAGTAATTAAATACATTTGAAAGGCTTAACGCCTAAAGAAATCAAGGAAGAAATGGACAGTACATTGAAAGACTCTGCCCCTTCATATTCAATGATTAAAAGGTGGGTTTAAAATGGGACGTACGAGCACTAGTGATGAGCCTCGCTCTGGACGCCCTGTAGAAGTGACAACTCCAGAGATAATTGAAAAAAATCATCGTTTAGTACTGGAAGACCACAGATTAAAGTTGTTTGAGATAGCAGAGGCTGCAAACTATCTAAAGAACGTGCGGAAAGTAATATTTTAAGTAATGTGTTGGGCTTTCACAGGGAATATACAAAACGGGTGCCGCGTTTGTTGACACCTGATCAAAAGTTGCAAAGAAAAACTGTTTCTGTTAGGAATATGGAGCTCTACCGTAAAAATCTCAGTGAATTTGGAGACGGCTTATTACCATAGATGAAGCTTGGATACATCACTGAATTCCAGAAAATAAATCACAGTCGAAACAGTGGATTGCGCCAGGTGAACCAACTCCAAAAAAGGTAAAGTCAATTTTGTCAGCTATCAAGGCTATGGTGACTGTTTTCTGGGATGCACAGGGGATTATTTTTATTGATTACTTAGAAAAGGGTAAAAGTATCACTGGTGACTATTACGCAAGCTTACTGCAACGTTTGAGTGATGAGGTGAAAAGAAAAAGACCTCATTTGGCAGAAAAAACATCTATTTCATCACGACAATGCTCCGGCCCATCGTTCAGTCATTGCAATGGGAAAAATGTGAGAATTAAAGTTGAAATTGCTTGAACATCCACCCTATTCACCAAATCTGGCACCCAGTGACTTCCACTTGTTCCCAAACCTCAAAACTTTTCTTGGAGGACGAAGATTTCACAGCAACGAGGAGGTCATTGATGTAAACAGCTATTTTGAGAATCTTGATAAATTGCACAGCAGAGAAGGTTTAATTAAATAAGAACACCGATATGACGAATGTATTAGCCTTTCTAGAGATTATGTTGAGAAATAAAGCAAACAAATAAGAAAAAAATTACATGCTGTTCTTATTGAGAGGCCCGGTACACATCAGCCGACTTTCTTCCAAGCACATTATCTACGTCTGCAAAACAGTGTTTGAAAAATAATTGTTTATTTTATAACCTTGTAGGTCAGAAATGAACTTCAAACATTCTCGTAAATAATCTAATTTATGAAAACCTTTTTCTTTATAAACTAACCACAGATAAATATGCATTTAATTTTTTTTAATTAATTTAATTGGTTTACTTTCATCCTGTATAGAACTGACTATTATTTTCGGCTGGGAAGTATATTCTCATTCTCAGTTGTGTATTTGATGTTCAATTAAGAGAAGTGTTGAAGATTTTTAACTCGTTATTATGAGAAACGCAATGCGAAGTGCGCAGATGTTCATTTCTTTATTGTTGCTGTTTTCGCCGTGAAAATTCAGCTCACGTCACAATAACGGTTCTTCCCTGTGCAGCAATTCTCGAATACTAACCCAATTACAACGACTGAAAGTGTGTAAGGGAATTTGGTCTTCGCAATTTCTCCAAATGGAGCCCAATACGGCCACTGTGATAAAATTTGTAAATAATTGCATCTATGATGAAAAAATCTGATGTGTTCCATTCACATGACTTTCTCTACATCTCTGCAACAGATTATTGTTAAAAAGCGTATGCTTCTATTTACTTCATGCTAATCGAGAAAACATTAATAGAAAAAGTCTTATTATTTGCTTGCTTGTAAGTAGAAGCGAAATAAGACAGTACCATAAGTTAAAAGGATAGTCAAAAGCTGGTTGCTATGAGATTGAAACTCCTTTGTTTATATGGATAGAAGTTGACAAATTCCTGTATGAGAAAAGTAAAGTTTTTTTAAAGCTGAAACTAAAAACAAGGAATATCTAAAAAATCATTAACTCTACGAAACAAATGTATATAACATGAATGGTATGTTTTAATGTGCTCTACATTTTTTGTGTCGTAAGTTTTTCTCCAACTCTTACGGTTTAGTAGTTAGCAAACGTCCGTAAAATTCAGCCAGAACAAAGAGGTTTTCAGAGGCTATTCCCAAAAAATTCAAGATACACATTTTATTTGTGAGGTAAATATCTTTAATATACGAAATTTTAATAAAAATCGCTAGAGCCATTTTTTAGGAAATAAAAATTTTCGAAAAAAAGTTCCATGTAAAGGGTAGTTTGGGGTGGAGGGATTTTTCTCAAAATCTTCGTGTCGCATCCCTAGAAGATACTAAACTTAAATACCAAGTTTGATATTTTACCGACTTTTCATTTTTGAGTTATCGTGTTCACAGCCACACGGACACACACACACACACACACACACACACACACACACACACACACACACACACACAGACAGACACACAGGACCTTTTTGTGAAAAAATTTTTTTAGATAAAGGGGACCCTAAAACATATATTTCTGGTGAAATCTCGGTATCGAATTTTTGGTTGGAGTGCAATACCTTCTCTATATACTATGTACATAGTACGTATAGAGAAAGTAAAAATATGATGAGTTATATTCACCTGACTTTCTCCACATCTCGGCAACAAACTACAGTTAAAAAGTTAATTTTCCCATTTACTTCATAATAATCGAGATAAGCATTAGGAGAAATGAAAAAATAATGGGACACACTAGGCTAAAGCGATAGTCAAGCCTTTTAAAATACTGATTGCCAGGTGGATGGAAATCGTTGCTTTGCTTTGCCAGCAGTTGGCAAATGGCCGTACGTGAAAAGTTTAAGTATTTTAAAACTGAAAATAATACAAGTATTTCAAAAATGGTCAACTCCACTAAAAAAATGTATATGACATAAATTGTGGTTTAACAAGATCTACAAGATTCTGTTGTAAATTTATGTCTATCTCTTGTTGTTTGCCAATTAGGAAAAAATCAGCAAAATTCATCCAGAATAAACATATCTTCAGAAACTGTTCTCAGAAAATTCCACATATACATTTTATTTGTGATGCCAATGGCGTTAATATGTGGTATTTAACCAAATTCGTTAGAGCCATTTTTGATAAAATCAAATTTCGAAAAATTTTCCTTGTTGGGGGGGGGCGGATTTTCTCGAAAATCTTCGGGTCGTATCCGTGGAAGATTTGAACTTAAATACCAAGTACGGTATTTAACGAACTTTCTCTTTTTGAGCTATGCTGTCCACACACATGGATCGTTTTCTAAAAATGTATATGCTCCATTCACATGACTTTCTCTGTAACAAGTAATTGTTAACAAGCTTATGCTTCTATTAAAAATTATAATATAAGCAGAAACGGTTTTATTACTTAATTCCTTATAAGTAGGCGGGAAATAAGGGACCACTAGGCTAAACTGAAAATGTGGTAGCTATGGGTTTGAAGTGCTTTTGTTTGTATGAGCAGGAGTTGACAAGCTCCCTTTTGAGAGAAGTATAAGTATTTCAAAACAAATGAATAACAAGCAATATCTCGAAAATGGACATAAAGTATATGACATAAATTGTGTGTTTTATCGAGATTTACATTTTTTTGTTAGTAAGTTTTTGTCTATCTTTTACGGTTTAACAGTTACGCAAAAGCCATACCAGAATAAATATGTCTTCATAGTCTATTTCCAAAAATTGAACATTATATAGTTTATTTGTCATGGAAATATCTTTAATATACGGTATCTTATACAAAATTGTATGTCATTTTTGAGAAAATCAAAATTTTCCTAACATTTTTTCAATGTTAAGGGTGGGAGTAATTTCTTGAAAATCTTCGTTTCGTATCTTTGGAAAATACTGATTTAAATATCAACTTTGGTGATTAACCGACGTGTAGTTTTTGAGCTATGCGGACCACACGCACACGCACACGCGCAGGGGTATCGATTTTTTCGTTGTGATACAATTCAATATATATCCACCATCTATATTGTATATACGGGCTAGAGAAAGTAGAAATGAAAGATACGAGATATTTTACAAATAATGAAATGTATAAATAGTTTAAATTGATAACTAATAATTGGAACACGCTAAGTGCTGTGTTTTAGGATAAATCAGTAGTACTATGTACATAGTGTATAGAAAAGACAGTGCACAACACCAAAGAATTCGATACCGAGATTTCACCGGAAATATATGTTTTAATGTCCCCTGTATCCAAAAAAACATATTCAGAAAAGGTCCATGTGTTTGTGTGTGTGTGAACACGATAATTCATATACGAAAAGTAGGTAAAATACCAAATTTGGTATTTAAGTTTAGTATCTTCCAGGGATGCGACACAAATATTTTCAGAAATATCCCCCCAACCTAAACTAACCTTTACATGGAGCTTTTTCCGAAAATTTTGATTTTATCAAAATTGGCTCCAACGACTTTGATTAAACATTTCTATATTAAAGGTATTTACCCGACATATAAATTGTATAGCTTGAAATTTCAGGGAATAGTTTCTGAAGACTACCGTATTAACTGCTAAACTGTAAGAGATGGACAAAAACTTACTATAGTAAAATGTAAAACACGTTAAAACACCCAATTTATGTTATATACATTTTGTTCGTGGAGTTGATTCACCCGTGTTATTGGTTTCAGTTTTAAAAATTTATACTTTTCTCGTACAGGAATTTGTCAACTCCTGTCCATACAAACAAAGGAACTTCAGTCACATAGCAACCAGCTTTTGACTGTCACTTTAACCTATGGTACTCCCTTATTTCGTTCTACTTACAAGTAAGCAAATAATTGGGCTATTCTGCTAATTTTTTCTCGATTTGTATGAAGTAAATAGAAGCATAAGTTTTTTTAAATTGCACTAATAATAGCAGATAATAGTGTTGCTATGCCTTATTTAACTGCTGACGTAGAAGAAGACTGGCGAAGTTCCATGACACACATATGTGGAGCCGCAAACTTGGCTTTACAACACTTTCTTGAGACAAAAGCAAGTTTTTGTGAATTCCGCATAAGACGTAGCCATGTTATTGAGGCAAATCACGCACGGATCATATATTTCAATGTAAAATTGCTTCCCTCAGTCACATACACACAGGCTTTTGATAAACGTTGAATAACTGCAATACCGATAAAAGAAACGTAAAATGGATACAAAATATGATAAAGGGCGCAGAAAATTTATGTGACGCCCTTCGATTCTACTGAATTCTTCAACTGTGCGTTGTGTCAGGAAAGATAAAGCTTTAAAGCTGTATAATTTATAAAAAATACTTTCAGAAGGAATAATAAATGTAGTTTCTCCAACCTCTAGCCGTTTGAAAAATGTGTAAATACAGTTTTGTTCATTTATTAATTTCTCTAGCCTGTATGTAGAATATACATAGTGTATAGAGGAGATATTGTATTGCACCCAAAAATTCAATACCAAGATTTTGCCAGAAATATGTTTTGATGCCCGCTGAATCCAAAAAAAATAAAGACGCATTATTAGAATAAGGTCCGTGTGTGCTGTGTGTCTGTAAACACGAAAACCAAAATTTGGTAATATATCAAACTTGGTATTTAAAATTAATATCTTCCAGGGATACGACACAAAGCTTTTGAAGAAAATCCCCCACCCCAACTACCCTTTTCATGGAAAAAATTAGAATATTTTGATTTTCTCAGCAACGGCTGTAACAAAATTCGTATATTAAACATATTTGCATAATAAATAAAATATACAGGGTGTTAATGAGCTATACCGAAATATTTTCACAGAATATGTAGATTACTTAAATAAGTAATTTGAGATAGAAGACTTATGGCCGGTTTATTGACATTTTGCGGCACTTGTGTGGAATGAAAAAAAAATCTATTGTGTTCCATTCTCATGAGTGCTCTAGCTGTTCGGTAAACAAACCTTTTATTCAAAATATTAATCTGTTATCTACATGCTAATCAGGATAAACATAAGCACAATTAATTTTAATACTAGCTCATTGTAAATGGAACGAAATAAGAAAATGCACAGCCTAAAGCGATTGTCTCGCCCTTTAAAAGTCGGTCACAAGTAAAATAATTGGAATTCCACTCTCTTTGCTTGTCAGGAGTAAACAAACCAGAAACGAGAAGAAAGATGTCTTCCCATTTGAGAAAAGTTGGCTTAAAATTGAAAACAAGCATCTAGAATATCTTGAAAACGGTTAACTCCACAAAAAAGGGACAAATTATTTGTAATAATGAGATATGCACATTTTATAGAGTAGGTTTTTTTCTACATCTTACGGTTTTTCAGTTTTCCAAAATTCATCTAGAATTAGGAGGTCTTCAGAGGCTGTTCCCAGACAATTCAATATATACATTTTACTGTCAGGTAAATATATTTATTATACGATATTTTAATCAAAATCTTTAGAGCCATTTTTGAGAAGATCAAAATTTTGGAAAACAAATTCCATGTTAAGGATAGTTTGCACTGGGAGATTTTTCTCAAAATCTGCGTGTCACTTCCCTGGAAGATACTAAACTTAAATGCCAAGTTTGATATTTCACGAACTTTTTGTTTTTGAGTTTTCAGACACCCGGACACGCTCACACACACACACACACACACACAGCTCTTTTTCTGAAAATACTTTTTTTTTAGATACAGGAAACTGCGAAACATATTTTCTGTGAAATCTCGGTATCGAATTTTTAAGTGGAGTGCAATACCTTCTCTTTACACTATGTACATAGTACGTGTAGAGAAAGTAATGATATTGATTTGTCAGGGCCTGTTATAACCGTACCGTCATCGCGCCCAGAAATGCGAAATAAATAATGAAATATAAACCTTGGTGAATGTCTCAAGCTTAACCTCATCCGCTTTACTTCATATTTCGTTGCTTTTCTTTTAATATCAGAAAATCCTCGACTTTAACAATACTCCCGCTCGAAATCAAAAACCATAACTTTACGCTCTTACATCATAAATAACTATTTTTTTACTTTCTCAACACGTACTATGGACATAGTTTATAGAGAAGGTATTGTACGCACCCAAAAATTGGATACCGAGATTTCACTGGAAACATATGTTTTGGGTTCTCCAGAATCCAAAAAAAAATTTGGAAAAAGGTTCGTGTGTGTGTCTGTGGACAGCATAGCTCAAAAACGAAAAGACGGTTAAATAGCAAACATGGTATTTAAGTTTTGGTATTTTCCAAGGATACAACACGATGGTTTTTCTAGAAAATCCACCCACTACACTTTACTAGAAAAAATAGAAAATTTTGGTTTTCTCATAAGTGGCTAACGATTTTGATTAAAACCTCCTTATATTTAAGATGTTTACAAACCAAATAAAATGTATATCTTCATTTTCTGTGAATAGCGTCTAAAGACCTCTTTATTTTGGATGATTTTATTGCATTTTGCAGAGCTGGTAAACCATAAGAGATAGACAAATACTTATTACACAAAAAATCTAGATCACGATAAAACACATATTTATATCATATACATTTTTTCGTGGAGTTGATTGTTTTTGAGATATTCCTAGTTATTCTTTTCAGCTTTGAAAAACTCCTGTCGATAGAAACAAATCGACTTCAATCACATAGCAATCAGCTTTTGAGTATCACTTTAACCTATGGTACTCCCTTATTTCGGTTCTACTTACAAGGAAGCAAGTAATAAGACTATTCCTGCTACTCTTTCTCGATTGGCATGAAGTAAATAGAAGCATAAGCTTTTTGACAGTAATTTTTGTTGCACAGATGTAGAGAAAGTGATGAGTAAGAAATGGATTTTAGATTTTTTTTCGGCGAAATGTCGGTATCAAATTTTTGGATGCAATACAATACTTTCTCTATGCTCTCTGTACATAAAAAGAGAGAATTTTCACGTTTTCTGTATGTACATATAGAACCTTAGACAGCTATTGAATGCAGGCGAACACCACTCCACTGCGGATATCATACATTGATCACTGCTTTTTGCACTCCGGACGTACTCCCCAAGCCTTATTAATTACCTGTCATGCAATCTACGGTTATGGATGACACCGCCTCTTTTTGGCAGTGTTACAGCGCCACCGAATGTGTAAATCTATAACAAAAATAATCCATCCAAACACAGCCTGGCAGAGCACAAAATCTGGGCTAGCAAATATTGCGAGCCTTAACACAAGAAGCATACAACTGCATTCATGATCCCGAGCGTGAACTTGATGGTCTAACGTGTTAAAAAAAAACACTAATGTGCTCCATTCACATGACTTTCTCTACATCGCCTCAACAAATTATCGTTAAAAAGCTTGTAAATAAAAGCGAAAAAAGCAGTATCATAGGTTAAAGCGATAGTCAAAAGCTGGTTGCTATGTGACTGAAGTTCCTTTGTTTCTATGGACAGCAGTTGAGAAATTCCTGTTTGAGAAAAGTATAAGTCTTTTAAAGCTGAAACCAAAACAAGGAATATCTCAAAAAATTAACATAAATTGTGTGTTATCATTTACTGTGTTTGCTAAGTTTTTATCTATCTGTTACGGTTTAGCAGTTATGCAAAATTTCGTAAAATTCGTGCAGAATAAAGTAGTCTTCAGAGGCTATTCCCAGAAAATCAAGTTATACATTTTATTAATGAGGTATATATCTTTAATATATGATATTTTAAGCAAAATCGTTAGAACCATTTTTGAGAAAGTCAACATTTTCGAAAAAAGTTCCAAATAAGGGGTAGTATGGGTTGAAAGGATTTTATTGGAAATCTTCGTGTCGCATCCTTGGAAGATACCAAACCTAAATACCAAGTTAGGTTTTTAACGCACTTTTCGTTTTTGAGCTGTGCTTCCCACAGACACACACACACAGAGAGACACACACACACACACACACACACACACACACACACACAGACATTAGTCTAAAAATGCTATTTTTGGATTCAGGAGGTCTCAAAACATGTATTTTTGGTGAAATCTCGGTATCGAATATTAGGTCTACTACCATACCTTCTCTATATACTATGTACATAGTACGTGTAGAGAAAGTAAAAATAGATCTCATTAAAACACACGATTTACGTAATATGCGTATTATTCTTTTAATTAAAGATTTCCGAGATATTCCCTTTTTTGTTTCAGTTTTAAAATAATTGGAAATGCAAAAACAAGTTTCAGTCACATAGCAGGAGTTTTTAAATGATTACCCTACAGCTTTAGCTTAGACTATTACCTTATTCCACTTCTTCTTATGAAGAATTAAGTATTACGTTTATTTCCGTATTTTTTTACTTTCTCTATACGTGTTATGTACATAGTGTATAGAGAAGTTATTGTAATGCACCCAAAAATTCGATACCGAGATTTCACCGGAAATACATGTTTTGAGACCTCCTGAATCCAAAAATAGCACTTTTAGAAAAATGTCCGTGTGTGTATCTGTCTGTCGGTGTGTGTCTGTGTGTATGTGTTTGTGTGTCTGTGGGCAGCGTAACTCAAAAACTAAAAGTCTCTTAAAAACCAAACTTGATAATTAGTTTTGATATCTTCCAAGGATGCGACACGAAGATTTTCAAGAAAATCCCCCCAATTCCAACTACCCTTTACATGGAACTTTTTTCGAAATTTTTGATTTTCTAAAAAATGGTTCTAACGATTTTGATTAAAATATCGTATACTAAAGATATTTACCTGATAAATAAAATGTATGTCTTGAATTTTCTGGGAATAGCTTCTGAAGACTAGTTTATTCTGGATGAATTTTTGCATAACTACTAAATAGTAAGAGATGGACAAAAACTTAACACACAAAAAATTTAGAGCACATTAAAACACACAATCTATGTTATATACCTTTTTTTCATGGAATTGATCGCTTTTTAGATATTCCTTGTTTTTAGCTTCATCTTTGAAAAACATACTTTTCTCATATAGAAGAAATTTGTCAACTCTTGTCCATACAAACAAAGGAACTTCAGTCACATAGCAACCAGCTTTTGACTATCATTTTAGCCTATGCTACTTCCTTATTTCATTTCTACTTACAAAGACAATTTCTGCTATTTTGTTTTCTCAATTAGCATGAAGTAAATTGAACTCTAAGGTTTTTAGCAATAATTTTTTGCAGAAATATAGAAAAAGTCATATGAATGGTGCACATCAGATTTTTTTATTTAGCATTGATATAGAAGAATAAGACTTTTAAGTGTAGTTTAATATTGATTAGGAATAAGTAGAGAAATACATGTGAATGGTACACTTGAGATTGTTTTCAAATGGTATGTTAATACAGCGCATTCTTAAAAAAATTGAACGCCTCAAAAAGAAAGAAAAAGAAACTACGGTGACTGATCGACTCCTAGAGCTGATAAAATGAAGGATTCAGAGAATCGATAACCTCGAATTGATCTTAATCCGCAAAGAAACCTCGTCTTTTGAGGCGTACGTATATTCTCAATGCTGAAGCGATATCCCTTTGAGACCATTTTTAGAAAATGACCATTTTTGCCCGAGAAGATTGAGTGACCTATATGATACTTAGGGGTTCACGTGTTTTCATTTAAAAATAACGCAGGCTTCTCCCCCCCCCCCTTTCCTTCCGTTCGTTCTGCCCTTTCTCCCCCATTATTCTTTGCTCCTGCACAGGGTAATGGATTTTCTGTCCACTCCATCTCTAGCATTCTACCCCAGCGTTCGGCTGGACAATGATAAATGGGCGGAGATCGCAGGTTCGCAACTCCTGATTAGTTCTTCACGCACATCTAAACTCAAATGTGTACCAAAGGGCATTTCCACAAGATATTGAATCCAAGTTTGCCTCATGGAGAGACAGAGGTCCTTAAGCGCACTGGAAATAGTGTAACAAGTCAGGTCCAGCGGGCTATATACAGGATGTTAAGAACTATACCAAAATATTTTCACAGAATATGTAGATTACTTAAATAAGTAATTTGAGATAGGAGACTTATGGCCTGTTTATTGACATTTCGAAGTAACGGCTATAAGTTTATGAAGTGCCAGTACGCCACTAGCTAATTTATCAACCATTCGAGAGCATAACACAAAAACGAAGGAGCGTATTACAGAGTACCTCTCTAGCGCAGTGGTTATGATACTGGTTTTCAAGTGAAAGATATTTTCAGAGTTCGGGTCTCGTTCACGTATCGCGGCACTTCGTCGGGAATAAAAATAATAATAAAAGACGTTTACTCTATGACAGGAATCGAACACATTACCTTTAGGATAGCAGCTTCCCGCGTTACGCATTAAGTCACGAAAGCACTTATAAAACGCCTCCAGAGTAGGCACCTCAAGAACGTTGTTAATGAATGCTCAGTGTCGCACTGTCGAGATTTTACAGATTTTTGCGACATTAAATCTTGAGAACCCTAGTAACGAGCTGCTAATAATCGATATTTCTATACTCGGGCAGCAGTTTTAAAGACATTCTAAGCCATTTTTCCAACCTGTTTTGCACACTGACTTATCAGCACCTGATACCCACACGTTTAACGCTATGTAGTTGCGTTATGTTTATCCGAGGACCATGCATCGCCCATCTCAAGTTGTTTATATTAGTCATGTGCACAATTTCCCAAATTATTTCGGTGTAGTTCATTAACACCCTGCATACAGGGTGGAAGTGAACCTATTACATGCGTTTTAATACACATTAACTCATCTCAAAACGGCACGAAAAGAATTAACTAGCATTTTTAAAATCAGTTATATTGAGTGAGTGTGTCTGTGTGTGTGTGTGTATGTGTGTGTGTGTTGAACCATACATTCCAACCATTAAGCGCCATTTTGCTGAAATTGTAAGACGAAGAATTACAAGTCGCACTAGAAGACAATACATCTTGGAAATAAATGCTTTCTTATTGTCTAAGTCCCACCTACATCTGACTACTCCACCGAGCTTTCTATGATTTATGTTGCCTGATTTTTCGCTGCATATTATAGTAATTATTATTATTATTATTATTTATTAATAGTATTAGTACTAGTAATTGGTAAACATCAGGTCTACACATTTTTAATTTCAGCTTCAATCTAAAATGATATACACGAATGGGTAGTGTGGTGGTAGAGTTCTGCCTTATATTCAAGAGGTCGCGAGTGCGAATCTCGTTTAGAGTAAGCTACCGGATAAGGTAACGGTGGTGGTGGCGGTGATGGTGACTATTATCAGTTATATTTGGTCTGTGTGTGTTGAATCATATGTTCTAATCATTAAGCGCTACTTTGTTGACATTGTAAGATGAAGAAATATAAGTTGCACTAGAAGTAAATAATTCTTCAAAATACATGCTTTTTTAATCTAAGTCCCGCCTTCTCCTGGGTACTCCACCAAGGTTCCTATGATTTGTGTTGTATAATCTTACGCTAAATATTATTAGCATTATTAGTAGTGGTGGTGGTGGCAATTAAACCCCAATTTCTTAATTTCAGCTTCATTCCAAAATGACGTACCGACTGGGTAGTGTGGCAATAGCATGTCTGCCTCACATCCAGCAGATTGCGAGTTCGAATCTTGCTTAGGGTGACTCATCCGAACAAGGCATTTTTGGGGGGGATTTTTTCCATCTATTTTATAGAAATCGAGATAAATATTCGAGAATTGTAACATTGTCGTATCTATGTAGTCACAATGAAAATAAGATGGTATATAGGTAGTATATAATTTTAAGTCACATATTTTAAGGTAATCTAACAGTGAAATATGGAAAGTTTACATCATGTATAGTGTGGGGATAGCGTTCTGCCTCACATTCAACAGGTCACGAGATCGAATCTCGCTTAGGGTGAGTTATCCGGATAAGCTATTTCCCCTTATCTTGAGAAGACGAATGACTAGTAACTTGAAGCTCCATGGACCCTGAGGTTATTTGAGTATAATTAACCCAATGTCATTCATATGGCAACCTGGTTAAAGGATATTAAGCTACAAAAACAAATATGATCTGTACCATTCACATGACTTTCTCTACCAGTTCTGCAAACAAACTACTCTTACAAAAACGTATTCTTCTATATACACCATGCTAAACGAGATACATATTAACGCAATAACCTGCTTATAAGCAGAAGGGAAATAAGGAAATATGCCAGGCTAAAGCGATAGTCAAATCTTTTAAAAGCTGATCAATATGTGAACAATTGAAGTTCGTTTGCCTTGCATTTCCAGAGAAACCAAGGAGAGAGGAAACAAAAGGTAGGCTCTTTGAGAAGATGCATAAATTGTGTGTTTTAACGAGATCTACCATTTTTGCAGATTAAGTTTTTGTATGCATGATATGGTTTACCAGTTATACAACATTCATTCTGAGTTAACAGGTCTTAAGAAGCTATTCCCAAAAATTTCAAGATATACGTTTTAGTTATGTTGATGTAGCTTTAATATAAGATATTCTAATCAAAATCGTAGGCCCTTTTGAGAAAAACAAAATTTTCAAAAATGTTTCCATGTTGTGCGTAGTTTGGGTTGATATAGATTTTCTTGATAATCGTCACATACTAGGAAGATACCAAACTTAAAAACCAAGTGTCCACAGACACACACAAACACACGGAACTTTTATACAAATCTGATATGTTCCATTCACATGACTTTCTCTACATCTCTGCAACAACTTATCGTTAAAAAGCTTAAGCTTCTATTTACTTCATGCTAATCGAGAAAAACTTAGCAGAAATAGTCTTATTACTTGCTTCCTTGTAAGTATAAGCGAAATAAGGGAGTACCATAGGTTAAAGTGACAGTCAAAAGCTGGTTGCTGTGTGATTCAAGTTCCTTTGTTTGTATGGACAGGACTAGACAAATTCCTGTACGAGAATAGTATAAGTTTTTCAAAGCTGAAACCAATAATAAGGAATATCAAAAACGATCAACTCCACGGAAAAAAAAATGCATATTACATAAATTGTGTGCTTTAACGTGCTCTACATTCTTTGTGTGGTAAGTTTTTGTCCATCTCTTACAATTTAGCAGTTATGCAAAATTCCATAAAATCCATCCAGCATAAAGTGGTCTTCAGGGGCTATTCCCAGAAAATTCAAGATATACATTTTATTTGTCAGATAAATGCCTTTAATATACGATAATTTAATCAAAATCGTTAGAGCCAGTTTTTAGAAAATGAAAATTCTCGAAAACAGTTCCATGTAAAAGATTGTTGGTGGTGGGGTGATTTTTCTCAAAATCTTCTTGCCGCATCTCTGGAAGATACTAAACTTAAATACCAAGTTTGGTGTTTTACCGACTTTTCGTTTTCGAGTTATCGTGTTCACAGACACACGGACACACACATACACACGGAGCTTTTTCTGAAAATACTTTTTTTGAATACAGGGGACCCTAAAACATATATTTCCAGTGAAATCTCGGTAACAAATTTTTGGGTGGAGTGCAATACTTTCTCTATACACTATGTACATAGTACGTGTAGAGAAAGTAAAAATGATTCTTATAGGACTAAAGGCATCTCAAAAAGTATTTTCGATGGAATCTCAACATTACATTTTTGGATTAAATACAGTATCTGCTCTATCCACTATATACATTGTACATATGGGACCAGGCACAAAATAAAAATGTCAATATATTTTCTAAAATTTTGAAGTCTATGGATTTGAATGTGTATAATTTACATAATAGTATTTATGCAATAATTCATATCTCGCACAGTACTTATTCAATTTAATGATATTTTGTGTCCATATTATAGGATACCTAGTGCGGGGTAGGTTTTACCCCTACACTGCTTATACTAGGGAGTGGTAGCTTCAGAGGTAAAGCTGCTCGCGCCTGCGAGAGGGAAGCAGGTGGCTTCGGTTCGGGATTAAGATGCAGGAAGGGATACTTTTGGGTGGAAACATTAGAAGCCATAAACAAATACAAAAGGGTTGCGAGGAGACATAGTGCTTTTACTGTTAAAAACTAAAGTGTGGTTTAAGATGAGGGAACCCAAGGGTTAACCAAACTCTATTCTACTCACCTGGTACATTACGAAAAACCAGACAAAGGTTCTTCTCGTGTATGCCTCACATGCAACAGGTCGTGAGTTCGAATCTCGCTTAAGGTGAATTAACGGGTAAGGTTTTTTCCGGAGTTTTTCCTTATCCTGAAAAGACAAATGTCCAGTAACTTTAAGCTCTATGGAGCCCGAGATCATTTGAGCATCATTTCACAAATTTCATTCATCTTCCGATATGACCAACCAGGTTAAAGGACGTTAAACTACCAAAAGGAAAAAGAAAAAAAAAAAGGCCCTTCTGACGTACTTACTCAAGTTTTTATAATAAAACCCCACGTTATGAGGACATCGCTATGTCAGTATTACAACATCTTGCCTCCAATATTGATTGTTGAAACTAGTCCAATATTACCTTCTTACTCACTGAAATCTAATTTACTCAAAGTGATCATACCAGGCACCTTACAATATTACGAGGTCTGTCCCCGAAGTGCCCTACCTAACAAAGAATAACAATTCAAAATCTTCTCGGGCTTCTAGTCAGGTAAAAACTTCATCAGTTCACCCTGAAGACGAGGAAGATGCACTTCTTCGAAACGTTGGTGTCAAACCAAGTTTTTACCTGGCTAGAAGCCCGAGAAGATTTTGAATTAATACGTCGCCAGGAAAGCTTCAGTTCTTATTTTAAAGAATAACAATTTTGGGGAAAAACATAGTCTCCTTTCAGCTCGATACACTTTTCCCAGTGATGTTCAATAGCTTCGATACCCTGTTTATATTGAGAACTATCGAGGTCTGGAAAATAGCCATCAACTGCAGACTCCACCTCTTCACTGTTGGAAAATCTTCTACCACTTCAAGTTTGGAAACAGAGAATAATAATCATAGTGGGCTAAATGGGGCGAATACGGTGCATGAGGAAGCAATTTGAACTTTAATTCTTGATTTTGCCCATGGCGAAAACGGACGTGTGAACGGATAAAACAAAACTTTATTTTTTCTAAATGCGGCCGTTTTTGGTCGATTTCTTCACTCAAACGCTGTAAACAAGTTCACATAATATTCGCCATTGATTATTTTTTATTTTTTGAGATAATCAATGAAAATTATCCCGTGTTCCTCCCAGAAAACAGACGCCATGTCCTTGCCTGCAGATGGAACTATCTTCGCCTGCTTTAGAGCCGATTTTCCCCTTCCAAACCACTGTTTTGATTTGTCCTTCCTCTCAGGTGTGAAGTGATGGACCCAGGTTTCATCCATTGTTATGAATTGACGCAAAGCCTCAGCTTTATTGCAGTGAAACATTGCCAAACAGTCGGCTGAGACATCCCACACAGCGCTGTTTTTGATCTATTGTGAGCAAACGCGGTACCCACCTTGCACACAACTTTCTCATATCAAATTTTCAGGCAGTATTTGATTAACAGAACTTTTTAAAATTCCTGTAATATATGCTAGCTGGCGCACTTTCAATCGACGGTCATCCAATACCATTTTGAGGATTTTATTCAGTTTCTGGATCAGTAGCGTTATTTGATCGAGCACTGTGATGTTCATCTTGGCACCTCTTACGCCGCGCGCACTTAAACTCTGCCACCCAATATTGCAATGTTGTAAACGAAGGAGCAGACTCGCCAAATTAGAATTTAGCTCAGCTTTAATATTAGTTGGACTAAGACCTTTCAAATGAAAGTATTGTATCATATAGCGATGACCAGTTTTGTCCATGTTTAAAAATTCGCTGAGAGCATTCACTAATGATGGCTGCCTAACAAATGCTAAACAATGTAATATTGTCAAACTTCAAACTTAAGCTTTTTAAGGTTGGTACTTTTTACCATTGTTCTTGTTTTGAAACAACAACCGCTATCTATACGTCAGGTTGGGTACTCCTGGGACAGCCTATTTACGATAGCAGTAATGCAATCAGAAAATGTTATAATGAAATGTATAAATTTAAATTCAGTGCCACTGTCACTTAATTATACTATGCTGCATGAAGGACAAAGCTCACACCATTCGCCACTTAATGTTTTGTCTGTCAAAGTTCATATGTGATCTATGCTTTTACTACTGAGTGATTTATGTAGAACTGACACATTTCCTTCTTCAATTATTCCGTTAGAAATGCATTCAGTAACCCAATTTTAGCACCAAATTAAGCAAAATGTTCTGTAGTTTAGATTCCTTGTCACTAGATGCGCAGATGTTTATGTTTTATTCCTAATTGCAATGTTGGCAGCTGTTACGAAAATGTGTTCTTGTAGTCAACGTCAAAATGCAGTACGATGTAGAGCTGAGTCAAGGATAATTCCAGCAAGATGACACTACATGCCATACATCAAATGAATCCATGAACCTAATTACAAGTTTCTTTGACGACCGGATAATTTCCAGGAACCTATGGCCACCAAGATCTCCGGATTTGACATCGCCGGACTTCTTTCTATGGGGTTACTTAAAAGACGGGTTTACGCCACACGTCCACAGACATTGGACGATCTGAAGCACAACATTACAAAGGAGATTCAAGCTATTGACAACAGAGTCCTCCAACGAGTGGCCAGTACGACGTGTTGAGTTGTGCCTTATGCAGGATGGAGGACATTTTCAATATTTGCTATAGAGTAAATAATCTCCCAAAACTCCTCTACAATTTAGGTATAATAAGTTGTCACCAGCATAACACGTTTTGAAACAATTAATGAAAGAAATGTGTCAGCTCTATATAAATCACCCTGTATATATTTATCATTGACATCAAATCCATGTGTAATTTTGTTTCGCAGCAGATGTATACACACGTGCCTGTTGGTAAAGCACAAATAAACTGTTCTTCCTGGACGAGGTACAAAATACGCTTCGCTGCACCTCAGAGCTTACTTTCAACATTGAGTTGCTTTTAACCAAAACAACCTAACGTTACGCTGTTTGTTTAAACAACAGAAAACAACACACTATGTTAACTTAATCACACATCTCTCAGAAGTTTGAGTTAATGTAAACCTGAACTGATGTTTACAGATAAACATCGCTGCCATAAATCAAGGAATTTTCTTCTTCTTGTATTCATATTTTTGACCTAAGACCCTGTTAACCTTTATTTTACTCACAATTTTCTTCCTTTCACTTTATTCCTTTCTCTACACATACTATGTACATAGTGTATAAGGAAAGTATTCCACTCCACCAAAAAATTCGATACCGAGGTTTCACGGGAAATATACGTTTTAAGGTCCCCTGTATCAAAAAAAAGTATTCTCAGAAAAAGGTCCATGTGTGTGCGCGTTTGTGACCACTATAACTCAAAAACGAAAAGTCGGTAAAATACTAAACTTGGTATTTAAGTTCAGTATCTTCCAGAGATGCAACACCAAGATTTCAGGAACATCTCCCCACCACCAACCCTTTACATGGAACCTTTTTCGAAAATTTTAATTTTGTAAAAAATGGCTCCAACGATTTTGATTAAAATGTTATTTATTAAAAATATTTACACGACAAGTAAAATTTATACCTTGAATTTTCTGGGAATAGCCTCTAAAGCAGTGTTTCCCAACCTTTTGAAGTTCACGGCACCCTCGGGAATAACATTATTCACCAGGGGCACCCTTCCTTGAATTAAAAGAAAATTAAGCTTAATATGCTAATTTATTGAAATATTATATAACAATAACGTACACCATAACATAATACAGTAAACTATACTACAATCACTGAGTAAAAATATATCAATAAATTTTGTTCGATTAATGATTAATGTGAAACTTGTGATTGACGCTTAGAACACAGATATGTGATGTCGGGTCTTACAGTTGACAGTGAAACACGCAAATAATCCTCAAGGTTATTCAGTCTATTTGTTGCTTTGCATTTTATTGTCACCATAGCAGAGAAGGCTTGCTCGCATAGATAGGATGTTGAAAAGGGCAAAAGTGCGTTAATTGCTTTCTTCATTAGGTTAGGGTACTCCTCTCTCCGTTGAAGCCAAAAACTAGCCACCGACGCCTCACTCTTGGTGAACTTACCTTTGAGTGTGGAATCAGCGCAAAGATCAATAAATTCATCTCGTTCGCAAGCAGTGAAATCTATTTCCTCCGCACTATCTACGAAATCAAATGGTGAGACAACCCAGACGTCGTAGTGGAAATAGTTGGAAAGTAGCATCTATTGCATCTTGCAATCTTGATAAGTGATCACAAATGCGGTCTTTCAGTTTACCCAGATCTTTATCTCCTGCCACATTAAGAAGAGATGGAAAGTTCGACAAATCTCCTTTTTGAACTGCAGACTTCCAAGAACTAAGTTTTCTTTTAAAACCTTTCATTTTATTGGTTGAGGAGATTATTGTTTCATGTCGACCCTGCATCGAAACATTCAGTTCATTCAGCTTATGAAAAATATCTGCCAGATACGACAGTTCAAAACACCAAGAATCACTTAGTAAGAGCTCATGAAATGTGTCTTGATTTTCATCCTTAAAGAAAGTTTTTAGCTGTTCTTTAAGTTCGAGAAACCGGTTCAATACACGACCCCGCGACAACCACCTTACTTCTGTGTGAAGTAACAAAGAGGTATGAGCTGCATCCGTTGCGCGACATAACTGCTCAAAAATTCTGCACTTTAAAGGTCGAGACTTCATATAGTTCACCATTTTCACAACTTGGTTAAACACTTCAGCAAAATCTTCATTATACGCTTTCACGACTAATGCCTCTCTATGCAGAAAACAGTGAGTTATAATAATGGATGGATTTTCATTGAGAGCTCTGGCAGTAAAACCTTTAATTTTCCCAGACATATATGGTGCACCATCTGTACATATACCACAACAGTATTTCCATGAAAGATCATGGTCATTGAGATAGGAATTAATAGTTGTAGTCTCCAGCGGACTACAGAACAGAAACTGTTCACTAATATCTTTTTCATCAATATATCTGATAAAACCAAGGAGTTGCGGTTTGTCACCAATATCGAGACACTCGTATACTTGCAAAGCACGTGACTTGTTCGTTGATATTGCATGACATTTCCGATATCCTGCGGCTGATTGTGTTGTTGGACAGAGGAACTTTCGAAGTTTGATTAGCTGCTCCTTCGCCAAGTATTGTTGAAACTGTAACTTGACATGCAGGGCCAATGATTTCCTCTCCAAGAGTATATGATTTCTTTTTTTTAGCTATCAGTTCTGCTACTTTAAATGAGGCTTCAAGAGCAGTATCACCTATGATCATTCTCTTTATCATTCGCAGAGCTGTTTTCTTCTCCCCTTCTAATATATGTGAAAAATACATTACACTTTTCTGTGACACACTAGGATGCTTTGTTGTAAGATGCCGCTTCAGTTTGCTAGGTACCATGGCCTCGTTGCTAAGTGTTTCGCCACAAACTAAACACACAGGGATAGGGTTTTCCTCGTTGTTATTCCATTTAAATCCATACGCTAAGTAACTGTCCTGGTATGTTCTTTTCTTTCGTTTGTCTTCTTTATGTGGTGAATTCGACGGTCCGGGAGAAACTGTAAGATTTGGCTTCTTAAAGCAAGCAGTAGGAGCCGACTGTTCACTTGCACTGTCCTGGCGTTTACGCTTAACAATGAACTTATCCATAGCTAAACACTGTGAATCAACGCGAGGAAGACAACTGAAAGCACCAAGCGGCGTACACTTTTATATATTCATCTGTCGAAGGCTCGGGAATGTTCGTGAGGAAGCGAGTAGTCTCGGGAATGTTCGGCAGGGTATAGCTGTAATGCCATCTGTGGGATACAAGTATAACTGAATTATTGAAATGAATCGACCACTATCACCATCTGCCGTGCATGAGAGTAATTGATTTGACTTATTTTATTTCAAGACCTTACAAGACTTAAGGCTTCAGTAGAAGGTATTTTTTTTTGTTTATCTCAAAATCTCGCGGCACCCCTTGGTCAATGACACGGCACCCTAGGGTGCCGGGGCACACCGGTTGGGAACCGTTGCTCTAAAGATCTCTTTATTCTGGATGAGTTTTATTGAACTTTGCAAAACTAGTAAACCATAAGGGATAGACAAAAACGTAATACATAAACATTTAGGGCACATTAAAACACACAATTTATGCTATATACATTTTTTTCGTGGACTTGATCGTTTTTAAGATATTCCTTGTTTTTAGTTTCAGCTTTGAAAAACTTATACTTTTCTCATACAGGAATATATCAAATCTTATCCATACTAACAAAGGAACATCAGTCATATAGCAACCAGCTTTTGACTATCACTTCAACCTATGGTACTCCCTTATTTCGCTTCTACTTACAAGGAAGCAAGTAATAAGATTATTTCTGCTAATTTTTTCTCGATTAGCATGAAGTAAACGGAAGCATAAGCTTTTTAACAATAATTAGTTGAAGAGATGTAGAGAAAGTCATGTGAATGGACCACATCAGATTTTTTTCTGACTCTAAGCCCTTAATTACTTTCAGTCCACCGAGCAATCTTCATCCAGAATTTTATGCCTTAACTTTTTTTCTTACTTTCTCCGTGAACATAGTACCAGAAAAGGTACGAGGGGTGTCGAAAAATGTTTGTATTTAGTAACCGTGGTCTATTACTAGATGGCAGTTAAAGTTTCAGCTATATCCATCACGTGGTTTCTTTGCCATAGGCGATTGAGTACTAATCTTGTGCTTATTTAGAAAAATCTGATTTGTTCCATTCACATGACTTTCTCCACATCTCTGCAACAAATTGTTGTTAAAAAGCTAATGCTTCTATTTACTTCATGCTATTGAGAAAACATTAGCAGAAACAGTCTTATTACTTGCTTCCTTGTAAGTAGAAGGGAAATGAGGCAGTGCCATAGGTTAAAGTGGTAGTCAAAAACTGGTTGCTATGTGACTGAAGCTCCTTTGTATGGACACGAGTTGACAAATCCCTGTATGAGAAAAATATGTTTTTCAAAGCTGGAACCAAAAACAAGGAATATATCAAGAACGTTCGTCTCCACGAATAAAACGTATATAACATAAATTGTGTGATTTGACGTGCTCTACATTTTTATGTGGTAAGTTTTTGTCCATCTCTTACAGTTTAGCAGTTATGCAAAATTCCGTAAATTGCATCCAGAATAAAGTAGTCTTCAGAGGCTACTCCCAGAAAATTCAAGATATACATTTTATTTGTCATTTAAATATCTTTAATATACGATATTTTAATCAAAATCGTTAGAGCCATTTGTTAGAAAATCAAAATTTTCAAAAACGTTCCATGTAAAGGGTAGTTTGAGGTGTGGGGATTTTTCTCAAAATCTTGATTTCGCATCCCGGAGGATACTAAACTTAAATGCGAAGTGTATTTTACCCACTTTTCGTTTTTGAGTTATCGTGTACACAGACACACGGACACACCACGGACACACGATGGACACACGGACACACACACACGGACCTTTTTCTGAAAATGATTTTTTTGGATAAATGGGACCCTAAAGCCTATATTTCCAGTGAAATTTCGGTATCGAATTTTTGGGTGGAGTGAAATACCTTCTCTATACACTATGTACATAGTACGTATAGAGAAAGTACAAATGGGGAAAAAACGAGTTTCACGCGGTGATTAAACACTTCTATTTAAAAGGCTTAACACCGAAAGAGATAAAAGTCGAGTTGGTTAAGTTCATTGCACATCTGCTCCTGCGTTTGCAACAGTTTACTATTGGATAAATTAATTTAAACGTGATGCACATCATTCCGGACCTCCAGTTAGAGGACACTTCCTCGAAATTATTGACAAAAACCAAGATATGGTTTTGAGTGATCGAATCAAAGTTCGGGAAATAGTACAACCATAGGAATATCACAAGGTACAGAGTTCTCAATTTTGCACCAAAAATTAAGTCCGAAAAGATGGGTGCCGCGTTTGCTCTTAATGGTGAATAAAAGGAATCATGTGATTTAATCAGAAGCTGGTTTGGCATTTTTCCATCTCAATCCTGTCGAGTTTCTGCGTCGACATAGAACTTGGATGAAACTACTACACTCTAGAGACAAAAGTGCAGTTGAAGCAGTTTTTTTACTTTCTCTACACGTACTTTGTACATAGTGTATAGAGAAGGTATTGCAATGCACATAAAATTTCGATACCGTGATTTCACCGGAAATACATGCTTTAGAACCCCCTGAATAAAAAAAATTAAACATGTCGGTGTGTGTGTGTGTCTGTGATTAAATTTCATATATTAAAGATATTTACCTGAAAAATAAAATGTGTATCTTGAATTTCTGGGAATAGCCTCTGAAGATCACTTTATTCTGGATGAATTTTAGGGAATTTTGCATCCCTTATCTCGGTTCTGCTAACAAGGAAGCAAGTAATAAGTTTATTTGTGTTACTTTTTGTCAATTAGCATGAAGTAAATAGAAACATAGGCTCTTTAAACAATAATTTGTTACAGAGATGTGGAGAAAGTCATGTGCATGGAACACTTCAGATTTTTTTAGATGGCATGGTATTTATACCTAATTTAAACAAAACACAGAGGAATGTCTTAAATAGCAAATTTTAGATAATAAAGCAAACTTATATAAAAAAGCAAATTCTAGTTACTGTGGCTTCTGTTGATTACTCTAAATAACATAATTATTTTCCTTTCTACTGGAATAGGTTATAAGCTGGAATAACTTATTCAGTTGCCTTCTAGGAAATGTTGTCGATTTCTCTGAATTAATAAAGGCACCCGATGCTACGCTTCTCTGAAAGGTACCAAGGTTTCTACAATCTTCTCTAAAGGTTATTTTTGTAGTTGCTTTTCTGTTCTATTTTCTGCGACCTTTGTTACGAGCGTAATTTTTGTGGGTCAGAATTCTGAGAATGCTTTGAAGGTAGAACAGACCCATTAACCGGCTGTGATAAGCTTTCTGCTGAAATTGCATGTCTTGTTTTCTACATCTCTTTGAAATCTTGGAACCTAAAATCCATTAAAAAGTAAAAACCACAATTCCAGCACATAAAAGATTATATTCTATCCAAAAGCCTATGTGTTACACTCACATGACTTTCTCTAGCTATTCTAGAAACAAACTTCTTACAAACATTTTTCTTTCTACAATATAATAATCGAGATAAACATTAGCAGAATGTTCTAATTACTTAGTTCCTTATAAATAGAAGGGAATTAAAGGTATAAACTAGGCTAAAGTGATAGTCAAATGATTTAAAGGCCATCGTTATGTGTTTGGCATTGCAAATCACTTCCTTGCTTGGCCAGAAGCAGAACAAAAGAAAAACGGACACTTCCTGTATGAGAAAAGTATAAGTACTTTACAATTGAAGCCAATCACAAGAAATATCTCGGAAACGGCTACTCCCAAAACAAAAACGTAAAGGACATAAATTGTGTTCTTTGACAAGATCTACATTTTTTGTGCATTAAGTTTTTGTCTAGTTATACAAAATTCATCCAGAATGAAGAAGCTAGTCCCAGAAAATGTATATTTTTTTTCTTAAACATATATTGAAAATACCGTATTAAAATCAAATTCCTTATTTTGATTATTTTTGAGATGAGCAAAAAAAAAATGTTTATCTCAATTAGCATTCTAGAGATAAAAGAATAATCTATTGTTAAAAAGTTTGTTTGTGGAACAGCTACAGAAAGTAATGTGATTTCTATACATAAAACTGGAGAAAGACCATTCTAACGTACTTTAATCTGTTTTTAAAAATTACAAAAATATTTCCTTGAAAACTGTGTTTTAAAGGAAAGCCTTACTCCATGTAAGCAAGCCAATCTTCAGATTCCATTCTTGCACTGTCTCTAATGCTTCTTGCCTTTAGAGAGTCGCTTTTCTTCTTCTTCTTTTTTTTTTTTTTTTTTTTTTTTTTTTTTTTTTTTTTTGTATCTTGTAGCAGTGGCTGATATCGAATTCCTGATCCAATATTTGTTTCTTCGAAGTCATTAATTTCGTAAGCGTGTTTTCGAGGGTTCTTTGTTTATTTCAACGAAATTAGAATTTAAAGAATACCAAAGACGTAATGAAATTAGACCTTTGATATATCAGGTTGTATTTCCTTCATATAATTTATAACATTCTACAATAATCAGATAAATTCCTTACTTCCTTTGAAGAATCTCGGATAATGTTTTCTTATTTGTTCCTGGAATTAAAATCACAGAATGACGACATGTTTACAACTTTTTGCTGGGAAAAATCTGATGTTACGAGTTCAGTTGGAATTTTCTACCAAGTCTTCAACAAACCGAAGGTTATTTCATCTGCTTTACATTATTCGTGATAAATATTCTCAGAATTTGCTTTTTAATATCATTACGAAAATAAGGTAGTGCGAGGAGTGTTCAATAATTCCTTAGTACACGCAAGCAATTCCACTCGTAGCATCAAAACAGTTTGTATTTAGTAACCGTCGTTCCTTAATAGTTGTAGCTATTTCCATCACGTGGATTCAATCAACAAAGGCGATTTAATAAGCGGTATTTTAATCAACATCGTTAAAGTCATTTTGAGAAAAAAGTTCCATGTAAAGTGTAGTAGGGGGGGGGGGATTTTCTTGAAATCTTCATGTCGCATCCTTTGAAGATACCAACCTTAAATACCAAGTTTAGTATTTAACGGTCTTTTCGTTTTTGAGCTATGCTGTCCACAGACACACACACATACACACAGACATTTTTGTAAAAATTCTTTTTTTTTGGATTCAGGTGAACCCAAAACATGTATTTTCGGTGAAATCTCGGTATCGAATTTTTGGGTGAAATGTAATACCTTCTCTATACACTATGTACATAGTACGTGTAGAGAAGGTAATTTTGTGTATCATATATATAACATTATATTATATAATATTATGTTCTAAAACCTTTTAGCAGGTAATACATTTGAGTCTGTTTCTATCGGAGCTCTAAGGATATCATAATTCTCATAATCTGCTATTTTTTTCAAAATACATCACAGAACAACAATAATATTGGTTTGTCACGGCCGTTTGCAACCGTACCGTCATCGCGCGCAGCAACCACAAAGCGAAACTATATCTACTGAACGCACCCTATCCTAACAAATAAATAACTATTTCCCCTGGTGAATGACTCAAACTTAACTAAAGTTTATTTTATCTATCGTTACTTTTCTTTTAATGTTAGAAAATTCTCGTAGAAAATACATTCACGCTCGAATAAACAGTATAAACCCTACAATCTTACATCATAAATAACTATTTTTGAACTCAGAGGACTTATAGTTCCGCTGAAATCTTGACATTGAATTTTTGGGTGAAATGCAATAGATGCCTTGACTAGCTATTATGTACATTGTATATGCATAGGAGTTAGAGAAAGTAAAAATAATTTGTTAATTTTTCACAATTTCACCTTAAATTACAGTAAGCGCTGATTAAACAACGTTTTGCAAAGAAATGAACATCCAGAAATATCAGAATCACATGGAATCGTGTGGTGGAACTAGTTGGTGCCGAAATAAACCGACGGCATTAACGATCCACAGAACACATAATTATCCAGGGCAGAGATCATTAGTGATCGCCGCGACAGGCAGTTGTTCGTATCGATACTCAGAAATTGTGTTTCGAGGTCAGTTTTGACGCGCTGGTTGATAAAGTGCAATATAATAATGTGGTGAATTAGTTCATACCCTTACCACACGAGCAGTAAATCACGACCGTGAGCGAGATCAACAGCTGACCACTGGAAACTTTTCGCCACTTGACTGTATCACCCTGGACGAGTGAACGTGCCAGATAATGAACAATTTACCGCGGCGATTTTCCAGGTACGAGTTACAATTTCATGTCGAAATTCAGTCTTAATTTGTTGTTATACCAGAGAATACTGTACGTGGGAATAGCTTCTGTATATGATGTGCGAGAGCCGTTTTATTTCCAACTTCCGATAGGCTATAGATAAAAGACAAGTTCATACAATACGATTATTTTATTACTAAAAGTTTTGTACACTTATGGTTCTTTTCAACATAATCACCGAAAAGATTGAGACATTTATCGTACCTGTGCACAAGCTTTGCAATACCCGCTTCAAAAAGTGTTGCCGCCAATGATTTCAAATGAGCGTTTACCTTGTTTTGAAGATCTTCAAACTTTACGACGTTTGCGTAGAACCATTCAAAACAAACGAAGAGGAATGCTGACTTCAGGAATTGTGTTGATCCATGACAACGCTCTCCACACACTACTGGCACAACGCATCTTGAACAATTTCTATGGGACATTTTCAGCCGTACAGTCCTGACCTGGCAGCTAGCGACTTTCACCTTTTCCGTGAGCTGAAGAGTGGCTAGGAGGGCAGCACTTTCAAACCAACGAAGATCTTCAAAACAACGTCAATGCCACACGAGCAGTAAATCACGACCGTGAGCTGGATCAACAGCTGACCACTGGAAACGTTTCACCACTACATTGTATCACCCTGGACGAGTGAACGTGCCAGATAATGAACACTTTACCGCGGCGATTTTCTAGGTACGAGTTAAAATTTCATGTCAAAATTCAGCGTCAATTTGGAACTATACTAAAAACAATCGTAAATGGGAGAAACTTCGGTATATGATGCACATTGCACAGAAAATGCTGACACTGGTGGATGAAGCTGTTAATTACATGTACGACTGAAAGTCTGAAATTCCAAACTAATAATGACATTTTTACTTTCTCTATGCGCACTATGTTCATAGTGTATAGAGAAGGTATTGTAATGCACCCAAAATTTCGATACCGAGATTTCACCGGAAATACGTGTTTTAGGACCCCCTGAATTAAAAAAAAAAGAATTTTCAGAAACTGGTCCGTGTATGTATCTGTCTGTCTGTGGACAGCATAGCTCAAAAAAGGGAGAGACGGTTAAATACCAAACTTGGTATTTAAGTTTGATATCTTTCAAGGATACGACACGAAGATTTTCAAGAAAATTCCATCTGACAAATTTTTGAAAATTTTGTTTTTCTTAAAAATGGCTCTAACAATTTTGATTAAAATACCACACATTAAAGCTATATCAATCACAAATAAAATTTATATCTTGAATTTTCTGGGAATAGCTTCTGAAGACCTGTTTATTCTGGATGAATTTTGCTTAATTTAGTATAACGAGTAAACTATAAGAGATAGACAGAAACTTACTTTGCAAAACATTGTGATCTTGTTAAAATACACAAATTATGTCATATACATTTTTTTCCTGGAACTTGCCGTTTTCAGGTGTTCCTTTTATTAGTTTCAATTTTGAACTACCTATATTTATCTCAGACGGAAGTGTCAGTTTTCCTTTTGTTTTACTCCTGTCCAAGCAAAGAAGCGATTTGCAATGACAATCGCATAACGACAGCTTTCAAAACATTTGACTATCACTTTAACCTAGTGATTCCCTTAGTTCCCTTCTACTTATAAGGAACTAAGTAATAAAATTCTGCTTATGTTTATCTCGATTAGCATGGTGCTGAAAGAAGAATAATCTTTAGTAAGAAGTTTGTTTGTAGAGTATCTAGAGAAAGTCATGTGAGTGTAACGCATAAGATTTTTTAAATTTATGCCACATGTGTAATATAATTTTTGAAGAATATTATTAAATTGAAAATGTTTTGTAACTCCTTATTTTATTTGCTTACCATTTATTATAAAAATAATAACCATTAAGTTACAGTGCCAATTTCATTCATTTTTACTTCCTCTACACGTACTATGTACATAGTGTATAGAGAATGTATTGAACTCCTAATAAAAATTCCATACCGAGATTTCACCGGAAATATATGTTTTAGGGTCCCCTGTATCTAAAAAAAAAATATATTCAGAAAAAGGTGCGTGTGTGTCCATGTGCTTCTGTGTCTGTGAACACGATAACTCAAAAAGAAAAGTCGGTAAAATACCAAATTTGGTATTTAGGTTTAGTATCTTCTAGGGATGCGACACAAATATGTTGAGAAAAATCCCCCACCCCAAACTACCCTTTACAAGGAGCTTTTTTCGAACATTATGATTTTCTCAAAAATGGCACTAACGATTTTGAATAAAATATCATAAATTAAAGATAGTTACCTGACAAATAAAATGTATATTTTGAATTTTCTATAAATAGCCTCTGAAGACTACTTTATTCTGGACGAACTTTACGGAATTTTTTATAACTGCTAAACCGTAAGAAATGGAAAAGAAGTTACGATACAAAAAATATAGAGCACTTTAAAACACACAGTTTATGTATATGTATTTTTTCATGGAGTTGATCGTTTTTGAGATATTCCTTGTTTTTGGTTTCAGCTTTAAAACATTATACTTTTCTCATACAGAAATTTGTCAACTCTTGTCCATACAAAGGATCTTCAGTCCCATAGCAAACATCTTTTGACTATCACTTTAACCTATGCTACTCCCTACTTATGACATTCTAATTAGTGTGTTTGAATTGTATATTTGTTCTATACACTATTTTATGACGAAGCCTGAAACATGTATACACTGTCTATAGGTGAAAAATAAATTATTATTAATACTACTACTTCGCTTCTACTTACAAGGCAGCAAGTAATAAAACTAGTTCTGGTACTTTTTTCGATTAGCATTAAGTAAATAAAAGCGTTAGCTTTTTAAGAATAATTTATTGCAGAGATGTAGAGAAAGTCATGTGAATCCAACACATCAGATTTTTTGAGGGGTTGACAGTTTTCGAGATATTCGGGATTATCATTTTCAAATTTAAAACACTTAAACGTTTCTTAAAAGGAAGATATCTTTTTTCTCGTTTCTCATTTGTTTACTCCTAGCAATTAAAGATATTGGAATTTCGATTGTTTCACATAGCGACCAGCTTTTAAAGAACGAGACTAACACTTCAGCTGTACATTTTGTTATTTCTGTTCTACTTACAAGAAGCCAGTAAGAAGACTAATGTTTATCTTGATTAGCATGATGTAGACAGAAGAATAAGCTTATTAACATATTGATATTTCTGTTGAAATGTAATCACTGAGCTTGTGTGGAGTGCGAGACTTCCCTCTACCTCTGAGGCACGTGGTAGAGAGTTTAGCTAAAAGTTAGTTGGATGAAACCAAATCGCAGTCTAAGAAGGATCATTCCACTTGCTCGCGCTGCAAAGTTAGCTACTTCTCAGAATCTGATACGGGTTTGCCCCGTAGCGATATCTTGGGGCTGTTTTGGGTTTGTTGTAGGTGCTATTCATCTGATCACTTCCACGCCCCAATTTATACTAAAAGCCAATACCTTGGCTCAAACCTTTCATTTGTTGCGAAGTTTTCCTTAACCGGGTTACTTGGCAACCAGAACACAATCAAATTTCAAAACAGCGTGCAGAAAGATTCTTAGGCGTAAGCAGCGTTTGTAAACTAACGTATCATATCTGAAATTGTTGATTTTCATAAATCTATATTTATTTTTGTTTCGTTTCGTAATCTGCTTACGCTCCCCGTATTTATAAGACGGACACCCCCCTAGGACTTACAAGCCAATGCCTAGGGGTCAGAAGCTTGTCGGTGAGCCAACGTCACGAAACAACAGAATGGAGAACCTGTTAAGAAGGGGTCAGCTTGTAGAAGAGGAAGAGTGAAATTGATGATTGTAAAGATGATAATGGATCAATTGGTGGAGAGATTGGCGGGGGAAACCGGAGGACCCGGAGAAAACCCAACCAGACGCAGCTGCGTCCACCCAAAATGACAACCAATGGAGGTAAAAGAAAGAAAAGTTCTGACATGTTCGATTGACACAACTTTTTCTAACTGTTCCACAAACACACGTTTTATTCAAAAGATTACTTCTTTACCTACATCATGCTAATCAAGATAAACATAAGAAGAATTAGTTTCATTACTAGCTTCCTTGTAAGTGGAAGGGAAGAAATTCCACAGGCTAAAGCGATAATGTCGTCATTCAAAAACGGGTCGCTATGTGTAACAATTGAAATTCGATCTCTTTGCTAGCCAGGAGCAAACAAATGAGAAGGAAGATGTCTTCCCGTTCCTGAATAGTTTAAATTAAAACAAATAATAACTTTGTGTTTTAATGAAATTTACATTTTTCTATGTCTCTAACGGTTTGTCCGTTATACAAAGTCATCCACAATAAACATGTCTTCACAGAAAATTCAAGATATACATTTCATTTGTCATGAAAATATCTTAAACTTAAGGTTTTTACTTTCCCTACACGTACTATGTACATAGTGCATAGAGAAGGTATTGCACTCCACCCAAAAATCCGATACCGAGAATTCACCAGAAATATATGTTTTAGGGTCCCCTGTATCCAGAAAAAGCATTTTCAGAAAAAGGTCCGTGTGTGTGTCCGTCCTACCGTGTGTCTTGGTGCTTGGTAGTGTTTAACGCCCGCTTTAACTACTGATGGCACCGCAGGCGGTGACACTGGTGATACATGAAAGATGATGGAGCACCGGTGAAATGCGATGGCGGGGGAAACCGGAGTACCCGGAGAAAACCCGCCCAGCGCCGCTTTGTCCACTACAAATCTCACATGCGGTCGCTTGGGATTGAACCCCGGCCGTCTAGGTGAGAGGCAAGTGGTCTAACCACTCGGCCGCGGCGCGGCCAATCCGTGTGTCTGTGAACACGATAACTGAAAAACGAAAAGTCAGTAAAATACCAAACTTGGTATTTAAGTTTAGTATCTTCCAAGGATGCGACACGAAGAGTTTGAGAAAAATCACCCCACCACCCCAAACTACCCTTTACATAGAACTTTTTTCGAAAATTTTGATTTTCTCAAAAATGGCCATAACGATTTTGGTTAAAATATCGTACATTAAAGATATTTACCTGACAAATAAAATGCACATCTCCAATTTTCTGGGAATAGCCTCTGAAGAGTAATTTATTCTGGATAACTTTGACGGAATTTTGAATAACTGCTAAACCGTAAGGGATGGACAAAAACTTACTACACAGGAATGTAGAGCACGTTAAAACACACAATTTATGTATATGTATTTTTTTCATAGAGTTGATTGTTTTTGAGACATTCCTTGCTTTTGGTTTCTGCTTTGAAAAACGCATATTTTTCACATACAGGAATTTGTCAACTGTTGTCCATACAAACAAAGGAACTTCAGTCACAGAGCAACCAGCTTTCGACTATCACTTTAACCTATGGTACTCCCTTATTTAACTTCTACTTACAAGGAAGCAAGTAATAAGACTATTTCTTCTAATTGTTTCGTATTAGCATGAAGTAAATATAAGCTTTTTAAGAATAATTTGTTGCAGAGATGTAGAGAAAGTCATGTGAATGGTACACATCAGATTTTTAATCGAAGTCGTTAGAGCCGTTTTTGGCAAGATCAAAGTTTTCGAAAAATATTCCATGTAAACGGTAGTTGGGGTGGAGGGTTTTAAGCGTGATATTTAACCGACTTTTCTTTTTTGAGTTGTGCTGTCCACAGACACACGCACACACACACAATGAAACACACGAACAGTTTCTAAAAATACTATTTTTGGAATCAGGGGGTCTCAAAGCATGTTTTTCCAGTGAAATCTCGGTATCGAATTTTTGGATGCATTACAATACCTTCTCAATACATTATGTACATAGTATTTGTACAGATAGTAAAAAGTTAATAGTCTTAGAAGAAGTTATTAAGCTTCTAAAGATCTCGGATATAGCGAAGAAATACACAATCGGTGGATCTAAGGTTTCACAATTTATTTACGATCGAAAGAAAATGAGGAAAGTGTCTAGTCTGCTTTAATCGTTCCGCAACGCAAGAGAATAAGAGCTACTGAATTAAAGGACTGTCACAGATGTACTCGATCTAACAAAGAAAGCACAAACATTCTGGGGAAAAAATCTTTATTTCTCTACGTAGTTTATTTTTATTTCGATACACTTTTCACAGTGATATTCAATAGCTTCGAAACCCTGTTTATTGTGAGAATTATCGAGATATGTAAAATAGACATCATTGTTGGTAAATCTTCTACCACCAAGCAATTTCTTCAAATTTGCAAACATAAAATAATCAGAAGGGGCTAAATCTGACGAATAGGGTGCATGAGGAAGCAATTTGAACTTGAACTCATTGATTTTTGCAATGGCGATAATGGACGCGTGAATTGCTGCATTGTCTTGATGAAACAAACCCTTATTTTTCTGTAATTGCGGCTGATTTTTCTCAATTTCATCACTCAAACACTTAACAAGTTTGTATAATATTCGCCATTAATTACTTTCCCTTTTTTGAGATTATCCCGCGTGCGTCACAAAAAAGCTGACACCATGTCCTGGTCTGCAGATGAACTGTCTTCGCCTTCTTTGGAGCCAATTCTCCCCTTCCAATCCACTGTTTTGATTGTTTTTCGTCTCAAGTGTGAAGTGATGGACTCAGGTTTCATCCCTTGTTATGAATCGACACAAAAACTCACCTTTATTGCAGCGATACATTGCCAAACACTGCACACAACTTTCTCATATCCAAATTTTCAGTGAGTATGCCCTACAATATCTGCTAGCTCGTGTACTTTCAACTGACGGACATCCAATACCAGTTTGTGGAATTTCTTTACAACTTCTGGACTGATAACCGCTGCGATGTTCGTCTTGGCAGCTCATACGTCCACGCTTAAACTCTGCCACTCAATATTTCACTGTTGTAACCGAAGGAGCACACTCCCCCAAAGAAGAATCTTGCTCAGTTTTAATGTTACTTACAAACTAAAACCTTTCAAATGAAAGTATTGTATCACATAGCTATGACAGTTTTATCCATGTTTACTAATTCGCTGAGAGCATTCAGTAATCAGGGTGTGGCCGCGCCGTGGCCGAGGTTTGTGGTGGACAAAGCGGCACTGGGGTGGGTTTTCTCCGGGTTCCCCCGCCATCACATTCCACCGGGGCTCCATCTTCATGTGTCATCGCCTGCGGTGCCAGAGCAGTAAAAGCGGGCGTTAAACACTACCAAAAAAAATGCTAAACAAAGTAAAATCGTCAAACTTCAAACTTAAGCTTTCTAAGGTTGATACTTTTTGCCATTGTTGATTTGAAATAAGAACCGCTACCTATATGTCAGATCGGGTACTTCTCTGCCTAAGTAAATATATAGTTTCCATTATAAAAGTTCCAACTATGCTTCCTAGACAGTATGTCAGATAAAGGAATCAGCTGTGATAACTTAATGAAGTTTTATTGGCTGCCTGGATAGGCTGAAGTCCCCTGCAGACGCTCCAGTTACAGCTGCAGTGGTACAGACAAGATTAATGCTCACATTTTTATGGCAAAGTATTTAAAACCTCTACAGCCACTTCTATACTTTAATCTTGCCCATTGAAAGCCTGTAGTGCATCATAATTTCGAGTCCATTAAAAGGACCATTAAAATTGAGGTTACTGCTGTGTTATAGCAGGTGGAACTGTAAAGTAGGAAATGGGCAGCAATTAAAGTTGTTGAGGGCTCTAAACCTAGCAATGTCTACCTCTGGCAAAACTTTCCTCATACGTAGAACAACGTAGATAGAGTTAAAGTGTTATATTTTGGTTTTGCTCCCTGCATGACTTGACTTTCTCTACATCTCTCCAACAAATTATTGTTAAAAAAGCCTGTTCTTTTATCTACTTCATGCTAATCGAGAAAATATTAGCAGAAATAGTCTTATTACTTGCTTCCTTGTAAGTAGAAACGAAATAAGGGAGTACCATAGGTTAAAGTGATAGTCAAAAGCTGGTTGCTATGTGACAGAAGTTACTTTGTATGGACAGGAGTTGACAAATTCCTCTATGAGAAGAGTATAAGCTTTTTAAAACTGAAACCAACAACAAAGAATATCTCAGAAACGGCTAACTCCACGAAAAAGTGTATATCGCATAAATCGTGTGTTTTAACGTGCTCTACATTTTTGTGTGGTAAGTTTTTGTTCATCTCTTACGGTTTAGCAGTTATACAAAATTCATGCAGAATAAAGTAACCTTCAGAGGCAATTCCTAGAAAATTCAAGATGTACACTTTATTTGTTAGGTAAATATCTTTACTATACGACACTATAATCAGCCATTTTTGAGAAAATCAGCATTTTCGAAAAAGTTCCATGTAAAGGGTAGTTGGGGCTGGGGGAGGGTTTCTTGAAAATCTTCGTGTCGCATCCTTGGAAGATACCTAACTGAAGTACCAAGTTTGGTATTTAAAGGTTTTTTAGTTTTTGAGATATGCTGTCCACAGACTCACACACACACACACGGCCTTTTTCGAAAATGTTTTTTTTGTATTCAGGGGACCCAAAATATTTTTTTCCGGTGAAATATTGGAATTGAATTTTTGGGTGCATTACAATACCTTCACGGACTGCCTCCGTGGTCCAGTGGTCAGCGAGCTGACTTCTCACCCGGAGGTGCCGGGTTCGATTCCTGGCTGGGGTGGGGAAGTTTTCTTTAGCCAGAATTATTCCCTATCCCCCATAGAGTCTGAAAGTATGTATGTGAGAGTGAATGTGCGTGTGTTTAGTAATATCAAGTTTATTAACCTAATATTCTGAACCCCGATATGACCATTGCAGTTAAAGGGGGCTGTATAAATGGAAAAAAAATACCTTCACTGTACACTACATACATAGTACGTGCAACAGGGACATTTAAAACAATATCTGATGTGTTCCATTATTGTTAAAAAGCTTATGCTTCTATTTACTTCATGCTAATTGAGAAAAATAAGCAGAAATAGTTTTATTACTTGTTTCCTTGAAAGTAGAAGCGAAATAAGGGAGAAAGTGATAGCCAAAAACCTGATTGCTATGTGACTGAAGTTTCTTTGTTTGAATGGAAATTCCTTTATGAGAAAGGTACGTTTCTCAAAGCTAAAACCAAAACACAGGAATATCTCAAAAAACGATCAGCTCCACGAAAGAAATGTAAATGACATAAATAGTGTGTTTATCCTGATCTACATTTTTTGTTTAGTGAGTTTTTGTCTATCTCTTACGGTTTACCAATTATACAAAATTCAATAAAAATCATCCAGAATAAAGAGGTCTTTAGAGGCTGTTCCCAGAAAATTCAAGGTATACATTTTCATTGTCAGGTAAATATCTTTAATATACAATATTTTAATCAAAATTGTTAGTGTATTTTGAGAAAATCAAAATTTTCGAAACAAGTTCCATGTAAAGGGTAGTTTGGGGGGTATTTTTCTCAAAATCTTCATGTCGCATCCCTAGAAGGTACTAAACATAAATGCCAAGTTTGGTATTTTACCAACTTTTCGTTTTTGAGTTATCGTTTTCATGGACACACGGACCTGTTTTCTGAAAATACTTTTTTTTGGATACAGAGGACCCTAAAACATATATTTCCGCTGAAATCTCGGTATCGAATTTTTTGTGGAGTGCAATACCTTCTCTATACACTATGTACATATTACGTGTAGAGAAAGTAAAACATGTACATGTAATATGTTAGTTGAATGGCTATTCTTAATTTAACTTTAAGATTACTATTGTAAGTGAATGTTGTACATTTAACTCTGCCACCGGGCAGTATGCAATAGCAGAGAGTAAATACATACATATTATTGCCTTGTTATTTCTATGTGAATGGCCCTTGTAGAATGTTTGCGTTACCTGTGTTTTTCTTGTCACATTAAAGTGTTGTCTCAATGTGTTTTTATGATCACAAACATTGGTTTTAGTGTGTTCAGTAAACACTGGTCAAGTAAACATTTGGTAATCAATACGAGACTTGTCGACATTCCACAGAGGTAGCGAAGTTAGAACCAGAAGAGTAATACAAACACGGAAACGTGTGAACAAGCCGGTCCCCTTGGCAGCGCTCGCTTTGGTGCTTCGTGGCGCAGGGGATCGTGAATTCGAGTCCCGCCTCGGGCATGCGTGCTATATGTTTACAACATGTGTATATCTCTGCAACAGATTATTCTTAAAAAGCTTATGTTTCTATTTACTTCATACTAATCAAGAAAAAGGTAGCAGAAATAGTCGTGTTACTTGCTTCCTTGTAAGTAGAAGTAAATAAGGCAGTACCATACGTTAACGTGATAGTCAAAAGCTGGTTGCTATGTGACTGAAGTTCCTTTGTTTGTATGGACACGAGTTGACTAATTCCTGTATGAGAAAAGTATAAGTTTTTCAGAGCTGAAACCAAAAACAAGGAATATCTTAAAAACGAAGAAAATGTATATAACATAAATTGTGTGTTTTAATGTGCCATACTTTTTCTGTGCGGTAAGCTTTTGTCCATATTTTACGGTTTAGCATTTATGCAATATTCCGTAAAATTCATCATGAATAAAGTAGTTTTCAGAGGCTATTCGCAGAAAATTCAAGATATACATTTTATTTGTGAGGTAAATATCATTAATATACGATACTATAATCAAAATTGTTAGACACATTTGATAAAATCAAAATTTTCGAAATAAGTTTCATGTAAAGGGTAGTTGGAAGTAGGGGGACTTTATTGAAAATCTTCTTGTCGCATTCTTGGGAGATACCAAACTTAAATGTCAAGTTAGGTATTTTTGAGCTATGTTGTCCACAAACACATACATACACACACATACACACAGACAGACAGACACCCACACGGACATTTTTCTAAATTTTTTTTGGATTCATGTATTTCCGGTAAAATATCCGTATCAAATTTTTGTGTGCATTACAATATCTTCTCTATACATTATGTACATAGTGCGTATAGAGAAAGTAAAAACATGTATATATATATATATATATATATATATATATATATACCTAATATGTTAGTTGTATTACTATTCTTAATTTAATTGTAAGATTATTATTGTAAAATGGATGCGTAGGCTTCCACGACCTGTGTATTGATGTGTCCTTTTAGCTTCCGAAGAAGGCCGCGTTATCTTGCATTGGAGTGCCGACGTTTCGCTCATCTTGCGGTGAGCTCCTTCTGGGCTCTAGTGCGGTGCTTTTTCTTTATTGGGAAAACAGGAATAAAGGTTATAAGGATAACAGGTATCAGGTATATAGGGTATTTGGGAAGAAAATAAGGAAAGGGGAGAGAAAGGATTTAATACTGTGGTGTCACTATTTATTGGGGCATAAATGGTGTCATGGGGCCCGGTACCACCGAAGCAAACCGAGTGATTGCGGGTAACTGTATAATGAAGCGTGGGGTGTAAGGGCAAACGACATGGCGCAATGCCCTGACGTAGACCTACAACATTTGAGGCGCATAATTTTACCAGAAAGGCATGTTATTGTGGTGATGGAGCTCTTCCCAGGTGAGTTCTGGGTGACGTAGCCATAGCTCCAAAGCTTAGCGCGTTCGGTCGTTGATGTATTGCTGAGGTTAGTTGCTGTGTCATATCTTGCAGTCTTATTGACAGTCCTCGAGTCTGTTGTTGAAGCAGCTTGTGGACCTTGTAGATTCGCGAGTTGTTGATGTAGTCCACCACCTTCTTGAGGCTCCTGTTGAAGTGGTCCCGGTTTACTTACTGAGGTGTAAAAAAGAAATGGCCTGTTATTTATGGACGCTCTCTAACTGTTTTGGTTCTCAGCGTCCCATTCTATATTGGGCGTGAAAGATCGCTTAATTTTGCTCAGAGGCCTCTCTTATCAGACTTGAGGTTCTTTTACGTGCCGTAAATCTACGACACGGGACCCACAGCTTTACTTCCCTTCCGAAGGAAGCCATGCTAAGGATTTTTACGCCCGAAAAAATCCATCGTCCTCCGCCGGGTTTGAACCCGCGATCTTGGGTATATGAAGTTAGCATGGTAACCATTACACCAGGGAGGGCGACTTCCTGAGGTGTAGACTGAAGGTAGCGGGCGGTTGCCTGAAGCTCCGCCAGAGAGCGGGTCAGTGCTTCCTCCCACGTGGCGATGCGTTCGGTTATGGTGTTGACTGCAAGACGGAGATTTTGGAGTTCCGCTGTGTTGGTCGCAAGGTCATTTTGGAGCTGGATGAGTGTGGAGGTCTGCGGTGGCTATTCTGTCTGCGAGGAGTTGATGATGGGCGCTGGCGGGTGAGAGGCTGGCTGTGGTGGTGCTGCGTGCGGCTGATGAGAGGCTGCTTGTGGTGGCGCGGCGTGCGGCTGGTGATTGGCTGGGATCTGTCTGCGTGGGTGTTTGGGGCACACCGCTTGACCCGTGTAGTGACCTGCGCTGTTGCAAGTAGCACAGTACACGGGCCGGCGTCTCGAATCATGGTAGATGCAGGCGGAGGTGAGACATCCGGCGCCACAGTAGAGGCAACGGGCGGAGGCTGTGCAGGCGTCTGAGGAGTGCCCGTACTGGCAGCACCGGCGACGTGGGCAGACACGGACGCTTTGTCTGGGCTCAACTGCGAGTACCTGCCCGAGGGCAGGCAACCCATCAACTAAGGCGGCACGGTAGTCCACCTCGTTCCAGAATGCCAGCCTGACTAGTGGTGACGGGCCTCTTTCAGTGTGTATTCTCGTGGCTTTCATGAGTGAAGGCCAACGAAGATGGCCAGCGTTGAGTACTAGACCGTCCGGTAACTGCCGATGAACTCCACGCACCACTGCGCAGAAGCGCGGCAGCGAGGAGAGGTCTAGTACTGGTGGCGACGTAAGTGGTGTAGGCGGTGTGTTGGCGGTTGTGATGTTCAGCGGGGATCGTAAGGCTTCGGCGGCGGAAGATACGGCGTGAGTTTCCGTGGTGGCAGGTTCAGGCTCGGCGGAGGTTGTAGGCTGGGAGACTGGGTCGGCGTTGGCGGTGACGGTCTCCGGCGGCTCCTCGATTAGCTCTTGGGCGGCTGCGGCGTTTCCCTCCCATGCTTACTCTGTGAAGGCAGAGAGCGTGCGTGCGTGCGTTCGTGCGTTCGTGCATGTCTGGTAGGCTCGTGGTGAGCCTGGGTGTTGGTGCTGTGTACCTACCCTGGTAAGGGTTTAACCACAGGAATGAGGTGATGGTTAAGGTTTTGTTTGAGGTTTCGAGTGTTGGTGTTAAGGTGGTAGCGCTGGTAGGCTCCTCGAGCGGTTGCATTTTCAGGAGCAGCATCCTTTTCTCTGCTCCGCTGGTGTTTATTTATTTATTTATTTAAATATGGTGGTGAATTTTGATAGACCTCTCCCTATGGGACTGCCGTGGAAAAGAACACATACGCAGTCTAAAATTCAACCAACCCGAAAAATCCGCACTAGCTGAACACGTAATAACAACCGGCCACCACATCGACTTTGACAACACAGAGCTCATAACCACCTGCAGCACACACAATGACCCGTGAAAGCATAGAGATTTTCAAAGAAAAGAAGAACATCAACAGGGACGGCGGAAAACTTCTCCACAACATCTGGAAAACTCTGCTCACAAGGAGAGCCATAATAGGCCGGCCTCCAGCCAAAGAGAGGCAAGGGGCGGAGACATGCAGCATTCTAGAAAGGGACGGCAATCCACGGCAGCATTTACTAAAAGAAGATCCAAACCACAGTCTAGAAAAAGAAATAAGACAAAAAGGAAACAAAAACCTGGAAAAAGAAAGCGCAAAGCAACTCCAACATCACCAGGAAAGAGCGGCGCCAGCACCCACGCTAATTGGCAGGCAACTAGCCAATCAGAAGAGAGAGGGCGGGGCAACCTCCACCGCACTGCCACTATATAAGCGAGAGCAAATAAGCAACCACCGCACAAGAGCCCAGAAGAAGCTCACGGCAAGATGAGCGAAACGTCGGCACTCCAATGCAAGATAACGCGCCCTTCTCCGGAAGCTAAAAAGATACATCATTATTATTGTAAGTGAATTTTGTATATTTAAATCTGTCACCGGGCAATTTGCAGAGAGTAAATACATACATATTATTGTATTGTTATTTGTTTGTAAATAACCCTTGTAGAGTGTTCTTTTACTGATATTTTTACTATGCTGTCTACAGACACGCAGATGGACAGACAGACACAGACGCACACGGACCTGTTTCTGAAAATGCTTTTTATGGATTCAGGGGGATCTAAAATGTGTATTTCCGGTGAAATCTGGACATCGAATTTTAGGGTGGAATACAATACTTCTCTATCCCTATGCTCATTGTACATACGGGGCTAGAGAAAGTAATAAGCTCTTAAGTTGCCATTGTTGTTATTTTATTTTAATATGGTTATATTATTAATTTTTCTGACCCTCAAGTAAGGTCCTTATCGTACTCTGGCCCTCAGTGCATTACTAGTTGGCAATCACTGACCTATATAATAAAACTATTGATAATACAAATACTAAAACCAAAACAATATATCGATTAAAGGTTACATCTAAACACGGAAGGGTAAGCAGGGTACGAAATGGAATACTTTTAAGTGCAAAGTTTGCGAATAAAGAATATAATTATGTCTATAGTAAACGTAGATTTAATCCACCCATACTTTAACGTAAACATGTTCCAGATGGCGTTAATTCAGAATGAAAGCAGTTTTCGTATTCGATCAAATTCCTGCAGCAACGGAATCGAGAAGGAAGATAAGTTGCAACAGCCAGCATCTCATTTTCTCTGGCAAGGAGAAGATGGGGAGGAGGAACCAAAAGTGCTGGTGTGCGAAATGAAGGAAAAAGGGTAACCTGGCACCAGTCCTTCAACTGAGCAAATAGTAATCATGGTTTGGAAACGTTCCATCCACCGACGGTCGATAATCGAGTTTGAAGCCACCCTGTGGCGGAGTCTTTGAACTCCAGACCTCCGCGTTTCACTTTAAACTTATTTTCACCTTCCACGAAGAGGAACCACATCAAACACGTTCATTATTTTAAGACCATGCATGCTACGGTCTGTGTGCACGCACAGGCACGTAAAGAGAGGGATTTGAAGTGTGCCATATGAACGAAAGGGTTCTTTGGCAGCCATTTTGATGTCGAATTATCACGCCTGGAAAAACAAGACTCTGATATTCCGTAGTGTGCGAAAATGAGTTCCTTCTGAAGTAAAGGTTTCTAAATCAACATTCAAGGCCTTTTATATCCACTTTCTGTACTATCTTTGCCTTTATCATGGTGTATTTTCTTTTTGGATATATGTTTTAACGCCCTCTACCTCTAATTGGATACCAAATACCTTATTTGAAGGCTTCCTTGCAACAACGACCTCACGTATAATAATCAGCTAAATTTAACAGGGATATTTAACTGTTTAGCCATTTTATAAATATATGTTGGCATAATTAACACAAACCATGTGAATGGAAAATAGCCGAAATACGAGGTACGTCCAGAAAGTAAGTTCCGTCTCAATTTATCTCCGCTGCAGCGCTGCGATCGCAGTTCCGCACATGTGCGGTAGACCCCTGTATCAAGGAGAAGAAACGTGCGCCATTTTGAGATCGCTGTCAGCCACATACGCTTTGTTGTGCTTGTTTACAATATCGGTGTTGATTGAAAATCCCGCCGCTTGTGAAATCAGATCTGTGATTCGTTTTATGAATGCTAGGAAAGTGAAACCAATTGAAATTTATCGGCAAATTTGCGAAGTTTGCGGACAAAATGCGATGAGTGATTCAATGGTTAGAAGATGGGTCCGACAGTTCAATGCAGGACGTAGTGAAGTGCACGATGAAGAACGAAGTGGGCGTCCATCTTTGGTTACAGAAGAACTGGTTCACGCGATTGATGACAAGATCCAGGAAAACCGCAAGTTTACAATTAGTGCTCTCGCTATGGAATTTCCCCAAAGCTCACGATCACTAATTCATGAAATTGTTACCGAAAAACTGAAATTTCGTAAACTTTGCTCACGTTGGGTACCAAAGATTCTTACTGAGTAACACAAAACAAAACGGATGGGTAGTGCACTTCAGTTTTTAACTCGTTATGATGAAGACGGCGAAGAATTTCTGACACAGATAGTCACAGGAGATGAGACTTGGGTTTCTTACGACACCCCTGAAAGTAAGCGGCACTCAACGGAATGGAGGCACACTTGATCCCCGGCAAAGGTTAAGCCGAAACAAATCTTGACACCTCGAAAAATGATGTGCACAGTGTTCTGGGACTGGAAAGGCATCTTACTCATTGATTTCTTACCGCGTGGTCAAACAATCAAAGCAGATGTTTATTGCGAGACACTTAGGAAATTGCGCCGCGCAATACAGAATAAACGCCGAGGATTGCTGTCAAAAGGTGTTGTTTTTCTTCACGACAACGCACGACTACACACTGCAAATGTGACGAAAAACCTCCTACAGGGATTTGGCTGGGACGTGTTTGACCATCCTCCGTACAGCCCTGACCTCGCTCCTAGCGACTCTCATCTGTTCTTACATCTCAAGTCTTTCCTTGGCGATCAACACTTCAATAATGATGAAGAGCTGAAAGAAAATGTTTTCAACTTTTTGAAGACACATGCGGCAAACTTCTATGAAGAAGGTATACAAAAACTTGTGCCACGCTATGACAAATGCCTGCAAAATTTCGGCAGTTATGTGGAAAAGTAGTTTAAGAGTTGTAGAATTTGTGCAATAAATAAGTATTCTGCGTCTGTACACAATTTAATTTTATTACCAATCGGAACTTACTTTCTGGACGTACCTTGTATATATTGTACTCCACCAAGCATTTGATACCGAGGTTTGACCATAAATGCATGTTTTGAGGACCCCTGAATTTAAACAAAATTTAGAAAAGAAAAATTTCATTTAAGGAAAAATATTCATTTTTTTTATTTAGATAAAATGAAATAATAACGGAATTAGAAAATCAAGAAGACTATGATCTTAGTTTTACAATATATTTTATTGAATTATCAATTATATATTATAGATTCAGAAAATAAAGGTGTCTATCCTCTCTTAATTCAAGGCAAATCCTACAGAAAGTTAAATAAATCTTACTATTGCCATAGTAAATATCATGGGTTTTATTGAATTACCAATGATAGATATACCTGAACGTAGTTGAACGGATATCCTCTCCTAATTTGAGACAGTTCATAAAGAAAATTAAATAATGTCATTACAATACCTAGAAATCCTGACCTTACTGTTCCTATAGTTAATACCATGTATTTTATTGAATTACCAATCATAGATATACAAGAACAAATTTGGACGCATATCCGCTCTTAATTCGAGGCAATTTATAAAAAAAAGTAAATAATAATGTTATTACGATATTTAGAAGACCTTGACGTTACTATTGCCCTAGTTAATATCATATATTTTATTGATTTAGCAGTCATAGATATACCAGAACAAAGTTGGACGTCTAACCTCTCTTAATTCGAGGCAATTCATAAAGAATACGAAATAATCACGAAATTGCTTTATCTAGAAGACCTTGACCTTACTATTCCCATAGTTAAATCAAATATTTTATTGAATTACCAATCATAGATATACAAGAACAAAGATGGACGGATATCCTGTCTTAATTCGAAGCAATTCCTAAAGATAATGAAATAATAACGGAATTACAATACTTAAAAATACTGGCCTTGCAATTCCCATAGTTAATAGTTGCTGTTTTTAATTGCAGTTAATGACTTGCCAAGTAATATACCTATAGATATCATAATGTTTGCAGACGATACTACTTTTATATCAGATGGAAATGACCCGAATGAATTGAATGATCAATATAAAGGCATAATGTCTAAAGCTTCGGAATGGTTTGAAACTAATAGTTTATTTTTAAATAAATCCCAGACTATCTCTGTTTTATTCACTTTAAAAAGGATATCAGACAACTTAGCATTACAGTATCAGACAAGTACTAAATTGATAACCAATTATCGTGGACCACCTATATTGAATATTTAAAAACGAGACTGTCTAGCATTATATTTTTAATTCGTAATTTGAGAGATTCTATCCCAATTGAATACGTGAGAAGTATGTATTTTGCTTTCTTTGAATCTGTAATCAAATATGGCCTAATTCTTTGGGGTGGTGCTAACAAAATAAATGAAAAATTTGTCTTCCAAAGAAAATATTAGGATAATTAAAAAAGGTCCTATATAACCCCCTGTAGACCTCTATTTATTGAGTTAGGTATTTTAACTATTTATAATCTTTATATTTTAGATAATTTAGTATATATACATGCCTCTTGTAATAGACATATTTTGAGGATGAATATTCATAGTTATAGTACTAGATACAGGTCCAATGTAAACATTCCATATCATCGACTAACAAAATCTCAGAATAGGTTTAAATACTTAGGTATTAAGTTATAGAATAACTTGCCTGATAGTGTTAAATGTTTAAACATGCAGAATTTTAAGTCCAGGATATACACGGTTAGTCAAACATCATGTTTATTCTATACATGAATACTTTCATGATAAATTTTGTGATCTTGTTTTGTAATTTATTAACGTACTACTTTCAACAGACCTTGTCAATGCCTGTATAGTGATTTTAGACAAAATAGAAATGAAATGAATGAAATAAAATGAAATATTATATTGAATTACAATTCTTAGATATACAAGAGCGTAGGTGGATGGATATCCTCTCTTAATTCGAGGCAATTCATAAAGAGTGTAAATAATAATGTCATTACGATATTTATAAAGACTTTGGCCTTACTATTGTCGTAGTTAATATATATTTTATTGATTTAGCAGTCATAGATAAACCAGAGCAACTGTGGTCGAGACATTTCATAAAGAAAATTACTTAATGCTATCACAATATCTAGAAGATCTTGATCTTAACTGTTACCACATTTTTATATCATATATTTTATTGAATTACTAATTATAGCTATACAAGTTCAAAATTAGACGTCTGTCCCCTCTTAATTCAAGGAAAATGCTACAGAAAATGAAATTATAAGGTCATTAGATATCTAGAAGACCTTTAGCTTAATATTGACACAGTTATATATCATATATTTTATTGAATTACCAATCATAGGTTTACCTGGATGGATATCCTCCGTTAATTCGAGGTGAGGTGAAGCAGGAGATTACGATAGGCATCTAGAGACGCGGATCCACAATTAAGGTATCGTTCCCTTACAGTTAGCTCTCGAGTGAAGGGTGCTCAGGTGCAGACACGAGTGGTAGTGTAGTCTGTCCCAATTAGCGAGCAAGGCGCGTGTATAACATCGCACTCGGCTTACCTCTGAGGTCAAGCACATGCTGCTGCTGTACTATGTAGTACTAGTGGTGTACTTGTGTACGTCAAGCGGCAAGAGCTTCTCCAGGTTTTGTGGCGGGAAAGTGCTTTACAACTTCCTTCCTTCACCTTCCCAAACAATTCCTCCACTTACTTTATCAGCTCGGGAATTCCTTACCTTAACTCTAGAGCAGCCAAAGTTCTTTCATTTATCAGTTACTTACTTTCTCTACATGTACTCTGTCCATAGTGTATAGAGAAGATATTACACTCCAACCAAAAATTCGATACCGAGATTTCACCGGAAATATGTTTTAGGGTCCCTGTATCCAAAAAAAGCATTTTCACAAAAAGATCTGTGTCCCTGTGTGTGTATGTCCGTGGGGAGCATAGCTCAAAAACAAAAGGGCCGTTTAATACCATACTTGGTATTTAAGTTTAGTATCTTCCAAGGATGCGACACGAATATTTTCAAGAAAATCCCCCAACCCCAACTACCTTTTACAAGAAACTTTTTTCGAAAATTTTGATTTTATCAAAAATGGCTCTAACGATTTTCATTAAAATATCGTATATTAATTATATTTACCTAACAAATAAAATGAATATCTTGAAGTTTCTGGGAACAGCCTCTAAATACCTCTTTATTTTGGATGATTTTTACTGAATTTTGTATAACTGGTAAACCGTAAGAGATAGACAAAAACTTACTACACAAAAATTTAGATCATTATAAAATAAACAATTTATATTATATATATTTTTTTTTTCGTGGAGGTTATCGTTTTTGAGATATTCATTGTTGTTGATTACAATTTCAAAATACCTAAATTTTTCTCATATGGGAACTTGTCAACGCAAAGAAATGGATTTCAATTCCATAGCAACCATATTTTACAACATTTGACTCGGTTTAGCCTAGTGTATTCCCTTATTTCCCTTGTACCTATAAAGGAACTAAGTAATAAGACCGTTTCTGCTAATGATTTAGCATGAAATAAAAGTATAGGCTTATGAACAATAATTTGTTAGAGATGTAGAGAAAATCATATGAATGGAACTCATAAGATTTTTTTTAATATATTCCTATAGGCAGGAAAAGTATCTTTCAACATCTCAAGTTGTCGCTGGCATATTTCATACACGCAATTTCTCTACCAAGATAAAACTCGTGACAAATTCTTTCCCTGGATAACTCCACTTGCACACTCAAATCAAAACTAAACGAATTATTAAAACAAAATGGTTATTCAAATGAATTGAAGAAAAATTGGCACATTTTCCTTCGAGGCTAAATAATAAATAAATAAAACTTAAATATACCGAGCTTTCATTTTGTTTTTACTTATTCTAGACGTACTATATACATGGTGTATAGAGAAGGTATTGTAATGCGCCCAAGAATTCGATATCGAGATTTCATCAGAAGTACATATTTTCGGTCGCCCTGAATGCAAAAAAAGCCTTTTTTGAAAAATGTCCCTGTGTTGTGTGTGTGTTGGTATTTAAGTTTGGCATCTTCCAAGGATGCCACACGAAGATTTTCAAGAACATCCCCCGCAACTTAAACTGCCTTTTACATGGAACATTTTTCGAAAATTTTGATTTTGTGAAAAATGACTCTAACGATATTGACTAAAATATCATATATTAAAGATATTTACCTGAAAAGTAAACTGTATATCTTGAATTTTCTGGGAATAGCCTCCGAAGACTACTTTATTTCGGATGAATTTTACGGAATTTTGCATAGCTGCTAAACCGTAAGAGATGGACAAAAACTTACCACATGGAAAATGAAGAGCACATTAAGACACACAATTTATATTATATGCATATTTTTCGTGGAGTTGTTCGTTTTTGAGATATTCCATGTTTTTGGTTTCAGCTTTAAAAATCTTATACTATTTTCATACAGGAATTTGTCAACTCGTGTCCATTCAAACAAAGGAATTTCAGTCACATAGGAACCAGATTTTGATTATCACTAACCTATGGTACTCCCTTATTTCCCTTCTACTTACAAGGAAACACGTAATAAGACTATTTCTGCTAATTTTTCCTCGATTAGCATGAAGTAAATAGAAGCATAAGCTTTTTAATAATAATTCGTTGGAGAGCTGTAGAGAAAGTCATGTGAATGGAACAAATAAGACTTTTTGGGGGTTGAATGTCATCCACATATTAGCATCCAAAAGGCTTGAAACATAAAATTACTTTGAAACTTTCTAACTTTCTTATAAGGGAAAAAATAGGTTATAACCCAAATATTCGGGCCCTAGTTATTATGTAACCAGTTTATAATACGGACAATATTCGAGCCTACTTCGTCTGTAGCTACGAGAATACTCGAGTCGCCTCGCTCGAGAGCACTCGCTCTCGATACCGCGATCCCCGTTGCCACACTCTCCAGAATTAGCGTGGCTTATGAATAAATAAATGAATAAGTGTATTTATTGACATAACAATATCAAACGTTGAACTTCAGCAATCACACGGGTCCACACGTGCTTTTGTAATACACACTAAAAACAATATTAAAACCACAACAAAGAATTAAAGGAGTAAACACGAAATTAAACAGATAAAGATATTCAAATATAGCAATTTACATTTACAGTACAGAGTACATCTTCATTAATGTGCCCTTTTTAATACATAAATACACGTAAAAGAAATATATACACAATATAAAAAACCATAACACAACAGTGACCTAAGTATGACATAAAATATATGTATAGGTATATAAAACATTGAAGTCCTTTTTGCTTAGTTGTTGTTATCCCCCCCCCCGCCACTTCTCTATTGGCAGCTTTCTCAGAGCTCAGCTGTCTTGCCTTAAGTATAAATTTACCTAGCCCGTTCACGTCTTCTGTGCCTGCCAGTAGCGTCCAACATGCTTCTAGCTCTACATTCGCGGTGGAAAAGAATCGCGGTGAATATTTTTCCCGCCATTCCCCTACATTGTGCCAAGATGTGGGTCCACGACTCTTCCTCCTCGCAAATGGGACAGATTCTCGTATACCATTCTCGTCACTAATGTTTGTGCTCCTCCATGCTCCTAGTCTAACCCACGCGAGCCCCTCTCTAATGAGTCTAGTACCTGTTTTAATGTATTGCTTCATACTCCACTCGGATTTTAGCCCAGACTGTACTTCTAATGAAACCTTCTCCGTTCATTGCGCAATTATTTGCTGTCTGTCAATATCACAGAGACGGTTCTTAATTTTTCACCAAATATTCCGCCTGTTTGCCTACTCCGCCATCGAAATGTATCCCATCTCAATGGTTTCCAACTTTTTCTTTAATTTTGATGCCCTCGTCGAATTACCTTCCATTCGCAACTGTTCACAGTAGCAGACTGCCCTAATTAGAGATTGGTTTCCTGAACGATTCTCATCCAATATTTAACTGCTCTGATTTTGCACTCTTATCGGTTCACTATGCGCCCCGAATTCCTTTATTATTCATGAGTAACGAGCGAGAGTGGCATGGATTTAGACCGCCTCTAGAAGCAAGTAATAAGACAATTTCTGCTAATGTTTATCTCATTAGTATGAATTAGATAGGAGAATAAGGTTTTGTGAGATCAGTTTGTTACAGAGATGTAGAGAAGGTCATATGAATGGATCACCTTATAATTTTTCCCCTTTATGAAGATAATATCTGGATTCCTCTTGAGAAACGTTATATATTTCTCCTTCCTGAAGAATGTATTTAGTTCTTCGTCTTAGATAGCAGTTCTATGCAATCTCTTCTTCGTGACCAGAATATACACTTGCGAGAATACACGCTTAGGTTAAGTGGGACAGTGGCGAGCTGGACGTGATCTGCTTGTGCTATATGTGGGCAAACACACACTTGTCTTTTGTTCCAAATTCCACATCGATACGTGTCATTGCCAAACGGAACACTGACCAATTTCTTCCGTCACTTTCGTCGTATTTTTTTTTCCGGAACTCGTCGATCATTTTCTGTTTCCTCTTGGGAGGTCATCAAACACTATATTGGCACCATACACTCCCATAACACGTGACTGAAATAGTAATTCCGTAGTAACATGTGTAAAACAACTTATTTTCAGCTTGCATTTTTCTTTCTCTACTTCATATAATGTAGGTTGAGAAAGTGCATTCCACCTAAAAATTCAATAACGAGATTTCACCAGAAATGTTATGGAACGCATAAAATAGTTATTTATGAACAAGTGTTCCATTCACATGACTTTCCCTACATTGCCTTAACAAATTGTTATTAAACAGCTTAATCTTTTTACTTTCTCTACACGTACTATTTTCGTAGTGTATACAAAAGGTGTATTGTAATGCAAACAAAAATTCACCAGATTTCACCAGAAGTACACGTTTAGGCTGCCCTGAATAAAAAAAAACAACATTTGAAGAAAAAGACCCGTGTGTGACTGTAGACAGCATAGCTCAAACACGAAAAGAGTTAAATAACAAACTTGGTATTTAAATTTGGCATCCTCCTAGGATACAAAACGAAGATTTACGAGAAAGTAGCCTCATCCCCAACTACCCTTTATATGGAACTTTTTTTTAAAAAAAAAATTGATTTTCTCAAAAATAGCTCTAACGATTTTGATTACTAGATGGTTTTTATTGAATTTTGTATAACTGCTAAACCGTAAGAGATAGGCAAAAACGTACCACACAAAATGTAGAGCATGATAAGGCACACAAGTTATGTTATATACATTTTTTCGAGGAGTTGATCGTTTTTGAGATATTCCTTGCTTTTGGTTTCAGCTTTGAAAAACTTACTTTTCTCATACAGGAATTTGTCAACTCGTATCCATACAAACAAAGGAACATCAGTCGCATAGCAACCAATTTTTGAGTATCACATTAACCTTAGTTTTTATGTCGATTACAGTGAAGTAAATACAAGCATAAGCTTGTTAAAATAATTTCTGCAGAGATATAGAGAAAGTCATGTGAATGGAACACACAAGATTTTCTTGAATACAGGGGACCCTAAAAACGTATATTTTCGGTGATATCGCGATATCGAATTTTTTGGTTCAATACAACACCTTCTACATAGCACGTGTATAGAAAGCAATAGCTGTTTTGGGTCGCGAATCTATTCTCGCAAAGCTGTGTCACCGAGAGGATTTGTGGAGAAGTTGGTGTCGTAGTAGCTAGCACGCTGGCTTACTGTCTCTTGTCTGTGGTGGTGCTCGAGAAGCTGGATCTACCGCACGAGACGGTGTTGCGGTAGCGTACCTCAGGTTGTGGGTCGTGCAATTGATGGCGAGGATTTCGGTTCCGCAGTAGTTGGTATCTTGCTGGAGAAAAAGATTCATTACCGAAGTCACAGCCGAGTTCGACTGCCCCCAATGGGCGAGGCAAGAAATTCTACTCGTAGCATCAAAAAGTTTGTATTTGGTAACCGTCATCTTTTACTAGATGCCAGTTAAAGTTTCAACTATATCCATCACGTGGTTTTGTTGCCACAGGCGATTGAATCAACAATCTTGTGCTTGTTTACAAAGATGCGGTGATTAAACACTTCTATTTCAAAGGCTTAACACCGAAAGGGATAAAAACCGAGTTGGATGAAGTTCATAGCACATCTGCTCCTGCGTTTGCGACCATTTAAGATTGGACTGCTTCAATAATTTCATTTATTGCAGTTCTTATATTCATTCTTATTTTATGAGAAAGCATAATTTCTAACCGACCTGTTTTATATCCATCACAAATAAATAAATCTATTGAATGAATATATAATCTTCCTCCCGCCCAACACACTTATAATGAATTAACTTTAATTATTGGACTGCTTCTGCGGTCGAGTGGTTCAGCGTTCTGAGTTCTCATCCAGAGGTCCCGGGATCGATTCCCAGCATGGCAGGAACTTTTTCTTTAACCAGATACTTCCTTACCCCGCACAGAGACTGGAAGTATGAATATGAGAGTGAATGAGTAAGTGTTTAATAATATAAAAACGAAAAACCAACGTTAAGAAACTTACAGATCTGCGAGATAGACACCAGCAGTTGTTCAAGTCAAAGCCCCCGATATCACCATACAAGTTGAAGGGGTTATACAAATGCATCCATGCTCAAGATTCTCTACATGTCTGCAACAAATTATTGTTAAAAAAACTTATGCTTCTATTTACTTCATGCTGATCGAGAAAAAATTAGCAGAAATAGTTCTTATTACTTACTTCCTTGTAACTATAAGCGAAATAAGGATGTGCCATAGGTTAAAGTGATAGTCAAAAGCTGGTTGCTATGTGACTGAAGTTCCTTTGTTTGTATGGACAGTAGTTGACAAATCCCTGTACGAGAAGATTTTTAAAGCTGAAACCAATAACAAGGAATATCTCCAAAACGACAAACTCCATGAAAAATGTATATTGTTTTATCGTCATCTACATTTTTTGCAGCAAGTTTTTGTCTATCTCTTACGGTTTGTTAGTTATGGAAAATTCAATAAAAATCACTATTCCTAGAAAATTCAAGATATACATTTTTATCAGCATGTAAATATCTTAAATGTAAGGGATTTTAATCAAAATCGTTATAGCCGTTTTTGATAGAATCAAAATTTTCGAAATTGTTTGCATGTAAAGGGTAGTTTGGGGTAGGGGGATTTTCTTAAAAATCTTCGTGTCGTATCCGTGGAAGATATCAAATTTGAATACCAAGTTAGGTATTTAACGGTCTTTTAGTTTCTCAGCTATTCTATCCACAGACACACACACAGAGACCTTTTTCCAAAAAAAAAAAATTCCGGGGGGACCCATATCAGGTATTTCTGGTGAAATATTGGTGTCAAATTTTTGGGTGCAATACAATAACTTCTCTATACACTATGTATATAATAGTGTAGAGAAAGTAAAACAAAGTTTGTATTTAGTAACCGTCGTCTCTTACTAGATGGCAGTTAAGGTTTCACCTATCCGTCATGTGGTTTTGTTGCCACAGGCGATTGAATCAGCAATCTTGTGGTTGTTTACAAAGATGCATAAAACGAGTTTCTTACGGTAATTAAACACTTCTATTTAAAGGTAACACCGAAAGAGATAAAAGCCGAGTCGGATGCAGTTAAAGGCACAACTGCTCCTGCGATTGCAATTGGACTGCTCTGCGGTCATGTGGTTTATCCAGAGAACCGGGATCGATTCCCGGCTGGAGCAAGGAAACATACGAGTCAGTTGAGTAACTCAATGCTATACCGGCATATTGCCATGGTAACTCGGTGATAGAGCAGCCGTCTAGAAGCCAGGAGATCTGTGGTTCAAATCCCGGCAATGGCATTGACTTTTTCAGTCTGATCTACCTATCCAACTCCTGTTCTACACACGGCTAGAGACCGGGAGATCCGTGGCTCAAATCCCGGCTATGGCATTGACTCGGATCCACCTATCCAACTCCTGTCCTACACACGGCTAGAGACCGGGAGATCCGTGGTTCAAATCCCAGCTATGGCATTGACTTTTTCAGTCTGACTCTACCTATCCAACTCCTGTCCTACACACGGCTAGAGACCGGGAGATCCGTGGTTCAAATCCCAGCTATGGCATTGACTTTTTCAGTCTGACTCTACCTATCCAATTCAACTCCTGTCCTACACACGGCTAGAGACCGGGAGATCCGTGGCTCATATCCCAGCTATGGCATTGACTTTTTCAGTCTGACTCTACCTATCCAACTCCTGTCCTACACACGGCTAGAGACCGGGAGATCCGTGGTTCAAATCCCAGCTATGGCATTGACTTTTTCAGTCTGACTCTACCTATCCAACTCCTGTCCTACACACGGCTTGTGTGAAAAATCAATTAAATGAACACTAGTTGACCATAATAGTTGGCTATACTATGAGCCCTGGGACTTAAAGTACTTACAACATAGTAAGTCGCTATTGGGGCTGTCATCTCAAAATAATTTGAGATAACCTTGTGGCTTACCGGGAAACATGCGAGTCATTTGAAACATTCAATGCTATGCCGGCATGTTGCCATGGTAGCTCATTAGTAAAGCAGCTTGAAATCGGGAGATCCGTGGTGCAAATCCCAGCTATGGCATTGAATTTTTCGGTCTGAATCTATCTATCGAACACCTGTCCTACACACGGCTTGTGTCAAAAAACAATCCAATACTGTAGAGGAAGTAAAAGAGCCTATAAAAATCTATATAAATGTGCAGAAGCACTTATAATACAGACTGCTACGCGCATGCATTTAGTTTGAGTCTCGCAACTGCAGAAAAAGCGTTGCTCACTGCTTTTGATGGTTGAGGGCAGAGTGGGGGGCGCAGTCGGTAGTATATCGGCTAATTTAGCTGCGGAGCTGCGCAAGGACCAACTTTCATTATTTGCTTCCTTAATTGAGAAAGAACCTGTGAGGGCAGGACGGACTAATGTACCGCGTAGCAGATCGTAGTGGCACAATTAGCCCACATCACATTCAACAAGTGGACTTCTTTCTAATGTGCAGCACCGCTCTGGGCTTGACGAAAATTATGTAAACTCTACATTTGTACCAAGATGGAGGCCATGGCTCCAGGCTTTTCTTACAAACCAGACTCTTCCTTAAGGAAACAACAGACAGAAACAAAGAAAAGGTATTACATGTACCTTTCGCAGCTTATCTAGCTCTTCTGAGCACGTGGAAGTATAAAATGGAGGCAAATACAAGGATTACAAAAGAAAAACATTTCGCTTATGACATTTTAAAGGGAATATACGAAAGTTACAACTTAAGTGAGTTGAATTACCGCTGCTCTTAAAGTATTCATTTGATTTTCCAGAAATTTGTATGAGAGCCGTTTTATTTTAACCCCCGACAGGCTATAAGTAAAACACAAGTTCATAGAAAAAAATTATTTTATTTCTGAAAGTTTTGTATTCTTATGGTTACTTTTCAACATAATCACCGAAAAGATTGAGACATTTATCGTACCTGTACACAAGCTTTGCAATACCCACTTCAAAAAATGTTGCCGCCAATGATTTCAAATGGGCATGGACGTTGTTTTGAAGACCTTCGTATTTTACGACGTTTCCTGAGAGCCATTCAAAACAAACGAAGAATTGTGTTGATCCATGACAACGCTCGTTCAGACACTGCTGGCACAACCCATCGGCTCCTTGAGCAATTTCAATGGGACGTTTTCGATCATCCACCATACAGTCCTGACCTGGCACCCAGTGACTTTCACCTTTTCCCTAAACTGAAGACGTGGCTAGGAGGGCAGCACTTTCAAACCAAGGAAGATCTTCAAAACAAAGTCTATGCTCATTTGAAATCACCTGGTCTTTTATTTATAGCCTATCGGAGGTTGAAAAAAAAAACGGCCCTCGTACAACTGTGCTCTGGGAGTATCAAAAATTATGTAAACGCTATATTTGTACCAAGATGAAGGCCATGTCTCTAGGCATTTCTTACAGATCAGACTCTTCCTTATGAAAACAACAGATAGAAACAAAGAAAAGTTGTTACATGTACACGAAAAAATGTATATAACATAAATTGTGTGTTTTAATGCGCTCTACATTTTGTGTGTGGTGTGCTTTTGTACATCTATTACGGTTTAGCAGTTATGCAAAAATCCGTAAAATTCACCTACAATAAAGTGGTCCTCAGCGGCTATTCCCAGAAAATTCAAGATATACATTTTATTTTTCTAGTAAATATCCTAAATATACTAGATTTTAATAAAAATCGTTAAGAGCCATTTTTAAGAAAATCAAAACCTTTGAAATTGTTTCTATGTAAAGCATATCCTTGGAAGATACAAGTTTGGTCTTTAAGGATCTTTTCATTTTTGAGCTATGCTGCCCACAGTCGCAACACACTGACACACACACACACACATGGAATTTTTTCTAATTTTTTTTTTATTCAGGTGGTTTCAAAACATATATTTCCGGTGACATATCGGAATCCAATTTTTGGGTACAATACAATACCTTCTCTATACACTATGTACATAGTACGTGTAGAGAAAGTAATATTTTTTCAATTAGGTGCATTTGTTCGGAGTGATGCGCGTAAATACATTTTGGCGATTCATTTATATATGTATACGAAGTTACAAGTATAACAGAATGGTTGGGATTATTTACCTGATACGATGGTATGCTTTATCCTTTCAATAAATCTGTACTAGGTTTGCTTTCAATGACCACGTATGGCATCTGTCACATTGATAATGAACAAGAATTCAGAGCCGGTTGGCTTTACGACCTCTAACATCACACATCAACCTGGACTCCATTAACATTCCACGCTGAAATGTGACAAATGAAATGCTATTCTCAGAGTTCGCGTATAAACGTAATGGAACTGTAAAGTTTGGAAAATCTAGAACTTATAACATATTTATTTCCAATTTATATCATTTATAACACAGCAACACTGATATTTTTGCCATGTTTCAAAACGCAGGCCTCTATGACTATTTAAATAAGTTTTACTTTCTCTACACGTACTCTGTACATAGCGTGTAAAGGAGGTAATTTTATTGCACCCAAAAATTCGATACCGAGATTTCACCGGAATAAATGTTTTGTATTCCCCTGAATCAAAAGAGAAAAACATTTTTAGAAAAAGGTTCGTGTGAGTGTGTATGTTATATCTGTGGACAGCATAGCTCAAAAATGAAAAATCACTTTTGGTATTTAAGTTTGGTATCTTCCTAGGATGCTCCAACGATTTTGATTAAAATACCGTATACTAAAAATATTTGCCTGACAAATAAAATATATATCTTGAATTTTCTGGGAAAAGCCTCTGAAAACTAATTTATTCTGGATACATTTTACGAAATTTTGTATAACTGACAAACCGTAAGAGTTAGAAAAAAGCTTACTAAACAGAAAATGTAGAGTTTATTAAAACACACAGTTCATGTCATTATTGTTTCGAGGAGTGGCTCGTTTATAAGATATTTCTTGTTATTGGTTTCAGCTTTAAAACATTTTCTCATACGAATTTGTCAACTCCTGACCATACAAACAAAGGAACTTCAGTCACATAGCAACCACCTTTTGACTATCACTTTAACCTATGGTACTCCCTTATTTCGCTTATACTTACAAGGAAGCAAGTAATAAGACTATTTCTCCTATTTTTTTCTCGATTAGCATGAAGTAAAGAGAAGCATAAGCTTTTTAACAATAATTTGTTGCAGAGATGTAGAGAAAGTCATGTGAATGGGACACATCAGTGTTTTCTTCATTAAATTCATTGCTCAAATAAAATTGCTTCACATTATACATTTTTCAATTCTCTACCACTTAAAAACATATAGAACATGTAGTAAAGGTATTTTTTTCAACCTATCATACTAGGGACGTTCAATAAACCCTTAGAAAATCCAAGAAATTGCAATCATAGCATTGTAAAAAGTTAGAAGAGAGTATAGAGAAGGTATTGTTATGCACCCTATATATATATATATATATATATATATATATATATATATAGAGCATATAGGGTGCATAACAATACCTTCTATATATATGTACATGTTTACCCTGGCTCCAAAAACTGCATCTTTAGAAAAAGGCCTGTGCGTGTGTGTGTATGTCCAAGTCTGTGTCTCTGTCTGTGTGTCTGTGTGTACAGCATAGCTAAAAAATGAAACGAACGTTAAATACCAAACCTGGTATTTATGTTTAGTATCTTCCAAGGGTGCGACACGAAGATTTTTAAGAAAATCCTTCCACCACCAACTACCCTTACATGGAATTTTTTTTCTCGAAAATATTAATTTTCTCATAAATGGCTTTAAGGATTTTCATTAAAATGTATATTAGATATATTTACCTGACAAATAAAACGTATACCTTCAATATTCTGGGAATAACCTCTGAAGACTACTTTATTCTGGATGAATTTTACGGAATTTGCATAACTGGTAAACCGAAAGAGATAGACAAAAACTGTAGATCACGTTAAAACACGCGATTTATGTAATATAGATATTTTTCGTGGCGTTGATCGTTTTCGAGATATTTCTTGTTATAGGTTTCAGCTTTAAAATACTTAAACTTTCTATATATACATTGTTATTGGTTTCATATGGGAACTTGTCAACTCCTGGCCATGTAAAGAAACGGATTTCAATCCCATAGAAACCACATTTTATAACATTTGATTATCGGTTTATGTGGTGTATTTCGTTATTTCCATTCTACTTATAAGGAAATAAGTAATAAATCCATTTCTATTAATGTTGAACTGGATTATAATGAAACAGATAGAAGGATAAGCTTTTTACCAACAATTTGCCGCAGAGATGTAGAGAAAGTCTTATGGATGGACCACCTGAGATTTTTTTTTTTTGTTTTTTTTGTTTTTTGTTTTTGGATTTCACCGTTTTCATCACATTCCTTGTTATTTGTTTCAGTTTTAAAATAGTTTTCTCATACGGGAGCTTGTTAACACGTGACCACATAACAAAAAGGACTTCAATGCCATAGCAACTACATTTTAAAACATTTGACTGTCGGTTTAGCCCAGTTACCATGCTAACTTCATATACCCAAGGTCGCGTGTTCAAAACCGGTGGAAGACGATGAATTTTTTTGGGCGTAAAATTCCTTAGCAAGGCTTCTTTCGGAAGGGAAGTAAAGCCGTGTCGTAGATTTACGGCACGTAAAAGAACCTTAAGCTTGATAGAGAGGCCTCTGAGCAAAATTAATGGGTCTTTCAAGCCTAATTTAGAACGGGACCCTGAGAGCCACTGCAGTAAAGAGCGTCCGTAAATAACACGTCATTTATTTACCTCATAAACTCGCCCGCCTCTAAACAAATATTAAGAATGTAGGTCAGTGGCTCAGAAATAAATGCAGTGGAGAGAAGAGTAACCCTTTTAACAATTTGCGGCAGATATATAGAGAAAGTCATTGAATGGAACACATCAGATTTTTCATGAAGAATTCTTTGTAAGTTCGTTCATGCTGAGCGAATTACCAGGTCAGAGGATTTTGTTCTTTCCAAACGATTTCTCACCGCTCTTTGCAGCAATAAATTTCAGATTCGACTCCTCTCTACCCCCCCGCCACATGCAGAAGCGATGAGGGAGCGTTTACATGTCCCTTGACTCAGGTGTCTGGCGTGGAACTCACATGGTTTGAGAAATATATGAAAATGCTACTTGACAATCACTTTTCTGAAGATTTATGTGCGCGGATTGAGAAGTTTGGCGGCAACACGTATACACCACAGACAGACGCGCGCCACCACAAGTGATACGAAGATATATTTAAGCACCGTATCGTATATTTGATATGTAGTTTATGGCGCTCCACAATTTGCTGCGTTTTTTAGAGGTATAAATTGTGTTTCAGGTGTTATAACGCTTTGCTCTATAGCTCACGTTAAGAGTGTGCGTATGTTGGAATACAGGAGAGATAGAATGAAGTATTGTGTTAAATAGAAAAATCTATCGTGTTCATTCACATGACTTTCTCTACATTCCTGCAACAATTTATTTTTGAAAACCTTATGCTCATATTTACTTCATGCTAATCGAGAAAAAAGTAGCACAAATAGCCTTATTAACTGCTTCCATGGAAATAGAAGCGATAAAGGGAGTACCATAGGTTAAAGTGATAGTCAAAAGCTGGTTGCTATGTGACTGAAGTTCCTTTGTTTGTGTGGACACGAGTTGACAAATTCCTGTGTGAGAAAAATATGTTTATGAAACCTGAAACCAAAAACATGTCGTATCTCAAAAACGATCAACTCCACGAAAAAAATGTATGTAAGATAAATTGTGTGTTTTAAAGTGCTCTACATTTTTTGTGTTTCAAGTTTTTGTCCATCTCTTACGGTTTAGCAGTTATGCAAAATTTCGTAAAATTCATTCAGAATAAACTTATCTTCAGAGGGTATTCCCAGAAAATTGAAGATATATCTACATTTTATTTGTCAGGTAAATATCTTTAATGCAGGAAATTTTAATCAAAATCATTAGAGCCATTTTTGAGAAAACTAAAGTCTTCGAAACATGTTAAACTTAAAGACATCTACATTTTTTGTGTAGTAAATTTTTGTCTAATTCATATGGTTTAGTAGTTATGCAAAATTAAAAAAAAAAAAAAAAAATCGTGCAGAATAAACAGTTCTTCAGAGGTCGCTTTGTGTAGTAAATTTTTGTCTAATTCATATGGTTTAGAAGTTATGCAAAATTAAAAAAAAAAAAAAAAAAAAAAAAAAAATCATCCAGAATAAACAGTTCTTCAGAGGTCGTTTCCAGAAAATTCAAAATATACCTCTTATTGGTCATGCAAATATCTTAAAGATAAATTTTAATCAAATTCATTAGAGCCATTTTTGAGAAAACCAAAATTTCCAAATACTACACCAATGACCTCTCCTACCAACTGCACTCTTTCGTCAGACACGGAGTACTGTACTATACTCCAGTCTTCTCTGACCGCTCTAAACCGTGCCATGCTACACCAGCGACCTCCCCTAACAACTGCATTCTTTCGTCAGACAGGTAGTACTGTACTATATTCCAGTCTTCTCTGACCACTCTAAACCGTGCCATGCTACACCAGCGACCTCCCTAACAACTGCACTCTTTCGTCAGACAGGTAGTACTGTACTATATTCCAGTCTTCTCTGACCGCTCTAAACCGTGCCATGCTACACCAGCGACCTCTCATTAAACTGCATTCTTTCGTCAGACAGGTAGTACTGTACTATATTCCAGTCTTCTCTGACCGCTCTAAACCGTGCCATGCTACACCAGCGACCTCCTCTAACAACTGCACTCTTTCATCAGACAGGTAGTACTGTACTATATTCCAGCATTCTCTGACCGCTCTAAACCGTGCCATGCTACACCAGCGACCTGCTCTAACAACTGCACTCTTTCGTCAGACAGGTAGTACTGTACTATATTCCAGTCTTCTCTGACCGCTCTAAACCGTGCCATGCTACACCAGCAACATCCTCTAACAACTGCATTCTTTCGTCAGACAGGTAGTACTGTACTATATTCCAGTCTTCTCTGACCTCTATAAACCGTGCCATGCTACACCAGCAACCTCCTCTAACAACTGCACTCTTTCGTCAGACAGGTAGTACTGTACTATATTCCAGTCTTCTCTGACCGCTCTAAACCATGCCATGCTACACCGGCGACCTGCCCTAACAACTGCACTCTTTCGTCAGACAGGTAGTACTGTACTATATTCCAGTCATCTGTGACCGCTCTAAACCGTGCCATGCTACACCAGCAACCTCCTCTAACAACTGCATTCTTTCGTCAGACAGGTAGTACTGTACTATATTCCAGTCTTCTCTGACCGCTCTAAACCATGCCATGCTACACCGGCGACCTGCCCTAACAACTGCACTCTTTCGTCAGACAGGTAGTACTGTACTATATTCCAGTCATCTGTGACCGCTCTAAACCGTGCCATGCTACACCAGCAACCTCCTCTAACAACTGCATTCTTTCGTCAGACAGGTAGTACTGTACTATATTCCAGTCTTCTCTGACCTCTATAAACCGTGCCATGCTACACCAGCAACCTCCTCTAACAACTGCACTCTTTCGTCAGACAGGTAGTACTGTACTATATTCCAGTCTTCTCTGACCGCTCTAAACCGTGCCATGCTACACCAGCGACCTCCCTAACAACTGCACTCTTTCGTCAGACAGGTAGTACTGTACTATATTCCAGTCTTCTCTGACCGCTCTAAACCATGCCATGCTACACCGGCGACCTGCTCTACCAACTGCACTCTTTCGTCAGACAGGTAGTACTGTACTATATAACAGTCTTCTCTGACCACTCTAAACCGTGCCATGCTACACCAGCGACCTGCTCTAACAACTGCATTCTTTCGTCAGACAGGTAGTACTGTACTATATTCCAGTCTTCTCTGACCGCTCTAAACCGTGCCATGCTACACCGTCCTCCCCTAACAACTGCATTCTTTCGTCAGACAGGTAGTACTGTACTATATTCAGGCCTTCCCGGACTACTCTAAACCATGCCACTCTACACCGTCCTCTCCTAACAACTGCATTCTTTCGTCAGACAGGTAGTACTGTACTATATTCCAGTCTTCTCTGACCACTCTAAACCGTGCCATGCTACAGCAGCGACCTCCCTTAACAACTGCATTCTTTCTTCAGACAGGTAGTACTGCTCTATATTTCAGTCTAAACCGTGCCATACTACACCAGCGACCTTCCCTAACATCTGCATTCTTTCGTCAGGCAGAGAGGAAGAATTGGATTAATTGTTTTTTCACACCAGTCGTGTGTAGCACAGGAGTTGGATGGGTAGAGTCAGACTGAAAAATTCAATGTCGCAGCTGGGATTTGAACCACGAATCTCCCGGTCTCTAGCCGGTTACTCTGTCACTGAGCTACCATGGTAACATGCCGGCATAGCCTTGAATCTTTCAACTGACTCGCATGTTTCCCGGTAAACAAAACATCCCGGCTATGGCATTCAAGTTTTCAGTGTAACTCTACCTATCCAACTCCTGTCCTACACACGGCCTGTGTGGAAAAAAAAAATAATCCGATTACAGTTGATCATAGTAGTTGGCTATACAGTGAATCCTGAGACTGAAGTACTGACAACATTATAAGTCACCATTGGGGTTGTCATCTCAAAATAATTTGAGAACACTTTGTGGTTTACCGGGAAACATGCGAGTCAGTTGAGAAAGTTAATGCTATGCCGGCATGTTGCCATGTTAGCTCAGTGGTAGAGCAACCAGTTAGAGATCGGGAGATTCGTGCTTCAAATTCCGGCTATGGCATTGAATTTTTCAGTCTGACTCTAGCTATCCTGGTAGTAAGAAGTTCTTTTACGAGTAAATACGGGACCATCACTCTCCACCAAGTTTGAACCTGTTATCTTGGGTTTTCGATAAGCACTACACCATCGAGGGTGACCATACCGCATAGAGAAAGTAGGAGCCATTTGTGAACCTGGTATATTTGTGTAACAAGAAGCTTTATCCTACATGGATGGGATGCTGAGAGATTTAATGCGTGTTATTCCAACTTTTTATTTGTATCTGGCTTGGGCAGGGGGTGGGGCTTGTTACAGTACGTTTGGGGGGGGGCCTCGGGAATTTGTTCCAAACCCAGTGTTCGCAATATTACGTACTTTATTCCCCGAAGTTATTAAATGTAACAGACCGTGCGCTGGTCCAACTTGTGGACGCTCCATATGTTGCTCTTCTCAATTCATAACCAGCATATTCGATATTAACTTGTTCCGCATCGTCCTCTTATAAACAGTTGCAGGAGTCAAGGAGGCCTAAAAGATCTACAATAATGAGCACTAAACCGTTTGTATACAAATATATGCTTATAGTAATAGAGAAAATGTATTGTATACCGCATAAGCACGAGAGGCGCTCAATAACTTCTTATAAAAAGTACAAAAAACAAATTATTTCTGTAATTTTTACTTTCTCTATACGCACTATGTACATAGTGTATAGAGAAGATATTGCACTCCACCAAAAAATTCGATAGCGACATTTCACCGGAAATATATGTTTTAGGGTCCCCTGTATTCAAAAAAAGTATTTTCAGAAAAAGCTCCGTGTGTGTGTGTGTGTGTGTGTCCGTGTGTCAGTGTGTCCGTGTGTCTGTGAACACGATAATTCAAAAACGAAAAGTCGGTAAAATACCAAACTTGGTATTTAAGTTTAATATCTTCCAGGGATGCGACAGGAAGATTTTGAGATAAATCCCTCCACCCTAAACTACCCTTTACATGGAACTTTTTTCGAAAATTTTGATTTACTAAAAATGGCTCTAACGATTTTGATTAAAATATCGTATATTAAAGATATTTACCTGACAAATAAAATGTATATTCTGAATTTCCTGGGAATAAACTCTGAAAACTACTTTTATTCTGGGTCAATTTTACGGAATTTTGCATAGCTGCTAAACCGTAACAGATGGACAAAAACTTAACATACAACAAATGAAGAGCACTTTAAAACACACAATTTATGTTATATACATATCTTTCGTGGAGTTGATTGTTTTTGAGATATTCCTTGTTTTTTGTTTCAGCTATAAAACACGTACTTTTCTCATAAGGACTTTGTGAACTCGTCCATACAAACAAAGGAACTTCAGCCACATAGAAACCAGCTTTTGACTATCACTTTAACCTATGGTACTCCCTTATTTCGCTTCTACTTACAAGGAAGCAAGAAATAAGACTACTTCTGCTAATTTTTTCTCGATTGTCAGGAAGTAAATAGAAGCATAAGCTTTTTAAAAATAATGTATTGCATAGATATTGAGAAAGTGATGTGAATGGAACACATCAGATTTTTAAAAATGTATTTCTTGTAAATCTCGTTAAAACACACAATTTATGTTACACACAATTTCTTCGTAGAGTTGATAATTTTCAAGATATTCCTTGTTATTGGTTTCAGCTTTAAAATGCTTGTAGTTTTCTTATACGGGAATTTGTCAACTCCTGTTCATACATTCCAGTATTGCCAAACTGTACAGGGAATGCTCTAGGAGTGATGACGTAAACCCCTTATCCGTTTGTGTTTGCGCAAACTTCCACTCGTAGCCGTCTGCATTCATTCTTCAGACAGGTAATAGGAGTCATGGCAACAATTTTATATATTCCGAATAACCGAATATGCGATTATTGCAATATACACATTTGAAACCATGTACACAGTACGCGATGCCTCTACCAGATGACGTCTGAGTTCAGCTGATAGAAAAATATCGACCTCGTTATAGTACACGCCTTATATATATATACATATACGAGGGTCCTTTTTTCAAACCTATAAATGAAAGACAAGTTCATAGAAAACAATGATTTTATTAATAACATTTTTTACACATAAGATACTTTCAACATAATCACTGAACAGATTGAGACATTTATCGTACCTGTGCACAAGCTTTGCAATACCCCGCTTCAAAAAATGTTGCCGCCAATGATTTCGAATGAGCATTGACGTTGTTGTGAAGATCTTCGTACTAAACAACGTTTGCGGAGAGTCATTCAAAACAAACGAAGAGGAATGCTGACTTCAGGAATTCATGACAACGCTCGTCCACACAACCCATCGGCTCCTTGAACAATTTCAATGGGACATCGATCATCCGCCGTACAGTCCTGACCTGGCACCCAGCGACTTTCACCTTTTCCCTGAACTGAAGATGTGGGCTAGGAGGGTAGCACTTTCAAACCAACAAAGATCTTCAAAACAATGTGAATGCTCTTTTGAAGTCATTGGCGGCAACATTTTTTGAAGCGGATATTGCAAAGCTATAATCCTGCCGAGGCCTTTATCAGACCTAACAAAATTGAGAACACTCTATCTTGTGATATGCCTGTGGCCTCTACTATTTCATGAACTTCGATCTCTTCAAACCATATCCTGGATTTTGTCAATAAGTTCTGAGAAAGTCACTTCTACTGGACGTACAAACGATGTTCGTTATTTGAGGATTTACGTTCAAATGCATTTATCTAATCGTACATTGTTGTAACACAGGGGCAGATGTGCCATGAACTTCATCCAACTCGGTTTTTATTTCTTACGAGCTTAAGCCTTTTAAATAGAAGTGTTTAAACACCGCACGAATCTCGTTATATTTTCCATATTTCTAAAGAAGCACAGGATTGTATATCCAATCACACATGGAAACAGAACCAAGTGACGAATATAGCTTCAGCTTTAACTGCCATCTAGAAAGAGACGACGGTTACTAAATACACATTTTTTTTATGCTACGAGTTTAATATCTTGGATTTTCTAAGGACTTATTGAACGCCCCTAGCATCTACATTTTTACTTTCTCTATACGTACTATGGACATAGTGTATAGAGAACGTATTGTACCCAAAATGTATGTTTTGAGACTCCCTGAATCGAAAAATGTCCGTGTCCGTGTCGGCAGCATAGCTCAAAAATGAAAAGACTGTTAAAAACCAAACTTGGTAATTAAGTTTCATAACTTCTAAGGATGCGACACGAAGATTTTCAAGAAAATGCTCCCACCCCAAACTACCCTTTACATGGAAAATATTTCGAAATTTTTTATCTTCTTAAAAATGGCTGTAACGATTTTGATTAAAATCTCGTATACTTAAGACACTTACTTGACAAATAAAATGTATATCTAGAATTTTCTGAGAATAGCCTCTGAAGACTACTTTGGATGACTTTGACGGATTTTTAAATTACTACTAAACCGTAAGAGATGGAGAAAAACTTACTGTACAGAAAATGTAGTTCGCGATAAAACACACAATTATTTATGTCACACACGTGGAGTCTATCATTTTTAAGATATTATTGGTTTTTCGTTTCCGCTTTGAAAATTGTACTTTTCTCATACAGTAATTCGTCAACCCCTATCCATACAAACAAAGGAACTTCAGTCACATAGCAACCATCTTTTGGCCATCATTTTAATCTATACTACTCACTTATTTCGCTTCTACTTACAAGGAAGCAAACAATAAGACTATTTCTGCTAACGTTTCTCGATTAGCTTGAAGTAAATAGATGCATAAGCTTTTTAACTAAAATTTGTTGCAGAGATGTAGAGAAATTCATGTGAATGGAACACGTCAGATTTTGTTTTCGTTTTGTGACTATCAAACTACCACCACTTTATTCTCATCTACCAATGAAATGAAGGAATAAGCAATCAAGCTAATAGTTTCCAAATGAACTAGATGAAAGCTAAAGCATAACATGAAGTATATTAGTTTCAAGTTAATGAAGGGATATGGAGTTTAATTTATTATGTTTTGTCACGATTACTATATGCTAAATAAAGCCTACATTTAGAATAAAATATTTTAAAGCGGAGAATAAAACGTTTTTACTTTCTCTATACGTACTATATACATAGTGTATAGACAAGGTATTGCACTCCACCCAAAAATTCGATTCCCAAATTTCATCGGAAATATATGTTTTAGGGCCCCCTGTATCCAAAAAAACGTATTTTCTGTGTCCGTGTGTATGTGAACACGATAACTTAAAAACAAAAAATCGGTAAAATACCAAACTTGGTATTTAAGTTTAGTATCTTCTAGGGATGTGACACGAAGATTTTGATAAAAACCCCCTACTCCAACTCCCCTTTACATGGAACTTTTTTCGAACATTTTGATTTTCTCAAAGTGACTCTAACGATTTTGATTAAAGCTATTTACCTGACAAATAATATGTATATCTTAAATTTTCTGGGAATAGCCTCTCTTTTCTATTAAGTGAGTTTTCGTTTATCTGTTACGGTTTGCCAGTAATGCAAAATTCCGCAAAATTTATGCAGAATAAAGTGGTATTCATAGCTATTCTCAGAAAATTCAAGATATATATTTTATTTATTGTGTAAATGCTTTAAAATACGGTATTTTAATAAAAACTTTCAGGGCCATTTTTGAGAAAATCAAAATTTTCGAAAATTTGTGAATGTACAGGATAGTTTGTGTTCAGGCGAAATTTCTTGAAAATTTTTGTTTGACATCCTTTGAAGATACTAATCCAGGCCAGACTCCGGTACTGTTTAAAAAACAAGTGTGTGATACACACGGACCTTTCTCTAAAAATGCTTTTCTCGGACTCTTGGGTTCCCAAAATATATATTTCCGGCGAAATCTCGACGTCGAATTTTTGGGTGCAACACCTTATCTATCCAATATGTTTATTTACATGTGGGCTAGAGAAAGTAAAAAATAGAAACAAAGTCGGTAAAACGTCATGTTGTTTCCTTTGCTTTACTGCTGCACAAGCAAAGAAGCGAATTTCATACAGCGACAGCTTTTAAATCATTTGAATATCGCGTTAGCATAGTGTATTCCTATGTACATAGTGCATAGAGAAGGTATTGTATTGCACCCAAGAATTCGATACTGATTTTTCCCCGGAAATACATGTTTCGGAAGCCTCTGAATACAAAAAAGCATTATTAGAAAAATGTCCGCGTGTGTCTCTGTGTGGGTCTGTTGGCAGCATAGCTCAAAAACAAAAAATCCGCTAAATATCAAACTTGATATTTAAGTTGAATATCTTCCAAGGATGCGACACGAAGATTTTCAAGGAAATCTCCCCTTCCCTTTACATAGAAAAAGTTTCGGAAATTTTGATCTTCTGTGAAATGTATCCAACGATTTTGATTAAAATCTCTTATATTTAAGATATACATCCAAACAAAATATGTCTTGCATTTTCTGGGAGTAGCCTCTGAAGACATCTTTTATGGGCGAATTTTACGGAATTTATCATTATTGGCAAACCGTTACAGATAGACATAATCTAACTGAATAGAAAAAGTAGAACTCGTTAAAACACACAATTTATAATTTATACATTTTTTCATGGAGTTGATCGTTTTTTGAGATATTTCTTTTTATTGGTTTCAGCTTAAAAGCTTATAATTTTTTCATACAGGAATTCGTCAACACATGTCCATAGAAACAAAGGAACTTCAGTCACATAGTAACCAGCTTTTGACTATCACTTTAACCTATGGTACACCCTTATTTAGGTTTTACTTACAAAGAAGCACATAAAATACGATTTCTCTAATGTTTTCTCGATTAGCTTGAAGTAAGTAGAAGCATAAACTCTTTAATAATACTTTGTTGCAGTGATGTAGAGAAAGTCATGTGAATGTAACACATCCGATTTTTAATTCTCTTTTAATTCTTATTATTTATTGCATTTTAATTGTAGAAGGTAAGCAAAACGTAAGTTTAGCTAAGGGGAACAATATTTATGTTGAAAATATTTCTTTTAATGGTATTGTAACAGTTTGAAAGCTCATTCTAGGTGCCTTAAAATCTGTTATTAATAATCTGTGAACTATGTATTAGAGGAAATCATTACTCATTTTCAGTTCCTACTTATTACCCTTGTGGTTTTGCACAGCGTGTTCTGGGATATTTTTTCTGCTTGTTTATACCTCTCGTGCGTGTATGCAGTGGTAAGCAAACGCAAAAGTAATAGTCTATTATTTTAAGATAACTTTAGCTCAAAGCGCCTTTCTTATTTTCGAGTTACTTCCAAATAATTCTGTCGTCTGACATCATTGTAAAGCATTTAGCACGTTTCTTACATAAACAGTGTTGAACTGAAATATCCTCACCATTGCCTTCTGATATTTCCCTAAAATAAAAGCAATGAATTGCCCCATCCATATGGCTTTCTCTACATTTCTACAATAAATCGTTGTTAAAAATCTTATTCTTCTATCTCTTCATGCTAATCAGAAGAAATTAGCAGAAATTGTCTTATTACTTGCTTCCTTGTAAGTAAAAAGCAAACAAGGAAATAGATTAGACAAAACGATAGTCAAAGGTTTTAAAAGCTGGTTGCTATGTGATTAAAGTACCTTTGTATGAATAGAAGTTGACAAATTCCTGTATAAAAAAGTATAAGTATTGTACAGCTGAAACCAACAACAAGGAATATCTCAAAAACGGTCAACTCCACGAAAAAATGCATGACTAAAAATTATGCGTTTTAACCAGATCTACATATTTTGTTTTGTAAGTTTTTGCCTATTTCTTATGGTTTATCAGTTATACAGAATACCTAAAGATTCACCCAGAATAAGTATGTCTCCAGAGACTATTCCCAGAAAATTGAAGATATACATTTTATATGTCATGTCAATATCTTAAATAAAAGATATAATCTCAAAATCGTTATGGCCATTTTTGAGAAAATGAAAATTTTTGAAAAAGTTTACATGTAAAGTGTAATTGGGGGTGGGGAAATTTTCTTGAAAATCTTCGTGTCGCATACTTGAAAGACGCCGAACTTAAATACCAAGTTTGGTATTTAACGGTCTTTTCGTTTTTGAGCTATGCTGCCCAAAGGCACACTCTCACACACACGGACATATTTCTAAAAATGTTTTTTTTTTTCGTTTTTGCATTCGGAGGTTCTCAAAACATATATTTCCGGTAAAATCTCGGTATTAAATTTGTGGGTGCAATACAATACCTTCTCTATACACAATCTTAACAGTACGTGTAGAGAAAGTAAAAATCGCAAAGTCAAGGTGGTAGAAAATAGCACTGTTTAATCTTAACACTCAAGGGATTCAAAAATACTTTCACAACGTTTGGGGATGGATTCCCCACATCGAAACAAGAAAACCTGTTCATATAAACAAATGCTCTAAAATCTTCGTTTTCGCATTATCAATTTATTAATGAAAGTCACCTTCAACGACTTTTCGTATCCAACCTAATACCTTCATTTATTTATATACTGATTCATAGAAGACTTTGACCCATTTTACCCTGCAGAGTTGGCCTTGTGTTGCCATGGCTACTTGTTAACATTTATCAGATGTGTAATACATTCCCCCAGCACGCCTTACAAGGGCTGTCTACAGGGACTTCATTCAGAACACTCTCCCAGACTTATTTGCCCAAGAAAATGTGCCTCTGCAAATAAAAAGAAACATGTGGTTAATGCATGAAGTTCTAGAACATTTTTACTTTCTCCAGCCCCGTATGTACAATAGGGATAGAGAAGAATTATATTCCACCCAAAAATTCGATATCAAGATTTCACCGGAAATACATGAATCCAATAAAAGTATTTTTAGAAACACGTCCGCGCGCGCGGGCGTGCGTGTGTGTGTGTGTGTGTGTGTGTGTGTGTGTGAGGGGGATCTGTGACTGTGGACAGCATAGCTTAAAAACGAAAAGAGGGTTAAATACCAAACTTGGTATTTAAGTTTTGTATCTTCCAACGATTTTGATTAAAATGTCTCATGGATCAACGCATTTCCTGAAGTCAGCATTCCTCTTCGTTTGTTTTGAATGGCTCTCTGCAAACATCTTAAAGTACGAAGATCTTCAAAACAACGTCAATGCTCATTAGAAATCATTGGTGGCAAATTTTTTTGAAGCGGGCACTGCAATGCTTGTGCACAGGTACGATAAATGTCCCAATCTTTTCGATGATTATGTTGAAAAGTAACCATAAGTGTACAAAACTTTTAGTAATAAAATAATTGTGCTCTATGAAATTTTCTTTTATGTATAGCCTATCGAAATTTGAAAAAAGAGAGAAAAAAAAAAAAAAAGACCCTCGAATGTATGCTTAGAAATAAGGAGCTTGTGTAACTATTGGTATGTGAGCATCTGCAGGCGTAAATATGCGTGTAGGTAGGAGTGCGAGTGTGTGTATGTGTGTTTTGACAAGATCTACATCCATCTACAGTAAGGTTTAGTTTACTTCTTGCGGCTTACTGGTTATCTAAAACTCATCCAAATAGGAGAGAATCTCCCAACAAATTTAAGACACACACAGGGACTTTTTTCTAATTTTTTTACTTTCTCTACACGAACTATGTGCATAGTGTATAGAGAAGGTTTTGTATTGCACCCAAAACTTCGATAACGAGATTTCACCGGAAATGCATGTTTAAGGACCTCCTTAATCAAAGAAAAAGAAAAACATTTTTTATAAAAATGTCTGTGTGTTTCTGTCGGTCTGCCTGTCTGTGTGTATGTGTGTCTGTGAGAAAAATGACTCAAAAACGAAAAGCCCCCTTAATACCAAACTTGGTATTTAATTTTGGTATCTTCCAAGAATGTGACACGACGATTTTCAAGAAAACCTTCCTACCTCTAACTACTCTTTACATGTTATTTTTTTCAAAGATTTTGATTTTGTCAAAAATTGCTGTTACGATTTTGATTAAAATATCGTATATTAAAAATATTTACCGAGAAATAAAATGTAAATCTTGAATTTTCTGGGAATAGCCTCTAAAGACTACTTTATTCTCGTTGAATTTTACGGAATTTTGCATAACTGCTCTAAACCGTAACAGAAGTACCAAAAATTACCACACACAAAATGTAGACAACATTAAACACACAATTTATGTTATATGTATTTTTTTTTCTTGGAGTTGATCATTTTTGAGCTATTCCTATTTTTTATTTTCAGCTTTTTCAGCTTTTTTCTCATACAGGAATTTGTTAACTCCTGTCCATACAAACAAAGGAGCTTCAGTCACATAGCAACCAGCTTTTGACTATCACTTTAACCGTAGTTTCGCTTCTACTTACAGGGAAGCAAGTAATAAGACTATTTCTGCTAATTTTTTCTCGATTAGCATGAAGTAAATTGAAGCATAAGCTTTTTAACAATAATTTGTGGCAGAGATGTAGAGAAAGTCATGTGAGTGGAACACATCAGATTTGTTTTGTGTGGAATACAATACCTTCTCCGTCTACTTTGTACATTGTATATACCTGGTAAATATCTCTAAACCAATATGTTATTATAGCACAAATGAGTTAGGAGTGATTATTCCTTAAATTATATTGTAATGAGCGAAAAACGCACGGGTTTTATTCCATTGTAAGAGCAAATCCATTAGGAGCTGTTCTATAAAGGATAACGATTTCGTTCATATGATACGCTCACAGAATAGGCGCTCCAACTTTCCTGAGCGTGGTTTTACAAGTTACCGCCGGCAGAGATGTTAGATTAACATAACGAGGTCGGCCGACCGATTGACTGAACAAAGACAAGAGAATACAGCGCTCAAGAAAACGGGAACCTACAGCTAAACCTCAACGCAGTCAAATCTCGAGAGAAATTTCTATCAAATACTACAGCTTTCACTTTCTCTACACGTACTATGTGCGTAGTCTATAAAGGATTAATTAAAGAGATTTTGCCGGAAATAGATGTGTTCCATTCACATGCCTTTCTCTACATCTCTGCAACAAATTATTGTAAGAAAGCTTATGCTTCTATTTATTTAATGCTAATCAAGAGAAATTAGCAGTAATAGTCTTATTACTTGCTTCCTTGTAAGTAGAAGCGAAATATGGGAGTACCATAGGTTAAAGTGATAGTCAAAAGCTGGTTGCTATGTGACTGAAGTTCCTTTGTTTGTATGGACAGAACTTGACAAAAACGTGCATGAAAAAAGTATACGTTTCATAAAGCTAAGGCTAATAACAAGAAATATCTCAAAAACGATCATCTCCTTGAAAAAAATGTATATAGCATAAATTGTGTGTTTTAACGTGCTCTACATTTTGTCCATCTATTTTTGCAAAATTCCGTAAAATTCATCCATAAAAAAGTAGTCGTCAGAGGCTATTCCCAGGAAATTCAAGATGTACATTTTATTTGTCAGTAAATATCCTTAATGTACGATATTTTAAGCAAAATAGTTAGTAATTTTTGAGAAAATAACAATTTGCAACACTTTTTCAGTGTAAAGGGTAGTTTGGGGTGGGATGATTTTGCTCAAAATCTTCGTATCCCATACCTGAAAGATAATAAACTTAAATGTCAAGTTTGGAGCTTTACCAACTTTTCGTTGTTCACGGATACATCCGGATTTTTTCTGAAAATACTTTTTACTTTCGCTACACGTACTGTGTACGTACTGTATAGTGAAGGTATTGCATTCCACCCAAAAAATTCGATACCGAGATGTCACCGAAAATATGTTCTGTGTCCTCCTGAGTCCAAAAAATCATTTTTGGAAAAATATCCGTATGTTTGCGTGTGTGTGTCTATGGACAGCATAGCTAAAAAACAAAAATTCCCTTAAATAGCAAACTTGGTATTTAAGTCTAATAGCTTCCACCCCAAACTACACTTTACATGGAAATGTTTCGAAATTTGGATTTTCTAAAAAATGGGTTTAACGATTTTGATTTAAATACCGTATCCGAGGTACGTCCAGAAAGTAAGTTCCGTTTGGTAATAACATTAAATTGTGTACAGATACAGAATAATTATTTATTGCACAAAATTATACAACTCTTAAACTACTTTTCCACATAACTGCCGAAATTTTGCAGCCATTTATCATAGCATGGCACAAGTTTTTGTATACCTTCTTCATAGAAGTTTGCCGCCTGTGTCTTCAAAAAGTTGGAAGATTTTCTTTCAGCTCTTCGTCATTGTTGAAGTGTTGATCGCCAAGGAAAGACTTGAGATGTAAGAACAGATGAAAGTCGCTAGGAGCGAGGTCAGGGCTGTACGGAGGACGGTCAAACACGTCCCAGCCAAATCCCTGTAGGAGGTTTTTCGTCACATTTGCAGTGTGTGGTCGTGCGTTGTCGTGAAGAAAAACACCTTTAGACAGCAATCCTCGGCGATAAATTTCAATTGGTTTCACTTTCTAGCATTCAGAAAACGAATCACAGATCTGATTTCACAAACGACGGGAATTTCAATCAACACCGACATTGTAAACAAGCACAACAAAGCGTATGTGGCTGACAGCGATCTCAAAATGGCGCACGTTTCTTCTCCTTGATACAGAGCTTCTACCGTGCATGTGCGGAACTGCGATCGCAGCGCTCCAGCGGAGATAAATTGAAACGGAACTTACTTTCTGGACGTGCCTCGTATTAAAGATAGTTACAGCACAAATGAAAAATGTGTCTTGAATTTTCTGCGAATATACTCTAAAGAGCCATTTTTTCTGGTTGAATTTCGCTAAATTTTGAATAACTGGTAAAGCGTAACAGATAGACAAAAGCTTACTGCAGAAAAAATGTTGATCACGATAAAATACATAATTTATGTCATATACTTTTTTTTCTTGGAGTTGATCGTTTTTGAGATATTAGTTGTTACTGGTTTCAGTTTCAAAAACGTATTTTTCTCATACAGGAATTTGTGAACTCCTGTCCACACAAACAAAGAAACTTAAGTCACATAGCAACCAGCTTTTGACTATCACTTTAACCTATGGTACTTCCTTATTTCACTTCTACTAACAAGGAAGCAAGTAATAAAACTATTTCTGCTAATGTTTTCTCGATTAGCATAACGTAAATAGAAGTATAAGCTTTTTAACAATGAATTGTTGCAGAGATGTAGGGAAATGGACACATCAGATGTTTTTAATATTGTAAAGGATGTATTTCCCAGCACATGGTGTACTAACAGCAAAGAAGCAGCCCTCAATTCCGCCATGTCAAATACTGCGTCTCTTCCTATTATTCTTTTGTGTAGCATTGCTATTATTTATCATGAAGAAATAAGAAACACGACTAGCCAAATGGATGTAGAGAGACAAGAAAACCAAGGAAGAAAGGACGGTAAAAAAGAAGCAGAGCGCATCCAAAAGATAAAACAAGCTCGCAAGAAGGCGCCACAAAATGAAAAGAAGGCAGCAGTTGGGGAGAAATGTCAAAACAAGAAAACGCAGCACACAATAAGAAAGGCACAATGTTTTGAAGGTCGACAAAAAGGCAAGTGTAGAAATAACGTCATTAATAAAGTGTTCATCGTTAGGAAGCTCTGTCTAGTTGCACACGGAGCGTGTGTGTCGGAACTACTTTTGAGGGATGTATGTACATTTTATTTACTTTCTCTACACGTACTATGTACATAGTGTATAGAGAAAGTATTGTCATGTACCCAAAAATTCGATACCGAGATTTCCCCGGAAATACATGTTTTGTATCCCGCTGAGTCCAAAAAAAGTATTTTTGGGAAAAGGTCCTTTTGTGTGTCTGTATACAGCATAGCTCAAAAACGAAATACCGTTAAATACCAACTTTAAGTTTGGTATCTTCCAAATATTCGACACGAAGATTTTCAAGAAAGTCCCCCCACCCCCAACCCCCCTTTACATGGAACTGTTTCTGAAAATTTTGGTTTTCTCAAAAATATCATATATTAAAGACATTTACACGACAAATAAAATGTATATCTTGAATTTTCTCGGAATATCCCTTGAAGACTAGTTTATTTTGGAAGAATTTTACGGAATTTTGCATAACTGCTAAGAGATGGACAAATACTTGCCATACAAAGAATGTAGAGCACATTAGAACACACAATTTATGATGTATACATTTTTTCTTGGATTTTATCGTTTTTGAGATATTCCTTGTTTTTGATTTCAGCTTTAAACAGCTTATACTTTTCTCATACAAGAATTTGTCAACTCCTGTCCATACAAACAAAGGAACTTCAGTCACAGAACAACCAGCTTTTGACTATCACTTTAACCTATGGTACTCCCTTATTTCGCTTCTACTTACAAGGAAGCAAGCAATAAGACTTTTTCTGGATTAGAATGTAATAAATGGAAGCATAAGGTTTTTAAGTATAATTTGTTGCAGATATGTAGAGAAAGTCATGTGAATGGAGCACACAAGATTTTTAGAAAAAGGTCCGTGTGTGTTTTTTGACAGCATAGCTCATAAAGTTAAAAGGGCGTTAAATACCAAACTAGGTATTTAAAATGGCCGCGCCGTGGCCGAGTAGTCAGACCATTCGCCTCTCACATAGACGGCCCGGATTCGATCCCAAGCAACCTCATGTGAGGTTTGTGGTGGACAAAGCGGCGCAGGGGCGAGTTTTCTCCGGGTTCTCCGGTTTCTCCCGCCATCACATTCCACCGGAGCTCCATCTTCATGTATCATCAGTGTCATCGCCTGCGGTCCCAGAGCAGTAAACATTACCAAAAAAAAAAAAATATTTAAGTTTGGTATCTTCCAAGGATGCGACACGAGGATGTTCAGGAAAATACCCCCACCACAAACTACGAGTTACTTCGAAACATTTTCGAACATTTTTATCTTAAAAATGCTTCTAACGATTTTAATTTCAATCTTATACATTAAAGCTATTTATATCGCAAATAAAATAAAATATATATATATATATATATATATATATATATATATATATATATATATTGACTTTTCTGGAAATGGCCTCTGAAGACCTCTTTATTCTGGAGTGTAACACATCAGATTTTTAAGAAAGGAAACATATATACGACTGCAATCACTTTAAGGAAATATGTATATTAACCCTTTGTTGCCTGTCGGTACCTATAAGTCCCGCTTGTTTTAAACGTAACTATACAAATAGGATTGTACCCTAGAATTAATTTCATGTTACAGTAACCTTTTACCCTAAACAATAAGTAATTAAGACTGTTTTATATTATAAGAATGTATAAAATGTTTGCCCTGAAATTGCAGTGATTTTTTTAAATAAAAAAGTAGTAAAACCCACACAACTACAGTCAAATGTAGCCCCATTAACTTCCAAGCATCACACCGATTGCTTTACTTGGGCTCTCGCCGTCCTTTACCAACAATCACTGGGATTTGAACTTGCAACCTTTTTCTTTGAATAAATGACCACTCATGGCCATTTGAACCTCTATTTTGGAAGTGCTTTTGGCAGGATTATGAAAACTGGTTTAGAAGGTTTTAAACTTTTAATGGGGAAGAAAAAGATTAATAGAGGATCTACATCTTTTTCCATTTCTATTGCCTTTATTTATTTTATATAATAAATTTATAGGTTTATTCCCAATTTTTTTTTACTAGAACTCCAGTTTTAAACTAGAATTTAAGGAAATATGACGTAAGTATAGAACGCTATTGCAGGCAACTAAGGGTTAAAACGTGCTTGTAAAATATGTGCCACAAAATAAGATGGTTTAACAAGTTCTTTAGAGTTTCAAGAGTAAGGAATATCGTATAATACTGTTGTATACTTCTGTATGAATCCAGAAATGTCTTCTTTTTTGAAGAGTGCCATATGGTAAGCATACTGTTGATTGGAAACAGGCCTAATGACCCAAGTCGGTGAAGCAGGGATGAACGGTTGCACAGGCGAGGCAGACAAAGGCCCACGACCTGCCACTCATCTCACGCCGACGCTGAAGGACGTGTTACATCATTATAGGAACGCTGGACTGACGACAAGCAGCACAACAGAGCATGACGTCGCATAACAATGAGGGACTCACACAATGTGTTAGTGTACAGCACTCAAGAGCCTTCGTTCCTTAATGAATCGAGCCAGCGAGGCGTGGAAACCAGCGTTACGGAAATTGCAAAGCGAACCGAATCAGCTGATCAACTGATAATCTCATTCTCCACATCGCCTCAGACTGATTCATTTGTCTTGGGGACTGATTCTTATACGATTTCAGTTTTACAATACATGAAGGGTGTCTGGGGAACTCAAGAATACTCAACTTCCATTCGGATGACTACCTCCAGCTGTTGCAAAATACTATTCATCAGGCTATTAAAGATAACATTACCAGAATTTTATTACTTAGTTCCTTGTAAGCAGAAACAAAATGAAACGGAGTTGTATTTATAGATGCTCTTTAACTGCTGTGGTTCTCAGCGTCCCATTCTAAAGACTGCCTCAGTTTGCTCAGAGGCCTCTCTATCAGGTTTGAGGTTCTTTTACGTGCCGTAAATCTATGACAAGAGACCAACGGCTTTACTTCCTTTCCGAAGTAAGCCATGCTAAGGATTTTTACGCCCGAAAAAATCCATCGTCCTCCCCCGCGACCTTGGGTATATGAAGTTAGCATGGTAACCATTACACCACGGAGGGCGACCAGATTCTTATACGATTTCAATATAACAATACATGAAGTGTGTCTGGGGAATACAACAATGTTCATGTTCAATTTATTTTCATTCATTGATGACCTATGGAATAATATTTTGGGGACATTCACTAAATGCTAAAAAGTATTCATTATGCAAAAAAAGGTAATAAGAATAATGGCAGGGGAAAGACAACCAACTCATTGCAAGCCACTCTTCAAATGTTTGGAATTTTACCATTCCTGTAAATATATTCTAGCCATTTTGTCATTTGTAATAAATAACCTAGAAAAGTTTACAAAAAATACAGATATTCATAACAAAGAGACCAGACATAGGCAGGACTTACATAGACCAACAAATAATTTGCAATTATTCCAAAAAGGGGTTTACTGCAAAGGAATAGTTTTATTTAATTCACTTCCCTTTTCTATAAAAGAATTGCAAATGAACAAAAACAAGTTTAGATCAGAATTAAAAAGATATCTTATTATTCACACCTTCTATACAGAGGAGGATTTCATTCAATCGAAAAACACTGGTAATAGTGTAACATTGTAAATATAATAAACATGAGTATTCTAAGAATGCAAATGTACGGGTAGGCTTTTGGAAACAGACGTGTAATTGAAAATTGTGCAAAACTGACGCCTCTGAAAATTCATTGTCAGAGTTATTATTTGTAAATAAATGTAATTGTTGACATGATCTACATCCTGGAGTTTGGGCTTTGAGTTTAGGGTCTACAGATTGCAGGTTCCATTCATATGACTACCTCTACCTGTTACACAAATAAACTTTCCATACAAAAGATTATTCGTCAGGCTAATAAAGATAAACATTACCAGAATTTTATTATTTAACTCCCTGTAAGTAGAAACAAAATAAGGGAATAGACTAGACTAAAGTAATGGTAAAATCTTTAAAAAAACTGTTTTCTATGTGGTTAAAATCCAATAGTTTGCATTGCCAGAAGCAAAACAAAAGAAATCCGGACGACTTCCAGCATGCAAAAAGTATTTTAACATTGAAAGCAATAATAAAGAATATCTCGAAAACGCCCAACATCACGAAAAAATGTATATGCCATAAAATGTGTATTTTAAAATCTATAGTGTTGGTGTAGTAAGTTTTTGCCTATCTCTTCTGGTTTACTATTTATACGAAATTAAAAAAAATCATCTACAATAAAGAGATCTTGCGAGGGTATTCCCAGAAAATAAAATGTATACATTTCATTTTGAATGTAAATATCTTTAACATAGGTACAAGATTTTAATTAAAATCGTTTAAGCAATTTTTGAGAAAATAAAAAATTTTAAAAATATTCCATGTTAGCGGTAGCTGAGGGTGGGGTCATTTTCTTGAAATCCTACATGTCGCATCCTTGGAAGTTACCAAACTTAAATACGAAGTTTGGTATTTAACGGTATTTCCGTTTCTGAGCATTGCTGTCCACACACTAACACACACACAGGCACACACATGGACTTTTTTTTTTCAGAAATGCTTTTTTCGGATTCAGGGGAACTCACAAAATATATTTCCGGTGAAATCTCGGTATGGAATTTTTGGATGGAATACAATACCTTCTCTATGTACATAGGAGGCGTAGAGAATGTAATTAATAGTGTTTTATTGAATAAAACTGTGTCCATGGTAACCGTGAACCGAAAAAAAAATAAAGTAAAACCAAACTTGCTCAGTATATGACTTCTTTTGTTTTTATCCCATCTTAAAATATAATATTTATAGTAGTTTAAAGGTGGAAGTAACTTTTGAGTAGTTATCGTGTTCATACACACACGCGCGCGCGCAAACACACACATACACACACTCAGTCAAACACACATACTCGCGTAGGTACACATGAACACAAGCAGTTTTCTAAATATTTTATCTTGTATTCAGGGAGTTTCAAGGTATTTATTTCGAGCAAAATCCGAATCTCGAGTTTTTGGTGCATTATACGAGGGCCGTGTTTTTCAACCTCCGATAGGCTATAAATAAAAGATAAGTTCATAGAAAACAATTATTTTATTACTAAAAGTTTTGTACACTTATGGTTACTTTTCAACATAATCACCGAAAAGTTTGAGACATTTATCGTATCTGTGCACAAGCTTTGCAATACCTGCTTCAAAAAATATTGCCGCCAATAATTTCAAATGAGCATTGACGTTGTTTTGAAGATCTGCGTTGGTTTGAAAGTGCTGCCCTCCTAGCCACGTCTTCAGTTCAGATAAAAGATGCAAGTCGCTGGGTGCCAGGTCAGGACTATACGGCGGATAATCGAAAATATCCCATTGAAATTGTTAAGGGAGCCGATGGGTTGTGCCAGCAGTGTGTGGACGAGCGTTGTCATGGATCAACACAATTCCTGAAGTCAGCATTCCTCTTCGTTTGTTTTGAATGGCTCTCCGCCAACGTCGTAAAGTACGAAGGTCTTCAAAATAACGTCAATGACAATTTGAAATCTTTGATGACAACATTTTTGGAAGCGGGTATTGCAGCTTGTGAAGTAGTACGATAAATGCCTTATCTTTTCGGTGATTATGTTGAAAAATAACCAAAAGTGTACATCATTTAGTAATAAAATAATTGTTTTCTATGAACTTGTCTTTTAGTTATATTGGAGGCTGAAAAAAAGGCCCTCGTATTTGCCTTACTTAGTTTTTAGGAAAGAAAATAATAAGAGGGTTTAAGCTGTTTACCAACCTAAAGATGAGCAGATAACTCCAGTAAGATACATACCTGAATCAAGCCCAAAATATAAACAAATGCAGACAATGAGAAAACGAGCGGAAGAAAATAAGGAAAACGTAAGTATGATGGTAGAGGGGGAAAGACAGGAGAAAAAAAAAAAAGAATGAGACGAAAACAAACAGACTGTTTGAGTAGATCCACATGTCATGTGAGAAACAAATTGTTCCAGGACTGCGCTGGCAAACATTCTAACATGATAGATGGGCGTTCTCTGTTCCAGAAACACACCAACGACTCTGACCAGGTCCATGTTTGGGAAATATGTCTTCCGGTGTGGCTATTAAGAATACCAGTTCAATATACACCAGAGTAATATGGGACACAGAAATAATCGAAAAATAAGAACAATCAATAAAACTGTACACGTACTATGTACATAGTGAAAAGAGAAGTTATTGTATTACAGCCAAAATTTTGATACCGATATGCCATGTAAAAGTTAAGTGGGTTGGGGGGATTTTATTGAAAATCTTCGTATTGCATCCTTGGAAAATACCAAACTTAAATATCAAGTTTGCTATTCAACTGTCTTTTCGTTTTTAAGGTATGCTGTCCACAGACACACACACACACGCACACATACACACACAAACAAACAAACACACACACACAAACAAACAAACACACGGACCTTTTTACAAAAATTCTTTTTTTTTGGATTCAGTGAGACCCAAAACATGTATTTCCGGTGAAATCTCGGTATCGAATTTTTTGGTGGAATGCAATACCTTCTCTATACACTGCACATAGTACGTGTAGAGAAAGTAATAGTTGCCATGACTTCTGAAATGACTCTTGTATGTGTGTGTAGAGAGAGCGAGAGAAAAAGAGAGAGAGAGAGAAATCCCTGATCCTTGTTTTAACGGCCGCGCCGTGGCCGAGTGGTCAGACCATTCGCCTCTCACCTAGACGGCCCGGGTTCGATCCCAGCGACCGCATGTGAGATTTGTCGTGGACAAAGCGGCGCAGGGGCGGGTTTTCTTCGGGTTCTCCGGTTTCCCCCGCCATCACATTTCACCAGGGCTCCATCTTCATGTATCATCAGTGTCATGCCTGCGGTGCTAGAGCAGTAAAAACGGGTGTAAAAAACACTACCTATAATAAAAAAAAAAAATCTGGTTTCGATTTTAAGCTACACTTAAACTTTTCTCAAAGGGTAGGTCATACTTCGTTTTCACTCTTTTGTTTTACTCCTACTCGTGTAAGCAATCATCTTTTTAAAAGATTTGACTTACGGTTTAACCTAGTGAATTCCCTTATTTATCTTTGTACTTACAAGAAATAAGACCAATTCCTCTAATATTTATCTTGATTGGCAGTATGATGCAGATATCTCTATTAACGCCAGCGTCGTGGCAAAGTGGCTAGACGGCTCGCCTCCCTCCTCGGGTAGATTTGTAGTGGACGAAACGGTGTATTGGCGAGTTTTCTCCGGTTCCTTCGGTTTCTTCCGCTATGTATTCCACCAGTTGCTCCATCATCATCTTTACTTGCATTTCATATCATCCTTTCGTCACGGTAATGCCTGGCGACGGGCCGATCACTCGTTCCAGGTGCCCCATTCTATGGCTCCGTGCCCAACAGCTTCAGTTTCCTAGGCACTCCTTGTCAGTTCTAGAGGAACGTCATACCAGACGATGAATGAAATTGGTGAAATGATGCTCAAATGATCTCGGATCCATGAAGGTTAAAGTTACTGGATATTTGTATTCTCCGGAGAAGGGAAAACCCCGAAAATACCTTATCTGGGTATATCACCCTAAGCGATATTCGAACTCGTGACCTGTCAAATGTGAGGCACACACCACACTATCCAGATGGGCTAATAATCTTTTGTAACAGTACTTTGTAAGGAAGCAATGTGAACGGAACACAGCAGGTTTTACTTTCTCTACACATACTATGCACATAGTGTACAGAGGAGGTATTGTATTCCACCCAAATTCGATACCGAGATATCACCGGAAATACTCGTTTTAGGACCCCCCGAAACCATAAAAATCATTTTCAGAAAAAGGTCCGTGTGTGTCTATCTGTGTGTGTGGAGTTTGCCCTACGTGGTGTAATGTTTACCATGCTAACTTCATATACCCAAGCTCGAGGATTCAAATCCGGCGGAGGACGATGGATTTTTTCGGGTGTAAAAATCCTTAGCATGGCTTCCTTCGGAAGGGAAGTAAAGCCGTTGGTCCCGTGTCGTAGATTTACGGCACGTAAAAGAGCCTCAAGCCTGATTGAGAGGCCTCTGAGCAAAATTAAGCGGTCTTTCACGCCCAATTTAGAATGGGGCGCTGAGAATCACAGCAGTTAAAGAGCGTCCATAAATAACACGCCATTTATATTTTTTGTGTCTGTGGACAAAAACGAAAAGACCGTTAAGTACCAAACCTGGTATTTGGGTTTGGTATCTTCCAAGGATGCAACACGAAAATTTTTAAGAAAATCCCCCACCCCTAATTACCCTTTACATGGAAAAAGTTGCCAAAATTTGATTTTCTAAAAAATGGCTCTAACGATTTTGATTAAAATACCTTATATAAAAGATATTTATATACCAAGTAAGATGTATATCTTGAAATTTTTCGGAATAGCCTCTAAAGACCTCTTTATTTTGGATGAATTTTGCCGAATTTTGCTTAACTGCTAAACCGTAAGAGAGAGAGAGACAAAATCTGACAACACAGAAAATGTAGATCTCGTCAAAACACACAGTTTATGTCCTATTCTATTTTTGTTGTGTAGATAATCGTTTCCGAGATATTCCTTGTTATTGGTGTCATTTGTGAAATAGGTACTTATATCTTTTCACACAGAAAGTGTCCGTTTTTCTTTTGTTCTACTCCTGGCCAAGGAAAGAAGCGATTTGCAATGGCAATCGCATAACGAGAGTTTTGAAAACATTTGACTATCGGTTTAGCCTAGTGTATAAGAACATTCTGCTAATGATTATTTCGATTACCAAGGTGCAGAAAGAAAAATAATCTTATGTAAGAAGTTTGTAGAAAAGCTAGAGAAAGTCATGTGATTGTAACAAGATTTTTACTTTCTGTACACGTGCTATGTATATAGTGTATACAAAAGGTATTGTAATGCACCCAAAAATTAAATACCTAGATTTTACCGGAAATACATGTTTTGAGTCCCCCTGAATCCAAAAAATAACATTTTTAGAAAATGTCCATCTGTGTCTGTGTGTATGTGATGTGTGTGTCTGTGGGCAGCATAGCTCAAAAACGAAAACGCCATTAAACACCAAACTTGGTATTTGGGTTTGGTATCTTCTAAGGATGCGACTTTTAGATTTTCAGGAAAATCCTCCCCACCTCCAACTATTTTTAAAGAGAATTTTTTTCTAAAATTTATAATTTATCTAAAATGGCTCTAACGATTTTGATTAAAATCTCTTATATTTAAGATATATACATGCCAAATAAAATGTATCTTTAATTTTCTGGGAATACTCTCTAAAGACCTCTTTATACTGAATGATTTTTATTGAAGTTTGCTTAACTGGTAAACCGTAAGAGATAGACAAAATTTTACAATGCAAAAAATTTAGATCACAATAAAGCAAACAATTTATGTCATATACATTTTTTCGTGGAGTTGATTCTTTTTGAGATATCCCTTGGTTTTGGTTTCAGATTTAAAAAACAATAACTTTTAGCAGAGTTGTAGAGAAAGTCATGTGAGTATTTTTTTCAGAACAAGAGGTAGTAAGGAATAAAAGCAACGACCTTTCCTCCATAGAGATGAGCCCAGGATTCGCTGCCATGTTCTATGTAGAGCTATTGGGCAGAATGCCAGACAGGAACAGAACACAAACTCCCTTAGCTTACAACACATTTCTTCTGTCTGGAGAAATTCGTTCTCGAAAACTGCAAATGGATAGACATTCATACGATACAACTAGATGAACTGCTAGGAGTGAAGTTATGTAATACATTTACATACCAGGATTACCAACATTAACATCATATTTCTACTATTTAAATAAAATACCTGATCTAAACCACTCACATGACTTTCTATAGTTTATATTTTCTCTACACGTACTATGTACGTAGTGTATAGACAAGGTATTGTATTGCACCCCAAAATTCGATAACTACATTTTACTGGAAATACACATTTTGGATCCGCTTGAATCCGTGTGAGTGTCTGTGGACAGCATAGCTCAGAAACGAAAAGTCCGTGAAATACCAAACTTGTTATCTTCCAAGGATGCGACACGAAGTTTTTCAAGATAATTCCCCCATCCCTAGCTACCATTTAACTGGAACTTTTTTCGAAAATTTGGATTTTCTCAAAAGTTACTTTAGCGATTTTGATTAAAATATCGTATATTAAAGATACTTACCTGACACATCATATGTATATCCGGAATTTCCTGGGAATAGCGTCTAAATACTATTACGGAATTTTACATAACTGCTAAACCGTAAGAGATAGACAAAAAATTACCACACAAGAATATAGAGTATATTAAAACACACAATTTATGTTATACACATTTTTTTCGTGGAGTTGATAGTTTTTTAGATATTCCTTGATTTTAGTTTCAGCTTTGAAAAACTTGACGTTGCTCATATATGAATGTGTCAACGTCTGTCCATACAAACAAAGGAACTTCAGTCACATAGCAACCAGCTTTTGACTATCACTTTAATCTATGGTACTCCCTTACTTCGCTTCTACTTAAAAGGAAGCAACTAATAAGACTATTACTGCTATTTTTTTTTTTATGAAGTAGATTAATGCAAAAGCTTTTTAACAATAATTTATGGCAGAGATGTAGAGAAAGTCATTTGAATGGAACACATCAGATTTTTTAAAAATGGCTTATTAATGGTTTATTAAAATGTCACATGTTTAAGATATTTTAATGACAAATGAAAAGTATATCTTGAATTTTCTGGGAACAGCCTCTGAAAACTTCTTATTTTGGATGACTTTCGTATAATCGGCGAGCTAGATAACAATTTACTTCACAAAAATGTAGACTTTATTAAAACACAATTTATGTATATGCACTTTTTGTAGGGTTAACCGTTTTACAGACATTCCGAGATATGGTAACTGTTTTAAGATATTTAGGCATTTGTTAAACGAGAGACATCTTTTTATTTTCTCTACACGTATTATGTAAAAGGTGTATAGAGAAGGTATTGCATTCCACCCAGAAAGTTGGTGCCGAGATTTCACCGGAAATACATATTTTGAGTCCCTCTGAATACAAAAAAAAAACAGTTTTACAAAAAAGTGCATGTAACTGTGCGTATCTATGTGTGTGTGTGTGCTTTGACCAGCATATCTAAAAAAATAGGTATTTAAGTTTGGTATTTTCCAAGGATGCGACACGAAGATTTTCACAAAAATCCCCCACCCCCAACCACCCTTTATATGGAAATTTTTTCGAAAATTTTAATTTTCTGAAAAATGGCTCTAAGGATTTTGATTAAAATACCACATATTAAGGATATTTACCTGACAAATAAAATGTGTATCTTGAATTTTCTGGGAATAGCCTCTCACGACTACTTTATTCTGGAAGAATTTTACGGAATTTTGCATAACTGCTAAACCGTAAGAGACAAACAAAAACTTAACACACAAAAATGTAGAGCACGTTAAAACACACCATTTATGTTATACACATTTTTTCATGGAGTTGATCGTTTTTGAAATATTCCTTGTTTTCACTTTCAGCTATTTTTCTCATACAGAAATTTGTCTACTACTGTCCATACAAAAAATAAAGAGACTCAGAACATAGCAACCAGCTTTTGACTATCATTTCAACCTATGGTACTCCCTTATTTTGCTTCTACTTACAAGGAAGCAACTAATAAGAATATTTCTGCTAATGTTTTCTCAATTTGCATGAAGTAAAGAGAAGAATTAGCTTTTCAACAATAATTTGTTGCAGAGATGTAGAGAAGGTCATGAGAGTGGAACACTACACGTAATTTATTCACGTATTTACCGCTACTTACAAAGAAAAAGTAATAAGACGATTTCTGAAGAACATGACGTACAATAAAGTATATTTTTTGTAAGAACAGTTTGTTTGCGGAAGAGCTAAAGAAAGTCATGTGAATGTAATACATCAGATGTAATGTTCTTGAAAAGATTGCCCATATATCAGCTGATTGCTGTTAATTTGTAAATAAGTAAAGCATAAACATTGGGTTAAAGAAACGCTATCCTCATATATCTGTATAACATGTGATATTGTGAGGAATTGGCTGAGGAATTTTGCATAATTGCAGCTTCACAACACAATATGGAGATAAATAAAAATGCGCCTAATCAGATTAATGCACACACAACTTCGGCTCCACTTTGTTATAATTAGTTAGCTTCGCTTACACCAAGTTTATATTACAGAAGCTAGTTCATTAGCTACCTCTATGTATTTTATTAATAACAAATGCTTTATAATAATATTAGTGATAATAAACAAATTTAATGTGTAGAGCTTGGTCTGAGGCCATGAAATTACCAGCTTGAGGTACTGTGCATACAGAGTATAACTATATCCCTCTACAGCCCGTTTCACATGTTGCACTCTCTAGCATTGCTCACTGCCTGCACTCGTTCAGTTACTGCTAGTAGATGAACCAGTGAACACTGAAAGAGAGCTCAGATTTACGAAAGGGTAAACGTTCGACACTGAACAGAATTGCGGATGATTCAAATATATTTTGAGTGACAGAAGCATTGCCTTTTCTTTCGAGACAGTAAAGATATATGCTTAATTCACTGCAATAAGTTGGCTTATGTTCAATGTATTTTCAAATCTCTACACATTATTTCCTGATCTTTTTGTTTCAAGCCTTATACAGTAGTATACACTCGATTATCCGGGAGAGAAGAAGCACGAATAATCGAAAAACACGTAATTTAATGCTTTTAAGGTACAACTTGCATATTTAAATGTGAAATTACGTTTAAAAGCTTTTTACTTGCTCTATACGTAGTATGTACATAGTGTATAGAGAAGGTATTGTTATGCACCCAAAAATTCCATACCGAGATTTCACCGGAAATACATGTTTTGGGTCCCCCTAAATCCAAAAAAGCATTTTTAGAAAAATGTCTGTGTTTGTGTGTCTGTGGGCAGCATAGCTCAAAAACGAAAAGAGCGTTAAATACCAAACTTGGGCCCAAGTTCCCTTTACATGGAAATTTTTTCGAAAATTTTGATTTTCTCAAAAATGGCAGTAACGATTTTGACTAAAATACCACATACTAAGGATATTTACCTGACAAATAATATGCATATCTTGAATTTTCTGGAATAGCCTCTGAAGACTACTTTATTCTGCATCAATTTTACGGAATTTTGCATAACTGCTAAACCCTAAGAGATGGACAAAAACTTGTCACACAGAAAATGTAGATCACGTTCAAACACACAATTTATGTAAAATCATTTTTTTCATAGAGCTGATCGTTTTTGAGATATTCCTTGTTTTTGATATCAGATTTGAAAAACTTGTGCTTTTCTCATACAGGAATGTGTCAACTCCTGTCCATATAACCAAAGGAACTTCAGTCACATAGTAACCAGCTTTTGACTATCACTTTAACCTATGACACTCCCTTATTTCGCTTCTACTTACAAGGAAGGTAGTGACAATAATTTGTTACAGAGATGTATAGAAAGTCACGTGAATGGAACATTGAATGCTGGGATTTTCTGAGCACTTATTGAACGCCGAGCGTAAATCAAAAGTCATGTTGTTTGTATCACAAACAAAGTTTACTGCGATTTATCCTGGGAACAGTTTACTTGGAAAGCTGGGAGTTTGTTACCAGGAAATGATAAAATAATAGCAGAGTTTTTATCCCTCTTTGCCCTTTTCATCCTTCCCAAAAAGCCTTCTTTTGTGCACCGAGTTAGCACTGAATTTATTTTCCGTCGTAATTAATTACAAAGTTTAAATTTTGGGGCTTCTGAACGTAGCAGGTTTTGCAGAGCATCTGCTGCCCAACGTATTGTGTACAAAAACAATGAGGCCTTTTCCCGTATTCGCTGCGCCCCCCCCCCGAAACCATTAAAAATAACAACAGAAATTAAACTGGGCGTACACCTCTTAATCTATTTCGGAATTCACGACATAACCTTCCTATGTAACGCGGCCACCATAACCATCATCATCATAATAATAATTATCAGAGGTGGCAGGAAACACGTCACACAATATCGCTCATATCCGGGGGGGGGGTTGTTTGTGTGCTATACGGAACAAAACAGCACTACACTCCTCTTAGCATGGTTCAATCAGATAGAGCGGGATGTGTGTGCACGCGCATGCGCTGGCTTGTGCATTCCGGTAAACAAGTGACATGGTCATAACAGGCTTTCCTCTCTCCGCTGCCCGCAGTGAAACAGTAAACGTGTTTTTTGGGGGGGGTGAGAAAGAGGTAGACAGAAATCTATATATTGAGAGTGAAATTGTTTTTGCGGTCAAGGTGCCCTTCCAATCTGAATGCAGCCCACAACACATTGAAAAGCCGTTGAAATATTTTTACATTTTATTATTTGGGGAAATTGCCTTCTCATTTGCTTTGATTCAGGATATTTAACGATTTTACCGCTCTTACGAGCTCTTCAAGTTGCTAAACGCTTTTTCCAACGAGGGGCAACGACCGCAAATTCTATACACCGTTCACCCTGTTCCAATCACGAAATTGTCATGTTGGGGGACAATTGTATGTCTCCCCTCTTCCACAGACAGACATGCGGACAATGTTACCAACTGGGGAAAGCTAATGCTGCTTATCAGCAATCATTAAGCTCTAAAATACTTATCACGAACAAATACACACCCTTAATTAACCATGGAACACATCTTTTCACTTACCCAGATAAGTATTCAATAAACTTTCCATTTAAACGCATATTTTATTTTGTCAACTGCATCAACTATTATTCTTGATCAAAATTAAATACGTACTAAGGTCGGCTGATAAGTCGCGGGCCTCTCAATGAAGACAGCTTTCAACACTTTTTTTTTTTGCTTTATTTCTCAACATAATCTCCAGAAAGGATAATACATTTGTCATATCGGTGTTCTAATTTAATTAAACCATCTCTGTAGTGGGATTTATCAAGGTCCTCAAAATAGCTGTTTACCGCATCAATGACCTTCTCGTTGCTGTGAAATCTTCGTCCTCCAAGACATTTTTTGGTAACAGGTGGTAGTCACTGGGTGCTAGATCTGGTGAATAGGGTGGATGTTCAAGCAATTCCAACTTTAATTCGCACATTTTTCCCATTGCAATGACTGAACGATGGACTGAAGCATTGTCATGATGAAACAAGATTTGTTTTTACTTTCTCTACACGTACCATGTACATAATGTATAGAGAAGGTATTGTAATGCACCCAAAAATTCGAAACTAACTGTCTGTCAGTGAGTGTGTGTGTGTGTGTGTCTGTGTGTGTCTGTGGGCAGCATAGCTCAAAAAATAAAAGACCGTTAAAAACCAACTTGGTATTTAGGTTGGGTGTCTTCCAAGGATGCGACACGAAGATTTTCAAGAAAATCCCCCCACCACAACTACCCTTTACATGGAACTTTTTTTTCGATAATTTTGATTTTCTCAAAAATGGATCTATATATTTTGATTAAAATGCTATACATTAAAGATATTTACACAACAAATAAAATGTATATCTTTAATTTTCTGGGAATAGACTCTGAAGGCTACTTTATTCTGGATGAATTTTGCATAACTGGCCAACCGTAAGAGATAGACAAAAACCTACTACACAAAAATGTAGAGCAGCATAAAACACACAATTTATGTCCGACACATTTTTTCGTGGAGTTAATCGCTTTCGAGATATTCGTTGTTTTTGGTTTCAGCTTTGAAATACTTCCTTTTATCATACAGAAATTTATCAGCTCCTGTCCATACAAACAAAGGAGCTTCAGTCTCATAGCAACCAGCTTTTGACTATCACTTTAACCTATGGTACGTCCTAATTTCCCTTCTACTTACAAGGAAACAAGTAATAAGATTATTTTTCTTAATTTTTTATCGATTTGTGTGAAGTAAATAGAGACATAAACTTTTTAACAAAAGTTTGTTGCAGAGATGTAGAGAAAGTTATGTGAATGGAACACATCAGACTTTTACTTTCTCCATACGCACTATGTACATAGTGTATAGAGAAAGTATTGCACTCCACAAAAAATTCGATACCGAGATTTCACCGGAAATATATGTTTTAGGGTCCCCAATATCCAAAAAAAAGCATTTTGACAAAAAGGTCCGTGTGTGTGTGTGTGTGTGTGTGTGTGTGTGTGTCCGTGTGTCCGTGTGTCTGTGAACACGATAACTCAAAAACGAAAAGTCGGTAAAATACCAAACTTGGTATTTAAGTTTAGTATCTTCCAGGGATGCGACACGAAGATTTTGAGAAAAATCTCCCCACCCCCAACTACCCTTTACATGGAACTTTTTTCGAAAGTTTTGATTTTCTCAAAAATGGCTCTAACGATTTTGATTAAAATTTCGGATATTAAACATATTTACCTGACAAATGAAATGTATATCTTGAATTTTCTGGGAATAGCCTCTGAAGAGTAGCTTATTCTGGATGAATTTTACTAAATTTTGAGTAACTGCTAAACCGTAAGAGATGGACAAAAACTTACTACACAAAAAATGTAGAGCACATTAAAACACACAATTTATGTTATATACATTTTTTCGTGGAGTTCGTCGTTTTTGTGACATTCCTTATTTTTGGTTTCTGCTATGAAAAACGTATACTTTTCTCATACTGGAACTTGTCAACTCCTTTCCATATAAACAAAGGAACTTCATTGACATAGCAACCAGCTTTTGACTATCACTTTAACCTACGGTTGTCCCTTATTTCGCTTCTACTTACAAGGATGCGAGTAATAAGACTGTTTCTGCTAATTTTTTCTGATTAGCATAAAGTAAATAGAAGTATAATCTTTTTAAGAATTATTTGTTGCAGGGATATGGAGAAAGTCATGTGAATGGTGCACATCAGATTTTTTTAAATAAAGTTCTTAACATTTTATTAAACCATTATCATATTTAATTTTTTAAAAAATACCTAATCCATGTATGTAAAACCGTTTTCGTTAAAATAAACCTTATTTAAGTGCAAATATGTGGTAAACATATCAACCTTTAGTATCAATTAGTTTCTGAGATTTTGGGTCACTGTTATAGAAACTTTTACTTATTCAGAAATTGCTTACAAGCATAAAATTAAAAAAAAAAATAATCTAACTTTCCAAACACAGCTTCGTAGTGCTCCGAAACTTTCACACGAAGGAGATAGTAAAACTTTCCTATCAACTTTACCGAGTAAGTATCTGGGGTACTCAAGTACCCTATGTAAGTGATTAAGGGGCGTCGGAATGGGATTTTTATAACTACTTTTTCTATACGCACTATGTACATACTCTATAGAGAAAGTATTGCAACCAAATATTCGAAACCGAGATCTCACCGGAAATAATGTGTTATCTAAAAAAAAAAAAAAAAAAAAAAAAAACATTTTCGGAAAAAGGTCCGTGTGTCCGTGTAACTGTGAACACGGTAACTCAAAAATAAAAAGTCGGTAAAATACCAAACTTGGTATTTAGATTTAATATCTTCCAGGGATGCGACACGAATATTTTGAGAAAACTCCCCCCATCCCCAACTACCCTTTACATGGAACTTTTTTCGAAAATTTTTATTTTTTAAAAAATGGCTGTAACGATTTTTATTAAATTTTAGTATATTAAAGATATTTACCTCACAAATAAAATGTATATCTTGAAATTTCTGGCAATAGCCTCCGAAGACTACTTTATTCTGGATGAATTTTACGGAATTTTGAAAAACTGCCAAACTGTAATACACACACAAACACTGTAGAGCACGCTAAAAGTCACAATTTATGTTATATACAATTTTTTCGTGGAGTTCATCGTTTTTGAGACATTCCTTGTTTTTGGTTTCTGCTTTGAAAAACTTATACTTTTCTCATACAGGAATTTATCAACTCCTGTCCATGCAAACAAAGGAACTTCAGTCACATAGCAACGAGCTTTTGACTATCACTTTAACCTATGATACTCTCTTATTTCCCTTCTACTTACACGGAAGTTAGTAATAAGACTATTTCTGCTATTTTTTTCTGATTAGCATGAAGTAAATAGAAGTATAAGCTTTTTAAGGATAATTTGTTGCAGTGATACAGAGAATGCCATGTGAATGGTACACGTCAGATTTTTTTTCATCCATTTTCATATTTTAATTGCATATAATATTTCGAATCTCCCGCTCATTTTGGCATAACTTTCATAGAGGTACGCTAATCGTAGATAGTTTAAAATATTATTGAAAATAATTCTCCATAGCAGACTTTTAATTCATTTTGATGTATTCACTTAGTTAAATACCAATAACTTTGTAAATATTGGTGTTAGAGAAGAGATTTTCTTTTGTTTTGATCGGAAAGTTTTACTTTAGCTATTGGCAGCATTGGCAACTCATTCACATTTCCTTCGTGTGAAGGTTTCAGTGTACTACTAAGTTGTGTTTGGAAATTTAGCTTACCTTTTTACTTTCTCTATAAATACTATGTACGTAGTATATAGAGAAGTATTGTATTGCACCCAAAAATTTAATACCGAGATTTCACCGGAAATATATGTTTTGAGACTCCCTGAAACCAAAAAAACATTTTTAGAAACATGTCCGTGTATGTGTGTGTGTGTGTGTGTGTGTGTGTCTGTGTATGCGTGCGTCTTGGGCATCATAGCTCAAAAATAAAAAGACCGTTAAAAACAAAACCTGGTATTTAAATTTGGTATCTTCCGAGGATGCGACACGAAGATTTTCAAGAAAATCCCCCCACCCCCAACTACCCTTTACATGTAAATTTGTTTCTGAAATTTTAATTTTCTTAAAAATGGCTCTAATGATTTTGATTAAAATATCGTATATTTAAGATATTTACTTGCCAATTAAAATTTTATAAGAATAGGCTCTGAAGACTACTTTATCCTGGACGAATTTTACAGAATTTCGTATAAATGCTAAACCGTAAGATATGGACAAAAGATTAACACACAGAAAATATAGAGCACATTATAACACACAATTTATGTTACATACATTTTTTCGAGGAGTTGATCGTTATCAGGATATTTCTTGATTTTAGTTTTAGCTTTGAAAAACTTATACTTTTCTCATACAGGAATTTGTCAACTCCTGTCTATACAAACAAAGGAACATCAGTCACATAGCAACCAGCTTTTGATTATCTTTTTAACCTATAGCACTGCCTTACTTCGCTTCTACTCACAAGGAAGCAAGTAATAAGACTATTTCTGCTAATTTTTTCTCAATTAGCATGAACTGAAAGGAACCATGATCTTTTTAACAATAATTTGTTGCAGAGATGTAGAGAAAGTCATGTGAATGGAACACATCAGCCTTTTTTCCAGGTAAAGCGTAGTACGGGGTGGGGGATTTTTCTTTAAAAACTTTGTGTCGCATCCTTAGAGGATACTGTAAATAAATGCCAACTTTGTATTCAAAAGTATTTTGGTGTTTGAGCAATGCTATCCAAGACACATACCCGGACTTTTTTCTAAAAATGCTTTTTTCGGACTCCTGGGATTTCAAAACATATATTTCAGGTGACATCGTGATCTTGGGTGGAATACAATACTTTCTCTATTCTATGTACATTGTACATACAGGCTAGAGAAGGTAAAGATATCTAAACAAAATCCGGCCGTAATAATAAATATGCACTCAAATGACTTATATGTAGAACGATGTACAAAGATGAGAAAATGGTTTCGCAAGTTGAGGAAAAGTGTAAAACTTAGTAATTCGCTCCAATTGCAGCTGTGCCTTACCAAGGATATCAATTAGGTAATATTTATTTAAGCTGAAGGAAGCTGTAAAGTTTATACAGCGCCCTGACACTTGGGTGACAACATGGGAACTTCTCCAACTGATGAATGGCGTCTGTCTGCTGGAGATTGCTTCAGCACAGTTGTGCCATTAAATACTCCCTAGGCCAGGAAAAGTTCGTCTGCAAGGTGGCACGTGTGCGGAATCACTCGTCTTCCGTCACAGCTGACCAAACTACTGAAAACTATCATTTCTCGGTCATTAACCGATCTTGGTTACAGCTTATAACTTCTGCGATGTACACTCGAGAGAAAATAGTAGAGAAACTATTGTATTCCTACCAAAAAAGCCATACCGTGAATTTACCGAAAATACAATACTTCAGAAAATGTGAATAAAAAAAAAGTCTGATGTGTTCTATTCACATGACTTTCTCTACATCTCTGCAACAAAGTATTGTTAGAAACCTTATGCTTCTAATTAATTCATACTAATCGAGAAATGGTCTTATTACTTTCTTCCTTGTAAGTAGGAGGGAAATAAGGGAGTACCAGAATAAAGTGATAGTCAAAAGTTGTATTGGATTGGATATATATGTATGTATGTTATATACTATGAAAAGACAATGTATAAAGCTCTAGTGCTAAAAACACGGGTTACAAAAACAACAGAATAGACATATAATGATACCATTTGCTTTTGAGGCCTGTACGCCACTGCACTATACTTAATGTGCTGTATAAAATCATATGTGCTTTGTTTTGCATGTACATAAAAACAAGGAGTATCAAAAATGAGTATTAAAATGTATAAATAAATATAATTTCATTATATGTAACACTGAAGTAATGTCAGATGATAGTTTTCTAATTATCGACATAATAGTTACTACTAGTAATTATATAAAACTAAAATATGATTATTGTATTATGTACTCTTCATAAATGCCAAAAAATTGCAATACATATTTACAAATATGTTATTGAGTTTACAATGCAAACATTTACAATTATGCACTAGAGTGTAAAATATCAAAGCATCAGGCTTTACAGACCTTGTGTCATTACTAAATGCCAAACAATTACTTAGACACTATGTGTTTTTTTTAAAGCTGAAATCAATAACAAGGAATATCTAAAGGCGAAAAATGTATGTAACATAAATTGTGTGTTTTAACGTGCTCTACAGTTTTAGTTTGACAAGTTTTTGTCAATTTCTTACGGTTTAGCAGTTATTCAAACTTCCGTAAAATTCATCCAGAATAAAGTAGTCTTCAGAGGGTATTCCCAGAAAATCCAAAATGTATATTTTATTTGTCAGGTAAATATCTTTAATAAACGATATTTTAGTCAAAATCGTTAGTCATTTTCATAAAATCAAAATTTTCAAAAAAAAGTTCCATGTAAAGGGAAGTTTGGGGTGGGAGGATTTTCTTGAAAATCGTGTCGCATCCCTGGAGATACCAAACTTAAATATCAACTTTCGTTTTCGAGTTATTGTGCTCAGAGACACACGGGAACACACGGACCTTTTTCTAAAAATGCTTTTTTTATACAGGGAACCCTAAAGTATATATTTCCGGTGAAATCTCGGCACCAAATTTTTGGTTGGAATACAATACCTTCTCTAAACACTATGTACATCGTACGTGTAGAGAAAGTAAAAATAGAGTAGATACTGCAGCTTTGTAAATAAACTTTTGTGGTGATATCTTTCGTTGTTGTTTAATTATACCAAATCGACTGTTACATTCTGGATTGCACTTGTGCGTTGTCCATACGTGTTAGAGAATGTAAAGCTTGAAAAAGTCCCCTTGAGTTTTTGAACTATTTTATAGCACGAAGGTATGTCTGTTCATGTCAAATACTGGGGAGGTGGACCACCAGGTGGAACAGCGTTGCTTGCGTGAATAGGTCCATATGTCTACAAGGAATGGTATGGGTGTAATTTGAATTGTGTAGAAGGAGAATTTCCTAGCGGCGGAAACTTGAACCACAATTGCAAGAGGAGATTTAGTTCTACATACTGTGTTTCCAAATTGGAAATAGATTGTAGGCAACTATCCGAGTAATGATATTCAATTACTTCGCACCTGGGCTCTACCCATGCTTTGCATAATTTACCATAATATTGTGAAATATGGACGCATTACTGACCAAACTCTGTTTCACACACATTGGATTTATATACGTGCAACGTGGATACCACCAGCTTCATATAAACTGCTGTTGACCATAGGTGAATTCTGGTTCATCATAAAAATCACCACTGATATCATCGAATCCAATTTTTACGTCAGTATGTTGGATGTTTGCTGTGCCACTAATGGCAGATATGCTGAGGTTTCTTTACCATAAGGAAACATAAGGTTCTCCATTCACATGACTTTCTCGACATCTCTGCAACACATTATTGTTAAACAGCTAAAGCTTCTATTTACTTCATGCTAATCGATTTAAGCAATAGCAGAAATTGTGTTATTACTTAGTTCCTTATAAGTAGAAGGGCAAAAATCAAATGCATTTCATTCGCATGATGTTCTCTAGCTGTTCGGCAAACAAACCTTCATTTTTAATATGTTATCCTAATGAAGATAAACATAATCTGAATTAGTTTTTTGACTAGCTTCCTTGTAAGGGAAATAAGAAAATACACAATAGACTGTCCTTTAAAAGCCGATCGCTATGTGGCACAGTTGAAATTCAAATCTCTTTAATTACCAGGAGTAAACAAACAAGAAAATAGAGGAAACATGTCGTCCTGTTTGAGAAAAGTTCAAGTGGCTTAAAATTAGACCAATAACCCGGAATATCTCGGAAACGGTTAACCCTATAAAAATGTATAGAACATAAGTTGTGTGTCTTAATGAGATCTACATATCTTATGTGGTAAGTTTTTGTATATATTTTACGGTTTGCCAGTTATATAAAAGTCATCCAAAATGAAGAGGTCTTTAGAGGCTATGCCCAGAAAATTCAAGATATACATTTCATTTGTCATAAAATATCTTATATATAAGGTATTTTAATCAAAATCATTACCGCCAGTTTTAAGAAAATCAACATTTTCGAAAAATGTTCCATGTAAAGGGTAGTTTGGGGTGGGGGAATTATCTTGAAAATCTTCGTGTCGAGTCCTTGGAAGATAGCAAACTTATATACCAAGTTTGGTATTTAACGGTCTTTTCGTTTTTGAGCTATGCTGTCCAAAGACACAAACAAAAAAATTTTCTAAAAATGCTTTTCTTGGACTCAATACATGTATTTCCAGTGAAATCTCGGTATTGATTTTTTTGGTGCAATACAATACCTCTGTATACATTATGTACATAGCACATGTAGAGAAAGTAAAAATCCAATTACTGTTATTTGATTACGTGGTTTCATCTGTTTGTGGAACATCCTGTACATAAATCATGTGTAATGTTGCCTTGTGATGCTATGACATGTTTGCATTGCATATAAATTTAATATTATTTTTGGACGATGTAACTAATATCTACTATTTACCGTATTATTTTAATATGTTGTATGACATATTGACGTAAGTTGTATTACTAATACGCCGGCCTTCTCAGATCTCAGCTGTAGAAATTTACCTATCCCTTCCGTACCTGCCGGTAGCATCCAACATGCTTTAATCTCTACATTTGCGTTGGTAGAGGCTCACGGTAAATATTTTCCCTCCATTCCTCCGTACCTTTACATCTTGCCAAGATATGAATCCACGACTCTTCCTGCTCGCAAATGAGGCACATTCTCATACCAATTTTTATCATCCGCATTGCTCCTAGTCTAATCCACGCGGGCCCTTCTCTAATGAGTTTGGTACCTGTTTTGATGTATTGCTCCATTCCCCACTCCGAGTTTAGCTCAGACTGTACTTCCAATGAAACCTCAACTGTGAATTGCGCAATTATTTGCTGTCTGTCAATATCACAGAGGTGGTTCTTAATTTTTCTTCAAATACTCCGTCTCTTTGCCTGCCCCGCCATCCAAATGTATCCCATCCCAATGGTTTCCAACCCTTTATTTTAAAGTTTTGTTATTATATGCTTATGCCAAATCGTCTGTTACTTTCTGTATGACCCTTGTACGTCTGTGTTGATGGTATATTTATGGCAGGTGATGTTATAAATATTACAATATCCGATGCCGAACCTTGTGAATCCGAGGGATGGAATTTTTATTGATTGATAAGAACTGATTACGTACCAAAATCGAGCCATGCCTGGCATCTGGGCAAGCATTTGTTACCATGTTTTCCTCTTGCATTAATGAGAGTGTATGGTTGGGCTTCTGACATACTGCAGGCATACTCATTAGAAATATGTGCTGACCAGCCTGAAAGCTCGCCAAACAAACTTCAAATGTTAACAATTTTATTCCTGTTCATGCAGGAATGGACATGCAAACCTTCAGTTTAACTGTTTAGTTCCTAAAGCCAGCTGTTATTACTTTCTCTACACTACTATGTTCATAGTCTATAGAGAAGGTATTGCATTCCACCCAAAAATAGACGTCTTAGGGTCCCCTGTTTCCAAAAAAAAAGAAAGGTCTTTGTGTCTGTGAACAGGATAACTCAAAAACAAAAAGTCGATAAAATACCAAACTATAAGTTTAGTATCTTTCAGAGATGCCATACAAAGATTTTGACAAAAATCCCCCCACCCCAATCTACCCTTTACATGGAAAAAAATTGAAAATGTTGATTTTCTCAAAAATGGCTCTAACGATTTTGATTAAAATACCGTATATTAAATATATTTACCTGACAAATGAAACGATATATCTGGGAATAGCCTCTGAAGGCATCTGTATACGGAATTTTGCTTAACTGGTAGATCATAACAGATAGGAAAAAAACTTACTTAACAAAAAAATATAGAGCACATTAAAACACAACTCATGTTATATATATTTTTTCGTGGTGTTGGCCGTTTTTTGAGACATTCCTTGTTTTTGTTTTCAGTTATAAAATACTTATACTTTTCTCATACGGGAAGTTGTCGATTCCTGACCAAACAAACAAAGGATCTTCAATAACATAGCAAACAGTTTTTAAAACATTTTACTAACTACTAACCCATGATACTCTAATTTCCCTTCCACTTAAAGGAAACAAGCAATGAGAAATTTATGCTAATTTTTTTTAGCGAATAAAATGAGGTAAATAAAAGAATTACCTTTTTAACAATAATTTATAGCAGAGATGTAGAAAAAATCATGTGATTGGAACACATCATTTTACTTTCTCTACACGTACTATGTACATAGTGTATAGAGACGCTATTGCACTCCATCCAAAAATTCGATACCGAGATTTCATCCGAAATATATGTTTTAGGTTCCCCTGTATCCAAAGAAAGTATTTTCAGAAAAAGATCCGTGTGAGTGTGTGTATGTGTGTCTGTGAACATGTTAACTCAAAAACGAAAAGTCGGTAAAATAGCAAACTTGGTATTTAAGTTTACTCTCTTCCAGGGATGCGACACAGAGATTTTGAGAAAAATCCCCCCACCCCAAAATACCTTTCACGTGGAACTTTTTTTTCGAAAATTTTGATTTTTTCAAAAATGGCTCTAATGATTTTGATTAAAATACCGTATATTGAAGATATTTAGCTGAAAAATAAAAAGGTATATCTTGAAATTTCTGGGATAAGCCTCTGAAGACATCTTTATTCTGGATAAATTTTGCGGAATATTTCATAACTTGTAAACCGTAAGAGATAGGAAAAAACTTACATAACAAAAAATATAGAGCTCATTAAAACGTGTTATATACTTTCGTGTGGAGTTGACCGTTTTTAAAAAAAGGTCCGTGTGTGTGTGTGTGTGTCTATGGACAGCATAGCTCAAAAATGAAAAGTCCGTTAAGAACCAAATTCGGTATTTAGGTTTGGTATCCTCCAAGGATGCGACACGAAGATTTTCAATAAAATCCCCGCACCCTCAACTACCCTTTACTTGCAACTTTTTTCGAATAATTTGATTTTCTAAAAAATGGCTCTAACGATTATGATTAAAATATCGTATATTACGGATATTTATCTGACAAATAAAATGTATATCTTGAATTTTCTGGGAATAGCCTCTGAAGACTACTTTATTCTGGATGAATTAGACGGAATTTTGCATATCTGCTAAACCGTAAATAATTGATAAAAACTTATTACACAGAAAATGTATAGCACATTAGAACACACAAGTTATGCTATATATCTTTTTTTTTTTTTTTTTTTTTTTTTTTTTTGGAGGTGATCGTTTTTAAGGTATTCCTTATTTTTGGTTTCAGTTTTGAAAAACTTATACTTTTCTCATACAGGAATTTGCCAAATCGTGTCCCTACAAACAAAGGAACTTCAGTCACATAGCAACCAGCTTTTGACTATCACTTTAACCTATGGTTTCCCTTCTTTCTCTTCTACTTACAAGGTAGCAAGCAATAAAAACTATTTCTGCTAATTTTTTCTTGATTAGCATGAAGTAATTAGAAGCATAAGAATTTTAACAACAATTTGTTACACATATGTAGAGAAAGTCATGTGAATGGAACACATAAGATTTTTTGGTATATTCCTTTTTATTGTTTTCAGTTCTAAATACTTATACCTTTCTCATACGGGAAGTTGTAACTCATGTTCATACAAACAAAGGAACTTCAGTCACATAGCAACCAGCTTTTGACTATCACTTTAACCTATGGTACTCCCTTATTTCGCTTCTACTTACAAGGAAGCAAGTAATAAAATTACTTCTGCTATTTTTTTTTCAATTAGCATGAGGTAAATAGAAGAATAAGGTTTTTAACAATAATTTATAGCAGAGATGTAGAGAAAGTCATGTGAATGGAACACATAACTTTTTTTTAATGTTATGTTGAAAGAAAATTCTGAAGAAGTAAAATTTTCTTCACAAATACCCCATTATCTCATAAATTGATAGGCACAAAGGGTTGAAAATGTTAGCACATATATTTATCTAAATAGGCTTTATTTTAAAGCAAAAGTTTTTAAGTATATCGATTAGTTATTTCCTTTTAAATTTAAAATGTATAACTTTTCATTAATATTTTCAGATATTTATTAAAACAATCATACCTTTCCTTCTAATGAAAGGAAATATTCTATTTTTCATCAATAAACTGTAAATGTGTTGCTGAATGTAGCTTGAAAAATTTAGCTCATTATGTTAAATAGTTTCTGAGATAATGGGCCATACTTTAACATTGACAACATATGGCAATTCGATTCCCCTTAAAATCTGTTGAACTTCATTAAATCGAAAACAAAATATTTCGAGGCATAAATTTGTATAAACATTTTTTTCTTATGTCGGGCGTAAGAAACTAGTCCGCTATCTTTCTAAAGTTTTTGAGTCACTCTGAACAACTCGCTTCCTAACTTTCATTGAGATATTCAAATGTCTAGTTATACAGTTCCTTTGAGAACCATACTCTGGAGTGCCCAACCTCTGCTCCTATGAGCTAGTGACGTCACCTAGTCGTGTTACTCCGCCTCCGTTTTGTGCATGGTCGGGTAGGAAGCATTTCCCCTTCAATCATTCAGTGCGTTTAACGGGTTCGAGTCTCGACTAGAAGGCAAGTTTCAAACATATCGTATTCCAGAAAGAATGGGAGCAAGAGTAATCTTTCGTTAGAGAGTATAGCACTTATCTTAGGGTTTTTGGTGTAATATTAAACGAGAATTTGAAACATCTGACGTGTTCCATTCACATGACTTTCTCTACATCTCTGCAACAAATTATTGTTAAAAACTTATGTCTCTATTTACTTCATGCTACTCGAGAACTAATTGGCAGAAAGTCTTATTACTTGCTTCCTTGTAAGTAGAAGCGACATAAGGGAGTACCATAAGTTAAAGTGATAGCCAAAAGCTGGTTGCTATGTGACTGAAGTTCCTTTGTTTGTATGGACAGGAGTTGACAAATTCCTATATGAGAAAAGTAAGTTTTTCACAGCTGAAACCAAAAACAATTTATGTCTCAAAAACGATCAACTCCACGAAAAAATATATATAACATGAAGTGTGTGTTTTAACGTGCTCTATATTTCTTGTGTAGTAAGTTTTTATCTAATCTTACGATTTAGCAGTTATGTAAAATTCCGTAAAATTCGTCCAGAATAAAGTAGTCTCCAGAGGCTATTACCAGAAAATTCAAGATATACATCTTGTTTTCAGGTAAATATGTTTAATATTTGATATTTTAATAAAACTCGTTAAAGCTATTTTTCGAAAATCAAAATTTTCGAAAAAAGTTTCATGTAAAGGTTGGTTTGTGGTGGGAGGATTTTTCTGAAAACCTTCGTGTCGCATCCCTGGAAGATACTAAACTTAAATACCAAGTTTGGTATTTTACCGACTTTTCGTTTTTGAGATATCGTATTCACAGACACACGGACACACATACACGACCTTTTTGTGAAAATGCTTTTTTTTGGATATAAGGGACCCTAAAACATATATTTTCGGTGAAATCTCGGTATCGAATTTTTGGGTGGAGTGCAATACCTTCTCTATACACTATGCACATAATGCGTGTAGAGAAAGTAAAAATATCCTCATACTGATTATGGCAAACAATAATCAGGTGTACAATCAGTAACAGCACTTGAATTGCAATGAATTTTGCCTGCAAAAACGCTCTCCACGATCTTCAAATGGAGCTAGTTACTTTGCAAAATTCAACAGCCATTAAATATTTCCAGAAAAAATACCGGGATTTGTTTAAATCTGTTCCCAATGAAAAAATTCCAAAATGGCAAATGTTGCTGGAAATCATTTTATCAGTATTTGTTTATACATTATTTGTGAACAGTGTGAAAAAAAGTGAATCAAATCAAATAAAAGAACATATTGTAGTAGGGAAGGGAGGGCAGAGTCATTTGGTCTGCCTTTTGAGACTCTGTTGTTCATCTCCGTTGACAAAATTGATGAACTGATTAGAAATTAATAATGCCAACCAAATTACTGACAGGAATGGCGTTCTAGGTTTCTTTAGTATTTGCACCATCCCCTATAGCATAAACGTTGCTGAAGCCACCGCGACTGATAGGAAACGACTTTACAGAAATAAAGGTTTTTGTCTGCCACTATTAAACAAACGGGTGGGGGTAAGTCTGGCCTCCCTTCTACAGCTGTAGGTTGGGCATCACTGTCATACTGCTCAGTGGTGCGGTATGCCTGCAGTGTTGACGACTGTGTGCATCATCTTGAAGAGAAGTCTGTATCAGCACAATTGAACATCTAATTATGCGAGATATTTGATGTGGCAAGCTGCTCTCTAGTGGTGGGTTGCTACAATCAGTTGAGCGTCTCAAACCAAACACGTGTCCATTCTCACGTTCAGAGACATCTGGCGAGATCCCACTTATATTAACAAGATGCATATACAGCACAACCAAAACCTAAACTAACCCCATACAATTCAGTGCAAGCAGATGAAATATTCCCATATCAGGAAAGTAAGGTTCTCAGAGATTTCAAAATTATATGATTCAGGATTATAATAATCCGAAGTTTTCCATACACATGACAGCCTATAACTGTTTTGCAAACAAACTACGAGGGTTTGCTAATAAGTCCCGGGCCCCTCAATGAAAACAACATTTAAAAAAAAATCTCATGTGTTCCGTTCACATGACTTACTCTATAGCTCTGCAACAAATTATTGTTAAACAGCTTATGCTTCTATTTACTTCATGCTAATTGAAAAAAAATTAGCAAAAATAGTCTTATTACTTGCTTCCTTGTAAGTAGAAGCAAAATAAGGGAGAACCATAGTTTAAGGTGATAGTCAAAAGTTGGTTGCTATTTGACTGAGGCTCCTTTGTTTGTATGGACAGGAATTGACAAATTCTTATGTGAGAAAAGCATAAGCTTTTTAAGGGTGAAATCAAAAACAAGGAATAACTAAAAAACGATACACTCTACGAGAAAAATGTATTTAACATAAATTGTGTGTTTTAACGTGCTCTACATCTTTGGTGTGGTAAGTTTTTGTCTATCTCTTACAGTTTTGCAGCTATGCAAAATTCCGTAAAATTCATCCAGAATAAAGTAATCTTCAGAGGCTATTCCCAGAAAATTCAAGATATACATTTTACATGTCAGGTAAATATCTTTAATATAAGACAGTTTAATCAAAAGCATTAGAGCCATTTTTAGAAAATCAAAATTTTCGAAAAAAGTTCCATGTAAAGGGTAGTTTGAGGTGGGGGGATTTCTTCAAAAGCTTCGTGTCGCATCCCTGGAAGATACTAAACTTAAATACCAAGTTTAGTACTTTACCGACTTTTCGTTTTTGAGTTATCGTGTACATAGACACACGGACACCCACCGGACCGTTTTCTGAAAATGCTTTTTTTGGATACAGGGGACCCTAAAACATATATTTCCGGTGAAATCTCTGTATTAAATTTTTGGGTGGAGTACAATACCTTCTCTATACATTACGTATATAGTGCGTACAGAGAAAATAAAAATTGTTGCCCTATTTCTCATTATAATCTCCATTTGTCATATCGGTGTTCTAATTTAATTAAACCATCTCTGTAGTGCGATTTATCAAGGTCCTCAAATAGCTGTTTACCGCGTCAATGTCCTCCTCGTTGCTGTGAAATCTTCGTCCTCCAAGACACTTTGTGAAGTTTGGGAACAGGTGGCAGTCACTGGGTGCTAGATCTGGTGAATAGGGTGGATGTTCAAGCAATTACAACTTTAATTCGCACATTTTTCCCATTGCAATTACTGAACATTGTCGTGATGGAACACGTTAGTGGTTTTTGTTTTGTTTTGTTTTTTTTTTGCCAACTGAGGTCTTTTTCTTTTCACTCATCACTCAAATGTTGCAGTAATAGTCACCAATGATACTTTTACTCTTTTCTAACTAATTAGTAAAAACCATCCCTGTGTATCCCAGAAAACACTCGCCATAAACTTGTTGGCTGACAAAATTGCGCAATCCACTGTTTTGACTGTGATTTACTATCTGGAGTGTAGTGATGTATCCCAGTTCCATCCAAGGTAACAAACCGTCTCAAAAATTCACTGGGATTTTTATGGTAGAGCTCCACATTCTTAAGAGAAACAGATTTTCTGTGCAACTTTTGAGCAGGTGTCAACAGACGCGGCACACATCTTGCACAGATCTTGCGAAAACCAAGAACATTACATAAAATAGTACCTGCACGTTCTTTTGATATGTTTACAGCCTCTGCTATCTCAAACAACTTTAATCTGCGGTCTTTCAGTACTAAACGCTGCATTTTTTCAATGGTCTCTGGAGTTGTCATTTCTACAGGGCGTCCAGAGCGAGGCTCATCACTAGTGCTCGCACGTCCCATTTTAAACTGTGCAACTCACCTTTTAATCATTGAATATGAAGGGGCAGAGTATTTCAATGTACTGTCCATTTCTTCCTTGATGTCTTTAGCCGTTAAGTCTTTCAAATGGAAGTATTTAATCACTGCTCGTTTTTCTAAATTCTCCATTTTCGTGAAAACTCTAAAGTTGTCTTGTTTAAAATGCTGTCATTCAAAAACTAAACAAGCTATTGACCTGTAACTATGGATACAAGATAGTCTAGAGTTAAACTTTACGATGCTACCGTCTAATGGGCCTAGTGGCGCCATATCTGTGTGAGGCCCGGGCCTAATCAGTCGACCCTAGTTTTCTTACAAAAGCTTATTCTTCTATCTACTTATTGCTAATCAAGATAGACACAACTAGAAATGGGCTTAATACGAGGGCCGTCTAGGAAGCATAGTATTCATCCCAAAAATTCGATAACGAGATTTGATTTTTATAGTAGTGTGTAACGCCCACCTTTACTGCAGGCGAGGACACTGATGATACATGGAATGAAGATGGAGTACCGGTGGAATGCAACGGAGAAAGCCTCCCCTTCGCCGCTTTATCCACCACAAGTCCTGATTTGATTAGGTATACATAATTCAGGAAAACCGAATCCAAAAGAATCTAGTGAGATTCATTTACATGGCTTTCTCCACCTATTCTGTATGTAACTATTCTTAAGAAAGCTTTTTAGTTTCTCTACACGTACTATATACATAGTGTATAGAGAAGGTATTGCACTCCACCCAAAAATTTGATACCGAGATTTCACCGGAAATATATGATTTAGGGTCCCCTTTATCTAAAAAAAGCATTTTCGGAAAAAGGTCCGGGTGTGTGTGTCCGTGTGTCTGTGAACACGATAGCTCAAAAACGAAAAGTCAGTAAAATACCAAACTTGGTATTTAAGTTTAGTATGTCCCAGGGATGCGACACGAAGATTTTGAGAAAGATCCCCCTACTCCCAACTACCCTTTACGTGGAAAAAATATCGAAAATTTTTAATTGTAAAATATGGCACTAACGATTTTGATTACAATATTATGGATATCTACCTGACAAATAAACTGAATATCTTGAATTTTCTGGAAATAGCCTCTGAAGAGTACTTTACTCTGGACGAATTTTACGGAATTTTGTATAACTGCTAAACCGTAAGAGATGGAAAAAAATTAACCACAGAAGAAATGTAGAGCACTTTAAAAACATATAATTCATGTTATAAGCATTTTTTCATGGGGTTGATCGTTTTTTAGTATTTTTTTTTTGTTTCAGCTTTAAAACTTATACTTTTCTGCCACAGGACTTAGTCAACTCCTGCCCATACAAACAAAACAACTTCAGTAACATAGCAACCAGCTTTTGACTATCACTTTAATGTATTGTACTCCTTTATTTCGCTTCTACTTACAAGGAAGCAAGTAATAAGACTATTTCTGCTATTTTTTTTTCGATTAGCAAATAGGACAATAAGCTTTTTTAACATTAATATGTTGCAAAGATGTAGAGAAAGTCATGTGAATGGAACGCATCATATTTTTCTACGATCTACTCCATATCAATCAAGATAAACTTTAAAATAAATTCTGTTATTAGTTCCGCCCGTCGATTACTCTCAAATCATTCTAATCATGGCGTCTGACACACATTCAGCCTATGGTGGCTGCAGTGTAGAACCCCCTTAGGAATCTCTGTCTCTCTCTCTCTCTCCTACAAACACACATACACACTTATAAGAAACAAAGTACATGGGTGACCAGAAAGTGACGAGCAACTTGCATTTACTAAATACTAATGAATCTGTTATCAAGGTATTTACTGACACGTGGGACCGGGTTTTGCAATGTAGAAATACTCTTCCAGAGTTAAAGATCTGAGCCAAGATGTCACTGTTAGTTTGAAGTCTTCATCGGTTGGAAAATTTTTGCACCCAAAAAGTCTGACACGGTGTCCAAAGTAAAACACCGATTTTTCGATTCTTTTTTATTATCAATATTTGCTTTTATTCTTTCATAAAGAACTTCCACTCTAGTCTTTTTCGTAGACACTGGTTCATCCTTGATCACTCGTAAATTATGCGCCATTTCCTCACTGAATTACTAGTTTACACATTCACTTACGTTATTGGTCTATAAAAGTCGAGTTGCTGAACATTTTTTGTGCATTCAAAAAACGAATAGCTTCTTTGGCGGAAGAAAAGTATATCATTCACGTTGAAACACTGTACCACGTGACAAAACATCTTGACAAAGTGTAGATTACGTTGAGAAATAGAGTAAGGTGCTGTAACTATGTAAATAAAGTTTTGTGTTAGTAAATTTCGTTATTATTTAGTTATGCCAAATCGTCTGTCACTTTCTTGATAGTCCTCGCAGTTTCTTCCTTATAAGTGTGTGTGTGATTCCTGAGGGGGTTCTACACTGCAGCCACCATAGACTGAATGTATGTCAGACGCCATGATTATAATGATTTGAGAGTATTATCGACGGGCGGAATTAATAATACTCCCAAATCATTTTAATGGACAGTATAGCTCAAAAACGAAAAAACCGTTAAATACCAAACTTGTTGTTTATGTTTCATCCCAAGGATGCGACACGAAGATTTTCAAGAAAATCCCCCACCCCTAGCTACCCCTAACATAAAAAAATGAGTCTAACGATTTTGATTAAAATCTCTTAATTTTAAGATATTTCTGTAAGAAGTAAAATGTATACTTTGAATTCTCTGAGAAGAGCCTCTAAAGACCTCTTTATTCCAGTTGATTTTTATCTAATTTTGCATAACTGGTGAATGTAAGAGTAGACAGAAACTTACTACATAAAAGTTGTAGATCACGATAAAACGCAGAATTTACGTAATATACTGTTTTTTTTTCGTGGAGTTGATAGTTTTTGAGATATTCGTTGTTATTGATTTCAGCTTTAAAAAAGCTTTTCTTATACAGGAGTTTGTCAACTTCTGTCCATACAAACAAAGGAACTTCCGTAATATAGCAACCAGCTTTTGACTATCACTTTATTACGGTACTCCCATCACTATTTTTTTCTCGATTAGCTTAAAGTAAATAGAAACATAAGCTTTTTAACAATAATTTGTTGCAAAGATGTATAGAAAGTCATGTGAACTAAACACTTCAGAATTTTTTTTTGGGGGGGGGATTCAGAGGTATCCAAAACATATATTTCCGGTGACATCTCGGTGTCGAATTTTTGGGTGCATTACAATACCTGCTCTATACACTAGTACACAGTACGTGTAGAGAAAGTAAAATATTAGTAGCGAATGGATGAAATGAAGGGAAAAATCTTACGTGACCTACTTGTATATATGACTTACGCTTTCTCTCCAGAACAAAATAATGTCACAGCAGCGGCAGCTAACAATAATTAATCCACATACAGCCTGGGAGTTTAATTCTGGAAAGCTGGGATTTGTGTCGTGTGGCAGCAGAGGGAGTTGGTATTACTGATTCATCAATAGCACTCTCTCTCTCTCTCTCTCTCTCTCTCTCTCTCTCGGACTGACATCGCCAGATCAGGTGTTACACAGATAAACACCTATACCCATGGGTATCGTTTGTGCATCAACCATCGCATTCTGCCTTTGTCGCAGCTCGGCTCTAAAATATCTGCCAATGATTGATTTTTTTTTTCGTCCATTCTCTGCTGCGGGTAGTTGATTTTAAATGCACCTCTATAATCTGTTCGATAGGGGTATACAGTTTCAATCACCAGCTATCTGAATGCCGTTCCCAAATGAATTCGTCCATCAGAAATAACCTTTCGTTATTTCGTCTCACTTTCTCTTTAAACGTCAGTTAATGGAATTCAGCACTTACAGAAGAGTATGTGAAATAACTACCTAATTTACCCAAGCTACGTGCTATTTTTTCTCTTCCCTAGCATGTATGTACAATGTACATAATAGCTATAAAATTGTATTTCACCCAAAAAATTCCATACCGAGATTTCACAGAAAATACAATTTACCCAATACATAGTTATTACTTTCTCTATACGAACTATGTACATAGTGTATAGAGAAGGCATTGCATTGCACCCAAAATTCGAAACCGAGATTTCATCGGAAATATATATTTTGAGACTCTCAGAATCCAAAAAAGCATTTTTAGAAAAATGTCCGTGTGTGAGTCTGTCTGTATGTATGTGTCTGTGGGCAGCATAGCTCAAAAACGAAAAGACCATTAAAGCCCAAACTTGGTATTTAAGTTTGCTATCTTCCAAGGATGCGACACGAGGATTTTCAAGAAAATTCCCCATCACAAACTACCCTTTATATGAAAAAAAAGTTGAAAATTTTGATTTTCTTAAAAATGGCTCTAACGATTTTGATTAAAATATCGTATACTAAAGATATTTACCTGACAAGTAAAATGTATATGTTGAGTTTTCTGGGAGTAGCCGCTGATGACTACTTTATTCTGGATGAATTTTACGGAATTGTGCATAACTGCTAAACCGTAAGAGATGGACGAAGGCTTACTGCACAGAAAATGTAGCTCACAATAAAAAGCACAATTTATGTCATATATGTTTGTTGTTTTTTTACCGTGGAGTTGATCGTTTTTAAGATATTCCTGGTTTTTCCTTTTAGCTTTGAAAAACAATTTTCTCATACAGGAATTTGTTAACTCCTGTCTATACAAACAAAGGAACTTCAGTTAAATAGCAACCAGCTTTTGGCTATCATTTTAACCTACGGTACTCCCTTATTTCGCTTCTACTTACCAAGGAAGCAAGTAATAAGAATAGTTCTGCTAATTAGCATGAAGTAAATAGAAGCACAGGCTTTTTAACTACATTTTGTTGCAGAGATGTAGAGAAAGTCATGTGAATGGAACACATCAGATTTTTTTATCTTCTCTAGATGTATGATCAATGTACAAAATGGTTATAAAAATTCGATAGTGATGATTTCACAGAAAATACATTTTAGATAACTCTGTTGTGTCCATCACATGACTTTGTGTACATCTCTGCAAAAATTATTATTAAAAAGCTTATTCTTCTGTTTGTTCAAGCTAATCGAGAAAACATTGGCAGTAAGAGTCTTATTACCTGCTTCCTCGTAAGTAGAGGGGAATAAGTGAATCCACTAGGCTAAATCAATGGCCATTTATTTTAAAACCGGTTGCTATGTGATTGAGTTACCTTTGTTTGTATGGACAGCAGTTGATAAACTCCGGTATGAGAAAACTAGAAGCATTTTAAACCTGAAACCAATAACAAGGAATACCAAAACGGTCAACTCCACGAAAAAAATGTATATACCATAAATTCTTTGTTTTAGCAAGCTGTATATTTTATGTGCGGTATGTTTTTGTATATCTTAGGGTTTAGCAGTTTTTCAAACTCTAGCACAGTTCATTCAGCATAAAGAGATTCTTAGAGGCTATTCCCTCAAAATTCAAGATATACATTTTATTTGTAGTGTAAATATCTATAAATACGGTGTTTTAATCAAAATAATTAGAGCCGTTTTTGAGAAAATAAAAATGTTGAAACCTATGTCCATGTAAAGGATAGTTTAGAGTGGGGGGGGGGAGTTTCTTGAAAATCTTTTTGTCGCATCCTAGAAAGATACTAAACGTAAATTCTAAGTTTGGTATTTAACGGCATTTTAGTGAGCTATGCTGTTCACATACATCCACAAACACAAAAACACAAACACAAAAACACAAACACAAACACACAAAAATGTAGAACAGCTTAAAACACACAATTTAGGTTACACACCTTTTTTCGTAGATTTGATCGTTTCTGAGATATTCCTTGTTATTTGCTTCAGATTGCAGCCACATGTTAAAAGCTATCGTTTTATTTTCGTTCTACCTGTAAGGAAGCAAGTAACTAAGACATTCTGCTAATTTTTATCTTCATTATCATTAAGTAGAGGGAAGGTTATGCTTTTAAACAATAATTTGTTACAGCGATGCAGAGAAAGTCATGTGAATGGAAACAGCATTTTTGTATCTATCGTTAGAAACAAATACTCGGGCTTGTGTGTAACAGAAATTCCGCGGATGTGTGTTGTATGAATTGTAAAAGGTTTTCTATGAATGTTTATTTTCTATTTCTCATGGAGCTTTCTTACAAGTGCATCGTTGAACTAGTTCGGATAAGATTAGATTAGATTAGAAAGCATTCTGTAGGTTCGTTTAGGCCAGGAACCCACTGAATATAGAACTTGTCAAGGGATATACATGAATACATATATTTATATATTATGGGGGAAAACAATGTATAAAGCTCTAATGTTAAAAGCACGGGTTACAAAAACAACAGAATAGACATAATCACACCATTTGCTTCTGAGGCCTTTACGCCACTACACTATACGTAATGTGCTCTGTAAAAGCATATGTGCTTTTTTTTTTACACATAAAAACAAAGAATATCAAAATAACGTTAAATTGTATAAATAAGTGTAATTTCACTATATGTAACACTAATGTAATGTGAGAAGCTAGTTTTATAATTATCGACATAATAGTTACTAATGGTAATTATATAATACTAAAATATGATTATTGTATTATGTACTCTTCATAAATGTCAACAAATTACAATGCATATTTAAAAACCTGATGTGTTGCACTCACATGATATTCTCTAGCTTTTGTACAAACTTATTACATACGCTTATTCTTCTTTCTACACCTTGTCAATCCAAATAAACATAGGCAGAATGTTCTTATTACTTAGTTCCTTATAAGTAGAAAGAAAATAAGGGAATATACTAGGCTAAATTGATAGTCAAATGTTTTTAAAAACTGTCGATATGCGATTGTCATTGCAAATCGGTTCTTTGTTTGGCAAGGAGCAGAACAAAAGAAAAACGGACACTTAATGGCTGAGAAAAATATAGATACTTCACAACTGAAACCAACAACAAGGAATATCTTGGAAACGGCTACCTCCACAACAAAACTGTAAAGGACATAAATTTTGTGTTAACGAGATCTACATTTTTCTCTGTTTTAAGTTTTCGTCCATCTCTTACGGTTTAGCTGTTATGCAACATTCCATAAAATTCATCCACAATAAGGTAGTCTTCAGAGGCTATTCCCAGAAAATTCAAGATATACATTTTATTTGTCATGTAAATATCTTTAATATATGTTATTTGAATCAAAATCGTTACAGTAATTTTTGAGAACATTAATATAGTATTAGGGTAGTTGGGTGTGGGGTGATTTTTCTCAAAGCCTTCGAGTCGCACCCCTGAAGGTACTGAACCTAAATACCAATTTTGGTATTGAGGGTCTTTTCGTTTTTGAGCTATGCTGCCCACAGACACACACATACACAGAGACACACATACATACATTTTTCTAAAAATGCGTTTTTTGGATTCAGGGGTCATGTGTTTCCGGTGAAATCTCGTTATCGAATTTTTGGGTGCAATACAATACCTTCTCTATACACTGTGTACATGATATGTTTAGAGAAAGTAAACATGTTATTTTTTATCATTTCAGAGTACGATATGTTATAGAATGCAAAAATTTACAATTATGTACTAGAGTGAAAATATCAAAACATCAGGTTGCACAGACCTTGTGTCATTGCTAAATACTAAAAAAAATGCATTTGACACATTCGTGCAAGTCAAAGTATACATCAGTTTAATTTTAATATAAAACACACACACACAGTAATATACACAAAATGTAATACATTATAATACTGATAAATATAATGATTATTACGGTTTTGTTAGACAGATTTGTCATTTAAATATTCATCTACAGAGTAAAATGATTTATTGCAAAGGTACTCTTTAAGAGAAGGTTTAAAAGCCCGGAGATTAGATGAAGTGACCTGTGCTCATTAAGGAGTACACACGTTGCTCGGAGCCTGAGATCAGGTAGTAAAGTTTTGCTACCACCGCCCTGCCAGCGGCTATTGATTTCCTGGCCCATACAGCACAGAAACATTCTTTAAAGGCTACCTTAAGTCCGCAGGGTTGCTTTATCCAACTTTACGATGATATTCTGTAAAACGTTTTCACCGCCTGAAACGTATACAAGCCGCAAAACAGAGAAGACGGAGAAGTTGCCGCTTCCCGGCAGCAGCAAGGCGCTGCATGAAAAGTTAGAAATGAATCTGGGTTATTCTAGTGGCTGTGCATGTGTCTGTTTTTATTAAGAAAAGTTGCCATCTTTTTTCTTTCCGGGGGAAATGAAATGAGAGCAGTGGTTAGGAAGATGGTAAGGATTCAAATCCTAAGTTGCATGGCTTCATAAATGCTGGAGTTGACCTGGGAAATATATGGGTAGAAACGAAGTTGTTATTGTTTTGAGGTCCTTAAAATATATGTTCGTCTTCATTTTGAACATTTATTAAACTAAGATACGATGCTTATGAAATAATACTGTACAATGCCCGTGCAGTGCTGATATTCTGTACATTTGGCTTTCATCAATATTTAATATCTACACCAGTAAAAAACACTGTACAAGAAAGTACTTTAAACAAATGTTTATTTTTGGTGAAGAATAAGAAAAACAATAATAAAAATCTTATGTTTTCCATTCACATGACTTTCTCTATATCTCTGCATCAAATTATTGTTAAAAAGCTTATGCTTCCATTTACTTCATGCTAATTGAGAAAAATCAGCAGATAAAGTCTTATTACCCTCTTCCTTGTAAGTAGAACGAACTAAGGGAGTACCGTAGGTTAAACTAATAGTCAAAAGCTGTTTGCTATGTTCGACTGAATTTCCTTTGTTTTTATGGACAGGAGTTAACAAATTCCTGCTTTTTAAAGCTGAAACCGAAAACAAGGAGCATCTCAAAAACAATAAACTCCACGAAAAAAATGTATATAAAATAAATTGTGTGTTTTAAGGTGCTCTACATTTTTTGTATTGTTTTTGTCCATGTTTTACGGTTTAGCAGTTATGTAAAATTCCGTAAAATTCATCCAGAATAAAGTAGTCTTCAAAAACTATTCCTAGAAAATTGAAGTTAAACATTTTATTTGTCAGGTAAACAAACAACTTTAATGTGCGAAATTTTAATCAAAATCGTTGGAGCCATTTTTGAGAAAATCAACATTTTTGAAATATTTTCCATGTAAAGGGTAGTTTGGGGTGGGGGAATTTTTCTCAAAATCTTCGCCTCGCATCCCTGGAAGATACTAAACTTAAATATCAAGTTTGGTATGTTACCGACTTTTCGTTTCTGAGCTATTGTGTTCACAGACACCCGGACACACTGATACACGGACCTTTTTCTGAAAATGATTTTTTTGGATACAGGGGACCCTAAAACATATATTTCCGATGAAATCTCGGTATCGAATTTTTGGGTGGAGTGCAATACCTTCTCTATAGACTATGTACATAGTACGTGTAGAGAAAATAAAATAAGTTGTATTATAGATTTTACTTTATTTTATTTGAGTACGTGTAGAGGAAGTAAAAAACTTAGCCTTCTAACTACTTCATGATAATCGAGATAAACATTAGGGGAAATACCTAATGTGTTCCATTCACATGATGTCCTCTTGCTGTTCAGTAAACTAAGGTTTTATTCCAAACATTAATCTGTTATCTACATCATGCTAATCAAGATAAATATAAGTAGAATTAGTCTTATTACTAGCTTCCTTGTAAATAGAAGATAAATAAGAAAATCACATCCGAAAGCAATACTCTCGTTCTTTAAAAGCCGGTCGCTATGTGAAACAATTGAAATTCCTTTCCTTTATTTCCAGAGTAAACAAATGAGAAACGAAAAGAAAGATGTCTTCCCGTTTGAGAAAACTTTAAGCGGCTAAACTTGAAACCAATAATACGGAAAATCTCGAAAACGGTCAACTCTACAAAAATTGTATATAACATAACATAAATTATGTGTTTTAATGATATCTACATTTTTGTGAAGTAACTTCTTGTATATATTTTACGGTTTGCTAGTTATACAAAAGTGATCTGAAATGAAGAGGTCTTCAGAGGCTGTTCCCAGAAAATTAAAGATATACATTTCAGTTGTTATAAAACACAAAGTATTTTAATTAAAATTGTTAGAGCCATTTTTATAAAAATAAAATTTTCGAAAAACGTTCCATGTAAAGGACAGTTTGAGGTGAGGGAATTTTGTTGAAAATCTCCGTGTAACATCCTTGGAAAAGCCTCAACTTAAATACCAAGTTTACTATTTAAACCAATTCACAGACATATTTCTAAAATTTCGTTTCTTTTTTTGGAAACAGGGAGTCTTAAAATATGTATTTCCAGAGAAATTTCGGTATTTGTGAACTTCTGGCAATGCAAAGAAGCAGATTTTAAAAGATTTAACTGTCGTCTTGGCCAAGTTTATTGCCTTATTTCATTCTACTGATAAGAAAACATTTCTGCTAATGTTTGTGTCGATTAGTAAGAAGACAGAAGGATAAGCTTTTTAACAAATTTGTTACAGAGATGGAGTGAAAGTCCTATAAATGGAACACATAACATTTTTACTTTCTCTATACGAAATATGTATGTAGTGTATAAAGAAGTTATTGTATTGCACAAAAAAATTCAATACCGAGATTTCACCAAAAATATATATTTTGAGACCCCCTGAATAAAAAAAAAAAAAAGCATTTTTAGAAAAATGTCCGTGTGTTTGTCTGTCTGTCTTGTAGGGAGCATAGCTCAAAAAGGAAAAGACCGTTAAGGCGCAAACTTGATATTTAAGTTTGGTATCTTCTAAGGATGCAACACGAAGATTTTCAAAAAAATCCCCCCCAAACCAAACTACACTTTACATGGAAACAACTTTGAACATTTTGATTTTCTTAAAAATGGCTCTAACGATTTTGATTAAAACTTCTAATATTTAAGATATTTACTTGCCAAATAAAATGTATATCTTCTACTGTTTGGGAGTAGCCTCTGAAGACTACTTTATTCTGGATGAATTTTACGGAATTTTGCATAACTACTAAACCGTAAGAGATGGACAAAAACTTACTACACAAAAATGTAGAGCACGTTAAAACACACAATTTATGTCATATACTTTTTTTTCGTGGAGTTTATCGTTTTTGACATATTCCCTGTTTTTGGTTTCAGCTTTAAAGACTTATACTTTTATCATACATGAATTTGTCAACTCCTGTCCTTATAAACAAAGGAACTTCAGTCACGTAGTAACCAGTTTTTAACTATAACTTTAATCTATGGTATTCCCTTATTTCGCTTCTACTTACAAGGAAGCAAGTAATAAGACTATTTCTGTTAATTTTTTCTCGATTAGCATGAGGTAAATAGAATCATAATATTTTTGCAGAGAGTTAGAGAAAGTCATGTGAGTAGAACACATCAGATTTTTTTTAAAATATACAGGATAGTTAAGTTATATGTACATTTTTATATCACTCACCATATAAAATAATTTAATCAGTGTAAAAAAGAGAAAACGCGGAAAAAGAGGCGCACTCATTGCTTTAGATTGGGTAGTATTCATAATGGGCATGCGCTAGGTAGAGGGGTGGGGGAAGGGACGCGAATGCACTTAAATTGATTGTTTCAGCGGCATTTGTTTACAAATCTATCCATTGCCCCGCCGCACACGGATACCCAGCTCTAAAGACCACTCTCTATGAGTAATATTAATTTTAGCTTTCTACTTTATGTCTATGTTGTCAGCAACAGTTGAATATATAATTGCAATTTTATTTTCTGTACACAGTGTGTTGAGAAGGTATTGTGTTGCTCCAAAAATTCCATACGGAGATTTCACCGGAAATATATGTTTCAGGGTACCCTGTATCCAAAAAAAGCATTTTCACAAAAACGTCCGTGTGTGGTTGTGTGTTTGTGTGTGTGTGTGTGTGTGTGTGTGTATCCGTATGTCCGTGTGGCCATGTGTTTGTGTCAGTGTGTCCGTGGGTCTGTGAACACGATAACTCAAAAAAAGTCAGCAAAATGTCAAACTTGGTATTTAAGTTTAGTATCTTCCAGGGATGCGACACGAAGAGATTGAAAAAACTCCCCCAGCCCCAACTACCCTTTACATGAAACTTTTTTCGAACATTTTGATTTTCTTAAAAATGGCTCTAACGATTTTGATTAAAATATCGTATATTAAAGATATTTACCTGACAAATAAAATGTATATCTTAAACTTCTGGGAATAGCCTCTGAAAACTACTTAATTCTGGATGAATTTTCCGATATTTTGAATACCTGCTAAACCGAAAGAGATGGACAAAACCTTACCATAAGAAAAAATGTACTGCACGTTAAAACACACGATTTAAGTTATACGCATTTTTACTGGAGTTAATCGTTTTTGAGATTTTTCTTGTTTTTGGTTTTAGCTATGAAAAACTTATAATTTTCTCCCACAGGACTTAGTCAACTCCTGTCCATACAAACAAGGTACTTCAATCACATAGCAACCAGCTTTTGACTATCCTTTTAACTTATGGTACTCCCTTATTTCGCTTTTATTTACAAAAAATCAAGTAAAAGACTATTTCTACTACTTTTTTTTCTCAATTAGCATGAAGGAAATAGAAACATAGAACTTTTAATAATAGGTTGGTGTAGAAATGTAGAGAAAGTCATATGAATGAGATTTTTAAAGTAACCCGACAACCAAAAGTAGATCAGATTGAAATCTGCAGATCCCGGCGACTATGGATCTGCTCTTAAATTGTTAAAGAGTTCTAAAAAACCTCCTGTTACTTTAATAATAGCATTGCATCAGCTGTGTTCTATAACTTAGTACTAGAGCGATGATTTGTAACTTACAAATTCTAATAGCAGTGTGAATAGAATTACTAATGTTTTATTGAATAAAACTGTGTGCATGGTAAGCGTGAAGTGAAAAATCTGATGTGTTCCATTCACACATGACCTTCTCTACATTTTTGGAACAAATTATTGTTAAAAAGTTTGAGCTTCCATTTATTTCATATTACCAGTTTCCTTGTAAGTAGAAGCGAAATAAGGGAGTAGCATAGGTTAAATTGATAGTTAAAAGCTGGTTGCTATGTGACTGAAGTTCCTTTGTATGGACAAGAGTTGACATTCCTGTATGAGAAAGCTATAAGTTTTTCATAGCTGAAACCAAAAACAAGGAATGTCTAAAAAAATGATCAACTCCACGAATAACATTTTTTGTGTGGTAAGTTTTTGTCCATCTCTTACGGTTTAGCAGTTATGCAAAATTCCGTTTTTGGGGGGTTTTATTTGGTAGTGTTTAACCCAAGCTTTAACTACTTATGGCACCGCAGGCGTTGACAATGGTGATACATGAATGAAGATGGAGCACCGACGGAATGCGATGGCGGTGGAAAATGGAAAACCCGGAGAAAACCCTCCTCAGCGCCGCTTTGTCCACCACAAATCTCACATGCGGTCGCTTGGGATCGAACCCGGGCCGCCTAGGTGAGAGACGATTGGTCTAACCACTCGGCCACAGCGCGGCCTGAAAAACTCCGCAAAATTCATTCAGAATAAAGTGTGTTTTAGTGGATATTCTCAGAAAATTCAAGATATGCATTTAATTTGTCAGGTAAGTATCGTTATACGTTATTTTAATCAAAATCGTTATAGCCATTTTTAATAAAATCAAAATATTCGAAAAAAAGTTCCATGTAAAGATAGTTGGGGGTGGGAGGATTTTTTTTGAAAATCTTCGTGTCGCATCCTTGGAACATACCAAACTTAAATACCAAGTTTGGTATTCAACGGTCTTTTCGTTTTTGAGTTACTGTGGACAGCTTAGCTTCAAAACGGAAACTGTTAAACACCAAATTTGGTATTTAGGTTTAGTATCTTCCAAGGATGCGACAGAAAGATTTTCAAAAACGTCCCCTCACCACAAACTACTCTTTACATGGAAAACATTTCGAACATTGTGATTTTCTTAAAAATGGCTCTAACGATTTGGATTAAAGGCCCGCATATGAAAGCTATTTATGTACGAAATAAAATGTATAAATATCTAGATTTTTCTGGGAATAGCTTCTGAAGACCTCTTTATTCTGGATGGATTTTGCTGAATTTTGTATAACTGCTAAACCGTAAGAGATAGAAAAAACTCACTACACAAAACATGTTCATCACGACAAAACTTTCAATTTATGTCCTTTACGTTTTTGTTGTGGAGGTAACCGTCTCCGAGACATTCCTTGTTATTGGTTTCAATAGTGAAGTACTTAAACTTTTCTCAGACAGGAAGTGTCCGTTTTTCTTTTTACTACTCCTGGCCAAGCAAATAAGTGGAACGCATAACGATAGCTTTTAAAACATTTGACAATCACTTTAGCATAGCGCATTCCTTTTACTTATAAGGAACTAAGTAATAAGAACATTCTGCTAATATTTATCTCGAATAGCATTGTGTACAAAGAAGAATAATCTTTTGTAGGAGGTTTGTAGAGCAGCCAGAAGTCGTGTGAGTGTAACACATCAGATATTTAATTATAAGATTTATATTATATATTTAAATTAAATGAATTTTGTGTTGTTTTTTTTTTTTTGGAAGTAACAATTTAAAATAGCGGCGGCTGAGCTTTAAACTTTGTTTGAGCGAAGTTGGGCGGCAGATACTTGACGATTTCCTTCATATTTATCATGTGTCTTACTGCACAAGATTGCAGCGGGTTGTACTTGCCCGCTGATAAAGTGCTGGAATCCATCTCTGGCATGCGATACCGTCAGAAGGGGAGGTTTACATTCGTTACTGTCGCTACAGCATCCATCTCTCAGCCCCGCAGTGGCGGCTCGTGGCCTTCCCAATGAATATTCACCAGTCCCACCAATTATACTGCAGCTGTTGCATCATTGTGAACGAACAATATGCCAGCGTCTCTCAGAAATGTTTGCTGCATGTAACCAAGCAAATCTGACGTGTTCTACTCACACTTTTACTTTCTCTACACGTACTATGTACATAGTGTATAGAGAAGGTATTGTAATGCACCCAAAAATTCGATACCGAGATTTCTCCGGAAATATATGTTTTGAGACCCCCTGAATCCAAAAAAGACATTTTTAGAAAAAGGTCCGTGTGTGTCTGTGGACAGAATAGCTCAGAAACGAAAAGACCGTTAAATACCAAACTTGGTATTTAGGTTTGATATCTTCCAAGGATGCGACACGAAGATTTTCAAGAAAATCCCCCACCCCCTACTACCCTTTACATGGAACTTTTTTCGAAAATTTTGACTATCTCAAAAATGGCTCTAACAATTTTGATTAAAATGTCAAATATTAAAGACATTTACCTGACAATTAAAATGTATATCTTGAATTTTCTGGGAATAGCCTCGGAAGACTGCTTTATTCTGGATGAATTTTACGTAATTTTGCATAACTGCTAAACCGTAACAGATGGACAGAAACTTAACAAACAAAAATACAGAGCACATTAAAACGCACAATTTATGTCATTTAATTTTTTTTCGTGGAGTTGATCGTTTTTGACATATTCATTGTTTTTTATTTAAGCTTTGAGAAACATACTTTTATCACACAGGAATCTTTCAATTCCTGTCCATACAAACAAAAAAGCTTCAGTCACATAGCAACCAGCGTTTGATTATCAGTTTGGCCTATAGTATTCCCTTATTTGGCTTCTACTTAGAAAGAAGCAAGTAATACGATTATTTCTGCTATTTTTTCTTGATTAAAATGAAGTAAATAGAAGCATAAACTTTTTAACAATAATATACTGCAGAGATGTAGAGAAAGTCGTGTGAATAGAACACATCTGTGCCATCTCTGAGACCATTAGACGGGCTGCTAGTATTATTACTATTCTTTTTATTAATTATTGATTATTATTTAATGTACAGCTTAAAAGTTTATAAAGCTAGCTTAAAACAAGCACAGCTCAAGCTGTTTACCAAACTAGACCGCTGCATAAGGGAAACTTCTTTGTGAGGGAGAATGCTATTGTAAGTGACGTACTCTTGTGTATGTGCGTACAGTACAGAAATACGTGAAAGAGATATCGGGGGAGTCCTGAATAATTGAGAAGTGAGTTTTTCTCCATTGTATCGAGGCGGTCACGAGGTGTATAATATGCTTTTTGAGTTAGGATAAATGCATTATTGGACACATAGACGCCAAGTTCGTGGTCTTTCTGACTAATGAAAATGAAGCAGCCTCGGCACCAGATTTTACTATATAAGTAACAGATCGGAGGCTGTTGGGGTGGTCCTTAAGTTTGGGGACACATTCGCGTAATCACTGTCAAGTCCGGGGGACACTCACTGTCAAGTTTGAGAGGCGCGCAAGTTGCTGTATAGTGTGAAGACTAGTTGTTATATATTATAGGCGAGCAAAGTGATAAAGTTTATTAATTCTACGAAACAAGTAAACTTAAGTAGCCGATGATTGAAAGTTCTAAGAAGTTATAGAAACTAAAGTAGCATGTAAAGTAAAGTGCTTGTCTAAATAAGTAAAAGAATATAGTCAAGATTAAATTCATATCCTAAAGCGAAAAGTGTGTTAAATATTCCAAAGGACAGCTCCTAACTATCCCCGTTGTTTCTCCACCCGAGGGAGTCAATTCCATGCAGATTGAGAGACGTCGAAGTAGCAATCATAGCGGACGTCAAAACCAGGTACGTGGAGCGATCTGCTCGATTGGTAGGGGAGTAGGTCCAGACACACTTAATACACAGTGGGAACAACGCGATGTGCAGCAAGATAAACACGACAATAACCCTACGTGGTAAAATAACGCTACATCTCATTCCTATAAAAACTGTTCTTACATAAGATTTCCTTCGATCTTGTTTTAGTTACCCAGATAAGCTTTTATTACACGCTTTTGGTTTATATTTTACTAGAAGAACGCAATAGTTCTTTCCATTACCACGAGAAAAATCTGATGTGTTCCATTCACAAGACTTTCTCTGCATCTCTGTAACAAATTATTGTTAAAAAGTTTATGCTTCTATTTACTTCATGCTAATAGAGAAAACATGAGCAGAAATAGTCTTATTACTTGTTTCCTTGTAAGTAGAAGCGAAATAAGGGAGTACCTACTGCTCTAACCATAGGTTAAAGTGATAGTCAAAAGCTGGTGGCTATGTGACTGAAGTTCTTTTGTGTCTATGGACAGGAGTTGAGAAATTCCTGTATGAGAAAAGTAAGTTTTTCAAAACTGAAACCAAAAACAAGGAATATTTAAAAACCGATCAACTCCACGTAAAAAATATATAACATAAAGTGTGTGTTTTATTGTGTTCTACATTTTTTGTGTGGTAAGTTTTTGTCCATCTCTTACGGTTTAGTAGTTATGCAAAATTCCGTAAAATTCATCCAGAATGAAGTAGTCTTCAGAGGCTATTCCCAGAGAATTCGAAATATACATTTTATTTGTCAGGTAGATATCTTTAATATACAATATTTTAATCAAAACCGTTAGAGCCATTTTTAAGAAAATAAAAAAAATCGAAAAAAGTTCCTTGTAAAGGGAAGTTGGGAGTGGGAGGATTTTTCGAAAATCTTCGTGTCGCATCCTTGGAAGGTACGAAACTTAAATACCAAGTTTGGTATTCAACGGTCTTTTCGTTTTTGAGCTATGCGGTCCACAGGCACACACACAGACAGACACACACACGGACCTTTTTGTAAAAATGCTTTTTTTGTATTCAGGGGATCCTAAAACATGTATTTCTGGTGGTCTCGATATCGAATTTATGGGTGGAATACTTCCCCTATAGACTATGTACATAGTACGTGTAGAGAAAGTAAAAATACATTACAGAGAAAATAAACTATTCCGGGGTGTTCTTTAATCTAGGGTTATTATGCATTACAGAATTAGAACGTATATTCTAATAGCACATAGCAAATACAGCTGATTTATATAATATGAGACGTCACTTTCTTTCTAATCTTGTTTCCATTTTGGTAAAGATGTAATTACTCTCTGTGTTTTTCATTAACATTGGGATTCTGGCATTACAAAGGGGTAACGTGCAGAATTATGATAAAGCTGAAAGGAAAGGGATTATGTGGTGGAAGGTAAAATCTCGGTTATTAAAAGCGTTGAGAGAAGGAATTTGTCAGGATAGAGGGCCGTGGAACAACAAACCAAAGGTGGCGGTGATATCACAAACAGAGGCATTTCAAAACTCTGGCATTAAGATTCTAAGCGCACAAAACAGAGAAGCATCGAGTGGCTGCCTTCACATTTTTATTTATCTTCATGTACTAAGTGTATAGAGAAGATGCTGCATTTCACCCAAAAATTCTGTATCTAGATGTCATCGAATACATGTTTTGGGGTCCCATTTACCCAAAAGTAATTTTACAAAAAAACCTGTGTGTGTGAACAGGATAACTCAAGAACGAGACGTCTGTAAAATACCAAACTTGGTATTTAGGTTTAGTATCTTCTGGGGATGCAGATGAAGATTTTCAAGAAAATTCTCCCACCACTGACTACCGTTTACATGGAAATAGTTTTTAAAGTGTTTATTTTCTCGAAAATGGCTCTAAAGATGTTTATTTAAATCGCTTATATTTAAGATGTTTACATGCAAAATAAAATGTATATGTTGAATTTTCTGAGAATAGCCTCTAAAGACCTCTTTATTCTGAATTATTTTTATTGAATTATGTTTTATTGAAGTTGATCGTTTTTTTAAATATTCCTTGATTTTGGTTTCAGCATTGAAAATCATATACTTTTCTCACACGGGAATTTGTCAACTCCTGTCCATACAAACAAAGGAAGTTCAGTCACATAGCAACCAGCTTTTGACTATCATTTTAACCTATGGTATTCTCTTATTTCGCTTCTACTTACAAGGAAGCAAGTAATAAGACTTTTCTGCTATTTTTGTCTCGATTAGCATGAAGTAAATAGAAGCATAAGCTTTTTAACAATAATTTGTTGCAGAGAAGTAGAGAAAGCCATGTGAATGGAACACATCAGACTTTTTGCTCTATTTTGATGCGAACCTTAGCCATTTAAACAAGGCATGTCGTGCACAGAGCGCGTGACCGTGCCATGTCTCATGTGTGGCGAACCTCAGCGAATTAACCCAAACTGGCTGCCTGGAACAATAGCACGTCAACAGAATGAGGACAATAACCATTCCCACAAAGTGTAATACAGCTGCAGGCAAGCTTTCCAAAAACTGCACGTAAACTCGGCAACCAGGTAAAGCTTATGTTCGCTCTTGTTTAAGTTATTGAGCGTCGTTTTCTGAAAGCCCATGATAAAACGTAATCATTTTACACCATTCCTAAAACTCTTTTCACAATAACCTGAAAGCACACCTCTACAGAGTATAGTAAACTTCGGTCAAATTTTCATAGAAATCTCGGTGACGGAGTTTTGGGTGGAATGGTATAATATCAATAAATCAATCAATTTACTGTCTGAGAGCATGTACATTGCATAGATATTAACTACATAAAAAGAAAGCACTAAGATTTAAAACAACAACACCCACAGTCAGGAAGTACTAATACTTATTGCTTTAAAATATTTATTAACATCATATAGACGTAGATCTAATAAAAGTCTTTTAACTACTATTTTGAAAAATTTTAGTGTCCAATATGTTGTGGCAGTACATAATACAATTTTACACCAAAGTAATTAGAACTATTTTTAGTTGTTACATTTCTACATAAGTTAATCCTTAACTTAGATTATTTCTGGTGTAATATTAATGAGTAGAATTATTGGGTAGGTATATGTCAATATTTTTACTTTCTCTATACATGCTATGTACATAGTGTATAGAGAAGACATAGTAATGCACTCAAAAATTTGATACCGAGATTTCACCGGGAATACATGTTTTGAGACCCCTTGAATCCCAAAAAAAGCATTTTTAGAAACATGTATGTGTGTGTCTCTGGGTGTATGTGGGCAGCATAGCTCAAAAACGAAAAGTACATTAAAAACCAAATTTGGTATTTAGGTTCGGTATCTTCCAAGGATGCGACACGAAGATTTTTAAGAAAATCTCGCAACTCCCTACTACCCTTTACATGGAACATTTTTCGAAAATTTTGATTTTCTAAAAAAAATAGCTCTAACGATTTTGATTAAAATATCGCATATTAAAGATATATATGTGTCAAATAATATGTATATCTTGAATTTTCTGGGAATAACCTCTGAAGACTACTTCATTCTGAATGAATTTTACGGCATTTTGTGTAACTGGTAAAGCGTAAGAGATAGACAAGAACTTGCAACAACAAAAAATGTAGAGCACATTAAAACACACAATTTATGTTGTATAAATGTTTTCGTGGAGTTTCAGATATTCCTTGTTTTTGGTTTCAGCTTTGTAAGACTTATACTTTTGCGATACAGCAATTTGTCAACTCCAGTCCATACAAAAAAAGGCACTTCAGTTACATAACAACAAGCTTTTTACTATCACTTTAACCTATAGTACTCTCTTATTTTGCTTCTACTTACAAGGAAGCAAGTAATAAGACTATTACTGCTAATTTTTTCTGTATTAGCATGAAGTAAATAGAAGTATAAACTTTTTAACAATAATTTGTTGCAGAGATGTAGAGAAACTCATGTGAATGGAACACATTAGAGTATTCGTATAATGGTCAAATCCTTCTATCAGCATCGTCAACCACCTAACGAGCTTTCCACTTGTCCAAACTAAGCCACGCTATTTCTGTTCTCTGTTTTATACCCAATTCTAAGTTTTGTACCGAAGACATTGTAGATCCATTATTGTCATCAGCAATACCTCTCTGATCCCATATAGAGAAAAGATACGATAATCTAGTCATATACTTGGTACATATATGTATGTATGATACCCGTCAGAGGTTCATGAAAGAGACAAAGATTGATCAAGAAGGGGCAAACTCCCCGGGGTAGCATTCATGGCAAGGCATAGAAATGGATTTATTCCACAACTTGTACCTCCCCCCTTCTCTAGTGGGATTTCTCGTTCTCTCCGTCTTCCCCAAACCTTACCTTACATCCAGGCCAAACTTTTGGGCTCGCAGTCGCTCGGGGCATTTTCGCTGCTGCCGTTACGGTCTGATGCGCCTTTCATATATTGCTCTCAAAAGCACTCGTAAAATCCCTTTATACTATGCTTGTGTGTGTGTCAACGCCTAGTTCCATAAGGGAGGGCCCAGAGCATAGGATAAGATCGTATTAAGAACGAAAACTTGATGGGCAATTTTGAAAGAAGCACTTTCTTGTCGCTGCTTCCTTTTACACTTTGTTCACCCTGTAATTGAAGAGCATAGCATTAAAAGGGGAAGGATAAATGAAATTTTAATGGCTAATGAAAAATAACGATATACCTAGAAGGGTGTAGGATGGGTATTATACACGCCACTGACACTTTTATGCGCTTCGTTTATCGCGGGTTTTATTGAAGCGAATGTTTTCGTCAGGGGGGTTAATAATTGAAACAAAATTCCTCAAAAGCTGATATTCCAACACACTTATAGATGATTGCGTGTTAAATGTGAGCATCGCCTTTCGGAAATCCCGGCTTCAATTAACCTTGGGCAGGCCACTCTGCTCTTGCTTTTTCGTGGTTTTCCGAGATCGGTAGGTGCAGCTACCACGAATTTCTGTCCATCAATCTAAGAAGAAATATCCGTGAATAGCCGTTAGTGCGTGTTCGAGCCCCAGTGACTGTAGTGAAATGTGCCTACAGTAAAGGACGCGGAGGACCCATGTAAAATATCCGGTGTGATGACACGCTTGTAATATGACAGGATTACATTTGACTCCAGGTACATGGATTTTGTACTTTATTGTTTAAGAAACACTACACTGTTTTAGCAAAAATATTAACATTTTTAGAATATGTAACCCCTATAAATAGCCTAATTTTATTCTGAAAAGAAACCACTAAAACTTTGATTAATCTAAGGATAAATGTCACCTGTGGGGCCAGTGCAGATCAAGCGGGCGTTAAACACTACAAAAAAGGATAAATATATGCATATAAATTAAAAAATAGGTATAAATAAATGAAAAATAATTATGCATTGATAAATAAGTAAATAATAATAATAATAAGTAAGATAAATTGAAAAATTAAAATATGTTTAAAATACGTAAAGTATTTCATTCGCAAGACTTTTCCCACCAGATCTCCTACTATTGTTACAAAAGAGTATTGTCGTGCTTTTCGAGAGAAATTGACTTGGATAGGTAGAGTCAGACTGAAAAATTCAACCCATGGCAGGGATTTGAACCACGGATCTCCCGGTCCCTAGCCGGTGGCTCTGCCACTGAGCTACCATGGCAACATGCCGGCATAGCATTGAAGTTCTCGACTGACTCGCATGTTTCCCGGTAAACCACAAGGTGATCTCAAATTATTTTGAGATGACAACCCCAACGCCCAGTTTAGAATGGGACTCTGAGAACCACATCGTCTAAAGGACGCCCATAAATAAAATACATTTATTTCTTTTTTGTGTCTAAGTGTGATTGTTTCTGTGAATGCTTTTTGAAGTTATCTTTGTTTGGAATAAAATAAACATAATGTATGAATAATCACTGAGGGTAATGCAAAAAAGTGAAACAAAGAAATATTATACATAAAATCCATTTCTTTATTTCTTGTGTCTAAGTGTGATCGTCACAATATTTCGAAGTTTCTGGGAATGCGTTTGGAAGCTTTCTTCATTTGGAATGAAATTTACATACTGGATGGATGGACGGACGAACGAACGAAGGAATGGACGGATGGAGGAAGGGATGGATGGATCGATGGATGGATGGATGGATGGATGGATGGACGGACGGGCGGATGGATGGAGGGAGTGCGGGAGGGAGGGACGGAGGGAGGGATGGACGGACGGTCGGACGCGCGGAGGGGGTGGGAGGGAGGGAGGGATGGACGACGGACGGATGAATGGATGGAAGATGGACGGACGGATGGATCTCTTTATTTTCCAGGACAATAAAATTGTATAGCAAGGTCGAAACAATACACTAAAATTACAATATGTTACATAAAAAATTCTGCTGGCGTAAAATTCTTTAAGGCTGTAAGAAGGATTAGATAACAATATTGATTTTATAGTTCTTAAAAACTGAAAATGAAAGATCTTTTACAATATTGAGCAAGTTTATGGACTGAATTTGAAAACTATTCTTGACCTTAGGAAACCTTTCTTATGTTTAAACACTGAGTGTAATGCAAGAAAGTGAAACAAAGGAATATTAGGAAGAGAACCAGCAACTATAAAGATAGTATTTCTGAGCACAGGGTTTTGGAGATTTAAAGGCGAGTAATACTGACAGCTGCCTGTTTTGGGCGCTTGTGCAGCAGTAGCATATGTTTGTACCTTAGAGGCATGATGACTGATGGAGGGGGACGGGGTGACTTGCAAACAACTATGCCTCATTGGTTGCGGCTCGCACGTCTCACTGCACAAGCTGGAGGTTGTGGTCGATATTCGCTTCTGAAAATACCAAGTGCTCATATGTGATCTGAATAGCACGAGCTCCGCTTTTTGGGGCTCTTTCTTGTACATCTGTCTCGAAGTAAAAATCTTATACGCTCAACACACACCACTTTCCCTTCAAACTATTGTTAAAAACATTATTCCTTTATCTACATCGCGGCAATAAACAAAAGAAATACAAAAAATCGATTATGTCATTCACATGACTTTCTCTACATCTCTGCTACAATTTATTGTTAATAATTTTATGTTTCTATTTACTTCATGCTGATCGTGAAAAACTTAGCAGAAATACTCTTATTACTTGCTGCCTTGTAAACACAAGCGAAATAAGGGAGTACCATAGGTTAAAGTGATAGTCAAAAGCTGGTTGCTACGTGACTGAAGTATTAAAGCTGAAACCAAAAATAAGGAACATCTAAAAAACGATTAATTCCACGAAAAAAATGTATATTACATAAAGTGTGTGTTTTAACGTGCTCTACATTTTTTGTGGTAAGTTTTTGTTTATCTCTTACGATTTAGCAGTTATGCAAAATTCCGTAAAATTTATCCAGAATAAAGTAGTCTTCAGAAGCTATTCCCAGAAAATTCAAGATATACATTTTATTTGTCAGGTAAATATCTTTAATATACGATATTTTAATCAAAATCGTTAGATCTATTATTAAAAAAATCAAATTTTTTGAAAAAAGTTCCATATAAAGGGTAGTTGGGGGTGAGTGAATTTTCTTGAACATCTTCGTCTCGTATCCCTGGAAGATACCAAACTTAAATACCAAGTTTGTATTTAACGGTCTTTTAATTTTTAAGCTATGCTGTCCACAGATACACACTCACACACAGAGACACACTCACGCATACACACCTGAACCATTTTCCAATTTGTTTATTCAGGGGTCTCAAAACATGTATTTCCGGTGAAATCTCGGTATCGAATTTTTGGGTGCATTACAATACCTTCTCTATACATTATGTATAGTACGTGTAGAGAAAGTAAAAATTTGATTTGTTCCATTCGCATAACATTCTCTACTGACCTGCATAACAATATTATTATAAAGCATTTTCTTGTATCTACTTTATGATAATCGAGATTAACATTCAGAAGTTGTGTTAATGATTACTTTCTTGTAAGTAGAGGGTAAATAAGGGAATACAATAGTCAAATGTTTTAAAAGCCGATTGTCATGTGACTGAAATCCATTTCTATGCAGGGCCAGAGGTTTACAACTTTTCATGTGAGAGAAGCTTATATCTGAGGACAATAACCAGGAATTCCACATTTCTTAAAGAAACAGCCTAAAGTTATATTCCCATTACTTTTATTGTGGAAGATTTAAACTGGCTTACGTCAGTTTCTTCCAAACGTAGAACTTTACTAATTACTTTAACTTGTTAAGATTATTAGCAGATATGGTTTTATTAGTTCCTTGTAAATAGAAAGGAATAAGGTAATATAGTAGGCTAAAACTCTAGTCAAGTCTTTTAAAATGTGGTTGCTATGGCATTCAAATACGTTTTATTGCGTGGTCAGAATTTAAGTTCCCTGGTGAGAAAAGTATTTTAAACTAAAACCAATAATAAGGAATACCTCAAAAACGGTCGTCGCCACAAAAAATATATAGCATAAACAAGCAAATTACATTTTTTGTCTATCTCTTACGGTTTACCAGTTACGAAAAATTCCTAATTCATCCAAAATAAAGATGTCTTCACCAGAAAATTTAAGGTATACAGTTTATTTGACATGTAAATATCTTAAAAATAGCCAAATCATTATAGCCATTTTTTAGAAAACCAAACTTTTCGGAAAATTTTCAATGTAAAGAGGGTATTTGAGTTGGAAGGATTTTCTTTAAAATCTTCGTTGGCATCCTTGGAAGTTACCAAACTTTAAATAATAAGTTTGGCATTTAGCGGTCTTTTCGTTTTTGAGCTATGCTGTCCACAAACAAACACACACACACACACATACACATACGGACATTTTTCTAAGAGTGTTTTTTTTTTTTTTTTTTTTTTTTTTTTTTTTTTTTTTTTTTTCCAGTCTGACTCTACCTATCTAACTCCTGTCTCACACACGGCTTGTGTGAAAACATTATTAAACCAATACCCATTACCATAACACTTGCCTATACTATGAACCCTGGGACTTAAAGTATTTACAACATTGTAAGTCGCCATTGGGGTTGTCATCTCAAAATAATTTGAGATCACCTTGTGGTTTACCAGGAAACATGCGAGTCAGTTGAGAAATTCAATGCTATGCTGGTATGTTGCCATGGTAGCACAGTGGCTAGAGACCGGGAGATCCGTGGTTCAAATCCCGGCTATAGCATTGAATTTTTAAGTTTGACTCTATCTAGGCAACTCCTGTCATACTCACGACGTGTATGTAAAACAATTAAACCAATACCCTTTAAGTAACAAGTTTGGTATTTAATGTTTCTGAGTCAAGCTGCCCCCCCACACACACACACAGACTGACGCATGAACATTTTTATAAAATTGCTTTCTTACTTTCTCCACACGTACTATGTACGTAGTGTATAGAGAAGGTATTGCATTCCACCCAAAAATTCGATACCAAATTGTCACCGGAAATACATGTTTTGGTTTCCCCTGAATCCAAAAAGGTATGTTTGGAATAAGTTCCGTGTGTGCATGTGTATGTCTGTGGACAGTATAGCTCAAAAACGAAAAGTCCGTTAAATACCGTACTTAGTATTTAAGTTTGGTATCTTCCAAGGATGCAACACGAAGCTTTACAAGAAAATCCCCCACCCCAACTAGCTTTACATGGAAAATTATTTGAAAATTTTGATTTTCTCAAAAATGGATCTAACAATTTTGATTAAAATATCGTACATTGAAGATATTAACCTGGCAAATAATATGTATATCTTGAATTTTCTGAGAAAAGCCTCCGAAGATACTTTATCCTGGATGAACTTTACAGAATTTTCCATAACTGCTAAACCGTAAAATATGGATAAAAGTTTACCATACAAAAAATGTAGAGCACTTTAAAACACATAATTTACGTAATATACATTTTTTTCGTGGAGTTGATCGTGTTTGAGGTATTCCTTGTTTTTGGTTTCAGATTTGAAAAACTTATACTTTTCTCATACAGAAATTTGTCAACTCCTGTCCGTACAAACAATGGAACTTCAGTCATATAGCAACCAGCTTTTGACTATCACTTTAACCTATGGTACTCCCTTATTTCCCTTCTACTTACAAGGAAGCAAGTAACACTATTTTTGCTAATTTTTTCTCGAATAGTATGAAGTATATAGAAGCATAAGCTTTTCAGCAATAATTTTCAGCAGAGATGTAGAGAAAATCATATGAATGGAAAACACCAAATCTTTATACTTTTAACGCTACTGATATATAGTGAAGCACTTACCTTTAGCATCAATTGTCCAAAGAAAGTATTGTTGAACCCACGTTACAAGATCAGGTTCAGTAACTCACTGGTCTATATATATAAATAAATGAATCGAAATGTATGTAAGCACATCACTTCCAAACGTCTGCACCAAACTGAACATTTTTTTTTTCGTTATTGTTAAAAGTTTTCTGGAAAAGAAAAACGTTTAAAAATAGTACGGAAAAGTTTTTAAAGTTTCACGATATGATAATAACAGTGCCAAAAGAACGCATTTGTGCTAATAGCCGCCAGATGGCAGTGGTACCACGGTTATTTGTTGCTAAGTGTCCGTAGCACTGATATATTTTCCCTCCCCATTCAATGTTAAGATAACGCCCCGGTATATCGAGACAGTGATGCAACGTAACAGTGAAATTCAAATACGTTTCTATCTATTAATGGTCCTTTCCTTACTCCTATTGCTTAAAATAAAGAAGCAAAGAAGCTTTCCTGTCGACGAACACCTAGAATAAGTAATCATTTATTTGCCGCTAGATGGCCGCAATAGTATTTTTCCTCCCTATTCAACGTAAAGGTAACGCACCAGTTTATCGAGTCACTTACGCATCGCAAAAGGGAAATTCATATACGTTTCTATGTATTGACGGTCCTTTCCTTACTCCTATCGTTTAAAATAAAGACGTAAGTAGCTTTCCTGGCGAAGAAGCCCTAGAGTATTCTTATACATACACACACAGACTTTTATAATAATAGGTAAACAATAGTTATTGTCATTTCTCTACCGTAAACTCGGGTATTTCAGCTAGTATGTAATAAAGGCATAAAATACAAACTATGGACGAAAGCAAATGAATTGGCGTCTTTCACCACATTATTTAGCTTGTTTACTGTGCAGGGGAGAACACAAGACAATACTGTAAACTGACAGCTAGCTCTTCAAGTCTCCGGAGAAGTTGCGAGGAGAGGGAGAGATTGCGGGAGAAGGCGTGTGATGAATCGGCTGCCTTCCCGTGAGCGTAATAAATAAATAGCGTTTCTGTTACTCTTGCGAACATACAATTGCCTTTTAATCATTGGGAATTCAATTTCGGAAGAGCGGAACGAGGCAGGGCTAGAAATTGGGTCCGTACCCTTTGTGAAAGGCGAGATATCTGCACCACTGAGGTTGATTTCCGACTCGCAGTTTTCTGAATGCTCTTCAAGAGGGGAGAGTATACAAGCTGGGCGCGATAACTTGCTTTTTACCATTTTAATGGATGCTGTTTCCGCTTTCAACCCCACCTCACCCCGCTCCTATATTGTGGACGATCCACCTTCTGCACAGAAAAATAACAAAGAAAATAACGAAGTCTTTTCTCACCTTTAAAATGTAGACTGTTGTAATATTCGGTTGCTGTGACGAAACATCCGATGTGTTACATTCACATGACTTTCTCTACATGTTCTGTAATAAACTATTACTTTCTCTACACGTACTATGTACATAGTGTATAGAGAAGGTATTGCACTCCACCCAAGTCTCTACCGAGATTTCACCGGGAATACAAGTTTTGGATCCCCATGAATAAAATAAAAAGCATTTCTGGAATCAGTTTCGTGTATGTGTGTGCGTGTGCGTGTCTGTGTGTGTGCCTGTGGACAGCATAACTCAAAAACGAAAAGTCGGTAAAATACCTAACTTGGTATTTAAGTTTGGTATCTTCAAGGGGTACGACACGAAAATTTTGAGAAAAATCCCCCCACCTTAAAATACCCTTTACAACTTTTTCGAAAATTTTGATTTTCTCGAAAATGGCTCAACAGATTTTGATTAAAATATCGTATATTAAAGATATTTACCTGACAAATAAATGTATATTTTGAATTTTCTGGGAATAGACTCTGAAGGCTACTTTATTCTGAGTGAATTTTACGGAATTTTGCATAACTGCTAAACAGTAAGAGCTAAACAAAACTTATCACATAGAAATATATAGCACATTAAAACCCACAATTTATGTTACATAATTTTTTTTCGTGGAGTTGATCGTTTTTGAGATATTGCTTGTTTTTGGTTTCACAATTAAAAAACTTATACTTCTTTCATACAGGAATTTGTCAACTCCTATCCATACAAATAAAAGGAACTTCAGTCACATAGCAAACAGCTTTTGATTATCACTTTAACCTATAGTACTCCCTTATTTCGCTTCTACTTACAAAGAAGCAAATAATAACATTTTTTTTGCTAATTTTTTGTTCTCGATTATCATGAAGTAAATAAAAGAATAAGCTTTTTAAGAATAATTTGTTGTAGATATGTAGAGAAAGTCATGTGAATGGAAGACATCAGATTTTCTCAAACCGGAAGTGTTATTTCGTTTCATGTCTCTTGTTTTATTGCAGTCCATGCAAACCGAACCCAACTTCAGTTGTATCATTTAGGACCAGATTTTAAAACATTCAGCCTCGTGTATTCCCTCATTTCCCTTTTACTTACAAGGAAACAAGTAAAAGACAGTTTCCGCTACTATTTACATTGATTAGCATATCGTAGATAAAATAAAAATCTTTTGTAAGAATAACTGCTTGTGTAACAGCTAGAGAAAGTCATGTGAGTGAAACACATCACATTTTTACTTTATCTTCACGTACTATGTACATAGTGTATAGAGAAGGTACTGTAATGTACCCAAAAACACGATTACGAGATTTCACCGGAAATACATATTTTGGGTTTCACTGAATCCACAAAAAAAGAATTTTTGGAGTAAGGTTCGTGTTCTTATGTGCGTGTGTGTGTCTGTGTGTGTGAGTGTGTGTCTGTGGATAGCATAGCTCAAAAACGAAAAAAACGTTGAATACCAAGCTTGTTATTTAAGTTTGGTTTCTTCCGAGGACGCGACACAAAGATTTTCAAGAAAATCCCCCACGACCAGTTACCATTTACATGAAAATTGTTTCAATATCTTTGATTTTTCCAAAAACGGCTCTAACGATTTTGATTAAAACCCCTTGTGTGTAAGATATTTACGTGATAAATAAAATGTATATGTTGAACGTTTTGGGAATAGTCTCTGAATACCTCTTTGTTGAGGATCAATTTTACTGAATTTTGCATAACTAGTAAACCGTAAGACATAAACAGATATTTATTGCATAAAAATGTAGATCTTTTTAAAACACAATTTATGTCATGTACATTTTTTCGAGAAATTTATCCTTTCTGAGATACTTCTTGTTATCAGTTCAGATTTAAAATACTTGCATTTTTCTCATGTGGGAAATTGTCAACTCTTGGGAATACAAACAAAGGAACTTCAGTCGCATGGCAACGAGCTTTTAAAATCTTTGACTATCGCTTTAGCCTAGTGTATTCCATGATGTTCCTTCTACATACAAGCAAGTAATAAGAACATTTCTGCTTATCTCGATTAGCATGCACTAGATAGAAACATAAGCTCTGTAACAGTAATGTGTATCGAAAGTCATGTGAATGGAACACATAAGATTTTTAGATATTCCTTGTTGTTGGTTTCAGTTTTAAAATACTTATATTCATCCCATACGGGGATTTGTCAACCCCTGGCCATATAAGCAACGGAACTACAGGGTAGCTTTTTTTTCAAACTCCGAGAGCCTATAACTAAAAGACAAGTTCATAAAAAACAATTATTTTATTACTAAAAGTTTTGCTTACTAATGGTTACTTTTCAACATAATCACCGAAAAGGTTGAGGCATTTGTCGTACCTGTGCACAATCTTTGCAATACCCGCTTCAAAAAATGTTCCCGCCAAAGATTTCAAATGAGCACTGACGTTTTTTGAAGATCTTTTGGTTTGAAGGTGCTACCCTCCTAGCCACGTCTTCAGTTCAGGGAAAAGGTGAAAGTCACTGGGTTCCAGGTCAGGACTGTACGGCGGATGATCGAAAATATCCATTTGAAATTGTTCAAGGAGCCGATGGGTTGTGCCAGCAGTGTGTGGATGAACGTTGTCATGGATCAACACAATTCCTGAAGTCAGCATTCCTCTTCGTTTGTTTTGAAAGGCTCTCCGCAAACGTCGTCAAGTACAAAAATCTTCAAGACAACGTCAATGTTCATTTGAAATCATTGACGGCAACATTTTTTGAAGCGGGTATTGCAAAGTTTGTGTACAGGTACGATAAATGTCTCAATCTTTTCGATGATTATGTTGAAAAGTAACTATAAGTGTGAAAAACTTTTAGTAATAAGATAATTGTTTTCTATGAACTTATCTTTTATTTATAGCCTATCGGAGGTTGAAAAAAAAACGGCCCTCGTATAACCACAGAGCAAGCAGGATATTTCTTTAGTCTAGAGTATTCCCTTATTTCCCTTCTACTTATAAGGAAGCAAGTAATAACACTATTTCTGCTAACTTTTTTATCGATTAGCATGAAGTAAATAGAAGAATAAGCTTTTTTAGTATAATTTATTGAAGATATGTAAAGTAAGCCATGTGAATGGAACACATCAGATATTTTTTGGATGAAGGAGATCGTAAAACATGTATTTCCGGTGAAAAATCAGTATAAAATGCGATGCCTTCCTTCTCTGCTTAAGAATGACATTTTACATATGTGGTAGAGAAAGTAAAATGATATAGTGGATAACACATAAGTTGTCGAATCGAGCCATTTAGCCATTGTCTTTTTTCTACTACCTTCAAGGAACTTAGTAATGAAACCATTTCTGTTAATTTTTATCTCGGTTGGTATGGGTCCGTAAATAGATGAATTAGCTTGTGTACGAATAGTTTATGCATTTAGATAAGGTAAGTCATGCGATTTGAAGACATTAGACTTTTGTATGTAGAATTTGGTGTTTTGCAGTTGGCTATGGATTAGTTGGTTGCGTATTATGTTGTGAAACCCGTGTTCAGTTGTTTTTTATGCCTGTCCGGTCCAACGGTCCTATTAACTCAGTTCGGTGCGTGGAGAGCTTGGTTGTGATTTTCGTGTGCTAAGTGAACTGGATGTGAACGAAGACAGAAACGTGAGCTAACAGAATATTTCGGGCACAAAACTCGTTGGTTTTTAGGCATTTTATTTTCTTTTGTCTGATTCAGTTCTCTCTAGCAATTCTCCTTTTTGAATCCTTCTTCTAATAGCATACATACGAGCAAAATGTTTCATGGTAGAGCATGGCTGTTCATTTTCTCTTATGATCACATTAATGTAAGTTACTTCTCGCCTGGTATTTTCTGCAGTTATTCTGTAAGATAATAATAGGTAATTATGCAGAAAACGGGTCGCTCAAAAACTCAAATGACACTTATTGTGATCGTGTATTTTTAATGGCGATTTCAAAGGTTTTTATTTGTTCGTCAAACTTGATTTTTACTTTCTCTATACGCACTATGTACATAGTGTATAGAGAAGGTATTGCACTCCACCAAAAAATTCGATACCGAGATTTCACCGGAAATATATGTTTTAGGGTCCCCTGTATCCAAAAAGAGTATTTTCAGAAAAAGGTGAGAAAATTTTGATTTTCTAAAAAATGACTAACGATTTTAATTAAATATCGTATATTAAAGATATTTACCTGACAAATAAAATGTATATTTTGAATTTTCTGGGAATAGTCTCTGAAGACTACTTTATTCTGGGTCAATTTTACGGAATTTTGCAAAACTGCTAAACCATAAGAGCTGAACAAAAACTTATCACACAAAAAATGTAGAGCACTTTAAAATACACAATTTATGTTATATACATTTTTTTCATGGAGTTGATTATCTTTGAGATATTCCTTTTTTTGGTTTCACCTATAAAAAACGTACTTTTCTCATACAGGACTTTGTGAACTCGTGTCCATACAAAGGAACCAGATTTTGACCATCACTTTAACCTACAGTACTCCCTTATTTCGCTTCTACTTACAAGGAAGCAAGTAATAAGACTATTTCTGCTAATTGTTTCTCTATTAGCAGGCAGTAAAGAGAAGCGTACGCTTTTTAACAATACTTTATTGCAGAGTTGTAGAGAAAGTCATGTGAATGGAACACATCAGAATGCTTTATTATAGAAAAATTCGTGCGCTTGCTGGAACGGTTGGTATTTTGAATATATGACGGATATTTACCAAATTATATACGAGTATTATATAAATACTAAATGGTTTTAAAATGTTCAGAAACATATTTCTCCGCCAAATACTACCACAATAGAAAATTAGAAACATACATTTATATTCACACACTAAACTAACGGATTCGAACCTAGCCTCGCGCTAAATTTGAAAACCACAGGTTTCGCCTACAGAAACACTCCTCTACCAACTGCTATAGTCACACTAACCGGTGAATTATTGCTAGGGTTCTCACGACATGGTAATCCTGCCTAGAGCGACATATGACGTTCTTGCATACCAATAGTTAGTCTTCCACTAGCAACATAACCGAGCTTTTTCATTATAAATCCACTATTTCAGCATGGATTTACACATTATAAACCATGTATTATTCATATAATATTCGTTTATGTATAATTATTTGATAAATATCCGTCATAGGTACAGGTTCGCAAAATAGGACCCGTTCCAGCGTGCACAAGAATTTGACTATAATAAAAAAAAATCTGATGTGTTCCATTCACATGCCTTTCACTATATCTCTGTAACAAATTATTGTTAGAAATCTTATGCTTCTATTCACTTCATGCCAATCGAAAAAAAGAAAGAATAGTAGAAATAGTGTTATTACTTTCTTCCATGTAAGTTGAACGGAAATAAGGGAGTTCCATAGGCTAAAGTGATAGTCAAAAGCTGGTTGCTATGTGACTGAAGTTCCTTTGTTTGTATGGACAGGAGTTGACAAATTCCTGTATGAGAAAAGTATAAGTTTTTCAAAGCTGAAACTAAAAACAAGGAATATCTAAAAAACGATCAATTCCACGAAAAGATGTATACAACATAAATTTTGTGTTTTATCGTGATCTACAGTTTGTGAGTAGTAAGTTTTTGTCCATCTCTTGCGGATTACCAGTTATGCAAAATTTCGTAAAATTCATCCAGAGTAAAATAGTTTTCAGAGGCTATTCCTAGGAAATTCAGGATATACATTTTATTTTTCAGCTAAATATCTATAATATGCCATATTTTAATCAAAATTGTTAGAGCCATTTTTGAGAAAATAAAAAATTTCGAAAAAAGTTCCATGTAAAGGGTAGTTGGGGGTAGCGGAATTTTCTTGGAAATCTTCATGTCACATCCTTGCAAGATACCAAACTTAAATACCAAGTTTGGTATTCAACGATCTTTTTGTTTTTGAGTTATGCTTCCCACAGACACACACGGATATTTTTCTAAAAATGTTTTTTTTTAGATTCAGGGAGTCTCAAAACATGTATTTCCGTTGAAATCTTGGTATCGAATTTTAGGGTGCAATACAATACCTTCTCTATACACTATGTACATAATACGTATAGAGAAAGTAAAAACCAAGCTTGACCGACAAATAAAACCTTTGAAATCGTCAAATACAAAATCAATCAACTGCACTAAGGTTCATTCCATTTTTAGAGCGGCCGAATTTCGGCATGGCCTGGGTAGTGAACTGAACGCTTTAGACTTTTGTATGTAGTATTTGGTGTTTTGAAGTTGGCTATGGAACTAACTTGGTTGCGTATTATGTTGTGAAACCCGTGTTCAGTTGTTTTTTATGCCTGTCCGATCCAACGGGTCTCTTAACTCAGGTCGGTACGTGGAGTGCTTGGCTGTGATTTTCGTGTGCTAAGTGAACTGGATGTGAACTGAAGACAGAAACGTGAGCTAATTGAATATTTCAGGCACGAAACCCGTTGGTTTTTACTAACCTTTTGGGAATTTACCTTGTGAATCCTTCTTCTAATGGCGTACATACGAGCAATAAATTTCGTGGTAAAGCATGGCTGTTCATTTTCTCTTATGATAGTATTGTAAGTTATTTTTCGCGTGGTATTTTCTTGTTATTTTATAAGATATACAAGCCCATCTATACTACTGTATGTGTGTGGTAGAGCATGGCTATTGATTTTCTGTTATGATAGTAACCTAATTTTTCGTCTGGTATTTTCTGCATTTATTCTGAAAGATATATATATATATCCAGCTATTCCTGGTGATAGCAGCATGTTTGAAGCTAAAGTTTATCTCATAAAGTATTTGGATTTCTTTTATGTGTGCGGTAAGTGTAGAAGATGCTATACTCCATTAAAATTTTTGGTTGTTATAGAGAACTTCGGCCTTCTAGAAATTAAACAAATTGTGGTTTGACTGTAAGTTTGGTTTATACTTGTTACGTTTTCACCAATTTTTTTTATCGGAAAAGCTCCGTAATTAGGTTAAACGCGCGTAGCGATCCTTTTTTGTGAATATTTATGAAGTATGCTGCCTAGAAGGAGTAGAATATACATAAAGAAGTCTTGTAGAACTTTTGCAATGTAAATATATAATAATACTACACACTAAAGTGCCTAAAGCCTGAGTTTCATTGTCGGCGGCAGGCGAACAGTGTTGTGGAATTCAACACGCTAGGCGCTGTGCTGATGTATGACAAGTATGTTTCACGCAGATACAGCTGTTCAGTGAATTTTACTATGCAGAACTTCGGCCACTCTAAAATCGAATGAAACTAAGTGCGATTGATTGACTTTGTATTTATGATGACAATTTCAAAGCCTGTGGATTTCAAATTTAGCGCAAGGTTAGGTTCCAATCCGTTTAGGTTAGTGTGTGTATATAAACAGGTAGCAGCATTAGTTTCTTAAACCATCTCCCCACCCCTAATCCCCCTCTAACCACACCGATCCCGTTAGGGTGCAAAATTGGTATAAGTCGCAGCGGGGAGAGTTAGCGGCCCAACTTGTAAATAATTACCAAAAATTTAATATGGATATGCCACTGAAAATATATATTTTGTTTAAAAAAAAACAGAAACATATTTGCAAAAGTTCCGTGTGAATGTAATCAGCATAACTCGAAAACATTTCACTAAGTAACAAACTTGATATTCAAATTCAGCATTTTTCAGGGATACGTCACGAAGATTTTTAAAGAAAATCCCCTCTGCAAAGTGAAAACTTTTATTTTCTTAAGAATTAATCAAACGATTTTGATTAAAATACCATATATAGAAAAATCTGATGTTTCCACTCACATGACTTTCTCTACATCGCAGTAAAGATTATTGTAAAAAGCTTATTCTTCTATCCACTTTATTATAATCCAGATAAACATTAGTTGAAATTGTTTGAATTACTTGCTTCCTCGTAAGTAGAACGGAAAAAATCTGATGTGTTACACTCACATGACTTTCTCTAGGGTTCTACAAACTTCTTACATAAGATTATGCTTCTTTCTGCAACTTGCTAATCGAGGTATTCAGCACAATGTTCCTATTACTTAGTTCCTTATAAGAAAACAAGGGAATACACTAGGCTAAACCAATAGTCAAATGTTTTAAAACCTGTCGTTATGCGATTGTCATTACAAATCGCTTCTTTTCTTGGCCAGGAGTAGAACAAAAGAAAAACGGACACTCCCGTCTGAGAAAAGTATAAGTACTTCACAACTGAAACTAATAACAATGAATACCTCGAAAACGGTAAGCTCCACGAAAAAAATGTATATCACGTAAGTTGTGTATTTTAACAAGGCCAAATTTTTTTCTACAGTAAGCTTTTCTCTATCTCTTACGGTTTACTAGTTATACCAAATTAGGCAAGATTCATCCAGAATAAACTGGTCTTTAGAAGCTATTCCCAGAAAACTCAAGATATACATTTTATTTGTCAGGTAAATATCTTTAATATACGATATTTTAATCAAAATCGTTAGAGCCATTTTTAAGAAAATGAAAATTTTCGGAAAAAGTTCCATGTAAAGGGTAGTTTGGGGGGGTTTTCTCAAAATCTTCGCGTCGCATCCCTGGAAGATACTGAACTTAAATACCAAGTTTGGTATTTTACCTACTTTTCGTTTTTGAGTTATCGTGTTCACGGACACACGGACACACACACACACATACACACGGACCTTTTTCTGGAATTGCTTTTTTTTGCATTCAGAGGGTCCTAAGACATGTATTTCCGGTGAAATCTCGACATCGAATTTTTGGGTGGAATACAATACTTCTCTATCCCTACGTATATTATACATACGGGGCTAGAGAAAGTAAAAAGAGAATACACTACGCTAAAACGATAGTCAATTCTTTTAAAAGCTGGTTGCCATGTGGTTGAAATCCTTTTCTATTCAGGGTCAGCAGTTTACAGCTTTACGTGGGAGAAAAGTTTAAGTATTTTACATCTAAAACAACTAACAAGGGATATCTCAGAAAAGGCCAATTCAACGAAAAAAATCTGATGTGTACCATTCACATGACTTTCTCTATATTTCTGTAAATTATTATTGTTAGTAAGCTTATCTTTTATTTATTTCATGCTAATCGAGAAAAATTAGAAGAAATGGTCTTATTTCTTGCTTTATTGTAAGTAGAAGCGAAATAAGGGAGTACCATAAGTTAAAGTGAAAGCCAAAAGCTGGTTGCTGTGTGACTGATGTTCCTTTGTTTGTATGGACTGGAGTTGACAAATTCCTGTATGAGAAAAGCATAACTTTTTCAAAGCTGAAACCAAAAACAAGGAATACCTCAAAAACGAACTCCACGAAAAAAAATGTATATAACGTAAATTGTGTGTTTTAACGTGCTCTACATTTTTTGTGGGTTAAGATTTTGTCCATCTCTTACGGTTTATTAGTTATGAAAAATTCATCCAGAATAAAGTAGTCTTCAGAGGCTATTCCCAGAAAATTCAAAATATACATTTCATTTGTCAGGTAAATTACTTTAATATGCGATATTTTAATCAAAATCGTTAGAGGCATTTTTGAGAAAAACAAAATTTTCGAAAAATGTTCCATGTAAAGGGTAGTTTTGGGTGGGGGAATTTTTCTCAAAATCTTCGTGTCGCATCCCTGGAAGATACTAAACTTAAATACCAAGTTTGGTATTTTACCGACTTTTCGTTTTTGAGTTATCGTGTTCACACACACACACACACACACACACACACACACACACACACGGACCTTTTTCATTTTTTGGATACAGGGGACCCTAAAACATATATTTCCAGTGAAATCTCGGTATCGAATTTTTTGCTGGAGTGCAATACTTTCTCTATACACTATGTACATAGTGAGTATAGAGAAAGTAAAAAGTATATGACATAAATTGTGTGTTTAAACGAGATATACATTTGTTGTTGCAGTAAAGTTTTGTCTATTTCATATCGTTTACCAGTTACGCAAAATTCATTTAGAATAAAGAGGTTTTTAGAAGCTATTCCCAGAAAACTCAAAATATACACTTTATTTTCCATATCTTCACATTACGGTATTTTAATCAAAATCGTTATAACGACTTTTGAAAAAATCAAAATTTTCAACATTTTTTCCATGTAAAGGGTAGTTTGAGGTAGGGGGATTCTTCTCAAAATCTTCGTGTCGCATCCCTGGAAGATACTAAATTTAAATATCAAGTTTGGTATTTTACCGACTTTTCGTTTTTGAGTTATCGTGGTCACATACACAAGGACCTTTTTCTAAAAATCAATTTTTTATACAGGGGACCCTAATACATGTATTTCCGGTGAATCTCGGTATTGAATTTTTGGGTGCAATGTAATAACTTCTCTATACATTATGTACATGTAGAGAAAGTAAATATATGTCGAATGGTTTTCTTGTTTCAAATTCATTTCTTAGTTAATTATTTTATCAGGATCTCACGAGTGTTACAATGTTTTCTGCAAGTATTTAGAAATATAAACATTGATAAGAATAGGTTATTAATAAAGGTTAGAGGGTTTTAGAAAGGAACAAGAATGAAGTACGCCAAACTTTTATTTACTGTGCTGAAGTTGGCTATGGACTGATATAGTCTCGTGTGCAGTTGCCCTTTGTCTGTCCGGTCCAGCAACTGTTCCGTTGCATTTTACTTCGCGAAGTTTTGTTTCTTATGTGAATTGTAGACAGAAAGGTGAGCTACATGGCAGAATATTTCCACAGTAATCAGACTATTACTTTCTCTACACGTACTATGTACATAGGTATTGTAATGCATCCAAAATTCGATACCGAGATATCTCTTTAATCAACTGTTTCATTCACATGACTTTCTCTACATCTTAGTAACAAATCATTGTTAAAAACGTGTGCTTCTATTTACTTCATACTAATCGAGATAAACATAAGCAGAAATGTTCTTTTATAACCAGAAGGGAAAAAAGGCAAACTTTAGCTAAATATTTTAAAAAATCTGATGTGTTCCATTCACATAACTTTCTCTACATATCTGCAACAAATTATTGTTAAAAATCTTTTACTTCTATTTACTTCATGCTAATCGAGAAAAAATTAACATAAATAGTAAGCAGAAGCGAAATAAGGGAGTACCATTTATTAAAGTGATAGTCAAAATCTGGTTGCTATGTGACTGAAGCTCCTTTGTTTGTATGGACAGGAGTTGACAAATTCCTGTATGAGAAAAGTATAAGTTGTTCACTGCTGAAAACAAAAACAAGGGATATCTTAAATACGATCAACTCTACGAAAAAGAAGGCATATAACATAAATTGTGTCTTAATCTGCTCTACATTTTCTGTGTGGTAAGCTTTTGTCCAGCTTTTACGGTTTAGCAGTTATGCAAAAATCCATAAAGCTCATCTAGAATAAAGTAGTCTTCAGTGGCTATTCCCAGAAAATTGAAGATATCTTCATTTTATTTTTCTTGTAAATACCTTCAATTTACGAAATTTTAATAAAAATTGTTAGTCATTTTTGAGAAAATCAAAAGTTTTGAAAAATGTTCTATGTAAGGGGTAGTTTGTAGTAGGGGGATTTTTCTCAAAATCTTAGTGTCGCATCCCTGGAAGATACTAAACTTAAATTCCAAATTTGGTATTTTACCAACTTTTCGTTTTGAGTTATCGTGTTCAGACACACGGACACACACAACGGACCTTTTTCTGAAAATACTTTTATTGGATACAGGGGACCCTAAACATATATTTCCGGTGAAATCTTGGTATCGAATTTTTGGGTGGAGTGCAATACCTTCTCTACACTATGTACATACCAATTGTAGAGAAAGTAAAAAAGTAAGCTTTTCACAGCTGAAACTAAAAACAAGAAATGTCTAAAAAAAACGATCAACTCTACTCTCATATTTTTTCTTTTTGCTTGTAATACACGCTTTCAAACACAAACAGTTGTCCAAGGTGGGACTCGAACCCACGATCCCCTGTGCCATGAAGCATCAAAGCGAGGCACTTTAGCGAGCTCTTCAGTTGTATGAAACAATTGTTGCTTGGAGAGACGAAACGTGGATTGCAACAGCAGCCATTTGTATACCTGTAGAGGTCACGAGGTCAATATCAACAGAGTGCCCCATTAACTTGGAAACTGCGCGTCGTTCAGCCGCTGTTTCTCTGCTAAAGACACACTAGTTGCAGCGTTCCCATTACTTTACCCTAGCCTCAAATTGCTGCTCGATATGCGCAGAACGATGCGCATCACACCACTTAATGGTTCAAAAAATCTTCTGCCGTTGCAAACTTATTCCCAAGGACAGACAGAAACATTGACACCGCCGCGCTTGGCGATACATCTAGAGGCGATCTTCTTCGCAGTCAACGTAAAAAATCTGACATTCACATTACATTCTCTAACCGTTTCACAAATACATTTTCCTTACAAAAGACTATTATTTTCATCTACTTCATGCTAATCCAGATAAGCATTAGCAAAAGTAGCTTATTACTTGCTTCCTTGTAAGTAGAAAGGAAATAAGGGAACACACTAGGCTAAAGCGATAGTCAAATATTTTTAAAGTGAAAAAATTGAAATTCCTTTTGCTTTGCTTGGTTAGAAATAAATCCTAAATGAAAGTTGATCTCCCGTTTGAGAAATAAAATAGCTTGAAACTGAAACCGATAGGAAGGCGTGTCTTAGAAACGACCAACTTCACGAAAATAAATAAATATGACATAAATTGTATGTTTTAATGAATCTACATTTTTTCTGCAGTGAGTTTTGTCTATCTCTAAAGGTTTACCAGTTATACAACATTCAGAAAAATTCATATAGAATAGAGAGATCTTGCTGGGGGGATTTTCTTAAAAATCTTCAATGTCACATCCTTGGAATATACTAAACTTAAATATCAAGTTTGGTATTTTACCGACTTTTCGTTTTTACTTTCTCTATAGGCATATGTACATAGTGTATAGATAACGTATTGCACTCCACCAAAAAATTCGATACCGAGATTTCACCGGAAGTACATGTTTTAGGACCCCCTGTATCCATAAAAAGCATTTTCAGAAAAAGGTCCGTGTGTGTGTCTATGAACACGATAACTCAAAAACGAAAAGAAGCTAAAATACCAAACTTGGTATTTAAGTTTAGTATCTTCCAGGGATGCGACACGAAGGTTTTGAGAAAAATCCCTCCACCCCAAACTACCCTTTACATGGAACTTTTTTCGAAAATTTTCGATTTTCTCAAAAATGGCTCTAACGATTTTGATTAAAATATCATAAATTAAAGACATTTATCTGACAAAGAAAATGTATATCTTGAATTTTGTGGGAATAGCCTCTGAAGAGTAGTTTTATTCTGGATGAATTTTACGAAATTGTGAATAACTGCTATACCATAAGAGATGGACAAAAACTTACTAAACCAAAAATGTAGAGCACGTTAAAACACACAATTTATGTTATATATATTTTTTTCGTGGAGTTCATCGCTTTTGAGACATTCTTTGTTTTTGATTTCTGCTTTGAAAAACTTACATTTTTCTCATACAGGAATGTGTCAACTGCTGGCCATACATACAAACAAAGGAACTTCAGTCACATAGCAACCAGCTTTTGACCTTCAATTTAACCTTTGGCACTCCCTTATTTCGCTTCTATTTACAAGTAAGCAAGTAATAAGACTATTTCTGCTATTTTGTTCTGACTAGAATGAAATAAATACAAGCATAAGCTTTTTAACAATAATTTGTTGCAGAGATATAGAGAAAGTCCTGTGAATGGCACACATCAGATTTTTGAGTTATCGTGTTCACACACGCACGGACTTTAAAATGCTTTTTTTGGTTACAGGGTACTCTAAGACATATATTTCCGGTGAAATCTCGGTATGAATTTTTGGTTGCATTACAATACCTTCTCTATACCCTATGTACATCGTGCGTGTAGAGAAAGTAAAATTACATACACTGACCGTTATATGTTAAGATTAATATTCCTCATATTTCTTTCTACGCGTGTGCGCACTAGGATGTATGCAGTCTTCATTTGTTGTTTTGTAAGTTTGATACAAGGGAATACGATAGCCTGTTGTTTCAACCTTTCAATTAACAACCTTATTATAGTAATTACATGCCCCAACTCTGGCTTAGTGCAGCAAATGTTTGTGTTGGTGGCCCTGAATGGATATACTTCCACCTAACGGCCATGCAATATATGGCAATATTATTCTACAATAATTATATTGTCGTTGACCCATGTTTACCTGGGCAGGTCGATAAGTATCCGTGTTTAAGAATCTCGTGTGTTCTATTTTCTGAAATATCTCTAGCTATTCCAAATCCAAACTATTCTTACAAAAGATTACTTTATCGACATCTTGCTAATTCTGATAAGTATCAGCAGAATTAGTTATTTCTTGCTTCCTTTTAAGTAGAAGGGAAATAAGGAAATGCAATTCTATTACTTTTTCTACACGTACTATGTACTTTGTGTATAGAGAAGCTGTTGTGATGCACCCAAAAATTTGATACCGAGATTTCACCGGAAATACATGATTTGGGTCCTCCTGAATAAAAAAAAAAAAAAAAAAGCAAATCTGGAAAAAGGTCCGTGTGTGGGTGTGCATGTGTATGTCTGTGGGCAGCATAGCTCAAAAACGAAAAGACCGTTAAATACCAAACTTGGTATATGAGTTTGGTATCTTGCAACGATGCGACAAAAAGATTTTTCAAGAAAATTCCCCCAACCCAAACTACCTTTTGCATGGAGTTTTTTGAAAACTTTTTGATTTTCTCAAAAACTGCTCTAACGGTTTTGATCAAAATGTCGTACATTAAAGATATTTACATGACAAATAAAATGTATATTTTGAATTTCCTGGGAATAGCCTCTGAAGACTACTTTATTCTCGGTCAATTTTACGGAATTTTGCATAACTGCTAAAACGTAAGAGATGGTCAAAGACTTACCACACAACAAATGTAGAGCACCTTAAAACACACAATTTATGTTATATACCTTTTTTGTGGAGTTGATTGTTTCTGAGACATTCCTTGTTTTTTTTTCAGCTATAAATACTGATAATTTTCTCATACAGGACTTCGTGAACTCGTGTCCATACAAAATAAGAAACTTCAGTCGCATAGCAACCCCAGCTTTTGATTATCACTTTAACCTATGGTACTCCCTTATTTCGCTTATACTAACAAGGAAGCAAGTAATAAGGCTATTTCTGCTAATTTTTGCTCCATTAGATGAAGTAAATAGAATAATTTGTAGCAGTGATAAGGAGATAGTCATGTGAATGGAACTCATCATATTTTTAATAAAATACATTATCTACTCAACATACTATGCACGTTGTACGTGGTAGATAAAGTAAGAAGCTAATGGGAGATCTGAAGTTAAATTCCTTACGTTTTTATATGTGCAGTTATTCAGCGGTTTAAAATCCTGGTTTATTGAGGGGAATCCCATCTGAAGGCGTAGAACACAATGATTCAGGCCGTAAAAGTTAAGAAATACCTCCAGTGCAAAGAGTCGAGATTTGTGTAGTGGCGCGCGTTCCAACGACCTGATAAAAGCGGCTTCGGCGAAAAAGGAGGCCTTTGATTTCCCCTCGAGATCATTAAGCATCCCCCTGGGGTGCTGTAGGCAACAAACCCTCCCGCGAGTTTTCATTTTCATTCACTGTTGCTTTATACGGAAGGATTATTAATGAAAAAGGGAGCAAAATGCAAGATTTCATATTTAATGATCCAAACATCTCTCGTAAAGCTCATGATCACATTTCCAGAATATGAAACTGGGTTCGGAACCAGATCCCACAAGTTCCCACAGTGTTTTTTCTACACGCATAATTTTCATAGTAGATGGAGAAGGTATTGCATTCCACACAAATGTATTACACAGGTTTAACAGCATTGTTGAATGGTAAATCCAAAAATCTGACGTAACCAGTAACAAGCCTTTCTTTACATCTCAGTAACAAATTCTTGTTGAAAAGAATATTTTTACTTTCTCTACACGTACTATGTACATAATACTTTTTATTTTCTGAAAAATGGCTCTAACGATTTTCACTAAAATATATTAAGGATTTTACCTGACAAAAAAAAAAAAAAAAAAAAAAAAAAAGGAATATCTTAAAAATTTCTGGGAATAGCCTCTGAAGAACACTTTGTTCTGGACGAATTTTACGGAATTTTGCATAACTGTTAAACCGTAAGAGATGCAAAACAAAAACTTACCACACAAAAAATGTAGATCAGATTAAAATACACAATTTATGTCACTTGGCCAAATACATAAACTTTTCTCACAAGGAAAGTTGAAAGCTGCTGACCCTGCATAGAAACTGATTTCAGCCACATGGCAACCGCCTTTTAAAATATTTAACCATCGTTTTAGTCTAATGCATTCCCTTATTACTTTCTCTACACGTACTATGCACATTGTGTACAGAGAATGTATTGCACTCCACCCAAAAATTCGATACCAAGATTTTACCGGAAATATATATTTTAGGGTCCCCTGAATCTAAAAAAAGCATTTTCAGAAAAGGGTCCGCGTGTGTGTCCGTTTGTCTGTGAACACGATAACTCAAAAACGAAAAGTCGGTAAAATACCAAATTTGGTATTTAAGTTTATTATCTTCCAGGGATGCAACACGAAGATTTTGAGAAAAATCCCCCCACCACAAAATATCCTTTACATGGAACTTTTTTCGAAAATTTTGATTTTCTAAAAAATGGCTCTACGATTTTGATTAAAATATTGTATATTTAAGATATTTACCTGACAAATAAAATGTATATTTTGAATTTTCTGGGAATAGGCTCTGAAAAATACTTCATTCTAGATGAATTTGACGCAATTTTGCATTACTGCTAAACCATAAGAGATTGACAATAACTTACTACACAAAAATGTAGTGCAAATTAAAACACACAATTTATGTTATATACATTTTTTTCGTGGATTTGATCGTTTTTAAGATATTCCTTGTTTTTTAAGATATTCCTTGTTTTTTGTTTCAGCTTTGAAAAACATACTTTTCTCATGCAGGAATTTATCAACTCCTGTCCATTTAAACAAAGGAACTCCAGTCACATAGCAACCAGCTTTGGACTTTCACTTTAACCTATGATACTCCTTTATTTCGCTTCTCTTTACAAGGAAGCAAATGATAAGACTATTTCTGCTAATTTTTTCTCGATTATCATGAAGAAAATAGAAGCATACGCTTTTTAACAATAACTTGTTGCAGAGATGTAAAGAAAGTCATGTGAACGGAACAAATAAGATTTTTTTTTCTTTTGCCTATAGGGAAGGAAGTAAAAATAACGTTTCTGCTAATGTTTATCTCGATTAGAATAAAATAAATAGAAAAATAAGCTTATTAACAATAATTGGTTACAGAGATGTAGAGAAAGTCATGTGAATGGAACACATCAGATTTTGTCTCTATAAAATGGCTCTAATACACCTAGGGAAACGCGTATCACAGTTTGAAAGGCACAGATCTACACTGTATGTCAGCTATAATAGGAACAGTCATATGCCCGTTCATCCCACCGTTCTGTATAGTTTTTTTGTGTGTAACGTCATTGCACACTTTTGTTTTGTCTTACTTTTTATGCGGCGCGTACTTTGGTACGACACGCGTTTGGCAGGAAGTATTAGGTAGTACGTTAATCGCATTATTCCGTGACCAGATGCGGTAAACACCGCGTGTTTAATAAAACTAAACAACATGGTGAGAGAGCCGAAGGCTGCCCCATCAGCTATCAACTGCAATGACCGAAATGGGCCCTGGAAGGGGGGGGGGGAGCAGGGGAAAGAGTAACGCTGACCATTTGAGCGCGTCAATATTTATGATGTATGGCGTAGTTTGCTTGCACTGGCTCGTAAATTTGGAATATGCTCTCAGGAGCCATTTGAAATAAATTTTGTTCGTCACAAATGCACTGCCTTTGGTAACTTACATTTAAAATGTCGGTTCGCTTGAGTCGCTCTTGCAGGGATATTGCCCAACATTCCCTTCCTCTACTTCCTTCTACACACACAGATTTTATTTATCTCAGGTGAATATCACCGCTGTGCCTCGCCCAGAACTTTCTCTACGCGTACCATGTACATAGTGTATAGAAAAGGTATTGCACTGCACCGACATTCAATCCCGAGATGAAATACATGTCCTCCCGAGTCCCAAATTAAGCACTTTTACTTTCTCTACACGTACTATGTACGTAGTGTATTCAAAATGTATTGCATTGTACCCAAAACTTCAACACCGAGATTTCACAGGAAATGTAAGTTTAGAGGTTCTGCAAAGTTCAAAATAAAGCACTTTTGCTTTCTCTACACGTACTATTGCGTAGTGTACAGAAAATGTATTGTATTGCATGCAAAGTTTGATACCGAGATTTCACCGGAAATACACGTTTTAGGGTCCCCTGTATCTCAAAAACCATTTTTAGGAAAAGTTGCGTGTGTTTGTGTACCTGTGAACACGATAACTCAAAAACGAAAAGTCGGTAAAATACCAAACTTGGTATTAAAGTTTAATATATTTCAGAGATGCGACACGAAGATTTTGAGAAAAATTCTCCCATTCGAAACTACCCTTTATGGGCACACAAATTCGAAAAGTTTCATTTTCTCAAAAATGCCTCTACCAATTTTGATTAACTTACCACATATTAAATATATTTGTATGGCAAATAAAGTGTATATCTTAAATTTTTTGTTAATATCCTCTAAAAATCTCTTTGTTCTGAATGAATTTTGCTGAACTTTTCATAACTGGTAAAGAGTAAGAAAATAACCTGGACTTATATTTCAAGTTTGATATTTAATTTGAGTTTTCGTTTCTGAACTATGCTGCCCATACACAGACACACGGACAGACAAACATACACACAGATATTTTTACTTTCTGTACACGTACTACGTACATAGTGTATAGAGAAGGTATTGTATTCCATCCAAAAATTCGATACCGAGATTTCACTGAAAATACACGTTTTAGGTCCCCCTGAATCCAAAAAAAAAGCATTTTTGGAAAAAGGTCCAAGTGTGTGCGTGCGTGTGTGTGTGTATGTGTGTCTTTGGACAGCATAGCTCAAAAACGAAAAGACCGTTAAATACGTAACTTGGTATTTAAGTTTGGTATCTTCCAAGGATGCGACACGAAGATTTGCAAGAAAATCCCCCCACCACCAACTACCCTTTACATGGAACTTTTTTCGAAAATTTTAATTGTCTTAAAAATGGCTCTAACGATTTTGATTAAAATATCGTACATTTAAGATATTTGCTTGCCAATTAAAATGTATATCTTGAATTTTTTGGGAAAAGCCTCTGAAGCGTATTTTATTCTGGAGGAATTTTGGATAACTGCTAAACTGTAAGAAATGGACAAAAACTTATCAAACAAAAATGTAGAGCACATTAAAACACACAATTTATGTTATATGGTTTTTTTCGAGGAGTTGATTGTTTTTGAGATATTCCTTGTTTTTGGTTTCAGCTTTGAAAAACGTATACTTTTCTCATACAGGAATTTGCCAACTCCGTTCCATACATACAAACAAAGGAACACCAGTCACATAGCAACCAGCTTTTGACTATCACTTTAACCTATGCTACTCCCTTATTTCCGTTCTACTTACAAGGAAGCAAGTCATAAGACTATTTCTGATATTTTTTTTTCAATTAGCATGAAGTAAATAGTAGCCTAAGCTTTCTAACAATTTGTTGCAGAGATATAGAGAAAGTCATGTGAATGGAACACATCAGATTTTTTTTTTGACTGGTTCATCGTTTTTCAAATACTCCTTTCTTCTGGTTTCAGCTTTTAAAAACTTATACTTTTCTCGTACGGAAATTTGTCAACTCTTGTCCATACAAACAAAGGAACTTCAGTCACATAGCAACCAGCTTTTGACTATCACCTTAACCTATGATACTCACTTATTTCGCTTCTACTTACAAGGAAGCAATTAATAAGGCTATTCCTGGTACTTCTATTTTTTATTAGCACGAAGTAAATAGAAGCATAAGCTTTTTAACAATATTTTGTTGCAGAGATGTAGAGCAAGTCTTGAGAACGGAACAGATTTTTTGAGTCGAGGTGCAAATTCGCCTCGCTTCCCTGGTTATAGTTTTCGAAATCACAGGCAATGATTTGAAATGATTGGATAGCGTAAACCAAATCCAGGATTACGAGTAGCAGAATCACCCAGTGGTTATCATCTCTCGGAATTCTGCTCTCTCCCCCTCCCTTCATTCTTTCCTCTCCCTCTATATGTTTTTTCGTAGTCTTGGACCTCACCATGAATGTTATCATATTGCGTTGTGTGCAGACTTTACAAAATTCAGTTTAATTGCAAGATTCCAGCGCGTTATTTTTTCCACTCTAGACATTCTCATTTCTATGAATCTGCAGTACAGTGCAGGAAGTAAAAAACACAATTTAATGTCTAGTGCCACCATAATTCCATCCAGTGCTTTCTTTTTCTTTTTAACTATAAAAATTGTTTTGCATTAATATTCTCGACCTTAATATTCAACTGTGTAGAGTAAAACTCAGCTTATCCTTCTATTTACTTCATGATAATCGAGAAAAAAAATGCAGAAATAGTCTTATTACTTGCTTCCTTGTAAGTAGAAGCGAGATAAGGGAGTATCATAGGTTAAAGTGACAGTCAAAAGCTGGTTGCTATGCGACTGAAGTGCCTTTGCTTGTATGGACAGGAATTGACAAACTCCGGTACGAGAAAAGTTTAATTTCTTCAAAGCTAAACTAAAAACAAGATACACCTTAAAAACGATCAACACACACACACACACACATTCACACATACACAAACACAGACCTTTTTCTACAAATCTGATGTACTGCATTCACATGACTTTCTCTACATCTCTGTAAAAATTCATGTTTATAAGTTTATTCTTTTATTTATCTAATACTAAAACGCTACGGTCTTATTACTTAGTAAGTAGAAGGTACATAAGGGAATACACTAGGCTAAACCGACTGTCAAATGTTCTAAAATGTGTTTGAAATCTGTTTCTTCGCGTGGCGAGGAGTTGACCAGTTCCCATATGAGAAACGTTTAAGTATTTAAAACTGAAAGGAACAACAAGGAATATCTCGAAAACGGCGTACTCCACGAAAAAATGAATATGACATAACTTGTGTGTTTTATCGTGATCTATATTTTTTGTGAAGTAGGTTTTTGTCTACCTGTTACAGTTTACTATTTAATGTAAAATTCAATAAAAGTTATCCAGAATAAAGAGGTGTTTAGAGGTTATTCCTACACAATTCAAGATATGAATTTTATGTTGCATGTAAATAACTGAAATATAAGAAAAATCGTTAGAGCCATTTTTGAAAAATGGATGTTTTTTAAGGATGAATTTTAAGTAATTATCCATAACTGCTAAACTGTAAGAAATAGACAAAAACTTATACGAAAAATGTAGAGCACATTAAAACACTCAATTTATGTAATATATATTCTTTCGTGAAGTTGATGGTTTTTTATGATATTTCTGTTTTTGATTTCAGCTTTAAAGAACATACTTTTCTGATACGGAACTTTGTCAACTCCTGCCTATACAATCAAAGCAACTTTAGTCACATAGCAACCAGCTTTTGGCTGTTACTTTTACCTATGCTACTCCCTTATTTTGCTTCTACTTAAAAGGAAGCAAGTAATAAAACAATTTCTGCTAATTTGTTCTCAATTCGCATAAAGTAAAAAGAAGCATGAGCTTTTTAACACCAGTTTGGTGCAGAGGTATAGAGAATGAAACACATCAGATTTTTTTCAGGGGGAATCAAAACATATATTTCCGGGGAAATCCCGGTATCGAAATTTTGGGTGCAATGCAATATGTTCTCTATACACTATGTACATATACGTGTAGATGCGTTTCCTATGAAATTTGCCTATAGATTTTTTGGGAAATGAAGGAACATTTTTACTTATTGTGTACTTAAAAAATACATTGTGGAAAATGAGAGATAAATAGTATTTTCAAAATGACCACATTTCACTCGTGCATTGGCTTAAATAAAGAAAAACAATAGAGGAAATATAAGCGTTTCAAGTTTACTTTCAGTGGTTATTACGTTAAAAGCCGAACAGCTCTCTTGTTTTCGGAAGCTCGCTCTGTGTTCCACTTGATTACATCGTTATAATAAGCCCCGTGGCATTGCTTCCAAGTTAAGTATACAAATGCGCCGTTACGAAACGGAAAAGGGTTTATTTACGCCCGAGGGTCAGTAGCTTTACCAAGTAATCACAGAATGTTAAACGTGGAGTTCTGCCCTACAGCAAATGTTACGACTTCATCATATTTCTATATTCAAAATATTTCTATACGAATATCCTTGAATCAGAATTTCCAACTAATGATATTGAGAGTTTTATCAGCTGTTTCGAAATACCGAACATATATATCAGACTTATAGCTCACACTAGCTCGAAATTTGATCGAAACTTCAAAACTGCTTTAGGTAAGTTATCTCTACACGTACACAAGGCACAGAAAGAAACCAGCACTGTCTTGTTCCGTACACCGCATGCCTTACCGTTTGTAGGGTTCTTTATAACGTCATGTTTTATTTTATTGGCTGATACTGTCAACTGTGTTCTACAGGATGGTTTATATAGAGCTGACACATTTCTTTCATTAATTGTTTCAAAACGTGTTATTCTAGCGACAACTTATTATACCTAAATTGTAGAGGGATTTTGGGAGATATTTACATCTATAGCAAATGTTGAAAATGTCCTCCATCCTGCAAAAGGCACAACTCAACACGTCGTACTTGCCACTCGTTGGAGGACTCTGTTGTCAATAGCTTGAATCTCCTTTGTAATGTTGTGCTTCAGATCATCCAATGTCTGGGGACGTGTGGCCTATTTTAAGTAACCCCATAGAAAGAAGTCCGGCGATGTCAAATCAGGAGATTTCGGTGGCCACAGGTTCCTGGAAATTATCCGGTCATCAAAGAAACTTGCAATTAGGTTCATGGATTCATTTGATGTATGGCATGTAGCGCCATCTTGCTTAAAATATCATTGACTCAGCTCTTCATCGTACTGCATTTTCACGTTGACTATAAGAACAAAATGTCGAAACAGCTGCCAACATTGCAATTAGGAATAAAACAAACATCTGCGCATTTAGTGACAAGGAATCGAAACTCCAGAACATTCTGCTTACTTTGGTGCTAAAATTGGGTCATTGAATGAATTTCCAACGGAATAATTAAAGAAAGAAAGTGTCAGTTCTACATAAATCACTCTGCATATCGAAACAATAAAGTATACTTATGTTGGGTTTGTCAACTCATTCGCTAATAGGAATAGCCACCTTACTCAACTGGAAGCGAGATTAGGTAACGTGTACTACAACAGTAAGCTACAACCTTCCCCAATTAGAGTGACGGAGCGGCCAGCGGAAATCAGAAGACAAAATGCCCTCACAATCATAAATTCGATGTCTATTACTATTTGTGCTCTGTGTACATACACATAGTGTATGGAGCAAGAATTCGTGAATCCAAAACTAAAGTATTTTACAAACATGTCCGTGTGGTGTCTGTGGGCAGCATACGTCAAAAAATCTGATGTGTTCCATTCACATGACTTTCTCTATATCTCTGTAGCAAATTATTTTTAATATGCTTATATTTTATTTATTTCATGCTAATCAAGAATAATTGGCAGAAATAGTCTTATTTCTTGCTTTATTGAAAGTAGAAGCGATATAAGGGAGTGCCATATGTTAAAGTGAAAGCCAAAAGCCGGTTGCTATGTGACTGATGTTCCTTAGTTTGTATGGACAGGAGTTGACAAATTCCTGTATGAGAAAAATATAAGTTTTTCAAAGCTGAAACCAAGAAAAAGGAATATCTAAAAAACGATCAACTCCACGAAAAAATGTATGTAAAATAAATTGTTTATTTTAACGTGCTCTACATTTTTGTGTGTTAAGTTTTTGTCCATCTCTTACGGTTTAGTAGTTATGCAAAATTCATCCAGAATAAAGTAGTCTTCAGAGGCTATTCCCAGAAAATTCAAAATATAGGTTTTATTTGTCAGGTAAATATCTTTAATATATGATATTTGAATCAAAACCGTTAGAGCCATTTATTAGAAACTCAAAGTTTTCGAAAAAAGTTCCATGTAAAGGGTAGTTTGGGGTGGGTTTTTTTTCTCAAAATCTTCGTGTCACATTCCTGGAAGATACTAAACTTAAATACCAAGTTTGGTATTTTACCGACTTTTCGTTTTTGAGTTATCGTGTTCACAGCACACGGACCTTTTTCTGAAAATACTTTTTTCTTGAAAATCTTCGTGTCGCATCCCCTGGAAGATAACAAACTTAAATCCCAAGTTTGGGCTTTAACGGTCCTTTCGTTTTTGCGCTATGCTGCCCACAGACAGACAAGACACACACACACGTTTTTCTAAAAATGCTTTTTTTGGAATCAGGGAGTTTCAAAACATATAATTCCGGTGAAATCTCGGTATCGAATACAATACTTTCTCTATACAGTATGTAGATAGTTCGTACAGAGAAAGTAAAAAGGCAAAAATTAGAAAATGTTCTGTGTGTGTGTGAACAGTATAACCCTAATTAGTATAAAGCACATAAAATATAAAGTTTTAACAATAAATTGTGAGTAATAGACACAGAAAATCATATGAAAAATACGTTATAGTTTTATTCGACAGTGTGATACTTTACATCTACTCTTCTTATTTTGCCAAGCGAGAGACCTGGGTTCAATTCCCAGTACCGGCGTGGGGCCCAATTGAGAAGCTTCTTGATGGAAAAGTAGCCGCTCCAGGTCGTGAAGACCGCATTAACTGGTTGCAGGGATCGAAGCGCTGACCACGTCTCGCCCCCAAATACTGCATCCATCCATGACGTCTGTAATGGACCGAGACGGGGGACGCAGCGGCCGGTAGTTTGGCGTGAGCTGTTCCAAGTAGTCATCTTATTGTGCAATGAGAACGCCTGAGATTGCTGCACTCCCGCAGAGCAAATGTGGCAAAGAAGTTGCCGCATCGTCTAGGGTGATTTCAAAACCTAATGCAATCGCATTCATAGTCAAGTAAATATAAATTGTGTCTTCCACGGATGGTTTTCTTATTGTTTAGTTATTTATCATCAGAATGTGAAACCTTATATACAGGTATTCAAAATGTATTTAAGTATATACATATACATCTTATAATTAAAGCATCCTACTTAGGTACATTTTATATTAGTCAGTATGACTGAGGTATTACTAGTTTTTGTAAGAATTCCATTATCCTGGAATATGAACGAGAGCAATGTTTAATGTTCAGCCTGGTATGACCCAAAAATACGTTAGGAGGTAGTGGAGCAGGGAATGGTTAATATCAGTAGAATAGGATGAATGGTAACACGTTCTAGTGGACAATGGAGACACAGCTTTCATACTGATTAGTATTAATATTATTATTAATATTATTATTAATATTATTACTATTACTATTATTATTATTTTTATAATCATTATTGTTCATTGCTATTATTATTATAGGTTATTATTGTTATTGTTATTATTAAGCATCGGAGTGCTGAATTTGTTTGCTATCTGAGTAATTTGACGCAACTGTAATTTCATCCTTTTTTTTCAGGAGCCCTATTAGTCGAAAAATATAAATTTAGTAGAAGTAAATGAATATTTTAACGTCAAATTAAATAAAAAACAACGTTTCTTTTATATTATATTCTGATACTTTTTAAAATCCAGATATACGGTGGGAGTATTAGTAAAACCTCAAAATTATTTTTAAGAAAAATAGCTTATAGAACTTTTGACCCAAAAATGTGAAGGAGAAGGTTTTTCTACAGGAAAAAACAAACAAAAGCACTATGCAATACATACCCTTCGTTATTTAACACTTTAGCATACAAATATTATGAAATGCTTTTACAAAATTTCATAGCTTCACATGATATAAGCGTTACGGGAAGAGACAGAAATTGTGTATTTTTGTAGATTCTATCGTTTAATAATATTTTTCAACACTAATATATGTAAGAAATGTAATATTAATAGTGAGTCATTCCAGTTTGTAACAATATTTATTTGTCCAAATTTGGACCAATATGAGAGAAAACCAGGTATTTTTATTTTCGATATACTTTCACTAAAAAGTCTAGCTCTATAACATCAATCTAAAAATGACACCTCATCATTGTTCCTTTTTCCTTTGATCAGAATTTTCATTTCTTTGGATGCCCTTGCACCCACCCCAGCCAGTTAGGATATTAAACATTCCCATACCAATTTTGTAGTTTATCTGGCCTCATAAGAGCATTTATGTATCCAAGGGTGTATGGAGCTCCATGCAAACGTTTAAGAATCAAATGCATTCCTGTCAATATTACCGCACGCAAATTAGCGCGTATTTTACGTCAGCTAACGCATACCTCATGCCACAGACGCATACCACGACTTGATAGCACAGCATCCAGTGTTGCCTATCCGCAGAATTTAAATTCTGTTCACTCTTTTAGCAAACTAAGCTATATCGATTTTAGAGGGACCACAATATAACTTTTACCTTCTCTCCTCTAGACATTTTATTTATTTATTGAAGCAATAACACCTCCCCATATTTATGGGCTGCCAACAAGGACAGAGTAAAACAGACAAATTATAAATTAACTATCTAAAAAAATCTGATGTCTTACACTCACATGACTTTCTCTAGCTCTTCTACAAACGTCTTACTTAAGATTATTCTTCTTTCTACACGGTGCTAATCCAGATAATAATTAGCACAATGTTATTACTACTTAGTTCCCTATAAGTAGAAAAAAAATAAGGGAATACACTAGGCTAAACCGATAGTCAAACGTTTTAAAAGCTGCCGTTATTCGATTGTCATTGCAAATTGCTTCTTTACTTGGCCAGGATTAGAACAAAAGAAAAACGGACAGTTCCTGTCTAAGAAAAGTATAAGTACTCACAACTGAAACCAAAAACAAGGAATATCTCGAAAACGGTTACCTCCACAACAAAAGTGTAAAAGACATAAGTTGTGTGTTTAGATCAGATCAACGTTTTCTGTATAGTATATCTTACCGTTTAGCAGTTAAGCAACATTTAACAAAATTCCTCTAGAATAAAGAGCTTTTCAGAGGTTATTCCCAGAAAATTCAAGATATGGTAGGTAAATGCCTTTAATATACGAAATTTTCATCAAAATCGTTAGCCATTTATTAGAAAATTAAAATTTTTCCATGTAAAGGGTAGTTTGGGGTGGGGGGATTTTCTTGAAAATCTTCGTGTTGCTTCATTGGAAGATACCAAATCTAAATACCAAGTTTAGTATTTAACGGTCTTTTCGTTTTTGAGCTATGCTGTCCAAAGACACACACACACACATACACACACACGGACCATTTTCTGAAAATGCTTTTTTTTTTGGATTCAGGGGGTTCTAAAGCATGTATTTCCGGTTAAATCTCGGTATTGAATTTTTGGGTGGAATACAATACTTCCTCTATACATTATGTACATAGTACGTATAGAGAAAGTAAAAACTTGAAACCTTCTATAAAGATAATAAAATATCGACAGTTTTCATTGTATAGTAATCGAAAAGGAAACTAAAAGCAGCAAAAGAATTACTAAACATAAATAATATAAAATTAACATACAATAAGTACTTTATATCAAAGAAATATAGACCGTGGAAACACTAAAGGTGGTTATTGTACAAATGATTTCGAAGAACAGAAAGAGAACTTCTTATTGCAGTTATGGCTATTTCTTTTATTTTTCCTTCTACAGTCCAAACTTCTTCCAGGTATTGAAAAAATCTGATGTGTTTCATTCACATGACTTTCTCTACAACTCTGCAATAAAGTATTGTTAAAAGGCTTATGCTTCTCTTTACTTCCTGCTAATCGAGAAGAAATTAGCAGAAATAGTCTTATTACTTGCTTCCTTGTAAGTAGAAGCGAAATAAGGGAGTAGCATAGGTTAAAGTGATGGTCAAAAGCTGGTTGCTAAGTGACCTAAGTCCTTTGTTTGTATGGACACAAGTTCACAAAGTCCTGTATGAGAAAAGTATGTTTTTTATAGCTGAAACCAAAATCAAGGAATATCTCAAAAACGATCAACTCCACGAAAAAATGTATGTAACATAAATTGTGTGTTTTAAAGTGCTCTACACTTTTTGTGTGATAAGTTTTTGTTCAGCTCTTACGGTTTAGCAGTTATGCAAAATTCCGTAAAATTGACCCAGAATAAAGTAGTCTTCAGAGGCTATTCCCAGAAAATTAAAAATATACATTTTATTCGTCAGGTAAATACCTTTAATACACTAAATTTTAATGAAAACCATCAGAGCCATTTTTGAGAAAATCAAAATTTTCGAAAAAACTTCCATGTAAAGGGTAGTTTGTGGTGGAAGTATTTTTCTCAAAATCTTCGTATCGCATCCCTGGAAGATAACTAAACTTAAATACCAAGTTTGGTATTTACCCGAATTTTCGTTTTTGAGCTATGGTGTTCACAGACACGCGGACACACTGACACACGGACACACACACACACGCGCGGACCTTTTTCTGAAAATAACTTTTTTTGGATATAGGGGACCCTAAAACGTATATTTCCGATGAAATCTGTATCGAATTTTTTGGTGGAGTGCAATACCTTCTCTATTCACTATGTACATATCCCTTTTCTCTTTGTCGACGTCCTCTGGTTGCCCTTTGAGTACTTATTGCATTAACACCAAAACTTCGTTTCAGGCGTTTAATTCCAAATACGTGCTTTGAAGTATACTGAATAAAATATCTGATGTGCACCATTCACATGACTTTCTCTACATATCTATAACACATTATTGTTAATAAGCCTACACTTCTATCTACTTCATGCAGAGCTGGTGTCATTACTTAGTTCCTTGTAAGTAGAAGGGAAATAAGGGAATACACAAGAATAAACCGAAAGTCAAATGTTTTAAAATGTGGTTTCTCTGGGATTGAAATGTGTTCCTTTGAGTGACTGGAAGTTGACAAGTTCCACATCGCTGTGAACCTGACTCGTCATCCCTGGCTACACAAATCGCAACCTAACATTCACCAACCGACTAGGGAAATCCATGAAAAATCCAAACTAGCATTGGCCGATCGTCCACAAAATCCAAGAATTATCTGAAGTATATGAGAACCCCATCCCTCGAAATCGCCAACTGACCAGGGAAACCCAAGAAAATTTCAAATGTGTGGAGGGTCGACGTTTTTAGAAATTAAAAGCCTCTCTCCCTGGATAGCTAAGATACTAAGGAAGAAGGAATACTCGACACTTGGTCATCTTTGAATAGTATAGTCTTTCAACTTGTTACAATGTCTCTCTCGTTCATTCCTGGCTGCCGTAATGGCAACTTAAAGTTCGTCAACTGACCAGGGAAATCCAAGAAGACCCCGAACCCATAATCCATGAAAATCCAGACCAGAGAAAACCAAGAAAAACCTGCAGTATGAGAACCCACCCTTACAATTCGCCATGCCAATAGGGAAATCCAACAAAAGCCAGAACCCAAAATCCAAGAAAAATCCGAACAAGGAAATCCAAGAAAAAACCAGCAGTGTATTAAAACCCACCCGTAGAAATCGCAACCGACCAGGGAATGCAAGAAAAACCTGAACTATATGAGAACCCTCCCGTAGAATTCATCAATCAACCAGGGAAGTCCAAGAAGAACCTGCAGAATATCAGAACCTCCTTTACAATGCGCTTATTGACCAGGGAAATCCAATACAACCTGAACCCAATATTCGACCAAGGAAATCCAAGAAAAACTTGAAATATATGAGAACCCACCCGTCAATTCGCCAACCGACCGGGGAGGTATAAGAAAAACCTGAACTATATGAGAACTCTCCCCTACAAATCACTAACTGACCAGGGAACTTCTAGAAAATTTGCAATGTGAGAGAAGGTGGATGGGTTAGGAACCGAAGACTGTCAATTGGAGCCCCCTCTCGCTGGGAGCTAAGACACTAGGCCATCTCTGAGTAGTGTACTGGGAACGGGCCATCAATTAGCCCGCTGCAGTAAGCGTGAGCTAAACCACATCTATCTCAACTTGCTACACTGTCTCTCGTCATTCCGAGCTGCCAAAATCGCAACCTAACCAGACAGCAGGAAAATTGATTATCTCTCAACTAGACGTACTGGAAACACCACTCGCACGCTGCATGGCGGCCAACCCCAACAATTCACATTTTTATGAATAAAATATGTGCTGCTTTCACTACCTACTCAACCAGAGCATTTTTAGTGAAATGTGCTTAACTCCGGCATAGAAATGTTGGTGAAGTTCAACATGCAGAAAATGTTGACGTCAAAGTCTCATGGATAATACAACAAAGCTCTATACATGCTGATAGCAACCTAACTGATGTCGCCTTCCGTGGTGTAATGGCTAGCGTTAGGGGTAGTATCTTGGGGGCCGATAGCATGCTGGGACCATACAGAGTTAAACTGATTCGCTGGAAAAGATACAGAGACGAGCGGTTAAATTCATAAAGACAGGTAAAGATTTTGGAGTGTGCTTGTGAAGTAATGTTCGGATGGGAGGATCAGATAAATTCTACATCTAGGAAAACGTGACATTGCACTTCGTAATGAGAACACTGAAGAAGGGGAGCGCAAAGTGCAGGGAAATTGCCTGCAAGTCCTTATTGCGGCCAGTTATGGAATATGGAGTAGCAAGCTGGGACCTTAGTGCGGCCAGTTATGGAATATAGAGTAGCATGCTGGGACCTTAGTGCGGCCAGTTATTGAATATGGAGTAGCATGCTGGGACCTTAGTGCGGCCAGTTATGGAATATGGAGTAGCATGCTGGCACCTTAGTGCGGCCAGTTATGGAATATGGAGTAGCATGCTGGGACCTTAGTGCGGCCAGGTATGGAATATGGAGTAGCATGCTGGGACCTTAGTGCTGCCAGTTATGGAATATGGAGTAGCATGCTGGGACCTTAGTGCGGCCAGGTATGGAATATGGAGTAGCATGCTGGGACCTTAGTGCGGCCAGTTATGGAATATGGAGTAGCATGCTGGGACCTTAGTGCGGCCAGTTATGGAATATGGAGTAGCATGCTGGGACCTTAGTGCGGCCAGTTATGGAATATGGAGTAGCATGCTGGGACCTTAGTGCGGCCAGTTATGGAATATGGAGTAGCATGCTGGGACCTTAGTGCGGCCAGGTATGGAATATGGAGTAGCATGCTGGGACCTTAGTGGGGCCAGTTATGGAATATGGAGTAGCATGCTGGGACCTTAGTGCGGCCAGTTATGGAATATGTAGTGGCAAGCTGGGACCTTAGTGCGGCCAGTTATGGAACATGGAGTAGCATGCTGGGACCTTAGTGCGGCCAGTTACGGAATATGGAGTAGCATGCTGGGACCTTAGTGCGGCCAGTTATGGAATATGTAGTGGCAAGCTGGGACCTTAGTGCGGCCAGTTATGGAATATGGAGTAGCATGCTGGGACCTTAGTGCGGCCAGTTATGGAATATGGAGTAGCATGCTGGGACCTTAGTGCGGCCAGTTATGGAATATGGAGTAGCATGCTGGGACCTTAGTGCGGCCAGTTATGGAATATGGAATAGCATGCTGGGACCTTAGTGCGGCCAGTTATGGAATATGGACTAGCATGCTGGGACCTTAGTGCGGCCAGTTATGGAATATGGAGTAGCATGTTGGGACCTTAGTGCGGCCAATTATGGAACATGGAGTAGCATGTTGGGACCTTAGTGCGGCCAGTTATGGAATATGGAGTAGCATGTTGGGACCTTAGTGCGGCCAGTTATGGAATATGGAGTAGCATGTTGGGACCTTAGTGCGGCCAATTATGGAATATGGAGTAGCATGTTGGGACCTTAGTGCGGCCAATTATGGAATATGGAGTAGCATGTTGGGACCTTAGTGCGGCCAGTTATGGAATATGGAGTAGCATGTTGGGACCTTAGTGCGGCCAGTTATGGAACATGGAGTAGCAAGCTGGGACCTTACAGGGCTAATCAAACTGATAAAGAGACGGGCGACAGTTAAATTCATAAAGAGAGCTAAAGATTTTGGACTTACGAAAGACGAAGGGAATAAATGGGAGCCGCTAAAAGTTAGGCATAAAACACAAAGGTTAGTCGCGCTATTTAAAGCTTATACTGTTTTAAATGCATGGGTGGACGTTAGAAAGAGGTTAGAAAACCAAGCATACTACGGACAAAACGGTCATTTGTATAACATTAAGGATAGAAGGTACAGAACCGACGTGGGAAAATTTTCTTTTGTTAATAGGCAGAATGGAATCCATTACCTGTAGCAGACCTTAAAGAAATTTAGGGACAATTTAAAGAGAATAAATGTTAGTTAATTTGAGTAGATATTGTGAACTAATTAAGGATTACTGTAAACACTTAATACCTGTTTATAAACATGTTGGTAATTAACATAAGTATTGCTACACTGAATAATAACTAGTTAGGAATCAAAAAAGAACATGTATATGTAACATGTTAGTTGTATAACTATTCTTAATCTAATTTAAGATTGTTACTGTAAGTGAATTTTGTACATTTAACTCTGCCACCGGACAGTACCCGATAGCAGAGAATAAATACATACTTATCAATTGCTTATAAGACGGTCAAGGCGAGTGCAGAAGACACGCAGAGTCTTCAGCCCCATTCAGAGACACCTCCACCTCCTACAAGAGTGGTGCGGCTGTCCACCAACCCGGAGAAAAGCCACGCTATACTCTTCACCGAGCGTCGCTTTCCCGCAAACTTCCCTTCATTCACGTACTTCAGACGAAGGATAGAATGGACGAACACCATCTTCTTGGGGTGAAGCTTGACAAGGGCGTCACGTTTGGGGAGCACATCAGGGAACTGAGCTGTCGGGGCTACGGCCTCCTTGTACCCGATATGCCGGTTCCCCTTAATTTGCGCCTTTTGAGGGATCTCTTAGTCCTCTTGTTAATCTACGCCTGCGAGATCTGGGGCATGGCGGCAGACTCCAGTTTGCTGTTGCTGCAGCGGGTACAGAACAGTTGCCTTCGGGCCATCTATTCTGTGCTTTTTGTATTTCCTACGAAGCTCCTGCACGAAGCCTCTGGCCTACCATACCTGAAGGACGAAATTAGGCGACGGAAAATAAACATCAGCAAAGATTTACTATTCCATCGGAGCGCACTCGTTAGGTCTTTTGATTATAATCCCAGAAACCGCCGTTTCGGGCAATACCGGGGATGCCCGCATAGCTTGCGGGCATCCCCGGTAACGAAGAAGTACCTTCGACAGCTGCTACGGCTAAGCTCCATACAACCTTTCAAGAGTTGCTTGGACTTAATTACACCAGTGGAGCACAAGGGCCGTTGCACCATGACTGACAACCATTGAGGAGCACACTTGCTGCCTCCTGTCTCTCTCCAGCTTCATTCACCCCCCCTCCATCCTGCAAACCCCATATTCTCGTCAGCACGTAGTTAAATTCTAGCAAGAATGGGAACACGTCTAACACACCGTCGGGCTGACCTCAGCCGGCCAAATGCCTGTGTGTGTGTGTGTGTGTGTGTGTGTGTGTGTGTGTATGTGTGTGTGTGTGTGTGTTTGTTTGTTTCTGGACAGCATAGCTCAAAAACAAAAAGTCCGTTAAATACCAAACTTGGAACATTTTCAAGGAAATTCCCTACCCCAACTACCCTTTACATGGAAAACATTTTCGAAAATTTTGATTTTCTCAAAAATGGCTTTAATGATTTTGATTATAATATATTTTAAAGATATTTACCTGACAAAATGCGTATCTTGAATATTCTGGGAATAGCCTCTGAAGACTACTTTATTCTTGATGAATTTTACGGAACTTTGCTGGTAAAATGTAAGAGACAGACAAAAGCTAACTTAATGTAGAGCTCGCTAAAACACAGAATTGTATATACATTTTTTTGTGGAGTTGATCGCTTGAGATATTCTTTGTTAAATGTTTCAGCCTTAAAAAACTGATACTTTTCTCATACAGGAATTTGTCAACTCGTGTCCATACAAACAAAGGAACATCAGTCACATAGCAACCAGCTTTGAGTATCACTTTAACCTATGGTACTCCCTTATTTCGCTTCTACTTACAAGGAAGTAAGTAATAAGACTGTTTCTGCTAATTTTTTCTCGATTAGTATGAAGTAAATAGAAGAATAAACTTTCTAACAATAATTTGTTGTAGAGATGTAGAGAAAGTCATGTGAATGAAACACATCAGATTTTTTTTTAAATTGAGAAGGTCTCAAATCATAGGTTTCCTCTGAAATCACGATATCAACATTTTGGGTGGATTCTCTTCCTACTGTGTGTATTGCATATAGATGCTAGAGAAAGTAAACATCTTGCATTATCATTCAAACACTTTTAATAAATTCTACAATACTGGTACACTGGTACTGCAGTGCTTTAATTTTGTCGCCAGATAATTCACTGACCATAGAAATCCAATAATTATACAACAAAATTTTGCTTGAAAATAAAGAAGTAACATTAATGTGGATAACTTCCCAGAGGGGGACGAAAGAGCAGCAAAAGAAGCAACAAAACAACCACCAGTTTATCCCTCTAACCCTATTCCACACGGTATGCCTTCCACAGACACTCACGCGCACACACACACTCGGACCTTTTTCCAAAAATGCTATTTTTGGATTCAGGGGGACCCAAAACATGTACTTCCGCTGAAATCTCGGTATCGAATTTTTGGGTGAAATACAATACCTTCTTTATACACTATGTACATAGTACGTGTAAAGAATGCTGGTAAACGTGATTCTGGAGTAGTGGACCTAAATGAGATCTAAGCTCTTGGAGAATACCAAACAAAGCGGAGGTAAGCAGTCAACTATTCTCTTGCTACTTCATTGCCCAGAAAGAATTCTTTGCTACACGTCTCTCTTATCCCCCCCCCCCTTTCAATCTGTTCCTCTTATATTTAAATGAACCACAGGCGTAAAGCAAAAGGCATCCGCCACACTTCACGAAGACACAGCTAAACATCTGAAACCCAAATATCCGCTCCTTGAATTCACCCACTATAGTAAAGAAAGCTATGGGACCAGTCCCATAGTTGCCCTTCATTGGTCACTAAAGAAGGACATTTAACCACAAGAACTTTGCTTCAAGTGAGTTTATTTTGAGACTGTTCAATTTTTTGGAAACTTTTTCATAAGGGACTTCAATATTTTAAGAGCCGAAGATTTAGTTTTTATGCAGATGCTATTAATTTCCTTCACCAGCACCTAGAGAAGGAATTCTATTCCACCCAAAAAATTCGATAGCGAGATTTCCTGAAATATGTTTTGAGGACTCTTGCATCCAAAAAAAAACTGATGTGTTCCATTCACATGACTTTCTCTACATCTCTGCACAAATTGTTCTATTTACTTCATTTAATCGACAAAAAATTAACAGAAATAGTCTTATTACTTGCTTCCTTTTAAGTAGAAGCGAAATAAGGGAGTACCTTAGGTTAAAGCGATAATCAAAAGCTGGTTGCTATGTGACTGAAGTTCCTTTGTTTGTATGGACAGAATTTGACAAATGCCTGTATGAGAAAAGTATGTTTTTCAAAGCTGAAACCAAAAACAAAGAATGTCTCATAAAACGATAATCTCCACGAAAAAATGCATATAACTTAAATTGTGTGTTTTAACGTGCTCTACATTTTTTACGTGACAAATTTTTGTCCATTTCTTGCAGTTTATCAGTTATGCAAAATTCCGTAAAATTCATCCAGAATAAAGTAGTCATTAGAGGATATTCCTAAAAAATTCAAAATATAAATTTTATTTGTCAGGTAAATATCTTTAATAACGAAATTTTAATCAATTGTTAGAGCATTTTTAAGAAAATCAAAATTTTATAGAAAATTTCCATGGGTGGGGGGATTCTTCTCAAAATCTTCGTGTCGCATCCCTGGAAGATACTAAACTTAAATGCTATTTTAATATTTTACTGACTATTCGTTTTTGGGCTATCGTGTTTACAGACGCATGGATACACACACATACATACTAACCTTTTCGTGAAAGTGTTTTTTTTTTTGGATGCAGGGGACTCTAAAACATATATTTCATGTGAGATTTCGTTATCGACTTTTTTGTGGAATACAATACCTTCTCTATACACTATGTACATAGTACGTGTAGAGAAAGTAATACGGGAGCAATCTGAACGGAGCAAGAGGAAGATGGATGGGGTGACATACATTCCCTGTTGACCTCTAACACGGTATGACATGTGTAATCAAGAAAATGGGTGTAGCAACACCTCCCTCCTTACTTCCCCTCACCCTCCTTTTGTCTCTCACCCAAACGCCATTAGCGCATTACAAATTTAAACCTAAGCATAAAGCAGAACCATTTAGTTTTGCTGTTTGCGCTTTTACATGCATTTATTATATGCCTCAGGGTATTTGAATGGCGGATTATACAGACACAAAAAAGGCTTATGCTTCTATTTACTTCATGCTAATCGAGAAAAAATTAGCAGAAATAGTTTTATTACTTGCATCGATGTAAGCAGAAGGGAAACAACGGATTACCATAGGTTCATGGCTATGTGACTGAAGTTCCTTTGTTTGTATGGACCGGAGTTGACAAATTCCTGTATGAGAAAATTTTAACTTTTATAAACTGAAACTAATATTGAGGAACATCTCGAAAACGATCCCCTCCAAGAGAAAATTTATATATTAACGAGTTCTACATTTTCTGTGAAATAAGTCTTTGTCTATTTATTATGGTTTGCCAGTTATACTTTATTCCGTAAAATTCATCCTCATACAGCAGTCTTCAAAAGCTATTACCAGAAAATTCAGGATATACATTATATTTGCCAAAAAAATCAATAACGAGATTTCACCGGAAATACATGTTTTGGTTGTTCCTGACTCCAAAAACAAAAACAAAAAAACACACTTTTGGGAACAGGTTAGTGTATCTTTGTGTGTGTCTGTGGACAGCATAGCTCAAAAGCGAAAACCCCGTTAAATACCAAACTTGTTATTTAAGTTCGGTATTCTCCTAGGATGCGACACGAAGATTTCCAAGAAAATTCTCCCACACTCAGCTTCCCTTTACATGGAAAAATTTTCAAAAATTTTGATTCTCTCAAAAATTACTGTAACAATTTTGATTAAAATGCCGTATATTAAAGATATTTACACGACAAATAAAAGTTTTATGTTGAATTTTCTGTAAATAGACTCTTGAGACCTCCTTATTCTGGTTATACTTTTAAGTTTTCTCATTCGGGAATTTGTCAACTCCTGGCAATGCAAAGAAATGGATTTCAACCACATGGCAACCAGGTTTTGACTCGATTTTAGCCTAGTGTATCCCTTATTTGCCTTCTTCTCACAAGAAAACATTGTGGTTATTTTGATATCGATTAGCAAGAAGTAAATGGAAGAATAACCTTTTAAACAACAACTTGTTACAGAGATGTAGAGAAAGTTATTTGAATGGAACACATCAGGTTTTTGTTTTACTGCATAGCTAACCGAACTTCTAATTTCAGGTATTTACCAACGTTTACAAGATATGACTATCGCTTTAGCCTCGTAACTTCCCTTGTTTCCTTTTTACTTATAAGGAAGGAAGTAATAAATCTATTTCTGCTAATGTTTGTCTCCATTTTGGTGTATATAATAGAATATATTTTTGTAATAGTTATTTATTATTCAAGTAGATAATAGAGGTTTGTATAATACATTATTTTATCCTACAGTTACGATAAATTAATATATGACAAATATTCAGTTAATGATTTTTCAACAGATAGTAATAAATTAAATAAGGAATAAGGCATTGAATTGCGGCGTTCTTATAGTTATAAAATATGGTAGGCCATGTATGAATACTAATTTTGTTTTTATTGTTGCTAGCTTCAAATTGATTAAGTTTACGAGGGACGTTGATAATGTTAAAATATCGGTTCCAAATGAGATATTAAATGAAGCAAAGGAAGCAGTTGAGACTTTATTAGCGTCGACTTCACGAAAATTATACGAAAAAGAGTTAAAAGGCTATAGAAATGTTGTAGTTATCAACCATTTATTTATTTACTCTATCCTACTCGTTACCGGAGCAACGAGTGAATTTTGTTTACTTTATCCCACTCGTTACCGGATCAACGAGTGAATTTTGTTTACTTTATCCCACTCGTTACCGGAGCAACGAGTGAATTTTGTTTACTTTATCCCACTCTTTACCGGAGCAACGAGTGAATTTTGTTTACTTTATCCCACTCGTTACCGGAGCAACGAGTGAATTTTGTTTACTTTATCCCACTCGTTACCGGAGCAACGAGTGAATTCTGTTTACTTTATCCCACCAGTTTCGCTAATAACTATCACTTCGATTTAAAGTCCAAGTTTTCTTATGTCGTTACTGCATTACAAGTATATGTAGGATAAAAGTAAGTTGATTCCAGAATATAAAAAGTCATGTGAATGGAATACATCAGACTTTTTTTATTTAGGATTCCTGAAAAGGTGTATTTCCCGTGAAAATTCAGTATCAATTTTCAGTTCTATACTTTTTCAACCTACTATGTATGCACATATTTGATATAGAAAATTAACGCCTTCCAAAACAGAAATAATTTGCATAAGCACTATTACATGAAGCTGTTTTTCCTTCAGAAATTTAATGTAATAAATGGAGTGAGTAAACTCCTAGATTCTTAGCTTCATTAATCCCAACTGCCAATTACCTGCAACTAATAAACTGATGCTTCGTTATTCCAATTAATTTAATTACTGCAGATTCACGCCAGTGCAGTCCAATTAATCACTCTTCAGTATACGACTAAGAGAAAATAAGTGAAATATTATGCACTACATGAAAACCTGATCTATTAAGTTCTGAACACCGAGTTGCCATCTGATGATGTAGAATTATTCACATGCCTCTCTACATCGCTGTAACTAACTATTTTTAAAAAGCATATTCTTTTTATCTACTTTATGATAAACGTTATTTCCTTGTAAGTAGAAGGAAAACAATGGGCTAAAACGATAGTCTAATCTTTTAAAAGCTGATTGCCATGTGGTTGAAATCCGTTTCTATACAGGGCCAGGAGTTTACAACTCTCCGTGTGAAAGAAGTTTTAAATATTTTAAATAAATTACAAGGAATGTATCAGAATTGATAAACTTAACGAAAACAACGTATATGATATAAATTGTGTGTTTTAACGTCATCTACATTCTTTGTGTAGCAAGTTTTTTCTATCCCTTATGGTTTACTACTTTTGCAAAATTCAGAAAAATGCATTGAAAATAAAGAGGTCTTTAGAGGCTATTCTCAGATAATTCACTATATACATTTTATTTGCATTATAAATATCTGTAATATGTGGTATTTTAAACAAAATTGTTAGCTCCACTTTAAAAAAAATCAACGTTTTAAAAAAAAATTTACAGACGTAAAGGGTAGTTTGAGGTGGGGGAATTTTTTCAAAATCTTCTTGTCGCATCCCTGGAAGATAGTAAACTTAAATACCAAGTTTCGTATTTTGCTGACTTTTGGTTTTTGAGTTATCGTTTTCATATATTCATGCACGGGCTTTCACCAAAAGGGGACCCAAAAAAGTGCATTTCCGGTAAAATCTCGGTATTGAATGGGTGGAATGCAATACCTTCTCTATACACTGTGCATAGTACGTGTAGAGAAAGTAAAAATCGAGATAAATATTAGCAGAAATTGTCCTATTCCTTGCTTCTATGTAAGTAGAAGGGCCATAATTTAATGGGTTCTATTCACATGATGTTCTCTAGCTGTTCGGCAAACTAACCTTTTATTCAACACGTTAATCTTTTATCTACATCATGCTAATCAAGATAAACATAAGAAGAATTAGCTTCCTTGGAAGTAGAACGGAAATAAGAAACTTCACAGGCTAAAGCGATAGTCTCGTCCTCTAAATGGCGGTAGCCATGAGAAGCAATTGAAATTGCACTTGCTTTGCTTTCCAGGAGTAAACAAACGAGAAACGAGAAGAAATGTGTGTTCCCGTTTGAGAAAGTTTAAGTGGCTAAAATTGAAGCTAATAATCAGGAATATCTCGGAAACGGTTACCTCTACCAAAAAAAAATCTGATGTATTCCATTAACATGGCTTTCTCTACTTCTGTGTAAAAATTACTGTTAATAAGCTCATTCTTATATTTACTTTATGCTAATCGAGAAAAAATTAACAGAAATAATCTTATTACTTGCTTCCTTGTAAGTAGAAGCGAAATAAGGAAGTACAATAGGTTAAAGTGATAGTCAAAAGCTGGTTGCTATGTGATTGAAGTTTCTTTGTTTGTATGGACACGAGTTGACAAATTCCTGTATGAGAAAAGTACAAGTTTTTAAAACCTGAAACCAAAAACAAGGAATATCTCAAAAACTATAAACTACTCGAAAAAAATATGTATTATATAAATTGTGTTTTTTAATGTGCTCTACACTTTTTGTGTGGTAACTTTTTGTCCATTTCTTATAGTTTAGCAGTTATGCAAAATTTCGTAAAATTCATTTTTAATAAAGTAGTCTTCAGAGGCTATTCCCAGAAAATTCAAGATATACATATTGTTTGTAAGGTAAATATCTTTAATATACGATATTTTAATCTAAATCGTTAGAGCAATTTTTGAGAAAATAACATTTTCGAAAAGAACTTCCATGTAAAAGTTAGTTGGGGGTGGGGGATTTTCTTGAAAATCTTCGTGTAGCATCCTTGGAAGATACCAAACTTAAATACCAAATTTGGTATTTAACGGTTTTTTGTTTTGGGGCTATGCTTTCCACAGACACACACACTCACACACGGACCTTTTTTTAAAAATGCTTTTTTTCGGACTCAGGGGAACCCAAAACATATATCTCCGGTGAAATATCGGTATCGAATTTTTGGGTACATTACACTACCGTCTCTATCCCTATATACATTGTACATATGGGGCTAGAGAAAGTAAAAGTGTTTATAACATAAATTGTGTGTTTTATTCTGCTCTACATTTTCTGTGCGTTAAGTTTTGTCCAATTCTTACTGTTTAGCAGTTATCCAGAATTCCGTAAAATTCATTTTTACTTTCTCCATACGCACTATGTACATAGTGTATAGAGAAGGTATGGCACTCCACCCAAAAATTCGATACCGAGTTTTCACCAGAAATATATGTTTTAGGGTCCCCAATATCCAAAAAAAGCATTTTTACAAAAATATCCGCGCGTGTGTGCGTGTGTGTGTGTGTGTGTGTGTGTGTGTGTGTGTGTGTGTGTGTGTCCGTGTGTCTGTGAACACAATGACTCAAAAACGAAAAGTCGGTAAAATACCAAACTTGGTATTTAAGTTTAGTATCTTCCAGGGATGCAAAATCTCCCCACACCCAACTACCCTTTACATGGAACTTTTTTCGAAAATTTTGATTTTCTCAAAAATGGCTCTAACGATTTTGATTAAAAGTTCGTATATTAAACATATTTACCTGAAAAGTAAAATGCATATCTTGAATTTTCTGGGAATAGCCTCTGAAGAGTAGTTTATTCTGGATGAATTTTACTAGATTTTGAATAACTGCTAAACCGTAAGAGATGGACAAAAACTTACTAAACAAAAAATGTAGAGCACATTAAAACACACAATTTATGTTATACACATTTTTTTCGTGGAGTTAGTCGTTTTTGTGACATTCCTTATGTTTGGTTTCTGCTATGAAAAACGTATACTTTTCTCATACAGGAACTTGTCAACGCCTATCCATATAAACAATGGAACTTCATTGACATAGCAACCAGCTTTTGACTATCACTTTAACCTACGGTTGTCCTTTATTTCGCTTCTACTTACAAGGAAGCGAGTAATTAGACTATTTCTGCTAATTTTTTCTCATTAGGATAAGGTAAATAGAAGTATAAGCTTTGTAAGAATTATTTGATGCAGGGATATGGAGAAAGTAATGTGAATGGTACACATCAGATTTTTAATAAAGTAGTCTTCAGAGGATATTCCCAGAAAATTCAAGATATACATATTATTTGTCACGTAAATATGTTTTATATAGATATTTTAATCAAATTTGATAGAGCCATTATTAAGAATTTTTTAAAAAAAAGTCCATTTAAAGGGTAGTTGGTGGTAGGTAGATTTTCTTGAAAACCTTTGTGTCGCATCCTTGGAAGATACAAAACTTAAATACCAAGTTTGGTATTTAATTGTATTTTCCTTTTCGAGCTATGGTGTCCACACACACACACACACACGTTTTTCTAAAAAGAATGTTTTCGTACTCAGGGGGCCGGAAACTATATATATGCTGTGAAATCTCGACATCGAGTATTTGGGTGTTATACAATAGCTTCTCTATCCCGATGTATATAGTACATTCGGGGCTAGAGAAGGTAAAATAGAACGGTTTACAAGAATTGCGAGTTTGGAGAACAATAGAGTAGGTAATGTTACTGGAACACGTAAGATTTGTGTGATAATTCTAGCAGGTTCTGTATTGTGCACGGACGTGATGTAGAATATCAACTGATACAGCTAACACTGTGTTCAGATCAAGTATCGTTTCCTGGAATGACAGTTAACTGACTTCTATAATTACCTGCTCCATTACTGGACATCGGAGGTGCTTCTGTTCTCTGTTAACCCTAATTAGCAATACCCGTAACCAGAGGCGCTGATACCTTTGTAATGATTACTCACGATGAGACACGGGGTTAAAAGTTATCTAAAAGGGAGATATCAATTATAACCAATATGATATAAAAATACTAAGAGGGGACAAATATATATTAGAACTGGCCAGAAAGGAATATTGTATAACAGTTATCATGGAGGACAAACAGTTTTCACGAGCTGAAAAGCGACACAGGTATCGTTAAGGTGTCTGAGAGTGGACATAACAAGAAAAACAGAAACAATTCTGTTGCTGGTTGAGCGACACTCTGGTACTAGACGTGGATCACCTGCGGAGCTAAGATGTGATATTTGCAGCCGAACGGGCTACCTTTTACTGTGACGGAAATAGTTAATTTAATACGGATCAGAATACGAACGAAATTACTGAAGGTATTGTATTCTACCCAAAAATTCGACACCGAGATTTCACTGAAGATACCTGTTTTAGGTGCCCCTGAATCCAAAAACCCGTGCGTGTGTGTGTGTTTGTGTGTAGACAGCATAACTCGGAAACAAAAAGACCGTTAAATACCAAACTTGGTATTTAAGTTTGGTACATTTCAAGACTGCGACACGAAGATTTTCAAGAAAATTTCACTACTCCAAACTACCATTTAAATGGAACATTTTTAAACAAATTCGATTTTCTCAAAAATGGCTGTAACGATTTTTATTAAAATATTGTATATTAAATATATTTGCCTCACAAATAAAATGTATATGTAAATTTTTCTGGGAATAGCCCCTGAAGACTGCTTTATTCTGGAATTTTACGCAATTTTGCATAACTGATAAACCATAAGAGATGGACAAAAACTTACCACACAAAAAATGTAGAGCACGTTAAAACACACAATTTATGTACCTAAGATACATTTTTTCATAGAGTTGATCGTCTTTTAGATATTCCTTGTTATTTGTTTCAGCTTTGAAAACCTTAGTTTTCTCATACAGCATTTTGCCAATTCCTGTCTATTCAAACAAAGGAACTTCAGCAGTCACATAGCAACCAGCTTTTGATTATCACTTTAACTTATGGTACTCCCTTATTTCGCTTCTACTTAAAAACTAAGCAAGTAATAAGACTATTTCTGCTAATTTTTTTCTCGATTAGCATGAAGTAAATAGAAGTATAAACTTTATAATAATATTTTTGCAGAGAGGTAGAGAAAGTCATGTGAATAGAACACATCAGATTTTTTCCCTGGAGTTACCGTTTCAGAGATATCCCCTTTTATTGGTTTCAGTTATAAAATACTTAAACTTTTGTCGTTCGGGAACTTGTCGACTCTTATGCAATTTCAGTGCTATAGCAACGTTTTAGCCTTGTGTATTCCCTTACTTCCCTGCTAGTTAAAAGTAACTAAGTAATAAGACCGTTTCTGCTAATGTTTTAGCATTAAATATATAGAGGAGTAAGCTTATCAATAATTTGTTAGAGGGATGAAGAGAAAGTCACGTGTATGCAACACATAAGATTTTTTTGAATGAAATTGATGTATTAAATTTCTCGTAGGAATGCAATCCTTTCTCTAAGAATATGACAATCTGATGTATTACACTCACATGACTTTCCCTAGCTGTTCTACAAACTTCTTACATTAGATTCTTCTTCTTTCTGCACCTTTCTAATTGAAATAATCATTAGCAGAATAGTCTTATTACTTACATAGTTCCTTATAAGTAGGTAGAAAATAAGGGAATACACTAGGCTAAACCGATAGTCAATTGCTTTAAAAGGTGTGGTTATGAGATTATTGCCAGGAGTAGATAACAACAACAACAAAAAACACACACTTACTGTCTTCGAAAAATATAATTACTTCACAGCTGAAACCAATATCAAGGAATATCTTGGAAACGGGCACCTCCACAACAAAACTGTAAAGGACATATATTGTGCGTTTTTACCAGATCTACATTTTCTGTGTTGTAAAATATTGTCTGTCTCTTACGGTTTAGCAGTTATGCAAAATTAGGTAAAATTCATCCAGAACAAAATAGCTTTCAGAGGCTACTCCCGGAAAATTCAAGATATACATTTTATTTGGGACGTAAATAACTTTAATTTAGGGGATTTTAATCAAAATCGTTAGAGCGATTTTTTTTAAAATCAAAATTTTCGAATTTTTTTCCATGTTAAGGTAGTTTAGGATGGGGGGATTTTCTTGAAAATCTTTCTGTCGCATCTTTGGAAGAAACAAAACTTAAATACCAAGTTTAGTATTTAATAGTCTTTTCGCTTTTGACCTATGCTGTGCACGCGCGCACAGGCGTGCACCTTTTTCTGAAAATGCTTTTTTTTTTTTTTTTTTTGACTTGGAATGTCAGAAAAACATGTATTTACGGTGAAATCTTGGTATAGAATTTTTGGGTGGAATACAATACTTCCTCTATACACTATGTACATAGTACGTATGGAGAAAGTAATAATTTTATTTACCCAGGAAGTAGGAGAATCGCCATTTCAATTTTGCTGCATTGGATTATTTCCATTTGCAGTGTAACGGGAATGATTTTGGTTTACGCCTCCCCTTGGCCTCATATGGAATTTTGCAGTGCTAAGGGAAGCGCGCCCGTTACTTTATGGCACTCTCGGGTCCTTAACCCAGTCCGCAAAATATCACGAGTTAAATTCAATATAAAACGAAAGAGATGATGTTTTCATTTCTATAATCCCAAACTGCCACAGCATCCAGTAAAAAACGAAATTAAGAAGCGTTATGTATTTAATCTGCTGCTTTTGCGTATCAAACCACGAGGACCATCGACAGACGATTTGACATAACTAAATAATAACGAAGGTTATCAACACAAAACTTTATTTACAAAATTACAATATCTTAATGTATTTCTCAGGCGTTTCACCACTCGCCTCCCATTTAGGCGGCCCGGGTTTGATCCGGCATGTGGTGGCTTGGGTGACTTCTGGGCGGGATTTCTCGGTTTTCCCCACCTCTCATTCCACCAATTTTTGCAATACAATATTGCAAGTACTCTAAGTCCCAGGATTCAGTCCTGCACACGGTTTCTGTGAGAAAGCAATTATAATTATCACACTTGTCTATAATAGTCACCTAAACTATGAATCCTGGCACTTGAAGTACTTAGAACAGTGTAAGCTGCCATTGGTTTACCGGGAAACATGCGAGTTAGTTGAGAAATGCAATGCAATGCAATGCCGGCATGTTGCCATGGTAGCTCAGTGGTAGAGCTAGAGACTGGAAGATACGCAATGGCTTGCATTTTTCAGTTTGTTTACATTTTTTTTCTCAAAAATGACTAGCGATTTTTACTTTCTCTATGTACACTCAAAAATCGATTCGATACCGTGATTTCACCGGAAATACATGTTTTGGGTCCAAAAAGAGCGTTTCTGGTAAAATATCGTGCGTGTGTGTGTGTGTGTGTGCAGCATAGCTCAAAAATGAAAAAAACCGTTAAATATCTTCTAAGAATGCGACATGAAGATTTAAAAAATATCCCACCCCAAACTAACCTTTGCATGGGAAAAATTTAAAGAGTTTTGATTTTCCCAAAAATGGCTGTAACGATTTTGATTAAAATCCCTTGAATTTTCTGGGAATAGCCTGTAAAGAACTCTTTATTCTGGATGCTTTTTATTGAATTTTGTACAATTGGTAAACCATAAGAGGTAGACACAAACTTACTACACAAAAATGTAGAGCACATTAAAGCACACAATTTATGTCACATACATCTTATTCATGGAGTTATAGTTTTTCAGATATTTCTTTTTATTGGTTTCAGCTTTAAAGAACTTATACATTTATTATATAGGAATTTGTAAACTCTTGTCCATACAAACAAAGGAACTTCAGTTGCATAGGAACCAGCTTTTGACTATCACTTTAATCTATGGTGCTCTCTCATTTCGCTTCTGCTTACAAGGAAGCAAGTAATAAGATTATTTCTGCTAATTTTTTAGCGTGAAGTAAAGAGAAGAAAAAGGTTTTTAACAAGAAGTTTCTGCAGAGATGTAGAGAAAGTACGTGAATGGAACACTTTAAAGTTTTACTGTCTTTGAGTGTACGTTTTTCTCAATTAGTGTGAAGTAAATAGAAGCATAAGCTTTTTAACAATAACTTGTTGTGAATGTCACAGATCAGATTTTTTTAAATAAAAATAAAAAGTGTGGAATGCAATACTTTCTGAATGCACTATATACATAGTACGTGTAGAGTAGTAAAAACGATATTTTTTCTTAAATCTTAGAATGCATGTGATTTTATGTAAAATACAATAGTTTAATTCCTCACAATTATTGATCATATTTCACAGATGCTTCATCCTAAAAGCGTTGGAAGGTATTTTCTGGGTAAGGCATTTTCCCTTTGAAATAAATTGTGCACAGGCGTGGGACAGTTGAGCACCTTGTTTCAATGGGTGCAGTCAAACTGAAGGTGCTATAAAACCTAAGTTGAAAAACACAAGCAATCTCTGTGAACTTTATGACCGACCATAAAAAACAAAATAAACCACATTCAGACTTCTCCAGCACATTGCAGTCTAAGCTTTTAACCTGTGTCGCTGCAGTCGTATATATAATAATGCACTTGGCTTAGACGCCATATGTCAAATCAACTCATATATGATCCAATCATATGACTTTCTTTATCTGTAATACCAACATCTATTGTTAAACTATTATCATAAGTAATACCAGAAGTGTTTTCATCTTGTCGATAATTCACGACCAGAGCGAAGCGGGGGTTACGGGTTCGTATCCCGGGTGCAGGTGTTGGCCATTAGGAAGTGGCGTGGATATGCGAGTGACCTATCTCAGGACTTTGTTAGCATGGGATCTCTTTTAAGGTGCGGTAAGACAAGTGATTTATTCAGTTCGGCTTTATTCCGCCGTCGAACACACACGCATTCCTCCTAAATTTTCTGCTGTTGAACTATACTTTACCCGACCGTGACTGTTGTTACTTATTATTTTTGATGCAGTGATTTCGTGCACACTCTGGTCTGAATTACAAGAACTATTTCTCTCACAACTAAAGGTAGCCTGTTCGGCTCCACAACGAACCCTAAATATTGCATTTTTGCTCTCCGGATGTTCATTTACAAGTGCCCCAAAAAGTGTCGCGGTAGCATTGTTTTCTCTATTCCTGTTATGTTCCCCTCGGACAGTGTAATCTCACCCCTTCGGTTCAATGCTCTACTCTTAACGGTATACTGTACTACCAGCTGGTGACAACTCGGCTACTTATACGTGTTTGAAATCTATCTTTCCTGCGCCTTTTCAATGTACATTTATATTTCCCTCTTGGTATAATTTTTATTATTTGCTGTAATTTATATTTCCCTTTTAAAACACTCTTAGCACCGTGACAGGACATGTAATGTCTCAAGTGACGACAGTCAATTGTTCTAAGAGATGAAAACACGAGTTGTATATTTGATAAGACAATTCAGCGATATAAACTATTAATAATATAAGAAAGGAGATTTTATCAGGTTATGCTTATTGCCGATCCCGGTGGCCGCGCTCGCTAAAGTGTCTCGCTTTGGCGCTTCGTGGTGCACAGATTCGTGGGTTCGAATATGGAAAACGTTAAGATTAATAAGGTCTACTAAGGAAATATAGGAAACTGGAAAGAAAAGAGAAAAAAGGAATACAGCGCCGGAGTCCTGACAAGCCTACAGAACTGATTTTTTTAAAAAAAAATTGTAATACATCAATTCTCAAATGGTGCATACGACCATGCTTATTTACCGAATGTTTTTACTTTCTCTGCACGTACTATGTACATAGTGTATAGGAAAGCTATTGCATTCGACCCAAAAATGAGATACCGAGATTTCACCGGAAATACATGTTTTGGTTCCCCCTGAATCCAAGAAAAGCATTTTAGAAAAAGGTCCGTGTGTGCCGTGTGTCAGTGTCTGTGAATAGCATAGCTCAAAATACCAAATTTGGTATTTAAGTTCAGTAACTTCCAAGAATTTTCCAGAAAATTCCCCCACCTGCAACTACCCTTAACATGGAAACATTTTCAAAAATTTCAATTTTCTCAAACATTTTGATCTTGATTAAAATTTATTAAATTGTATCTTGAATTTTCTGGGAATATCCTCTGAAGACTACTTTTTTCTGGATGAATTTTACGGAATTGTGAGTAACTGGTAAACCGTAAGAGATACAGAAAAAATAATTTCACAAAAATGTAGATGAAGTTAGAATACAATATTTATATAAAATTCATTTTTTTCATCGAGTTCATCGTTTTTAAGATATTCGTTGCTATAGGTTTCAATTTTAAACGAATTAACTTTTTTGAAACGGGACAATGTAAAGGGATCTGAACCTCAGTTGTTTAACATAGCAACCAACCTTTAAAGATTTGACCGTCGCTTTAACCTAGGGTATTACCTTATTTCGCTTCTACTTACATGGGAGCAAGCAATGAGACTATTTATGCTAATATTTATCTAGATTATCATGTCGCAAATAAAAGACAAATCTCTTAGGAAAGTGTATGTGAATGGAAAAAAAGTTATGGGAATGGAACACATCAGATATTTACTTTCTCTACACTTACTATGTACATAGTGTATAGAGAAGGTATTGTAATGCACCCAAAAATTGAATATCGAGATTCACCGGTAATACATGTTTTGGGCCCTCTTGAATCCATGAAAATTATTTTTGGAAAAAGGTCCGAGGTCCATGTGTGTGAGTGTGTCTGTGGACAGCATACCTCAAAAACGTAAAGTCCGTTAAATATCAAACTTAATATTTAAGTTCAGTAACCTCCAAGGATGCGACACGAACATTTTCAAGAAAATTCCCGCACCCCAACTACTCCTTATATATAACAATTTTCAAAAAATTTAATTTTCTCAAAAATGGATCTAACGATTTTTATTAAAATATATATTATTTAAGATATTTACCTGACAAATAGAATATACATCTTGAATTTTCTGTGAAGACTACTTTATTCTGGATGAACTTTACGGAGCTTTGCATAACTGACGTAAGAGATAGACAAAAACTTAAATAACAGAAAATGTAGAGCACGTTAAAACACACAATTCATTTTATATGCATTTTATTTCGTGCAGTTGGGCGTTTTTTAGTTATTCCTGGTTATTGGTGATACTTATAGTTTTGGCTTACGGTAATTTGTCAACTCCTGTCCATGCAAAGGAACTTCAGTTACTTAGCAACCAGCTTTTGACTATCACTTTAACCTATGGTACTCTCTTCTACTTACAAGAAAGCAAGTAATAAAACTATTTCTGGTAATTTTTTTTCTCGATTAGCATGAAGTAAACAGAAGTATAGGCTTTTTAACAATAATTTGCTGCAGAGATGTAGAGAAAGTCATGTGAATGGAACACTTAACATTTTTGTTGTGTTTGAGTGTACGTTGTAGAGAAAGTAAACACAGATATCGGTGAGATGAAGGCAGAACTGCCAGGTTGAGCAGAGTTTCTACTTGCTGGGCGGACCTGCCAGTGACACCAGGTCGAGGTGGGTGTCAGCCCCAGCTTCACATTGTTTCAACGCGATGCACCACGCCCAGACCATACAATGACCCCCCACATGGTCTGAAGATCTGGCCAACACCGCTCCCCCTGCCTTGGTATTCTAAATGCCAGCTCACACACCCGTTATTCATTTATTACATCGTACAAGGTGCAGCATGCACTAGAGTTTGTTTCTTTTGTTTAGTAAGTAGTATTTAGCAAGTTTTTTTTTGACACGTTTTTAATTTAAAGCCCTTTCATTTTACTTTTTCTACACGTACTATGTACATAGTGTATAGAGAAGGTATTGATTGTATTGCACCTAAAAATTCAATACCAAGATTTCAGCGGATATATGTTTTGAGACCTCCTTAATAAAAAAACAAATCTGATATGTTCCATTCTCATGACTTTCTCTACTTCTCTGCAACAAATTTATGTTAAAACGACTAAACTTATATTTGCTTCATGCTAATCGAGAAAAGTTTAACAGAAATAGTCTTATTACTTGTTTCCTAGTAAGTAGAAGCGAAATCGGAGAGTACCATAGATTAAAGTGATAGTCAAAAGCTGGTTGCTATGTGCCTGAAGTTCCTTTGTTTGTATGGACAGGAGTTGACAAATTCCTGAATGAAAAAAGTATAAGTTTTACAAAGCCGAAACCCAAAACAAGTAAAATCTCAAATACCGAAAAAATGTATGACATAAATTCTGCGCTTTATCCTGATACACATTTTTGTGCTGTAATTTTTTGTCTCTCTCATACGGTTTAGCAGTTATACAAAATTGAATAAAAATCATCAAGAATAAAGAGGTCTTTAAAGCTATTCTCAGAATTTTCAGGATATACATTTTATTTCTTAAATATAAGAGTTTAAATCCAAATCCTTAAGGGCTATTTTTGATAAAATGAAAGTTCTCGAAAAAAGTTCCATGTAAAGAGAGCTGGGGGTGGGGGATTTTCCCAAAAATCTTCGTGTCGTTTCGAATGAAGACACCAGTTTGGTATTCAAGTTTTTTTCGCTTTTGAGCTATGCTGTCCACAGACACACACCCGCTCACAAACCGACCTTTTTCGGTCCAAAAGGACCCAAAATATATATTTCCGCTGAAATCATGATATGGAATTTTTGGGTGGAATGGAAGATCTTCTCTACGTGTACACAAAGTATAAAGATCCGTGTGTGCGCGCGCTGCATAGCCCAAAATGAAAAGCCCGTTAAATATCAACATTTGTGTTCAAGTTTAGTATCTTCCAAGGATGCGACACGCAGATTTTCAAGAAAACCCCGCCACACCCAATTACCCTCCACATGGAAAAAAAATTCGAAAATTTTGATTTTCTCAAAAATTGGTCTAACGATTTTCATTAAAATACTGTATGTTTCAGATATTTTTATAAACAAACGAAATGTATATGGGAATAGCCTCTGAAGACCTCTTCATTTTGGATGATTTTTACATAACTGGCAAACCGTAAGAAATAGACACACTTAACACACAAAAAATGTAGATCTCAATAAAACACACGATTTGTATTATATGCATTTTTACTTTCTCTACACGTACTATGTACATAGTGTATAGAGAAGTTATTGTATTGAACCCAAATTTTTATACCGGAAATACATGTTTTGGGACCCCCTGAATCTAAAAATGGATTTTTAGAAAATGTCCGTTTGTGTGCGTGTGTGTGTGTGTGTGTGTGTGTGTCTGTGCTTGTGTCTACGTGTGTTCCTGTGGGCAGCATAGCTCAAAAACGAAAAGACTGTTATAAACCAAGCTTGATATTTAAGTATGGTATCTTCCAAGGATGCAACACAAAGATTTTCAAGAAAATCCCCTACCACCAACAACGCCTTACATGGAAAACGTTTCCAAAAATTGAATTTTACCAAAATTGCTGTAACGATTACATTTAAAATCTCTTATATTTAAAACATTTATCTATCAAATAAAATGTATTTCTTGAATTTCCGGGTATTGGCATCTAAAGACCTTTTTATTCTGGATGATTTTTATTTAATTTTGCATAAGTGGTAAACCGTTAGAGATAGACAAAAACTTACTGCAAAAAATGTAGATCACTATAAAACACTAATTTATGTCATATATATTTTCCCCTGGAGTTAATCGTTTTTGAGATATTTCTTGATATAGGTTTCAGCTTTAAAAAACTTACACTTTTCTTATACAGGAATTTGTCAACTCCTGTCCATACAAACAAAGAAACTTCAGTCACATAGCAACCAGCTTTTGACTATCACTTTAACCTGTGGTACTCCCTTATTTCGCTCCTACTTACAAGGAAGCAAGTAATAAGACTATTTATGCTAATTTTTACTTTCTCTATACGCACTATGTTTATAGTGTATAGAGAAGGTATTGCACTCCACCAAAAAATTCGATACCGAGATTTCACCGGAAATATATGTTTTAGGATCCCCAATATCCAAAAAAAAAACAATTTTCACAAAAAGGACCGTGTGTGTGTGTGTGTCCGTGTATCTGTGTGTCTGTGAACACGATAAGTCAAAAACGAAAAGTCGGTAAAATACTAAACTTGGTATTTAAGTTTAGTATCTTCCTGTGATGCGACACGAAGCTTTTGAAAAAAATCCCCCACCCCCAACTACCCTTTACATGGAACTTCTTTCGAAAATTTTGATTTTCTCAAAAATGGCTCTAACGATTTTGATTAAATTGTTGTATATGAAAGTTATTTACCTAACAAATAAAATGTATGTCTTGAATTTTCTGGGAAAAGCCTCTGAAGAGTAGTAGTTCTGGATGAATTTTACTGAATTTTGAATAACTACTAAACTGTAAGAGATGGACAAAAACTTACTTCACAAAAAATGTAGAGCACGTTAAAGCACACAATTTATGTTATATACATTTTTTTCGTGAAGTTCGTCGTTTTTGAGACATTCCTTATTTTTCGTTTCTGCTATGAAAAACTTGTACTCTTCTCATACAGGAACTTGTTAACTCCTATCCATATAAACAAAGGAACTTCATTGACATTGCAACCAGCTTTTGACTATCACTTTAACCTATGATAGTCCCTTATGTCGCTTTTACTTACAAGGAAGCAAGTAATAAAACTATTTCTGCTAATTTTTTGTGATTAACATAAATTAAATAGAAGTATAAGCTTTTTAAGAATACTTTGTTGCAGGGATGTAGAAAAAGTATGTGAATGGTACACATCAGATTTTTATGAATAGAACGAATTATATTTTTTGCCTTCTACTTATTAGGAACTAAGTAATAAGGACATCATCAGCTGATTGTCTAGACTAGCATGATTGAGGAATAAGCTCTTTAAAGATAAAGTGTTACAAATATGTAGAGAAAGTGATCTGATTGTAACCTATTGGATTTTTAATACTTAGTATTTTAGACACGTGTTTACGTTTAAACAGGTTGTCAAAAGTTTGGTTAAAATGAACATTTTTTGCACTCAGCAATAAGCAGAGTAAATAAGTTGTATCAACAACACAATTTTGTCAACGCAAACGTTCTTTAGATGCTTATTTTCATTTCCAGTATTTTAATTACTTAATTGACACAATCGCTATAAGAATTAATTAACCTGTTTACAATATTTAACGCTTCAATGAGTAATGGTAAACACATAGTTCGTCCCTTGAGATATACTATTTAACTATATAAATATATTTTTCGTTGCATTTAAAAACTTTCATTTTCCACACTAGAATATCCTCCAGTTTATATACACAAAATAACTCACTACTAATAATGAAGAAAAACAGGAATATAAATATATTTCTTGAGTTAAACTTTGCCGGTCCCAATTGCCACGCTTGCTAAAGTACCTAGCTTGGTGTTAGGGTTCGAGTCCCGCTTTGAGCATGTGTGTTTCTGTGTAAATGTGTGTACTATCTGGCCGCGTCGTGGCTAAGTGGCTAGACCACTCGCCTCTCAATTAGACGATCCGGGTTCGACCGCATGTGAGATTTGTGATGGACAAAGCGGCGCTGGAGCGTCTTTTCTCCGGGTTCTCCGGATTCCCCCGCCATCGGTGCTCCATCCTCATTCATGTATCATCAGTGTCACCGCCTGCGGTGCCTTAAGTAGTTAAAGCGGGCGTTAAATGCTACCAAAAATAAAAAATTGTACCATCTGCCCGAGGAAAGAATGCAATCGTTTGGGGAGGTCACTTGTGTAGCATGGCATGGTTTAGAGTGGTCAGAGAGGACTGGAATATAGTACAGTACTACCTGTCTGACGAAAGGATGCAGTTGTTAGAGCAGATTGCTGGTGTAGCATGGCACGGTTTAGAGCGGTCAAAGAAGGCTGGAATATAGTAGAGTACTCCCTGTCTGACGAAAGAATGCAGTTGTTAGAGGAGATTGCTGGTGTAGCATGGCACGGTTTAGAGCGGTCAAAGAAGGCTGGAATATAGTACAGTACTCCCTGTCTGACGAAAGAATGCAGTTTAATGAGAGGTCGCTGGTGTAGCATGGCATGGTTTAGAGCGGTCAGAGAAGGCTGGAATATAGTACAGTACTCCCTGTCTGACGAAAGAATGCAGTTTAATGAGAGGTCGCTGGTGTAGCATGGCACGGTTTAGAGCGGTCAGGGAAGACTGGAATATAGTACAGTACTGCCTGTCTGACGAAAGAATGCAGTTGTTAGGGGATGTCGCTGGTGTAGCATGGCACGGTTTAGAGCGGTCAGATAAGGCTGGAATATAGTACAGTACTCCCTGTCTGACGAAAGAATGCAGTTGTTAGAGCAGATTGCTGGTGTAGCATGGCACGGTTTAGAGCGGTCAGAGAAGGCTGGAATATAGTACAGTACTACCTGTCTAACGAAAGAATGCAGTTGTTAGGGGATGTCGCTGGTGTAGCATGCCACGGTTTAGAGCGGTCAGAGAAGACTGGAATATAGTACAGTACTACCTGTCTGACGAAAGAGTGCAGTTGTTAGAGGAGGTCGCTGGTGTAGGATGTCACGGTTTAGAGCGGTCAGAGAAGGCTGGAATATAGTACAGTACTACCTGTCTGACGAAAGAATGCAGTTGTTAGAGGAGGTCGCTGGTGTAGCATGGCACGGTTTAGAGCGGTCAGAGAAGACTGGAATATAGTACAGTACTACCTGTCTGACGAAAGAGTGCAGTTGTTAGGGGAGGTCGCTGGTGTAGCATGGCACGGTTTAGAGCGGTCAGAGAAGACTGGAATATAGACCAGTACTCCCTGTGTGACGAAAGAATGCAGTTGTTACGGGAGGTCGCTGGTGTAGCATGGCACGGTTTACAGCGGTCAGGGAAGGCTGGAATATAGTACAGTACTACCTGTCTGACGAAAGAATGCAGTTGTTACGGGAGGTCGCTGGTGTAGCATGGCACGGTTTACAGCGGTCAGGGAAGGCTGGAATATAGTACAGTACTACCTGTCTGACGAAAGAATGCAGTTGTTAGGGGATGTCGCTGGTGTAGCATGCCACGGTTTAGAGCGGTCAGAGAAGACTGGAATATAGTACAGTACTACCTGTCTGACGAAAGAATGCAGTTGTTAGGGGATGTCGCTGGTGTAGCATGGCATGGTTTAGAGCAATCAGAGAAGACTGGAATATAGTACAGTACTACCTGTCTGACGAAAGAATGCAGTTGTTAGGGCAGGTCGCTGGTGTAGCATGGCACGGTTTAGAGCGGTCAGAGAAGACTGGAATATAGTACAGTACTACCTGTCTGACGAAAGAATGCAGTTGTTAGGGGAGGTCGCTGGTGTAGCATGGCACGGTTTAGAGCGGTCAGAGAAGACTGGAATATAGTACAGTACTACCTGTCTGACGAAAGAATGCAGTTGTCAGAGGATGTCGCTGATGTAGCATGGTACGGTTTAGAGTGGTCAGAGAAGACTGGAATATAGTACAGTACTACCTGTCTGAAGAAAGGATGCAATTGTCAGAGGATGTCGCTGATGTAGCATGGCACGGTTTAGAGCAATCAGAGAAGACTGGAATATAGTACAGTACTCCCTGTCTGACGAAAGAATGCAGTTGTCAGAGGATGTCGCTGATGTAGCATGGCACGGTTTAGAGCGGTCAGAGAAGACTGGAATATAGTACAGTACTACCTGTCTGACGAAAGAATGCAGTTGTTAGAGGAGGTTGCTGGTGTAGCATGGCACGGTTTATAGAGGTCAGAGAAGACTGGAATATAGTACAGTACTACCTGTCTGACGAAAGAATGCAGTTATTAGAGGAGGTTGCTGATGTAGCATGGCACGGTTTATAGAGGTCAGAGAAGACTGGAATATAGTACAGTACTACCTGTCTGACGAAAGAATGCAGTTGTTAGGGGAGGTCGCTGGTGTAGCATGGCACGGTTTACACCGGTCAGAAAAGGCTGGAATATAGTACAGTACTACCTGTCTGACGAAAGAGTGCAGTTGTTAGGGGAGGTTACTTGTGTAGGATCGCACGGTTTAGAGCGATCAGAGACGACTGGAATATAGTACAGTAGTACCTGTCTGACGAAAGAATGCAGTTGTTAGGGGATGTCGCTGGTGTAGCATGGCACGGTTTAGAGTGGTCAGAGAAGACTGGAATATAGTACAGTAGTACCTGCCTGACGAAAGAGTGCAGTTGTTAGGGGATGTCGCTGGTGTAGCATGGCACGGTTTAGAGCGGTCAGAAAAGGCTGGAATATAGTACAGTACTACCTGTCTGACGAAAGAGTGCAGTTGTTAGGGGAGGTTACTTGTGTAGGATCGCACGGTTTAGAGTGGTCAGAGAAGACTGGAATATAGTACAGTACTACCTGTCTGACGAAAGAGTGCAGTTGTTAGGGGAGGTTACTTGTGTAGGATCGCACGGTTTAGAGTGGTCAGAGAAGACTGGAATATAGTACAGTACTACCTGTCTGACGAAAGAGTGCAGTTGTTAGGGGAGGTTACTTGTGTAGGATCGCACGGTTTAGAGCGATCAGAGACGACTGGAATATAGTACAGTACTACCCGTTTGACGAAAGAATGCAGTTTAATGGGAGGTCGCTGGTGTAGCATGGCACGGTTTAGAGTGAGCAGAGAAGGCTGGAATATAGTACAGTACAACCTGTCTGACGAAAGAATGCAGTTGTTAGGGGAGGTCGCTGGTGTAGCATGGCACGGTTTAGAGTGGTCAGAGAAGGCTGGAATATAGTACAGTACTCCCTGTCTGACGAAAGAGTGCAGTTGTTAGAGGAGGTCGCTGGTGTAGCATGACACGGTTTAGAGTGGTCAGAGAAGACTGGAATATAGTACAGTACTACCTGTCTGACGAAAGAGTGCAGTTGTTAGGGGAGGTCGCTGGTGTAGCATGACACGGTTTAGAGTGGTCAGAGAAGACTGGAATATAGTACAGTACTACCTGTCTGACGAAAGAGTGCAGTTGTTAGGGGAGGTCGCTGGTGTAGCATGACACGGTTTAGAGCGGTCGGAGAAAAAAAGTATATCGAGCTAAAAGGAGATAATGCTGAAAACATCTGATGTGACTGTTTCTCATGACTTTCTCTACATCTCTGGTGTAATTATTGTTAACAAGCTTATGCTTCTAATACTTCACGCTAATCAATAAAAAATTAGCTGAAACAATCTTACAACTTGCTTCCTTGTAAGTAGAAGCGAAATATGGGAGTACTGTAGGTTAAAGTGATAGTTAAAAGTAGGTTGCTATGTCACTGAAGTTTCTTTGTTTGTATGTATGGACAGCAGTTGACAAATCCCTATATGAGAAAAGTGTAAGTTTTCAAAGCTGAAACCAATAACAAGGAGTATCTCAAAAATGATAAACTCCACGAAAAAAAAAAATTAATATGACAAATTGCATGTTTTATCTTGGTCTGTAAGTTTTTGTGTGGTAAGTTTTTGTCTATCTTACGGTTTGCCAGTTATGCAGAATTCATTAAAAATCATCCAGAATTAAAGAAGTCTTAAGAGGCTGTTCCCAGAAAATTCAAGATCTTTAATATACGATATTTTAATCAAAATCGTTAGAGCCATTTTTGAGAAAATCAAACCTTTTTCAGGGTAGTTGGGAGTGGGGGTGGGGGATCTTATTTTAAAAATCTTCGTGTCGCATCTTTGGAAGAATACCAAACTTAAATAACAATTTTTGTATTTAACGGTCATTTCGTTCTTTAGGCAACTGTTCACACACACACACGCACCTTTTTCTAAAAAAATTGTTCGGACTCAGGGGAATCCAAAACGTATATTTCCGGTGAAATCTCGACAACAAATTTTTGGGTAGAATGCAATACTTCTGTATCCCTATTTTCATTATACATACGGAACTGGAGAACGTAAAAATAAATCACCACATATAGTTTGTTTTTCTGCCTTTTTCTAAGAGCTTTATGAGAGCCGCTGATACATCAGATGTTTAATTAATGTGAACAACGGTAAAACTTTGATAAACATCGTCCCAGCAAAGCTTTTAACCTCAACAAGGAAAAGCATGTTACGGTAGTACTCGAGAAAGCAAGGGATGGTCCAGGGAATGGGGAGGGATTATTCAGGGCAGATGTAGGTAATGAATGCTGGACGCTGGGCCCTTAATTGTGTGCCAGTATCTAATCTACCGTTTATACCCTCCAGCACATACAGAGAACGGCAGTGCAACAGGAGTTATTGTAGCAACCTTGTCACCGTCAGCGACCTTGCGGATTAAACCAGGAATCTGTTTCACAAGCATCTCTTCTGAGTTATTACTCAAATGGCACTCTGGCAGTGACACACTTTAAATGTTGGTATTTATAAAGATTCTTAAGCTATGATAATAGACGAGAGACGGATGATAACTAATGGGCCTCACACAGATATGGCGCCACTAGGCCAGTTAGACTGTAGCATCGTAGAGTTTAACTCTAGACTGGCTTGTATCCATAGTTACAGGTCAATAGCTTGTTTAGTTTTCGAATGACAGCATTTTAAACAACACAACTTTAGAGTTTTCACGAAAATGAAGGATTTGCAAAAACGAGCAGTGATTAAATACTTCATTTGAAAGGCCTAACGCCTAAATAAATTAATGAGGAAATGGACAGTACATTGAAAGACTCTGCTCCTTCATATTCAATAATTAAAAGGTGGGTTGCAGAGTTTAAAATGGGACATACGAGCACTAGTGATGAGCCTCGCTCTGGACGCCCTGTAGAAGTGACAACTCCAGAGATCATTGAAAAAATTCATCGTTTAGAACTGGAAGACCGGAGATTAAAGTTGCTTGAGATAGTAGAGGCTGTAAACAACAAAATAACGTGTAGTAATATTTTAAGTAATGTTTTGGGCTTTCGCAAGGGTTTGTGCAGAATGAGTGCCGCGTTTGTTGACACCTGATCAAATGTTGCAAAGAAAAATAGTTTCTGTTAAGAATGTGGAGCTCTACCGTAAAAATCCCAGTGAATTTTGAGACGGCTTATCACCATGGATGAAACTTTGATGCATCACTACACTCCAGAAAGTAAATCACAGTCAAAACAGGGAATTGCGTCAGGTGAACAAACTCCTAAATAGGCATTTTTTGTCAGCTAACAAAGTTATGGCGAGTGTTTTTTGGGTTGCACAGGATATTATTTTTATTGATTACTTGGAAAGGGTAAAAGTATCACTAGTGACTACTATGCAAACTTACTGCAACGTTTGAGTGATGAGGATAAGAGGAAAACACCTCATTTAGGAACAAAAATATCATGCTTCATCATGACAACGTGAGGCCCATCGCTTAATTATTGCAACGGGAAAAATGTGTAACTTGAAGTTGGAATTGCTTGAACATCCACCCTATTCGCCAGATCTAGCACCCAGTGACTACCACATGTTCCCAAACCTCAAAAAATGTCTGGGGAGAAGGTTTCACAGCAACGAGGAGGTCATTGATGCGGCAAACAGCTATTTTGAGGACCTTGATAAATCGCACTACAGAGATGGTTTAATTAAATTAGAACACCGATATGACAAATGTATTAGCCTTTCTGGAGATTATGTTGAGAAATACTGTTGAGTGGAATGCAATTAATTCTCTATACACCATGTACATAACAAGTAAAAATCGGATGTGTTCCATTCACATGACTTTCTCTACATTTCTGCAACAGCTTATTCTTAAAAAAAGCTTTTACTTCCATTTACTTCATGCTAATCAGAAAAAAATAGCAGAAATAGTCTTAATGCTTGCTTCCTTGTAAGTAGAAGCGAAATAAGGGACTACCATAGGTTAAGCTGATAGTCACATAGCACCAATTTAGACTGAAGTTCCTTTATTTGTATGGACAGCAGTTGACAAATTCCTGTATGAGAAAAGTACAAGTTTTTCATAGCAGAAACCAAAAACAATGAATGTCTCAAAAACAATGAACTCAACGAAGAAAAATGTATATAACATAAATTGTGTCTTTTAACGTGATCTACATGTTTTCGGAAAACGTCCGTGTAGGTATGTGCTCGTGTGCCTGTGAACACGATAACTCAAAAACGAAAAGTCGGTAAAATATCAAACTTGGTATTTAAGTTTAGTATCTTCCAGGGATGCGAAACGAAAATTTTGAGAAAAATCACCACACCCCCAACTACCCTTTACATGGAACTTTTCCTGAAAATTATGATTCTCTCAAAAATGGCTCTAACGATTTTGATTAAAATTTCGTGTATTAAATATATTTACTAGTCAAATAAAATGTATATCTTGAACTTTCTGGGAATAGCCTCTGAAGAGTACTTTATTCTGGATGAATTTTGAATTACTGCTTAACCGTAAGAATTGGACAAAACCTTACTACACGAAAAAAGTAGATCACGTTAAAACACACAATTTATGTTATAATACACTTTTTTTCGTGGAGTTCATGGTTTCTGAGATATTCATTGTTTTTGGTTTCTGCTTTGAAAAACTTATACTTTTCTCATACAGGAATTTGCCAACTGCTGTTCATACAAGCAAAGGAACTTCAGACACATAGCAACCAGCTTTTGACTATCCGTTGAACCTATGGTACTGCCTTATTTCACTTCTACTTACAAGGAAGCAAGTGGTAAGGCAATTTCTGCTAATTTTTTTCTGATTAGCATGAAGTAAATAGAAGTATAAACTTTTTAAGAATAATTTGTTGCAGAGATGTAGAGAAAGTCATGTGAATGGTACACATAAGATTTTTTATTTAGGAACTTTTTGCCCATTTCTTACGGTTTAGCAGTTATGTAAAGTTCCGTAAAATTAGTCCAGAATAAAGTAAGTCTTCAGAGGCTATTCCCAGAAAATTTAGGATATACATCTTATTTGTCAGGTAAATATCTTTAATATACGATTTTTAATCAAAATCGTTAGAGCCATTTTTAAGAAATTCAAAATTTTCGAAAAAAGATCCATGTTGTTGGGGTAGGGGGGATTTTTCTCAAAATCTTCGTGTCGCATCCCTGGAAGATATTAAAACATAAATACCAAGTTTGGTATTTTAATGACTTTTCGTTTTTGAGTTAATCGTGTTTACAGACACACTGACACACACACTTACCTTTTTCTGAAAATGCTTTTTACTTTCTCTATACGAACTATGAACATAGTGTATAGAGAATGTATTGTATTCCACCCAAAATTTGATACCGAGATTTCACCGGAAATACATGTTTTGGGTCCCCCTTTATCCAAAAAAACATTTTTAGAAAAATGTCCGTGTGTGTGGTTGTCTGTGTCTATCTGTGTGTGTCTGTGGGCAGCATAGCTCAAAAATGAAAAGTCCGTTAAAAACCAAATTTGGTATTTAGGTTTGGTATCTTCCGAGAATCCGACCCGAAAATTTTCAAGAAAATCCCCCAACTCCCAACTACCTTTTACATGGAAATTTTTTCGAAAATTTCGATTTTCTACAAAATAGCTCTAACGATTTCGATTAAAAGATCCTATATTAAAAATATTTACCTGGCAAATTGAATGTATATCTTCAATTTTCTGGGAATAGCCTCTAAATACTACTTTATTCTGGATGAATTTTGCATACATACTAAACCGTAAGAGATGGACAAAAACTTAACACACAAAAATGTGGAGCACGTTAAAGCACACAGTTTGTTATATATATATTTTTTTTTCTTGGATTTGATTTCTTTTTAGATATTCCTTGTTTTTTGTTTCAACTTTGAAAAACTTGTACTTTCTAATACAGGAATTTATCAACTCCTGTCCATACATACAAAGCAACTTCAGTCACATAGCAACCAGCTTTTGACTTCACTTTAAACTATGGTACTCCCTTATTTCTGTTCTACTTACAAGGAAGTAAGTAATAAGACTATTTCTGCTAATTTTTTCTCGATTAGCATGAGGTCAATAGCAGAATAAGCTTATTAACAATAACTTGTTACACAGAAGTAGAGTCATGTGAATGGAACACATCAGATTTTTGGATACAGGGTGCGCTAAAACATATATTTCCGGTGTAATCTTGGTGTCGAATTTTGGGTGTACATTGTATGTGTAGAGAAAGTAAAAATGGTTACAATAGAATACAATATCTACCAGGAACCAAGAGATCGATGACCTGCAGTTGTTTGAGGTTTCTCTGTGAGGGAATTGTATGGCTAACTCGAAGAGAGTTTCTCTAAGTCCCACAGGAGTCAAAGCTCTCAAACTTACTGGCTAAGGATTACTCCCGTTCATATTTGGAACCAAACCCTACGTTTCAAAGGATTTAATCCCACCAGTCGATTTCAGTTCAGCATGAATACAGTACTCTGTTTCAATTGAGACAGCTTATAGCTCACTTGACTTTTTCTACTCTCTGCAACAAATTATTCTTAAACAGCTTATACTTCTATTTACTTCATGTTAATCAGAAAAAATAGCAAAAATAATCTATCTACTTGTTTCCTTATAAATAGAAGCGAAATAAGGGAGTACTATAGGTTAAAGTGAAGTCAAAAGCTGGTTACTAGGTGACTGGAGTTCCTTTGTTTGTATGGACAGCAGTTGACAAATTCCTGTATGAGAAATGTATACGTTTTTCAATGCAGGAATCAAACACAAGGAATGTCTCAAGAACGATGAACTCCACGAGAAAAATGTATATAACATAAATTGTGTCTTTTAACGTGCTCTACATTTTTCGTGCAGTATGCTTTTGTCCATCTCTTACGGTTTAAAATTTATACAAAATTCCTTAAAATTCATACAGAATAAAGTAGTCTTCAGAGGCTATTACCAGAAAATTTAAGATATACATTTTATTTGTCAGGTAAATAGCTTTATTCTACGATATTTTAATCGAAATAGTTAGAGCCATTTTTGAGAAAATCATCATTTTCCTAAAACGTTTCATGTAAAGGTAGTTTAGGTGTGGGTCGTTTTTCTAAAAATCTTGGTGTCTCATCCCTGGAAGATACTAAACTTAAATACCAAGTTTGGTATTTAACCGACTTTTCGTTTTTGAGTTATCGTGTTCACAGACACACTGACACTGACACACGGACACACACACGGGTTTTTTTTAGATAAAGGGGACCCTAAAGCATATATTTCCGGTGAAATCTCAGTATAAAATTTTTGGGTGCAGTGCAATACCTTCTCTATACACTATGTATATAGTACGTATACAGAAAGCAATAATCTCTTAAAAGTCACCATTCAACTTAGGGGAAGTTGAAATGGGATTTTCATAATGTTTTACAAATTTTTACAAATTTCATGTTTTAATTACATATAAATATAATATGTATTATTACCTGTTACCTGTGACACTGGTGGTATATGAAACGAAGATGGCGGGAGAAACCGGAGAACCCAGAGAACACCCGTCCCTGCGCCGTTTTGTCCTCCACAAGTCGCACATGCGAACCCGGCCCGTCTAGGTGAAAGACTAGAGGTCAAACCTCTCGGCATCGGCGCGGTCTATTAATGAGTACGAGAACTAATTACTGAAAAGGACATTTGAGGCACTGAGAACACATTCCTATTACTGTTTCTCCTCCCTTTATTTTCTCTCTTTCTCCCCGGATAGGAGACTGGCAACTATTGAGAGCATGTGAACGCTGAGAAAACTAAATTGAAGAGCGATGGAAAGAGATGAAAGAGATGGCGGTGATAAATCATTGGAAGAGACCCGTGTCTCATTACCTCTAAACCATCTTGACCCGAAGCAAATGAAGCCATTACCAGGCAAGTCAGGTTTCAGTACTGCCAACATCACCATATCGATCTTCCTGTGATCCTCCATCCCAAACTTCACGTGTCGAGGGATAAAGAAGCCACAACGATCCACCACAGGACCTCGTACTTACAGCTTTCCTCCTTGTCGCTACAGGGAATGTACACGACCGTCCTTAGGACCTTGCACTGTACTAACCATTCCGTAATCCAGAGCTGACTTCCCTTCCCGCCACTTCTAAAATGTTCATCACTTGGGCTTTAAATGTATCATTTGGAAAACATTCTGTTAAAATAAGTGTTATTTGCTCATGCCTTTTTGATTACTCTACATGTACTATGCACATAGTGTATTGTATTGCATCCAAAAATTTTATACCGTAATTTCACCGGAAATATATGTCCCCTGAGTCCGAAAAAAACATTTTTACACTCTCTACACGTACTTTGTACGAGTGCCGTTTTTTCAACCTCCGATAGGCTATAAATAGAAAACAATTATTTTATTACTAAAAGTTTTCTAAATCATATGGTTACTTTTCAACATAATCACCGAAAAGATTGAGACATTTATCGTACCTGTGCACAAGCTTTGCAGTAGCTGCTTCAAAAAATGTTGCCGCCAATCATTTCAAATGAGTAATGACGTTGTTTTGAAGATCTTCTTACTTTACGACGTTTGTGGGGAGCCATTCAAAACAAACGGAGAGGAATACTGACCTCAGGAATTGTGTTGATCCATGACAACGCTCATCCACACACTGCTGGCACAACCCATCGGCTCCTTGAATAATTTCAATGGGACATTTTCGATCATCTGCCGTACAGTCCTGATCTGGCTCCCAGCGACTTTCACCTTTACCCAGAACTGAAGACGTAGCTAGAAGGGCAGCACTTTCAAACCAACGAAGATCTTTAAAACAACGTCAATGCTCATTTGAAATCATTGGCGACAACATTTTTTGAAGCGGGTATTGCATAGCTTGTGCACAGGTACGATGAATGTCTCAATCTTTTCGGTGAATATATTGAAAAGTAACCGTAATTGTACAAAACTTTTAGTAATAAAATAATGTTTTCTATGAACTTGTCTTTTATTTATAGCCTATCGGAGGTTGAAAAAGAAACGGCCCACGTAAAATAAAGGACAGTAGAGTCGCTGCTCATTGGTTACGCTGGAAAGCTACTTTTCTGCGCCTGAATGTGTGTCTAGAGCTGCAAACAAAAGCCGTGTGTTCCGCAGTAAGTGATTCTAGCTAATTATTCCTTAGCAGGGCAACGCCGCAACGTCTGCAGTCATCTATTCCTATTATTTTTGCGTGCTAATGAATTGCATGTCCCCTCCCCAGCCGCACGTTCACCCCAGTACAATAATTGCCGAAAAATGGTGATAAATGCTTGGGCTTAGCTGTAACGTTGGGTGGTTCCAAATCACCTAAATGAATGTGCTTAAAGTTAAAGATCGTGTTTGAATAATGTTCGTGTTCTTTCCACCAGAGTTCGCTGCAGTAGTGGAAGCTACATTCTCAATAAAACTAATATCTGTGTTAAAACACTTGAGTTATTCCATTCACATGATTTTCTGTACATCTGTAACACATTAATGTTAATATGCTTATTCTCCTATTTACTAAATTCTAATCAAGATAAACAATAGCAGAAACGGTCTTCTACTTATTTCGTTTATAAGTAGTAGGAAAAAAGGGAATACACTAGGCTAAACCGACAGTCAAATGTTTTAAAATGTGGTTACTATGGGATTGAAATCCGTTTCTTTGCATGATCAATAGTTGACAAGTACCCGTATGAGAAAATTTGAAAGTATTTTCAAACTGAAACCTACAGCAAGGAATATCTCGAAAACGCTCAACATCTCGAAAAAAATGCATATGACATAAATTGTATGTTTTACAGGGATCAACATTTTTTGTGCAGTAAGTTTTTGTCTATCTCTTACGGTTTAGCAGTTAAGCAAAATTCGGCAAAATTCATTCACAATAAACAGGTCTTCAGAGGTTATTCTCAGAAAGTTCAAGATATATATTTTATTTGTTGTGTGAATATCTTTAATACACTGTATTTTAATCAAAAGCCTCACAGCCATTTATTAGAAAATCAAAATTCTCTTAAATTTTTTCCGTGTAAAGGGTAGTTGATTGTGGGGGGATAACATTTTTCTAATTTTTTTTTATTCAGAGGGAGCCAAAACATGTTTTTCCGGTGAAATCAGGGTATCGAATTTTTGGGTGAAATACAATACCTTCTCTATACACTGTGCATAGTACGTGTAGAGAAAGTAACAATTATGGTCATGTAAATTAATTTTCCCTGGGTATGTTTTTAATTTCTCTAGCCCGTATGTACCTATAATATACATAGGGATAGAAAAGTATTATATTCCATCCAAAATTAGAATTCAGCAAATATACAGGTTTTAGGACCTCTGTATCTAAAAAAAGCATAATTTTCAGAAACAGGTAGGTGTGTGTGCCTCTCTGTCTGTCTGTCTGTGAGTCTATCTGTGGACAATATAGCTCAAAAACGAAAAGACCGTTAAATGGTATTAACTTGGTATTTAAGTTGGTATCTTCCAAGGATGCGACACGAAGATTTTCAAGAAAGTCCCCCAACCCCTGCCACCCTTACATGGAACATTTTTCGAAAATTTTGATTTTCTCAAAAATGGCTCCAACGATTTTGATTAAAATGTCGTATATTAAAGATATTTACCTGACAAATAAAATGTATATCATGAATTTTTTGGGAATAGCCTCTAAAGACTACTTTATTCTGGATTAATTCTACGGAGTTTTGTATAAGTGTTAAACTGTAAGATATAGACAAAAAACTACCACATAAAAATGTAGAGCACGTTTAGACGCACAGCTTATGTTATACTCATTTTTCGTGTTGATGATCATTTTTGAGATATTCCTTGTTTTTGGTTTCAGCTTTAAAAAAAACGTATACTTTTCTCATGCAGGAATTTGTCAACTCCTGTCCATACAAAGAAAGGAACTTCAGTCATATAGCAACCAGCTTTTGACTATCACTTTAACCAACGGTACTCCCTTATTTCGCTTCTACTTATAAGGAAGCAAGTAATAAGCCTATTTCTGTTAATTTTTTCTCGATTAGCATGAAGTAAATAGAAGCTTAAACTTTTTAACAATAATTTGTTGCAGAGATATAGAGAAAGGTATGCGAATGGAACACATCAGATTTTTTGCTCTGGTACGAGAAGTTATCCTACTGGAGAATAAGTAATTGTACGATTTAAGAGGAAACGACGAATAATTCTTTTCTAAATGAACATACTTTGACTAAAGGTATCGGTAAGAGATGTACAGAACATTTATGTGGAGTGGGAAGGTGAAATTGTGGAAACTACCAGCAAGCCCGAAACCAAATTAGCATACATATGAGAAGTTGAGAGATTCCCACCTCTAACCCCTTCAAATATTCAGCCGCGTGTTTCCTCATTTGCCGCTGCCAAGAATTGGTGGCGCTGCAGATGGAATCCTCTTTCTTGGCGTATTACCACAGTGTCTCATTTAAGCTAGCGCACCAAAGGTCGTCGCTCTTCGAGAACCCCCCCCCCCCCCACTGCCTCAAAATAGATCCTGGAAACCTTTAACCGAAAAGGTTAGTGATTCATGCAACAGTATCGCTTTACACAAACTTGTTAATAGCAGTCAGGAATATCATATGCTTTGGTCATCAGCAACCCCCGAGTCTAACAAGAAACACGTGAGAAACGGGAATACCTGGTAGGTAATAAAAAGTCTGATGTGATCCATTCACATGACTTTCTCTACATCTCTGCAACAAAATTTCAAAAAGCTTATGCTTCTATTTACTTCATGCTAATCGAGAAAAAATTACCAGAAATAGTCTTATTACTTGCTTCCTTGTAAGTAGAAGCGAAATAAGGGAGTACCGTAGGTTAAATTGATAGTCAAAAGCTGGTTGCAATGGGAATGGACTTCCTATATTTGTATGGACTGGAGTTGGCAACTTCCTGTATAAGAAAAGTTAAGTTTTTCAAAGCTGAAACCAAAAACGAGGAATATCTCAAAAACGATCAGCTCCAAGAAAAAAATGTATACAACATTAAATGTGTGTTTTAATGTACTCTACATTTTTTGTGCACTAAGTTTTTGTCCATTTCTTACGGTTTAGCAGTTATGCAAAATCCTGTAAAAATCGCTCAGAATAAAGAGGCCTTCAGGGGTTATTCCCAGAAAATTCAAAAAATACAATTCATTTGTGAGGTAAATATCTTTAATATACGACATTTTAATCAAAATTGTTAGAGCCATTTTTTAGAAAATCAAATTTTTCGAAAAAAATTCCTTGTGAAGAATAGTTTAATGTCAGGTGATTTTTCTCAAAATCTTCGTGTCGCATCCTTGGAAGATCCTAAACTTAAATACATAGTTTGGTATTTTAGCGACTTTCCGTTTTTGAGTTATCGTGTTCACGGACACACTGACACACGGACCTTTTTCTGAAAATACCTTTTTTGGATGCAGGGGACCCTAAAACATATATTTCCGGTGAAATCTTGGTATCGAATTTTTTTGGTGGAGTGCAATACTTTCTCTATACACTATGTATATAGTACGTATAGAGAAAGTAAAAAGAAATCTGATGTGTTCCATTCACACGACTTTCTTTAAATATCTGTATAACAATATTTTTTAATTATTTTTCTATCTACTTCATGCTAAATGAGTTAAACATTAACATAAATGCTTCTTCTTAATTAATGAATGATTAAATGTATTTATTGACATAATATCGTACATAGAATTTCAACAATCGCACGGGTTCACAGACCGTGCGTGCTTTTGTAATACACACCAAAAAGTAATATTAAAATAACAACAGAGAATTAAGAGTAATCACGAAAATAAAAAGGCAAAAGTAATATACAATCATAAGCAATATTAAAACAACAAGGAATTAAAAACGTAAAACCAAAAATAAAAATACAAAGATATTCAAATATAGCAATTTAAATGTATAGCACAGAGTACACCTTCATAAATGTACCCTCTTATAAGAGATAAATACACTTAAAAGAAGTATATATATATATATATATATATATATATATATACACTAGCTGAGCCGCCGAAATTTCTTCCGCCTTAGAAGCAATAAATGAGCAGATTTTGGATTTTATTAAGTTCAATTTTTTATTAGGATAATAAATATAAATACAGAAAATCAGGTATTTTAATGATTATTTATTGGCTGTGTATTTTGGTGCATGGGTTGCACTCTTCAGGAAGCTCCTTGTGATAGACGACATTTCTTTTTTTAATATCAGGCACAAGAACAAATAACGCAGATGGTCTTCCGACCCATGAACATGCCACATATAATTGACCATGGGAAAAACATGGATTTTCTAGATTCAGACCACAAATTTTCAAGGATTGGCCTTGTGATTTGTTAATGGTCATGGCGAATGCAAGACGGATCGGAAATTGAAGTCGTTTAAACTCAAACGGCAAATCGGTTGGGATCCTCGGAATGAGAGCTTCCTCACCTTTGAATTTTCCTTTGAGTATCGTCGCGTAAATCACATTGTTCATCTATTTACTTACCACCAAACGCGTTCCGTTGCACAGTTTTGGTTGGTTTATGTTCCGAAGCTTGATTACTACGGAGCCAACCTTTAGTCGTAAATTGTGCGGTGGTAAGCCAGGCACATCCAAGGAGTTTCAAAATGTAATTGGATAGTTGCTCTTCACGTGCAATTTCATTCGCAGTGTTTCGAATCCTAGTTGCATTACGTCTTTTTCGGGAAAGATTCGATCGTCTTGGTTAACGATAATATCGGCACAATAAGCTAATAGAAACTCGAAACAAACACCATAGACAACAATGCGTTTAGCTGTCTGTTGCGTTTTGTTATACCATGTTCTGTCACGTCCCACGGAAACGGGATAAAAAGGTGCCCTATGTCAGTCTCCTGGTTCTCAGCTACCTCCCCACCGATTTTCAGCCAAATCGGTGCAGCCGTTCTTGAGTTATAAATAGTGTAACTAACCCCACTTTCTTATATATATGGTAAAGAATCGCAGTAAATAGCTTCCTCTTAATTAGAAGGGAACGCACGAAGCTAAAACGACACTCAAATGTTTTAAAATCTGGGTGCTGTGGGATTGAAATCCGATTCTTTGCGTGGCCAGAGTTGACAAATTCACGCCCGAAACAAATAACAATGGATATCTCAAAAGTGGCCAACCCCACCAAAAGAATGTATGTGACATAAGTTTTGTGTTTTAAAATGACCTACATTTGTTGTATAGTTAAGTTTTTATGTATCTCCTACGGTCTACCACTTATGCAAAATTCTGAGAAAAAAAAATTATCCAGAATAACTTAGTCTTCAGAAGCTATTCCTAGAAATTTCAAGATACACATTTTATTAGTGAGGTAAATATTTTTAATATACGATATTTTAATTAAAATCGTTAGAGCCATTTCTGAGAAAATCTAAGTTTTCGAAAAAAGTTCCGAGTAAAGGGTAGTTGGGGGGGGATTTTCTTGAAAATCTTCGTGTCGCATCCTTGGAAGATATCAAACTTAAATACCAAGTTGGTACTTAACGGTATTTTCGTTTTTGAGTTAAGCTGTTTTTTGTTTTTTGATTCGGGGGGTTTTACAATATGTATTTCCAGTGAAATCTTGGTAACGAATTTTTGTGTGGAATACAATACTTCGTTGGTTTGAAAGTGCTGCCTTCCTAGCCACCACGTCTTCAGTTATGGGAAAAATTAAAAGTCCCTGGGTGCCAGGTCAGGACTGTGCGGCGGATGATCGATACTGTCCCATTGAAATTGTTCAAGGAGCCGATGGGTTGTGCCAACAGTGTGTGGACGAGCGTTGTCATGGATCAACACAATTCATGAAGTCAGCATTCCTCTTCATTTGTTTTGAATGATTATCCGCAAACGTCGTAAAGTACAATGATCTTCAAAACAAAGTCAGTGCTCATTTGATATCATTGGCGGCAACATTTTTTGAAGCGGGTATTGCAAAGCTTGTGCACAGGTACGATAAATGTCTCAATGTTTTGGGTGATTATGTTGAAAAGTAACATAAGTGTACAAAACTTTTAGTAATAAAATAATTGTTTTCTATGAACTTGTATTTTATTTACAGCATATCGGAGTTTGAAAAAAAAAACGTACCTCGTATATTTCCATTGAGAAAGCATTGCTGGAAACTCTCAAAACTTTGGCTATCCTGTTTATTTCTTTTGTTCTTCTTCAAGACCAGAAGGCAAGTAACTCCCTCTTACCTCACAGATATGTCCTCAGCTGATTGTTTGGTTATTGGGTATACAAACTTGAGGTTTATTGCAATTAGAAATCAGTAGAGTTGCAGCTGAATAACCCTCAGTTCCATACTACTGAGCTAGAATGTAATTCTCTGCTACATGCGATCAGCTCTATGCATGGATCCAAAGCAGTGGTAATTTCATAATTAGGATTTAGAGAGACAGTCCTCAGAGCAAAGGGATAGGACTGTTGTCACTAGATGACTGTGGTTACTGGCGAGCGAACCTCACGAGGGCTTTGTTTGTACCCAAGCAGACCAACTCCTGTAATAGCAGTATGGGTTACGTGAATACAAGAAGCGATCTCTCTGTGGGAAACACTCCTGGTAGGGCAAGACGATCTACTTGCTTGTGCTTCAGTTGTATCACACACACACGTCTTAGTAGAATTACATCCCTGGCTTTGTTTACCATAATTAAATCCAATCAATAAGCTCTCCAAAAAATGTTATTAATTAAACCAAAACGTTCTCAACCTTTATTAAAATCCAATATTACTTTGACTACACGTACTATATACATAGTGTGTAGAGAAGAGATTGTATTCCACCCCCAAAAAATCTGTTGTGATCCATTCACATGACTTTCTCTACATCTCTGCAAAGAAATATTATTAAAAAGCTTATGCTACTATTTACTTCATGCTAATGGAGAAAAAAGTAGCAGAAATAGTCTTATTACTTGCTTCCTTGTAAATAGAAGCGAAATAAGGGAGTACCATAGGTTAAAGTGATAGTCGAAAGCTGGTTGCTATGTGACTGAAGTTCCTTGGTTGTATGGAAAGGAGTAGACAAATTCCTGTATGAGAAAAGTATAAGTTTTTCAAAGTGGAAACTAATAACAAGGAATATCTTAAAAACGATTAACTCCACGAAAAAAATGTATATGAAGTATGTTGTGAGTTTTAATGTGCTCTACATTTTCTGTACGGTAAGTTTTTGTCCATCACTTACGGTTTAGCAGTTATGCAAAATTCGGCAAAATTCATCCAGAATAAAGAGATCTTCAGAAATATTCCCAAAAAATTCAAGATATACATTTTATTCGGGGTGCAAATAGCTTTAATATACGTGATTTTAATCAAAATCGTTACAGCATTTTTAAGAAAATCAAAATTATCGAATATTTTTTCATGTAAAGCGTAGTTTGTAATGGGGGGGATTTTCTTTAAAATCTTCGTGTCGCGTCCTTGGAAGATGCTATACCTAAATACCAAATTTGGTATTTAACAGTATATTCGCTTTTGAGCTATGTTGTACACAGGCACTGACAGACACACACGGACCTTTCTCTAAAAATTTCTTTTTTTGGATTCAGGGGATCCTAAAACGTGTATTTCCGGTGAAATCTCGGTATCGAATTTTTGGGTGGAATATTATACTTACTCTATACACTATGTACATATTATGTGTAGAGAAAGTAATTATATACCGGAAATAAATATTTTGGGACACCCTGAATCCAAAAAGAACATTTTTGAATGTATGAATAAGTGTATTTATTGACATAACAATATCACACATTGAATTTCAATAATAGCACGGGTCCTCAGACCGTACGTGCTTTTGTAATACACACTAAAAGGCAATATTAAAACAACTACAAAGAACTAAAAGAGTAAACACGAAAATAAAAAACAAAGATATTCATATACAGCAATTAAAATTTACAGCACAGAGTACACCTTCATAAATGTACTCTCTTATAATAGATAAATACACTAAGAAATATATACACAATATATATAGACAATATATAAAACCATGACACAACAGTGATCTAAGTATGACAAAATATGTATGTAAAACATTGCAGTCACTTTTCTTTAGCTGTTCTTATCCCTCCCCCCCCCTTCTCTATTGTCAGCCTTCTCCGATCTCAGTTGTCTTGTCTTAAGCATACATTTACCTGGCCCGTCCACGCCTTCCGTGCCTGCCAGTAGCGTCCAACATGCTTCTAGCTCTACATTCGCGGTGGTAAAGAATCGCGGTAAATATTTACCCCTCCATTTCTCCGTACCCCTACATCTTGCCAAGATATGGGTCCACGACTAGAAAAAGGTATGTGTGTCTCTGGACAGTAAAGTTCAAAAATGTAAAGTGCCTTAAATTCCAGTCGAGGGGGGTTCAATAAATTCTCAGGAAAATATAAAAAAAAAAAATATTTCTGTTTTTTATTTTCTCTGTACGTACAATGCACATAGTGTATAGAGAAGATATTGTAATGCACCTAAAAATTCGAAACCGAGATTTCACCGGAAATACATGTCAAAAGATCCAACAAAAAAAAAACTATTTTAGAAAAATGTCCGTGTGTGCGTCTGTTCTCACCTTAACTCAAAAACGAAAAGAACGATAAAAACCAAACTTGGTATTTAGGTTTGGTATCTTCCAAGGATGCGACATAAAGATTTTCCAGAAAATTCCCCCACTCCACACTACCTTTATATGAAACATTTTTCGAAAATTGTTATTTTCTTAAAAATAACTCTAGCATTTTGGTTATAATATCGTATATTAATAGTATTTATCTGACAAATAAAATATACATCTTGAATTTTCTGGGAATAGCCTCTGAAGACTACTTTATTCTGGATAAATACGAAATTTTGCATGACTGCTAAACAGCAAGAGATGGACAAAAACTTACCATACAAAAAATGTAGAGCAGTAGAAACACATCATTTGCGTTATTCATTTTTTTCTGTGGAGTTGATCATTTTGAGATATTCCTTGTTTTTGATTTCAGCTTTAAAAGACTTACCTATGTTTTTCTCACACATGAATTTTTAACTCCTGTCCATTCAAAGGAACCTTAGTCACATAGCAACCAGCTTTTGAATATCACTTTAACCTATGGTACCCCTTTATTTAGCTTCTACTTACGTGGAAGCGAGTATTAAGACTATTTCGATTAGTATGAAGTAAATAGAAGTTAAGCGTTTTAACAATAATTTGTTGCAGAGATGTAGAGAAAGACATGTGAATGGAACACGTAAGGATTTTTTGTAATTATTTTTACTTTCTGTACACGCACTATGTGTATAGAGAAGGTATTGCACTCCACCTAAAAATTCGATACCGAGATTTCACCGGAAATATATGTTTTAGGGTCCCTTATATCCAAAAAAAGAAAGCATTTTCACAAAAAGGTACTTGTGTGTGTGTCACGATAACCCAAAAACGAAAGTCGATAAAAACCAAACTTTGTATTTAAGTTTAGTATCTTCCAGGAATGCGACACGAAGATTTTGAGAAAAATCCCCTGAACCCAAATTATCCTTTACATTTAACGTTTTTCGAAAATTTTGATTTTCTCAAAAATGGCTCTAACGATTTTGATTTAAAAATCATGAATTCTAGATATTTACCTAGCAAATAATATGTATATCTTGAATTTTCTGGGAATAGCCCCTGCAGACTACTTTATTCTGGATGCATTTTACGAAATGTTGCATGACTGCTAAACCGTAAGAAATAGAGAAAAACTTACCACACGAAAAATGTAGAGCACATTAAAACACACAATTAATATTATATAATTTTTTTGATGAGTTGGTCGTTTTTTTTAGATATTCCTTGTATTTGGTTTCAGCTTTGAAAACTTGCACTTTTCTCACACAGAAATTTGTCAGCTCGTGTCCACACAAACAAAGGAACTTGTCACCTAGTAACCATCCTTTGATTTCACTTTAACCTATGATACTCCCATATTTCGCTTCTGCTTACAGGAAAGCAAGTAATAAGAATATTTCTGCTAATTTTATGACTAGCATAAAGTAAATAGAAGAATAAGCTTATTAACAATAATTTGTTACACAGAAGTAGACAAAGTCATGTGAATGGAACGCATGATTTTTTTCCCTAGATTTCATCGTTTTTTAAATATTCCTTGTTTATGGTTTCAGTTTTAAAAACTTATATTTTTCTGATTCAGGAATTTGTGAACTCTTGCCCATACAAACAAAGGAACTTCAGTCACATAGCAACCAGCTTTTGACTATCACTTTAATCTATGGTACTCCGTTATTTCGTTTCTACTTACAAGGAAGCAAGTAATAAGACTATTTCTGCTAATTTTATCTCAATTAGCATGAAGTAAATAGAACCATAGTTTTTTTTAACAATTTGTTGCTGAGATGTAGAGAAAGTCATGTGAATAGAACACTTCAGAGTTTTTAAATATAGAATTCATTGTGTCATCTAACGATTGTTTAATACATAGGAACAGTAAGTAATATAAGTGTGAAATGTAAATGTATAGCATTTAACATGAAAATCACTTTTCCCTGCAGCAAAGCTGGGAGATTGAGAAAGCAAATAGCTGCTAATATCTGAGGATGTTTGCTCGGGAGCACGATCTTTTTCATCGGCAGTGAGTCTAATTGTCCAGCTAATTAGCTGTCTTCTCAGAAATGACTGCCTCATTTGCAGCTTTTTCATTTCATATTCAGCATTTGCAATGATTGCTCTGCCTTGTGCCAGCATTTACATAATGGCTATTAGCAGCAAGAATATTCATTCTTGCAATGATTGGTTTCCTGTTTCTAAATGTATTTGTTTACTATTTATTTTTCAAACCCGTAACGTGCGTTACTTTCTGTGGCCTTTATTGCACTGTTTAAAAGGTTTTTTTTTTTTTTTTTTTTTTTACTTTCTCTATACGTACTATGTTCATAGTGCCTAGAGGAAGTATTTTATTCCATCCAAAAATTCAATACCCAGATGTCACCGGAAATACATATTTTTGGACCCCCTGATTCCAAAAAAGGCCGGTGTGTGTATGTGTGTGCTTATGTGGACAGCATAGCTCAAAAATGAAATGACTGTTAAATTCCAAACTTGGTATCTTTCAAGGATGCGACACGAAGATTATCAAGAAAATCCCGCCACTCCAACTACCCTTTACATGGAACGTTTTTCGAAAATTTTGATTTTATATAAAATGGCTGTAACGAATTTGATTAAATTATCGTATATTAAAGATATTTACCTGACAAATAAAATGTATATCTTAAATTTTCTGGGAATAGCTTCTAAAGACCTGTTTGTTCAGGATGAATTTTGCTTAATTTGGAATAACTAGTAAACTGTAAGAAATAAAACTTAAAACTTAAAAATCAATAAATTTAGATCTCAGTAAAATACACAAGTTATGTCATATACAATTTTTTCGTGGAACTTGCGTTTTCGAGGTATTCCTTATTGTTGGTTTCAATTGTGAAGTACTTACACTTTTCTCAGACGGAAGTGTCCGTTTTTCTTTTGTTCTACTCAAGCAAAGAATCGATTTGCAATGACCATCGCATAACAGCTTTTAAAACGTTTGACTATCACTTTAGCCTAGTGCATTCCCTTAGTGCGATTCTATTTATAAGGAACTAAGTAATACACTTCTACTAAAGTTTATCTCGATTAGCATGGTGTTGAAAGAAAAATTATCTTTCGTATGAAGTTTGTAGAGTAGCTAGAAAAGTCATGTGAGTGTAAAACATTTACTTTTTTACTTTCTTTACACATACTGAGTACACAAGATAGCCGCTTTTTCAACATCCGATAAGATATAAATAAAAGAAAAATTCATAGAAAGCAATTATTTTATTACTAAAAGTTTGTACTCTTATGGCTACTTTTCAACATAATCACCGAAAACATTAAGACATTTATCGTACCTGTGCACAAGCTTCGCAATACCTGCTTCAAAAAATGTTGCCGCCAATGATTTCAAATGAGCATTGAACGTTGTTTTGAAGATCTTCGTTTGTTTGAAAGTGCTGCTACGCTCCTAGCCACGTCTTCAGTTCAGGGAAAAGGTGAAAGTCGTTGGATGCCAGGTCAGGACTGTAAGGCGGATGATCGAAAATGTCTCATTGAAATTGTTCAAGGAGCCGATGGGTTGTGCCAGCTGTGTGGGGACGAGCGTTGTCATGGATCAACACAATTCCTGAAGCCAGTATTCCTCTCGTTTGTTTTGAATGACTCTCAGCAAACGTCGTAGTTTCACAATAAACAACATTGCATTGATAGTGGTGCATTATTGGCGGCAATCATTTTTGAAGCGGGCCTCGTAGAAGGTATTGTATTGCACCCAAAAATTCCGATACCGAGAGTTCACCGGATATATATATATATATATATATTTTGAGACCCCTGAATCCAAAAAAAAAAGTATTTTTAGAAAAATGTTCATGTGTTTCTGTATGTGCCTGTCGGCAGCATAGCTCAAAAACGAAAAGTCGGTAAAATACCAAACTTGGTATTTAAATTTAGTATCTCCCAGTGTTCCGACAGGAAGATTTTCAAGAAAATCCCTCCACTCCAAGCTACACTTCACATGGAATAAATTTCTAAAGTTTTGTATTTCTTAAAAATGTCTAACAATTTTGATTAAAATATCGTATATTACAGATATATATTTTTATGGCAAATAAAGTAAGTCCGAGCCCTGTTTATTGTTGATACATTTTGTGGAATTTTTCCATAACAGTAAACCGTAAGAAATGAACAAAATCTTACCACATAAGACAGGTAGAGTACGTTAAAACACACTATTTGTGCTATTTTTTTCTCGATTGGCATGAAGTAAATAGAAAAATAAGCTTTTTAACAATAATTTCTTGAAGAGATGTGGAGAAAGTCATGTGAATGGAACACATCAGATTTTTAGATAAGGTATTGCGTGATATTTGACAAGCTAAGTTATTCCTAAAACAGTCTGGAATAATCTTGTTTATGATATTGCTTACATTTGTGTATATTTTAACAAGGAAGTTAAAACAAGCTTGAGAGAAATATCCCTCTTAAGGAAGTCTCATCCAATTACTCCATTTCTCTTAGAGTGAGCAGCGCCTTACTTCAGGAGTAAGGTAGAGATGTGGTTAGCCACGGCTCCTGCGCCCGGATATCCTCCACAAGCATGTCTAATAAGCTCGCCCTAAATCGCTATATTAACCTTCGCTGGTAAGCAAATGCTTCTGTTCTCTTCCCTTTAATTAACAATAGCTATAGCGGCTAAATGAAGCCAAAGGTGATGACGTCATCAAGAAGCATTTTGTTCTGCTTCTAGGGTTAACCTTATTGCTGTGGTTATCAACGGGCTAAGTGCAGATGTTTTTATTTTCTCTAACACGTACTTACAATGTACATAGTAGGAGGTATTGTATTTCACACAAAAATTCTATATCAAGATTTAACCGGAAATATGCTTTGAGTATCCCCGAATCAAAAACAAAACAAAAGCATCATTTTCTCGACCACGTGTGTACAACATACATTGTAGGTAGAGAAGGTATCTATGTAGGTATGTATGTAATGTATGTATGTAATGTATGTAATGAATGTATGTAATGTAATGTACGTATGTAATGTATATATGGTATGTAATGTATGTATGGTATGTAATGTATGTATGTATGTGATGTATGTAATGTATGTATGTAATGTATGTATGTAATGTATGTATGTAATGTATGTATGTAATGTATGTATGTAATGTATGTATGTAATGTATGTATGTAATGAATGTATGTAATGAATGTAAGCATGTAATGTATGCATGTATGTAATGTATGTAATGTAATGTATGTATGTAATGTATGTAATGTATGTATGTAATGTATGTATGTATGTAATAAATGTATGTAATGAATGCATGTAATGAATGCATGTATGTAATTTATGAATGTATGTAATTTATGTAATGAATGTATGTAATTTATGTAATGAATGTATGTAATTTATGTAATGAATGTATGTAATGTATGTATGTAATGCATGTATGTAATGTATTTATTCTCTGCAATTGGGTACTGCCCGGTGGCAGAGTTAAATGTACAAAATTCACTTACAATAATAATCTTATAATTAATAATAGCAATACAACTAAAATTATACATGTACCTGTTTGTTTCTTACTTTCTCTATACGCACTATGTAAATAGAGTATCGAGAAGGTATTGTAATGCACCCAAAAATTCAATACTGAGATTTCACCAGAAATACATGTTTTATACCCTCTGAATACAAAAAGAAAAAAAAATAGCCTTTTTAGAAAAATGTCCGTGCGGGTGTCTGTCTGTGTGTATCTGTGTGTATGTGTGTGTCTATGGGCAGCATAGCTCAAAAATGAAAAGACCGTTAAATACCAAACTTGGCATTTAAGTTCAGTATATTCGAAGGATGCGACACTCAGGTTTTCAAGAAAATCCCCCACCCCCAACTACTCTTTGCATAGAACTTTTTTCGAAAATGTTGATTTTCTTAAATAGCTAACGATTTTGATTAAAATATCGCATGTTGAAGATATTTACCTGACAAATACAACGTATATCTTGAATTTTCTGGGAAGAGCCTCTGAAGACTACTTTATTCTGGATCAATTTTACGGAATTTTGCATAACTGGCAAACCGTAAGAGATAGACAAAAAATTACTGCACAAAAATTGTAAAGCACTAAAAACACACAATTTATGTTATATACATTTTTTTGGTGGAGTTGATTGTTTTTTAGATATGCCTTGTTTTTGCTTCAGCCTTGAAAACCTTTTAATTTTCTCATACAGGAATTTAACTCGTCCCTTTTGACCATCACTTTAACCTATGGTACTCCCTTATTTCGCTTCTACTTACAAGGAAGCAAGTAATAAGACTATTTCTGCTATTTTTTTCTCGATGAGCGTGAAGTAAATAGAAGCACAAGCTTTTTAACAATAATTTGTTGTAGAGATGTAGAGAAAGTCTTGTGAACGGAACACATCGGATTTTTTTAATACCTAACCACGTATTATTCAGTACAGCAATACTTAAGTAAATTAGCAGCATGTTTATAAACAGTTAACTATGAAGCCTCAATATTCATAGTTATAGAACAGTTTTTGTGATCCTTAATTACGTCACAATATTTACTCAAATTAACTAACATTTACTTTCTTTAAATTGTCCCTAAACTTCTTTAAGGTCAGAGGGCAGCCCTGAAAGGCAATTCACTCTATTCTTCAATGGTCCTATTAGCAAAAGAAAATTTTTCTACGTCGGCTCTGTACCTTCTACCCTTAAATTTATACAAATGATCGTTTCGTCCTTAGTATGCCGATTTTTCTAACATCGTTCTAACGTCTACCCATGCATTTAAACCAGTATAAGATTTAAATAGTGCGACTAACCTATGTGTTTTACGCCTAACTTTTAGCGGCTCCCATTTATTCTCTTCGCCTTTCGTAATCCCAAAATCTTCAGCTCTCTTTATGAATTTAACCTCCCGTCTCTTTATCAGCTTGATTAGCCCTGTATGGTCCCAGCATGCTACTCCTATTCCATAACTGGCCGCACTAAGGTCCCAGCATGCTACTCCTATTCCATAATTGGCCGCACTAAGGTCCCAGCATGCTACTCCTATTCCATAATTGGCCGCACTAAGGTCCCAGCATGCTACTCCATATTCCATAACTGACCGCACTAAGGTCCCAGCATGCTACTCCATGGTCCCAGCATGCTACTCCTATTCCATAATTGGCCGCACTAAGGTCCCAGCATGCTACTCCATATTCCATAACTGGCCGCACTAAGGTCCCAGAATGCTACTCCATGGTCCCAGCATGCTACTCCTATTCCATAATTGGCCGCACTAAGGTCCCAGAATGCTACTCCATGGTCCCAGCATGCTACTCCTATTCCATAATTGGCCGCACTAAGGTCCCAGCATGCTACTCCATGGTCCCAGCATGCTACTCCTATTCCATAATTGGCCGCACTAAGGTCCCAGCATGCTACTCCATATTCCATAACTGGCCGCACTAAGGTCCCAGAATGCTACTCCATGGTCCCAGCATGCTACTCCTATTCCATAATTGGCCGCACTAAGGTCCCAGCATGCTACTCCATATTCCATACCTGGCCGCACTAAGGTCCCAGCATGCTACTCCATATTCCATAACTGGCAGCACTAAGGTCCCAGCATGCTACTCCTATTCCATAATTGGCCGCACTAAGGTCCCAGCATGCTACTCCATATTCCATAACTGGCCGCACTAAGGTCCCAGCATGCTACTCCATATTCCATAACTGGCCGCACTAAGGTCCCAGCATGCTACTCCATATTCCATAACTGGCCGCACTAAGGTCCCAGCATGCTACTCCATATTCCATAACTGGCCGCACTAAGGTCCCAGCATGCTACTCCATATTCCATAACTGACCGCACTAAGGTCCCAGCATGCTACTCCATGGTCCCAGCATGCTACTCCTATTCCATAACTGGCCGCACTAAGGTCCCAGCATGCTACTCCATATTCCATAACTAGCCGTACTAAGGTCCCAGCATGCTACTCCATATTCCATAACTGGCCGCACTAAGGTCCCAGCATGCTACTCCATATTCCATAACTGGCCGCACTAAGGTCCCAGCATGCAACTCCATATTCCATAACTGGCCGCACTAAGGTCCCAGCATGCTACTCCATATTCCATAACTGGCCGCACTAAGGTCCCAGCATGCAACTCCATATTCCATAACTGGCCGCACTAAGGTCCCAGCTTGCTACTCCATATTCCATAACTGGCCGTACTAAGGTTCCAGCATGCTACTCCATATTCCATAACTGGCCGTACTAAGGTCCCAGCATGCAACTCCATATTCCATAACTGGCCGCACTATGGTCCCAGCATGCTACTCCATATTCCATAACTGGCCGCACTAAGGTCCCAGCATGCTGCTCCATATTCCATAACTGGCCGCACTAAGGTCCCAGCTAGCTACTCCATATTCCATAACTGGCCGCACTATGGTCCCAGCATGCTACTCCATATTCCATAACTGGCCGCACTAAGGTCCCAGCTAGCTACTCCATATTCCATAACTGGCCGCACTAAGGTCCCAGCTAGCTACTCCATATTCCATAACTGGCCGCACTAAGGTCCCAGCATGCTACTCCATATTCCATAACTGGCCGCACTAAGGTCCCAGCATGCTACTCCATATTCCATAACTGGCCACACTATGGTCCCAGCATGCTACTCCATATTCCATAACTGGCCGCACTAAGGTCCCAGCATGCTACTCCATATTCCATAACTGGCCGCACTAAGGTCCCAGCATGCTACTCCATATTCCATAACTGGCCGCACTATGGTCCCAGCATGCTACTCCATATTCCATAACTGGCCGCACTAAGGTCCCAGCATGCTACTCCATATTCCATAACTGGCCGCACTAAGGTCCCAGCTAGCTACTCCATATTCCATAACTGGCCGCACTAAGGTCCCAGCATGCTACTCCATATTCCATAACTGGCCGCACTAAGGTCCCAGCATGCTACTCCATATTCCATAACTGGCCGCACTAAGGTCCCAGCTAGCTACTCCATATTCCATAACTGGCCGCACTATGGTCCCAGCATGCTACTCCATATTCCATAACTGGCCGCACTAAGGTCCCAGCATGCTACTCCATATTCCATAACTGGCCGCACTAAGGTCCCAGCATGCTACTCCATATTCCATAACTGACCGCACTAAGGTCCCAGCATGCTACTCCATGGTCCCAGCATGCTACTCCTATTCCATAACTGGCCGCACTAAGGTCCCAGCATGCTACTCCATATTCCATAACTGGCCGTACTAAGGTCCCAGCATGCTACTCCATATTCCATAACTGGCCGCACTAAGGTCCCAGCATGCTACTCCATATTCCATAACTGGCCGCACTAAGGTCCCAGCATGCAACTCCATATTCCATAACTGGCCGCACTAAGGTCCCAGCATGCTACTCCATATTCCATAACTGGCCGTACTAAGGTCCCAGCATGCAACTCCATATTCCATAACTGGCCGCACTAAGGTCCCAGCTTGCTACTCCATATTCCATAACTGGCCGTACTAAGGTTCCAGCATGCTACTCCATATTCCATAACTGGCCGTACTAAGGTCCCAGCATGCAACTCCATATTCCATAACTGGCCGCACTAAGGTCCCAGCATGCTACTCCATATTCCATAACTGGCCGCACTAAGGTCCCAGCATGCAACTCCATATTCCATAACTGGCCGTACTAAGGTCCCAGCATGCTACTCCATATTCCATAACTGGCAGCACTAAGGTCCCAGCTTGCTACTCCATATTCCATAACTGGCCGCACTAAGGTCCCAGCATGCTACTCCATATTCCATAACTGGCCGCACTAAGGACTTGCAGACAATTTCCCTGCACTTTGCGCTCCCCTTCTTCAGTGTTCTCATTACGAACTGCAATGTCTTCCACACTTTCCTAGAGTCTTCCAAACAGAAATTTTATACCGAGATTTAACCTGAAATATATTTTGAGTACCCGTGAATAAAAAAAAAAGATGTATTTTCTCGACCACTTACGTACAATATTCATTGTAGATAGCAAGGTATTGTATTTCAACCAAAAATTAGATATCGAGGTTTCACCGGAAATATAAGTTTTGGGGTGCTCTGAATCCGAAAAAAGCATTTTTAGAAAAATGTCCGTGTGTGTATATGTATGTTTGTGTATGTAGACACCATAGTTCAAAAACGAAAAGTCGGTTAAATGCCAAACTTGGTATTTAATCTGTGCATCTTTCAAAAATGCGATACGAAGATTTTCAATAAAACCCTCCACACCAATTACCCTTTACATGGAACACTTTTCGAAAATTTTGATTTTCTCAAAAATTTCTTTAACGATTTTGATATCAATACCATATATTAAAAGACAAACAAAATGCATATCTTTATTTTTTTTTGGGATTAGCCTCTGAAGACCTCTTCATTCTGGATGACTTTTTTATAGCCTTACGGTTTACTTGTTATGCAAAATTCAGCCAAATCCATCCAGCATAAACAGGTCTTTATAAGCTATTCCCAAAACATTCAAGATGTGCATTTTATTTGTGATGGGAATAACTTTAATATGTGGTATTTTAATCAAAATCTACAGTCATTTTTAAGAAAAAGAATTTTTTTGAATTTTTTCCATGTAGAGGGTATTTAGGGGTGGGGGATTTTGATCTAAAAGAAGAAGTTTGGAAGATGACCAACTCAAATACCTAGTTTAGTATTTAACGGTATTTTTGTGTTATGTTGCCCACAGACACACAAACGGGGAGCCTTTTCCAAAAATGCTTTTTGTGTATTCAGGGAGACCTAAAACATAAATTTCCTGTGAAAACTCAGTGTCGAAGTGCGACTCAAATATTTTCTGGAAAATCATGTGATCGTATAATCAGAATTTTCCCTTTGTAGCAGTTGTATATATTTCACGGTATTCGTTCCCATTTTACACAACCCTCTTTGGATCAAGCTGCCTAAAGGCGTGCTTTCCTACAATCTGAAAACTGAACTTAATATTTTTTAGCTCGGATCACGTGATCACAAACTTTGCCTTTGTTTATTATGGAAGTGTTATCTTACGGCCGAGAACTTAACGAAACTGAACTGAACTGACAACTAAATCTCTCCTTTCTTGTTTGTTACTAGAAATTTTAAGTTTTCCACTAGAATTTTAGGCGAGGAAAATTATGGTGAAAGTAGTTTTTTACTTTCTCTATACTATTATACACATAGTGTATAGAGAAAGAATTGCATTCCACCCATAAATTTGATACCAAGATTTCACCAGAAATACATGTTTTAGGACCCCCTAAATCCAAAAAAAAGCATTTTCAGAAGTGGTCCGTGTGTCTGTGGACAGTATAGTTCAAAAACGAAAAGACCGTTAAATACTAAACTTGGTATTTAGGTTTGGTATTTTCCAAGGATGTGAAACGAAGATTTTCAAGAAAATCGCCTCCACCCCCAAATACCGTTTACATGGAAAATGTTTGAAAATTTTGATTAAAATCCCGTATATTAAAGATATTTACATACGAAATAAACTGTATATATTGCATTTTCTGGGAATAGCCTCTGAAGATCCCTTTATTCTGAATGAATTTTGTTAAATTTTGCTTAACTGCTAAACTGTAAGAGATAGACCAAAACTCACTACACATAAAATGTAGATCTGACCAAAACACACAATTCATGTCCTTTACATTTTTGTTGTGGAGGTAACCGTTTCCGAGATATTCCTTGTTTTTGTTTTCAGTTGTAAGTACTTATACTTTTCTGGGACAGAAAGTGGCCGTTATTCTTTTGATCTACTCCTAGACAAGCAAAGAAGAGATTTGCAATGACAATCCAATATCTAATTATTATAATGATTATATCATTAGAACTTCTTATGTGAGAAGTTTGTAGAAGAGCTAGAGAAAGTCATGTGAGTGTAACACATCAGATTTGTCAGTTCAGTTCAGTTGAGCTTTGGACGACGAGATAGCAGAAGTGAGGTTATAGTTCCGGTATTTGTTTGTTGTTTGGTTTAAATATTTGTACCTAATGCGAGGAAAATAAAAGTTTTCAAAAATTGAGGAACAGAGAATAATTTACTTTGTTCGTCATAACGAACTTTTATACAACGTACAACATGACGAGTATAGAAATATAGAAACTGGGGTTTCGGAAGGAGTTGGGAGAGGAAATTACGAAAATCAAGTAAGTAAATAAGATTTACTGTATAATATTTAATATTTTTCAGTCAGTTTTAGCTCTTAAATAAATTCAAAGATTCTAGAATTAAGTGTAGTAAAACAGACTGACATTATGGCGGGTTAACATAATGGTGTAGTAACTTTGTTCATCATCTGTTAATTCATGGACCAAAAAACGTCAAATTATCCAACTCCAAGTCACTTTCCTCACTGCCTTCTCAACCATTCTTCAACCAGTTTAATGATGTGCAGTTTCCAGTACAGTTTTCTAAGAAAGCACAACTGAACTGAACTGAGCTGAGAACTGAAATGAATATAACTTTTCAGTTTTAAGTTTTAGTTCAGTTTAGTTTTCTAGGAAAGCATAATAGAACTGAACTGAGAACTGAACTGAACTCAACTGAACTCAACTGAACTGAGAACTGAACTGAATATAACTTTTCAGTTTTAAGTTTTAGTTCAGTTCAGTTTTCAGATTGGAGGAAAGCAACCCTTAAGTGGAACAGGCAGACGGACAACTGTGTTGTGACGTCATGAAATGAGTTCCAGTTCGTCTGGAAGCCTATCAAATGCAATAAATTGCGGTAGGATTTGAGGTCAAACGCAATACAGGATTCCTGCAGCTCGAAGCTTAGGAATTTGAGTGTTCATTGTCGCATACCGCATGCCATTCATAAGTAGTGCGCGCGCATTCAAAAGTCCCTTTGCACCAATTTTTCTTGCCTTCGGTTGCGAGAAATTGAAGACGTCTGTTGAATGAAAAATCTGCTGCGTTCCATTCACATGACTTTCTCTACGTTTCCGCAACAAATTATTGTTAAAAAGCTTATGCTACTATTTACTTCACTCTAATCGAGAAAAAATAGAAATATTCTTATTACATGCTTCTTTGTAAGTAGAAGCGAAATAAGAGAGTACCGTAGGTTAAAGTGATAGTCAAAAGCTGGTTGCTATGTGACTGAAGTCCATTTGTTTGTATGGACAGGAGTAGATAAATTCCTGTATGAGAAAAGTATACGTTTTTCAAAGCTGAAGCTAAAAACAACGAATATCTCAAAAGCGATTAACTCCACGAAAAAAATGCCAATACATAAATTGTGTGTTTTATGCTGATCAACATTTTTTGTGTAGTAAGTTTTTGTCTGTCTCTTAATGTTTGACAGTTATGTAAAACTCGGTAAAAATCATCCATAATAAAGTAGCCTACAGAAGCTATTCCCAGAAAATTCAAGATATACATACATTTTATTTGTCAGGTAAATAACTCTCATATACGATATTTTAATCAAAATCTTTAGAGCCATTTTTAAGAAAATCAAAATTTTCGAACAAAGTTCAATGTAGGATAGCTGGGGACCGGGGCATTTTCTTGAAAATGTGCGTGTCGCATCCTGGGAAGATACCAATCTTAAATACCAAGTGTGGTGGTCAACGGTCTTTTCGTTTTTGTGCTATGCTGGCCACACTCACACACACACACACACACACACACACACACACATACATCGACATTTTTCCATGTAAAGAATAATTGGGGTGGGGGGAGTGTCTTGAAAATCTTCGTGTTGTGTCCCTGGAACATACTAAACTTACATACCAAGTGTGGTATTTAACGCACTGTCAATTTTGAGCTATGCTGCACACACACACACACACACACACACACACACACAGAAATGTTTCTAAAAATGTTTTTTTGTTTTTTCTTTAGGGGTCTCAAAATATGTATTTCCGGTGATATCCGGGTATCGAATTTTTCGGTGCAATACAATACTTTCTCTAAGCCCTCCTAGGTGGGATGGTGGTAGCGCGTCTGTCTCACATTCAACAGTCATGAGTTCGAATCTCGCTTAGGTTGAGTTACCCGGAAAAGTTTTTTTCGGGGTTTTCCCTTACCCTGAGAAGACAAATGACAAGTAATTCTAAGCTCCATGGACCCCGAAATCATTTGAGCATCACTTCACGATTTCATTTATCCAGGTTAAGGACGTTATTATACATTATGTACATGGTACGTGAAGAGAAAATATTAAAATGTCTTTAAAATTGTAGGGAATTTTATGCGTCCAGTTACTAAACATTTGACTATCGCTATTATCTATATCGATCTTTGTATTTATGTACTTTAGCATTTGTAACAAAATATGTAATGTAGCTATTTCTGTTCAGGATTATTTCGATTACCAACAATAATCGATTAACGATAGAGGAAGTCATGTGAATATTACATATGAGATTTTTATGTCATGCCTAATAGTAGAGCGACACAAAATTGTTATACTGCTCCATAGCGCATGCGCAAACGTGACGTTTCCGAGCTGAATATTGGCTAGTAAATAGGCAGCGGATATATATGCAAATTTATATTTCATTTGCTCATATGTGGTTGACAAGCGCTTTGCAGAATTAGCTTGCTATGATACGTTTTCCATTTTGATTATATGGACTGGTATTATTTCAAAATTACATACAAACAGATGATCCCACTGCCGTTAGTGGCGAGCCTGTGTGACACTGGCGCTTCGGTCCATCCGGTGCTAAAACGCAAATCCTACGGGTATTTTAAAAAACATTACCTCTATTATCATTAAAACTTTTATGGCCTTTCAGATATTATACATTTTATTTTTACTTTCTCTACACGTACTGTGTACATAGTGTATAGAGAATATATTGTATTGCATCCAAAAATTCCATATCAAGATTTCACCGGAAATACATGTTTTGAGACCCCCTGAATCCAAAAGATGCCTTTTTAGACAAATCTGATGTGTTCCATTCACATGACTTTCTCTACATCTCTGCAACAAATTATTTATTCTTTTTTTTTATTGCTTCATTTGTATAGCCCCCTTTAACATCAATGGTCATATCGGGGGCTTTCACTTGTGAAACTGTAGGTTCAGAACATTAGGTTAAACTTTATATTACTAAACACACGCACATTCACTCTCACTCTATGGGGGATAGGAAATAATTCCGGTTAAAGAAAAATTCCCCGCCCCAGCCGGGAATCGAACCCGGGACCTCCGGGTGAGAAGTCAGCTCGCTGACCACTCGAGTTTATGCTTCTATTTACTTCATACTAATCGAGAAAGGTTAGCAGAAATAGTTTTATTACTTGTTTTCATGTAATGGACTTTTCGTTTTTGAGCTATACTGGCCACAGACACACACATACACACACACGTGCATTTTGCTAAAAAGTTTTTTTTTCTTTTTTTTAATAATCAGGGGGTTACAAAACATATATTTCAGGCGAACTCTCGGTATCGAAATTTTGGATGGAATGCAATACTTTCTTTATACACTATATATTCAGAAGCAGAGATAATAGACCCGACCATCCGCTTTGAACTGAATAAAGACCAACCTCAACAAGTTCATGTGGAAAAACGGAAAATATGAGCCCATCACACCGTATTTTAAAGAGCAATACAATCTCAGAAGAATAACAATAGCAGGCCTATTTTTTGATCTCGAACAATTACAAGTATGTTTGTGAAATGGAGGGCAAAATGTAAATTGAACAGAAGTGTGGAACAAGCAATCACGGAAAACATCATAAAAATCATTTCGTAGACATTTTTACTTTCCCTAGCCCCGTATGTACAATGTACATAGGGATAGAGAAGTATTGTATTCCACCCAAAAATTCGATACCGAGATTTCACCGGAAATATATGTTTTAGGCTCCCCTGATTCCAAAAATTGTACTTTCAGAAAAAGGTCCGTGTGTCTGTGAACACCATAACTCAAAAACGAAAAGTCGGTAAAATACCAAACTTGGTATTTAAATTTAGTGTCTTCCAGGGATGCGACACTAAGATTTTGAGAAAAATCCCCCACCCCAAACAACCCTTTAATGGTACTTTTTTCGAAAATTTTCATCTTCTAAAAAATGGCTTTAACAATTTTGATTAAAATATCGTATATTAAAGATATTTACCTGACAAATAAAATGTATATTTTTAATTTTCTGGGAATAGCCTCTGAAGACTACTTCGCTCTGGGCCAATTTTACGGTATTTTGCATAACTGCTAAACCGTAAGAGATGGAAAAAACTTACCACACAACAAATGTAGAGCACTTTAAAACACACAATTTAGGTTATATACATTTGTTTGTGGAGTTGATTGTTTTTGAGATATTCCTTGTTTTTGGTTTCAGCTACAAAAACATACCTTTCTCATACAGGACTTTGTGAACTCGTGTCCATACAAACAAAGGAACTTCAGCCACATAGCAACCAGCTTTTGACTATCACTTTAACCTATGGTAGTCCCTTATTTCGCTTCTAATTACAAGGAAGCAAGTAATAAGACTATTTCTGCTAAATTTTTCTGATAAGCATGAAGTAAATAGAAGTACACGCTTTTAAAGAATAACTTATTGCAGGGATATAGGGAAAGTCATGTGAATGGTACACATCAGATTTTTACTTTCTCTGGGAATAGCTTCTGAAGACCTGTTTATTCTGGATGAATTTTGCTTAATTTGGCATAACTAGTAAACCGTAAGAGATAGACAAAAACTTACTATACAAAAGTGTAGGTCTTATTAAAATACATAAGTTATGTCATATACGTTTTTCTCGTGGAGCTTTCAGTTATTCATTGTTATTAGTTTCAGTAGTGAAGTACTTGACCTTTTTTCAGACGGGAGTGTGCGGTTTTCTTTTGTTCTACTCCTGGCTAAGAAATGAAGGGATTTGTAATGACAATCGCATAACAACAGCTTTTAAAACATTTGACTGTGGCTTTTGCCTAGTGTATTCCCTTATTTTTTTCCTACTTATAAGGAACTAAGTAATAAGAACATTGTGCTAATGAGTACCTCGATTAGCAAGATGCAGGAATAAAAAGAAGAATCTTATGTAAGCAGTTTGTAGAACAGCTAGAGAAAGTCATGTGAGTGTAACACATCAGATTATTCAAAATCATTTATATGCTTTAAATAGAACGTAAAATTTATTATGGTTTATAAATCGCTTTATTTTTGTAGTTTTATTCTCTTTTAGTGTTATAACTTTTACTGTTGGTTATCTTTTATAATCTGTTACAATTTGTTCTCTTAGCTTAATTTTATATAACATTATAACGTATGGTAAAAATATTTTTTGTAATAGTCACTTATAACATGTTTTGTTAAAAACCTCTAAATGTATATAGTTCTGTGTCACTTGGCAAACTCGTTTATGAGTCAGACTAATAAATAAATAAAAATACGTATAGAGAAAGTAAAAAACTTTTTGATAATCATTTGTTACAGAGATGTACAGAAAGTGATGCGACTGGAACATGTCAAATTTTTGAAAAACCAACAAGCAAAATAGCAAACCTATACATTTTCTACCGGAAGTACGGTACAAGAAACATTATATGCTTGCCCCCTGAATGAAACTAATTTGTCGAAATGCTGCTGATATATTAATGACTCTATTTGTAAAAGCGTAAACATTTTCTGACGATTTGGAGGGCACAAAGCCTGACGGGTGTGCAGCTGGACAATTGTTTTGTATTCACAAAAGATTTTTACTTTCTCCACACGTACTATGTACGTAGTGTATAGAGAAGGTATTGTAATGCACCCAAACATTTGATTTCACAGGAAATACATGTTTTGAGATTCCCTGAATGCAAAAAAAGAAAGACTTTTTAGAAAAATGTCCGTGTGTGTGTGTTACTGTGGGCAGCATAGCTCAAAAACGAAAAGTTCATATAAACCAAACTTGGTATTTAGGTTTGTGATCTTCCAAGGATGCGACACGAATATTTTCAAGAAAATGCCCCCAACCACAACTACACTTTACATGGAACTTTTTTCGAAAATTTTGATTTTCTCAAAAATAGCTGTAACGATTTTGATTAAAATGTCGTATATTAAAGATATTTACCTGACTAACAAAATGTATATATTGAATTTTCTGGAAATAGCCTCTGAAGAGTACTTCATACTGGATAAATTTTACGGAATTTTACATAACTGCTAAACCATAAGAGATGGACAAAAAGTTAACTCAACAAAAAATGTGTATCTCATTAAAACATTAAATTTTATATACATATTTTGTAGAGTTAGCCGTTTTCGAGATATTTCTTTTATTGGTTTCAGTTTTATAATACTTAATAATTTTCTCATACGGCTTGTCAACTGAGGATGATGGATTTTGTTGGGTGTAAAAATCCTTAGCATGTGTTCTTTCGGAAAGGAAGTAAAGCCGTTGATCCCGTGCTGTAGATTTACGTAAAAGGACCTGAAGCCTGATAGAGAGGCCTCTGAGCAAAATTAAGCGGTCTTTCACGCCCAGTATAAAATGGGTCTTTGAGAACCACAGCAGTTAAAGAGCGTCCAAAATAAAAAGTTTACTATAGCACACACACGTATATTTTTCTAAAAATACTTTTATTGCACTCAGAGGGTTCAAAAAATATTTCAGGTGAACTCTCGGTATCGAATTTTTGGGTGGACTGCAGTACTTTCTCTATATACTATGTACATAGTACGTATAGAGAAAGTAAAAAGTTTTTTTAATAATTATTTGTTACAGAGATGTACAGAAAGTGATGCGACTGGAACAGATCAAATTTTTGAAGCAAGCAAAATAGAAACACTATAAATTTTCTACCGGAAGTATGGTACAAGAAACATTATATGCTTGTTCCCTGAATGACACTAATTTGTCGAAATGCTGCTGATAGATTAATGACTCTATTTGTAAAAGCGTAAACATTTTCTGACGATTTGGAGGGCACAAAGCCTGGTGGGACAATTGCTTTGTATTCACAAAAGATTTTTTTTGACGCAACCGCCCGCTATTCACAGTGCACCCTGGGTCTAACTCTGGGAACGTTGACAAGGGTCGTGGTATGCGGTTATTGCTTCACCGAGAAGGGGGAAATCCTGCCCCTGACGTGCAGAAACACAACCTTCGCTACTTTTCGATATTTTCGCTCTGCTATTGGAATAGTTTGAAAGGAGCGGAACTCTTGCATAGCCTGCCTTCCAGAAACCCAAGCAATGACGTCAACAAGTTGTATTGCAAGACTCAAACACGTTTAGAAAATGTAAACTAAATCAAAAACTTAAACTTAATTTTTCCTAACTTTTTAACTATTTTAGCGGTTTTAGCCAACAATGTACATTCATACTTTCTTTACCTGATATATGAAATATCTCCAAAACTAAGCGCTAAGAATAAAAGTTTCTGGATAAAATAGAGGAAGGTTAATTTCATTTGTTGTGTTTTAATTGGAGAAGGTTTGGATAGTAATTTGACGGTCAATGTACGTTTTTACTTTCTCTGAACGTACTATGTACATAGTATCAAAAAATTCGATACTGAGATTTCACAGAAAAGCACTTTTAGAAAAAAATCCGTGTGTGTCCGTGTGTCAGTAAATAAGAAAACTCGAAAACGAAAAGACTGTTAAATACCAGACTTGGTATTTAAGTTTAGTATCTTCCAGGGATAGGATACGAAGATTTTGAGCAAAAAAAAAACACCCCAAAATACCCTTTACATGGAATTTTTTTCGAAAATTTTGATTTTCTCAAAAATATTATTGATTAAAATATATTATGTTAAAGATATTTACCTGTAAAATGAAATGTATATCTTGAATTTTCTGGCAATTGCCTCTGAAGACTACTTAATGCTGGACGAATTTTACAGTTTTGCATAACTGTCCGCATTATGCAAAGTAAAAATCTGATGTGTTCCATTCACATGACTTTCTCTGCATATCTGCAACAAATTATTGTTAAAAAGCTTATATTTCTATTTACTTCATGCTAATCGAGAAAATATTAGCAGAAATAGTCTTATTATTTGCTTCCTTTTAAGTAGGAGCGAAATAATGGAGTACCATAGATTAAAGTGATAGTCAAAACTGGTTGGTATGTGACTGAAGTTCATTTGTTTGTATGGAGAGGAGTTGATAAATTCACATATGAGAAAAGTATACGTTTTCCAAAGCTGAAACTAAAAACAAGGAATATCTTTAAAAATATCAACTCCAGGAAAACATATATAACATAAATTGTGTGTTATAATGTGCTCTACGTTTTCTGTGTGGTAAGTTTTTGTCCATTCTTACGGTTTAGCAGTTTTGGGAAAATCCGTAAAATTCATTCAGAATAAAGTAGTCTTCAGAGGCTATTCCCAAGAAAATCAAGATACACATATTGTTTGTCAAGGAAACATATTGAATATACAAGATTTATTCAAAATCGTAAAAAGCTATTTTTGAGAGTTGTTCGACATTTTTTCCATGTAAAGGATAGTTAGGGGTGGGGATATTTTCTTGAAAATCTTCGTATCGCATCTTTGGAAAGAGCAAACTTAGATACCAAGTTTGGTATATTTAACGGTCTTTTTCGTTTTTGAGCTATGCTGTCCACAGACCCACTCACACACAGACAGAAAGACATACACACACACGGACCTGTTTCTGAAAATGTGTTGTTATTTTTTGGATACAGGGGGTCGTAAAACATGTATTTTCGGTGAAAACTCGACAACGAATATTTGGGTGGAATACAATATTTCTCTATCCTCTAAGTAAAATTTTTTGGAGCCTAAACCAAAGCAACACAGAGAAATCTAGAGCAATTTCAAAAAGTTTTTTCCCTTCAAGGGAATTTTATAGTGATGTACAAAAATATAAAACTAATTTGACCATAACCTCTAAACCGTTAGAGGAAAATATATTAAAGTTGTACCGTTACTTATCTGAACTATATTACATCTGTGGTAAAAATTTAAAAAAAACTGGCAGTGTTAGTTTGGAATTTAAACTTTCAGTCATGCATGTCCATAAAGAGTGTATGAAAATAAACCTAGATTTACATTTTTTTTTTTTTTTTTTTTTTTTTGCAAGCTTAACGTCCTCTAACCTGGTTGGTCAAATCGGACGATGAATGAAATTGGTGAAATGATGCTCAAATGATCTCGGGTCCATGGAACTTATAGTTATTCGGCATTCTTCTTCTCAGGATAAGGGAAAACCCCGAAAAAAACCTTATTCGGGCAACTCACCCTAAGCGAGATTTTTTGTTTTCGAGTGGAGTGGAAAACCCCAATCTACAGGCGAGATATCTGCCAAGTGTGGGGGTTGCCATAAAATGGCAATACCCACTACTACTCCACCGGAGAGAATTAGGACGTAGGAATGCAGTAGTACCGCTAGTTGCACCTGCTGACTCATGGAACGGGTGTGTTGGCCGGCCATAGACCTAAGCCAGGAGAGAGTGAGAGCCAGGACGCAGACATGGCCGAAGCCCTGATTGCGCCCTTGGAAATTTATGCTGAGGATTTACATAAACATTACATGTGTATATATCTGCAACTCTGTAACGTAAAGGACATAGTCATTTAAAATATTACATTTAGGATATATTCTAAGCTAGTCATATTTCTACATCTGCTGCTCTGTCTGGCATAGTCTTTGCTTATTAGAGTAAGCTAATTATGTGGTTGTGTTCAGCCCTGTAACAGAAACGACGTAGGTATTTAGTACAGAGTTCATTGGTTGCACGTGCTCTTCCTTAGTGGTCACCCAACCAAGTAATGGCCACGCCCAATGCTGCTTTACCTGGAATAAAATCTTATTCTGGGCACATATTTCTTACATTCTATTAGCTATAAGCTAGATTCGAACTCACGACCTTCTGAATGTGAGGCAGAGACGCTACCACCACACTACCCAGGCGGGCTCTACATTGTTATTTGCTGCCTCATAAAATCAAGGGAGTTGGTGACACCTGCTATACACTAATGTTAGAAAATGTGCAAGGAAGTGGGCTGCAAAGCAAAGGCAAAAATGCACACTTCCGCATCTGCGCACTGTCATTTGGTAGTGGAGAGGAGATTATGATGGGACATAATGGGCGTTTACCGCCCTCAGTCTGTATTTAACGACAACAAGGTGGAGGTTCGACATTTGAAAAGGGCACATGTTTAGTCAGGAGGAAAGGTTTTATTTAAAGCCAGTTCAGGTATACTACAAAGCCAGTATGGGGCCGGGGAGGGGGGGGGGGGAGAATTGTATAAACTTTTTTTTTTCCCCACTTTGGGCAGCTGGAAGATAGAACGTCCATCAAAGTGTTGAAACGCGTCTGTCGCCAGAATCTGTGTGTACAGCTATGGCTATTGATTACTTAAACGTATTGAAGCAGAGGGAGAAAACGAGAGAAGTAACGACGTAAAACGGTGAATTTTCCGCTAAGTTTTTCATTCCTTCCCCGAAGCACTTCGGTAATTTAGTAAATTTCTTTCGTTCTCTCGTCATCTTCCTTCTCTTTGTAACTTCATTCTAAGTAGAACATAGTTATTTTGCGCAACTACTGAACCGTTGAAGGACATATTGCTTCCGTATTATTTATTACTTTTTCTACACGTACTATGTACATAGTGTATAAAGAAGGTATTGCATTCCACTCAAAAATTCGATACCGAGATTTCACCGGAAATGCAGGTTTTGGGTCTTCCTGAATAAAAAAAAAACTGATGTGTTACACTCACATGACTTTCTCTAACTACTCTACAGGCAAACCTGCTACAAAACATTCTTCTTTCAACACCATGTTAATCGAGATAAACATTAGCAGAAAGTACTTATTACTTAGGTGCTTAAAAGTATTCATTATGCTAAACCGATAGTCAAATGTTTTATAAGCTGTCGTTATGCGATTGTCATTGCTTCTTTATCTTGGCCAGGAGTAGAATAAAATAAAAACGTACACTTCCGTCTGAGAAAAGTATAAGTACTTCACAACTGGAACTAATATAAAGGAATACCTCGGTAAGCTCCATGAAAACATAAGGTGTGTATTTTAACAAGATCTACAGTTTTTGTATAGCAAGTTTTTTGTCTATCTCTTACGGTTTACTAGTTATGCTAAATTAAGCAAAATTCATCCGAAATAAACAAGTATTTAGAAGTTATTTACAGAAAGTTCAAGATTTACATTATATTTGTGATAGAAATGGCTTTAATATGTGGTATTTTATTCAAAATCGTTAGACATTTATAAGAAAAACAAACTTTTAGAAATGTAAAATTAGGGTGGGGGTACATTGTTGAAAATCTTCGTGTCGCATCCTTAGAGGATACCAAACTTAAATACCAAGATATGCTATCCCCCCACACACGGACCTGTTTCTGAAAACGTTTCTTAGCTTCAGGGGGGCCTAAAACATGTATTTTCAGTGAGATCTAGGTATTGAATTTTTTATTTGAATACAATATTTCTCTATCCCTATATACATTGTACATACGGGGCTAGAGAAAATAAAAATGCATTTTTGAAAAAAGGTCCGTGTGTGTGTCTGTGTATCTGTGGACAGCATAGCTAAAAATGAAGAGTCCATTAAATACCAAACTTGCTATTTAAGTTCAGGATCTTACAAGGACGCAACACGGACATTTTCAAGAAAATCCCCCCCACACCAACTACATTTTTATGGAACTTTTTACGAAAATTTTGATTTTCTCAAGAATAGGTGGAACGTTTTTCTTTAAAATATCGAATATTAACGACAAATTACCTGACAAATAAAATGTATATCTTGACTTTTCTGGAAAGAGCCTCTGAAGACTACCTTATTCTGGATGAATTTTATCAAATTTTCCATAAATCCTAAACCGTAAGAGATGGACAAAAATTTACCACACAACAAATGTAGAACACGTTAAAACACACAATTTATGTTACATACATTTTTTCGTGGATTTGATCGTTTTTGAGATATTCCTTGTTTTTGGTTTCAGCTTTAAAATACAGTTTCTCTCATACAAGAATTTGTCAACTCCTGTCCATACATACAAACAAAGGAACATCAGTCACATAGCAACCAGCTTTTGACTATCAGTTTAAACTATGGTACTAGCTTATTTTGTTTCTACCTACAAGGAAGTTGGTAATAAGACTATTTCTGCTATTTTTATCTTGATTAGCATGAAGAAAATGGAAGCAAAAGCTTTTTAACCATAATTTGTTGCAGAGATGTAGAGAAAGTGATGTGAATGGAACACATCAGAATTCTTTTTTTAGTTGTTACATTTACATAGCCCCCTGTAATATCTAAGGCCATATCGGGGGCTTTGCATTAGAAACAACTCGTTGTCTCTAGGTTTTTTACGTTGGGCTTAAAACGTTTTATTTTCCTCAAACACACACACACGAACCTGTTTCTGAAAATGCTTATTTTGGACTCGGGGGTTCCTAAAACATGTATTTCCGGTGAAATTTCGACATCGAATTTTTGGATGGAGTGCAATACCTTCTCTATACACCCTGTACATAACACGCATAGAGAAAGTAAAAGTATGCGAATTAAAGTTTGAATTGCGTGAACATCCAACCTATTCGCCAGATCTAGCACCCAGTGACCACCACCTGTTCCCAAACCTCAAAACATTTCCGAAGATTTCACAGCAATGAGGAGGTCATTGATGCGGTGTACAGCTATTTTTGAGGACTTGATAAATCGCACTACAGAGATGGTTTAATTAAATTAGAACACCGATATGACAAATTTATTAGCCTTTCTGGAGAATATGTTGAGAGACAAAGCAAAAGCATGTTTTTAAATGCTGTTTTCATTGAGAGGCTCGGAAGTTATCAGCCCACCCTAGTATGTATGCCAAATAATGAAATAAATTATAATTATCTTTCTTAGCGGGTTCTGTTGAGACAGTATATGTCTTGTCACGGGGCAAAGAGTTATTCAGAAGGGAAATATAAATCATAGCTAATAATGTTAATTATACCAAGAAGAGAAAACTTAAATATTCATTGAAAATGGGAAGGGAAGAAAGATTTCAAACACGTACAAGTAGCAGAGTTGCCACGAGCTGGTAGCACAGTATACCGTTAGGGTAGAGCATTGACCCGAAGGGGTGAGGTTATACTGCCCGAGGGGAACATAAGGGATAGAAAACAATGCTCTCGCCGGCCAGGCGACACTGTTTGGGGCATTTGGCGCAGGACATTGGCAGAACCAAGATGTGGTGTTTGGGCGCGTGGTGTAACCCTTAACTGTGACGGAAATAATTAATCTTAATACCGACCAGAGTATGGACGAGATCCCTGTATCAAAATTAATAAATAATAATAGCCGTGGTCGGGTAAAGTGTAGTTTTATAGTAGAAAATTTAGGAGGAATGCGTGTGTGTTGGACGGCGGAAAAAGGCCGAACTAATTGAATAAATCACTTGTGTTGTACCACACTTGAAAGTGTTTCCATGCTAGTAAAAATCCTGAGCTAGGGTACCCTCATATACACACCATTCCTAATACCCAAAACCCGCATCCAGGATTCGAACCCGTGACCACGTTACCGCCCCAATGTGTTATGGAAGGCAAGGAAAAGGGCGTGAAGGCACGGAAGCCATGAAGGGATAGCAGCGTAACAAGGCCCGGGGTAATGCGATAATAGTGTTGTTTGAGCAAACAGCTGGCGAGCACGAAGTGTTCCTCGGCTGCCGAACATTTCCAGTTTTAATAGCATCCTCCCACCGCAGGCCGACACACTTATGCACCAAGCAAGCAAGCAAGCTGATTCCTGTTTAAGATAGCACAGATGGTCTTCAGCTTTTATATTGCCTCTTCATCACAGTTTAATTGCTTCTCAAGCAATCTTTCAGACATTCGTTTCTTTAAGGTTATGTATGACTGAAATATGATGAAAAATCACAAAAAATCTACTTTTATACTACTTCTTGGTCACTCTTAATTGCTTTTCAAGCAACCATTCAATGATTTGTTACGTTTAAAGATATGTGTGACTGAAATTTGAAGAAAAATCACAAAAAGTCGATCTTCAAAAGTGTTTTTCTAACAACCATTCAATGATTTGTTACGTTTAAAGATATCTCTGTCTCAAATGTGATAGAATCACAAAAAGTCCACTTTTATATTAGCTGTTGATCCATTTTAATTTGGTTTTTGAGCAATCTTGCAAAGATTTGTTTTCTTTACGGCTATATTTGAGGAAAAATCACAAAAAATCAACTTTTTTTATTGCCTGTTGAACAGTTTTTTTTTCTTTAACATCAATGGTCATATCGGGGGCTTTCACTTGTGAAACCGTAGGTTCAGAACATTAGGTTAATAAACTTTATATTACTAAACACACGCATTTTCACGTTCATACTTCCAGACTCTATGGGGAATAATTCCGGTTAAAGAAAAATTCCCCACCCCAGCCGGGAATTGAACCCGGGACCTCCGGGTGAGAAGTCAGCTCGCTGACCACTCGACCATGGAGGCAGTCTTGAACAGTTGTAATTGCTTTTCAAGCAACCTTTCAAATATTTGTTTCGTTTAAAGGCATTTCTGGCTGAAATTTGATAAACAAAAACACAGAAAATAGAATTTTAAATTTCCTCTTCATTACTTTTAATTGCTTTTCAGTTCAAAGAAAGATATTCCAACCTCATAGTAACCAGCTTTTAAAATAGTCTCTCGCTTTAGTTTAATGTATTCCCTTATTTCTCTTGTACTTACAAGGAAGCAAGTTATAAGGCCATTTCTGCAAATGTTTATATCGATTATCTTGAAGTAGGCAGAGGAAAAAGTTTTTAACAATAATTTGTTATAGAGATGCAGTGAAAGCTAAGTTACAAGAAGACATCGTACGTTATGTTGGGATGTCGCAACAAGAAAGGGGCATCTGTAGGTTTTTTTAAATAAAGAAGAGGAAAATCCATGCAACTCAGACAAATGTAACGTTGTCAGCATAAAGGAGTGCCAACACACCGGTTATTTTACTTGGGCCCTTCCCGTCCTTTGCCACAGGCACATTTGTCTAAACAGTAATTTGTTATAGAGATGTATCGAAAGCCTTGCACCTACAAGACTATTTATCTAATGTTAATGCTGATTAATACGAAGTAAATAGTGATATTTTGTAAGAATAGCTTGCAGAGAGTCACGTGACTGTAACATAAGCTTTCCCTCGTCATTCTATCGGAGCCTTGCACATCCTTCTTAACGACGCATAAACACGGATATCGACATCATTTATTACACATTGTTATGGTGGGATGTCGCTGGCATCAAGGACGAGGCAGCCTGTAGTAATATTAATACCTTTCAATGTTAAAGAAAAGTAAAATCCATGTTACTGCAGTTACATGTAACCTCGTGAGCATCCAAGCATGTCATCACACTGTTTAATTTACTTGGGCCCTCTCCATCCTTTACCACAGCCACATTTGACTGCCGTCGTGGTACTCGAACCCACTATTGAAGTCCAAATTTGGTTACACACTTAAAATACACATTTTGCCATACACATAGTTGAACACTTCCTAGACATTTATTGATATTTGTTGCAGTTTTAAAATACTTCAACTTCTGGTAATGTAAAGAAAGGAATTTCATCCCCATAGCAACCAGCTTTTAAAACATTTTTACTTTCTCTATACGAACTATGTACATAGTGTATAGAGAAGGTATTGCATTGTACCCAAAAATTCGATACAAAGATTTCACCGGAAATACATGTTTTGAGACTCCCTGAATTCAAAAAAAAAAAAGCATTTTTAGAAAAATATCCGTGTGTGTGTCTGTCTATGTCTGTGGACAGCATAGCTCAAAAACGAAAAGACCGTTATATACCAAACTTGGTATTTAAGTTCAGTATCTTCCAAGGATGCGACACGAAGAGTTTCAAGCAAATCCCCACCTCCAACTACCCTTAACATGGAACTTTCTTCGAAAATTTTGATTTTCTCAAAAGCGGCTCTAACTATTTTGATTAAAATATCGTATATTAGAGATATTTACCTGACAAATAATATGCATATCTTGAAATTTCTGGCAATAACCTCCAAGACTACTTTATTCTGGATGAATTTTGCATAGCTACTAAATCGTAAGAGATGGACAAAAACTTAACACACAAAAAATGTAGAGTACGTTAAAACACACAATTTATGTAATATACATTTTTTTTTTCGTGGAGTTGATCGTCTTTGAGATATTCTTTGTTCTTGGTTTCAGCTTTGAAAAACTTACTTTTCTCATACAGGAATTTGTCTACTCCAGTCCATACAGACAAAGGAACATCAGTCACATAGCAACCAGCTTTTGGCTTTCACTTTAACCTATAGTACTCCCTTATTTCGCTTCTACTTACAATAAAGCAAGAAATAAGACTATTTCTGCTAATTTCTCGATTAGCGTGAAATAAATAAAAGACAAGCTTATTAACAATAATTTGTTATAGAGATATAGAGAAAGGCATGTAAATGGAACACATCAGATTTTTTTACTATCGCTTTAGGCTGGTGTACTCCCTTATTTCCCTTCTACTTAAAAGGAAGCAAGCAACAAGACTATTTCTGCTAATGTTTTTCTCGATTAACGTGAAATAAATAGATGATGTTTAGCTTAACGTCCTTTAACCTGGTTGGTCATATGGAACACTGAATGGAGTTGGTAAAATGATCTCATTCCATGGAACTTAACGTAACTAAAGATTCGTCTTCTCAGGATAAGGGAAAACCCCGGAAACAAACTATCTAGTTAACTCATCCAAAGCGAGATTCAAACTCACGACTTGTTGAATGTGAGGCAGGACTTTAAGAGTATTTCATCTTTATCCTGATTAACCTTTTGTAATAATAGCTTGTAGAAGAACCCGTAGAGTCACGTGACTGTAACACAAGATTTCCCCCGTCCTTCTATCAGAGCCTTGCTCTTCCGCCTGGAAGGAATTCCCATCAATATTAAGGAAAAGATAATGGATTTGTGAGCAGCAGTTTTCACTTATTCGGTGCTGGACGAACATCCTTCTTAACGACGCATAAACACGGATATCGACATCATTTATTACAGCAGACACACATTGTTATGGTGGGATGTCGCTGGCATCAAGGAAGGGACACCGATCTTTCTCCCTTCCGATATTCACCGTACGGACCATTAATCATATTGTCTGTCCCGATAACGAGGCGAGGACCCCTGTGTTTATAAATGGGAATGATGAATATATCCCTGGAGACTCGAACAGGAAGCCATCCACCAATTTCTTTTATTAACTTAGAGTAGGTTCAGTAACCCCTGTCTCATATCACACTTACTGTAAAACTGATATTCTCTAGATAACCTATTTTCACTTTCTCTACACGTACTATGAACTTAGTGTATAGACGAGGTATTACATTCCACCCAGAAATTCAGTACCGAGATTTCACCGGAAACATATGTTTTGGGAACCCCTTAATAAATAAAAATACATGCAATCACATGACTTTCTCCACATCTCTGCAAAAAAAAAAATATTTTTTTTTTAATTGTTCAATTTATATAGCCCCCTTTAACATCTAAGGTCATATAGGGGGCTTTGTTGTCTGTAGCTTTTTTTTTTTAATACGTTTTGTTTAAATCATTTGATTTTCCTCAAACACACACATATTTCCAGACTCTGTAGGGGATATAGAATAATTCTGACTAAAGAAAAATTCCCCGCCCCAACCGCGAATCGAACCCGGGACCTCCAAGTGAGAAATCAGCTGCTTGACCAATCGACCACGGAGATAGATACAACAAATCATTATTAAAAACCTAATGCTTCTATTTAGTCCATACTAATCGAGATAAAAATAGTAGATATAGTCTTATTACTTGCTTCCTTGTAAGTAGAGGCAAAATAAGGGAGTACCATAGGTTAATGTGATAGTCAAAAGCTGGTTGCTATGTGACTGAAGTTCCTTTTTTTTTGTATAGACAGGAGTTCAAAATTCCTGTATGAGAAAAATTTAAATTTTTAAAGCTTAGACAAGGACTATCTCAAAAACGATGAACTCTACGAAAAAACTGTATGTAACATAAATTGTGTGTTTTAACTCTACATTTTTGTGTGGTAAGTTTTTGTCTCTTATGGTTTAACAGTTATGCAAAATTCCGTAAAAGTCATCCAGAATAAAATAGTCTTCAGAGGCTATTCCCAGAATATTCAATATATACATATTATTTTCAGGTAAATATCTTTAATATACGTTATTTTATTTAAAATCGTTAGAGCCATTTTTGAGAAAATCAACATTTCCGAAAAAAGTTCCATGTAAAGGGTAGTTGGGTTGGAGAGGGGTTTGAAAATCCTTGTGTCGCATCTTTGGAAGGCACCAAACTTAAATACTAAGTTTGGTATTTAACGGTCTTTGCGTTTTTTAGCTCTGCTGTCCGCAGACACACACACATGGATCTTTTTCCAGGAAAGCTTCTTTTTTTTGGATTCAGAGGGACTTTCTCTATACACTATGTACATAGTACGTGCAGGGAAAATAAAAAATAAATTAAATATAAAAATTTAGATCTTGATAACTCAATAAACTTATGTTGTATACCTTTTTTGTAGAGCTAACTGTTTCCGAGGTATTTCTTGGTATTTATTTTAATATTTTCAATACTTTAATCTCTCTCAAATGGGAATTCGTTATACATTTTTTATTCTGGTCATGCAAAAAGAAGCATATTTCAATTGCAACATTAGTAACCAGCTTTTAAAATATTTGGTGATCGCTTTACCCTGTGTATTTCCTTATTTTACTTCTACTTACAGGGGAATAAGCAATATATTCGTTTGACGAAGATAAGCCTCGATTCTGAAACACAGTTCTGCATTGGAAATTTATTATGGGTACAGTTATTTCATAGATATGATATATTAACCGCTCGTCTGCGGCTAGATGCTAGTTTTAACAGATTATTTTCAACAGTTCTATATGCAATAAGTTTTGCTATAATTTCGACCAGAATATCAATACCTAATCTAATAAAAATGCGAGCTCGTACTGTATGCTTTGCGGTTAGCGTCACAATGGGTTTAACGGCTCCCAATACATTCCTAGAGCATGGAACTATTTTACTCTCGTTCGACTCTATACAGCTTTAAACAAGACCAGTATTTGCCCGCATACCTCGGTTTAGCCATGGGATTTTTATGAATTCACTAGCTGAAATAGCAGCATATACGCTACACTGCTTTCAGGACAGCTGCCTTAGAAATACAAATCTGAGGTGTTCCATTTACATGACTTTCTCTACATCTCTGCAACAAATTGTTCTCAAAAAGCTAATGCTTTTATTTACTTAATGCTAATCGAGAAAAAAAATAGCAGAAATACTTTTATTACTTGCTTCCTTGTAAGTAGAAGCAAAATAAGGGAATGCCATAGGTTAAAGTGTACAAACAGGAGTTGTCAGATTCCTGTATGAGGAAAGTATCTAAGTTTTTTAAAGCTGAAAACAAAAACAACAAATACCTAAAAAGTGATAAACTCCGCGAAAAAAAAGTATATAACATAAACAGTGCGATATAGAGTGCTCTACATTTTTTGTGTGGTAAGTTTTTGTCCATCTCTTATGGTTTAGCAGTTGTGCAAAATTCCGAAAAACTCATCCAGAATAAAGTAGTCTTCAGAGGCTATTCCCAGAAAATTCAAGATATACATTTCATTTATGAGATAAATATCTTTAATAAACGATATTTTAATCAAAATCGTTAGTCATTTTTGAGAAAATTAAAATTTTCGAAAAAAATTCCAGGTAAAGGGTAGTTTGTGGTGGGGGAATTTTCTTCAAAATCTTTTGTTTCGCATCCCTGGAAGATACTAAACTTAAATATCAAGTTTGGTATTTTACGCACTTTTCGTTTTTGAGTTATGTCCAGGCACACGGACCTTATTCTGAAAATGCTTTTTTTTTTTTTTTTTTTTTTTTTTTTTTTTTTTTTTTTTTTTTTTTTTTTCCCTGGATACATGGGACTCTAAAAGGTGTATTTCCGGTGAAATCTCAGTATCTAATTTTTTGCGTGTAGTGCAATACCTTCTCTATACACTATGCTCATAGTACGTGTAGAGAAAGTAAAAAAGTAAGTTGTGCAGATGAAAAGCAGCAATGCAAGAAGAAAATGACACAAAATTCAAGAGCAGAGGAAAGGAAAAGAAAGCTGGGGGTCTACCCTACCAACCTGGTGGATTTTAATGTGAGACATGCATTCAAACCTTTCCTTGGTTTCTCGCTATTCATATTTTCAGCATTTTTTCTTCCTGTAAAATGCTCCTTGCGGAGCAGTTTTTCTGTTACACGAATAACATTTGCTGTTCATGTTCACAAAGCCCAGGTTTTACTGTTAGATGTATTGTGAAGCTAGAGCTAATATATTATACCAAAAGTTTGTTTTGTCACAAGATACATTTTTATGACGCGACAAAAACATAAATACATATGAGCACAACTTCCAAACCATTTGAGCAACATGTTTGAAATTTGCACTGACACTTATTTGTATTATATTTTCCATGTTGTATACATTTCAAAATGTTAGCATTAGGTGTTAGTGTAGAATTTCAAACTTTCAATCAATGCATGTCCCTAATAACTGCTGTACAAGATAGAGATGCGAGTTGTCACGTGACCAGAAGAGTCCTGCACCGCAGTGACTAATTGATATCGTGTAGTAATGAAGGTGCACCTCGCTAAACGCTGGTGAAGGTATAGAGCCCCCCCCCCTTGAGGGTGATCACAAACAGTAATTTGATTCAAATGAACGTAGCAATGAAACCCGTCTGTCCATTCCAGGTAATCCCGTGGCGTTGCGCGTTGATTACTAAATCGAATTTGGGCACTATCAGGGTTCGAGGGGGTCATCTAATGCTTTCTCACGCGTTTTTATCGCCTGTCTTCTTCTACCTTGGCGCACTGCGTCACACAAATTATTATTGGTTACCTTTCCACGGAAATGTATATCTTTGTTGCGTCGTGTCAAAAGTATATTTATATTCCTTTTTATCTGTTTTCCCGATGACTGATGGCATTTCACTCTTTCTGGCAAATAAAATCTTTACCTTTAATTATTTTATTGAAAGTGAAGCAGTTGAAATTTACTTTTTATAATAATAATAAAAAATACAGGCCGTTACCAAACTAAGATACCAGTCGATCAGCTTACAATTTGACTTGTCTGAAACTTGATGTCGCAACTTTCAAACTCTTCTATTTAAAGTTTTATGTGTGTTTAAAAATCGCACACGTTCGGGATTAGGTAGCGAAGGAACAACGGTTGCCATACGCCACAGGTCACTAAGGTGACCTATCCCTGTCTATCAAACCACGCCTACACCACCATGCGACTGGGAGCTTCACTACCAACCGGCATCTCTCTTGCAGGGGGCCAGACACGTGCCATTTGGTTATGTATGACTGCCTAATCCATGGTGATTTTTTGGCAGTTTTTGTATGTGCCGAATTTACGGCTAAAATTATATTCACGTATCAAGGTCCATATCTTCGTTTGGTGTCTTTTTGAAACATCCTGTATATTTAAATTAACATGGGATTCTCTACGCATTCCTCAACAAACTTCATACTGATTACTGTCTGTTCGGCGGTGTTTTAGCTAGTGGGATGGGCCGTCCTTCCAAGCAGGTAGGGGTTTAGAAATTAGAAATAGGTAGTGTTTTCTTAGTTTGAAGCAAACGAGGAGTTAGTGCGCGTGGCAGAGTGGAAGAAGGAAGCACTGCTGCCGATACTATTTGTGTGTTCACTGTGTACTGTCTAATTCCTGTAGATTAGTAAGACTTATTATCCGAGTAAAGTATTGCAGCGCTGTTGAGTTTTACCATGCGAAGAACGAGTTCAGCATACGTGTACCTCTCCCATAGGTTAGTGTTACTTGAGTGATAAGGCACCCTGACCCACTAGCTATAACACCGCTGAAAAGAGAGTCGACCTCCGTGGTGTAATGGTTAGCATGCTAACTTCATATACCCAAGGTCACGGGTTCAAACCTGACGAAGGACGATGGATTTTTTCGAGTGTAAAAATCCTGAGCATGGCTTCCTTCGGAAGGGAAGTGGTCCCGTGTTGTAGATTTACGGCACATAAAAGAACTTCAAGCCTGATAGAGATGGCTCTGAGCAAAATTAAGCGGTCTTTCACGCCCAGTATAGAATGGGACGCTGAGAACCGCAGCAGTTAAAGAGCGTCCATAAATAACACGACGTTTACATTTTTTGTCTGTCTATCTGTGGGCAGGATAAGAAAAGAAACTTGGTGTTTAAGTTTATCTTCTAAGCATGCGACAAGAAACCGTAAGAGATAGACAATACTTACTGCACAAAAATGTAGAGCACGTTATAACACACAATTTATACAATTAGCATATATATATTTTATACTTTTCTTATACAGGAATTTTGTGGGGTAAGTTTTTCTCCATCTGTTATGTTTAAGCAGTTATGCAAAATTCCGTAAAATTCATCCAGAATAAAGTAGTCTTCAGAGGCTATTCCCAGAAAATTTAAGATATACATTTTATGCCAGGTAAATATCTTTAGTATAAGAAATTTTAATCAAAATCGTTAGAGCCATTTTTGAGAAAATCAAAATTTTCCAAAAATGCTCCATGAAAAGGGTAGTTTGTGGTGGTGAGAGATTCTTTTTTTTTTTTCAAAATTTTCGTGTCGCATCCCTGGAAGATGCTAAACTTAAATACCAAGTTATTTCAAGACTGACACCTGATAGAATTATAAGGATATTAGTTCAGTAATCCCGAGAAAAGGATGGAGCCATTTATACTATAGAGGATATAGACTTATTTTCGTTTTTGAGTTATCGTGTTCACAGTCACACGGACACACACACACACACACGCACACACAGACCTTTTTCTGAAAATAACTTTTTTTGGATACAGGGGATCCTAAAACATATATTTCCGGTGAAATCTCGGTATCGATTTCATTGGTAGAGTGCAATACTTTCTCTATACACTATGTACATAGTACGTGTAGAGAAAGTAATATGTTTTTCCTGTGAAATCTTGCTATCAAATGTCTATTTATAATATAATACTTTTCTATGTGGTATATACGTGAGTAGTATTCGATTCAGGAGGATGAAAATATGAATTTCTGATGAAATTTTGCAATTGAATTTTTGGGTATAATACAATATCTTCTATATGCGCTATGTACGTATATAGTATTCGATTCAAGAGAGTTAAAAGTATATATTTTCGGTGAGATCTCGCAATATAAAATATTGGGTACAATACTACACCTCTATGTACTATGTACGTATGTGCTTGATTAAGGAGCATTAAATATATGTTTTTCCGGTGAAACCTTGCTTTCGAAATGTTGGCTACAAGGCAATACCTTCTCTATATACTATGTACGTATATATATATATTATTCGATTCAAGAGAGTTAAAAGTATATATTTTCGGTGAAATCTCGCAATATAAAATATTCGGTACAATACTACACCTCTATGTACTATCTACGTATAAGCTTGATTAAGGAGCATTAAATATATGTTTTTCTGGTGAAACCTTGCTTTCGAAATGTTGGCTACAAGGCAATACCTTCTCTATATACTATGTACGTATATATATATATTATTCGATTCAAGAGAATTAAAATATATATTTCCGTTGAGACCTCGCTATCGAATGTTTGGATATAATACAATAACTTTTCTGTGTGCTATGAACGTTCACAGTGTTTGATTAAGGGGACTTAAAACTATGTACTTTCACTGACAACTCCCCATCAAAATGTTGCGTAGAATACAATACCTTCTTAGGTATAAGCTATTGGAGCTGGAGAATTAAATACATATACATGTCTGGAGAAATCTTGCTATCAAATATTTGGGTATAATAAATAACTTTTCTATGTGCTATGATCGTTCACAGTATTCGATTAAGGGGACTTAAAATTATGTACATCCGGTGAAATTTTGCTATCAAATTTTTGGGTACAAAACTCACGCATATAGTATTCAATTCAGTAGAATTAAAAGCATGTATTTCTGATGAAATTTTGCCATGGAATTTTTGGTTATAATAAAATACTTTCTCTATGTACTATGTATGTAGTAGTCAACAAGGAAAGTAGAAATCCGATTAGTTGAAAGAACGCGTGTACTCGTGAATAAAAGCAATAAAAGTGGCAATTTATCTTCTAAGAGCAGAGTAGTCACGTGGCGCTTCACTGATCCGGAACAGGCTCTATCTGCTTATGAAAAGCCAAATCGGAAACGATTTGATCAGTGTAAAGAGATTACTATTAATAGTGTACGACTCAGCGAGTCCAAATGGAAATGGCATGGCTTGAATGAGTCATTTCTTTGTGGTTAGCTTGAGCCGGAAGCTGCATCAGTCAGAAACCTGTACACGACTATAGATTTACTCAAGCGTGCCATCCCTGGGACCCAGAAATCCCACTGCCCTCTAAAAATCTCCCCCGGTCAACTGAAGAAACGGATGAAGGGGTGGAAAATAATGCCCCATTCATACGGAGACTGGTTTGCTGCCTGCTACCAAAACAGTCTCGTAAAATGCGGCTGAAGAAAAACGTGACAGCGGTCAGGGAGCACAACTTCCACAAAGACCATTCAAAAATCCCTTGAACCTGTTGTGCGGCGCAGCTTTTGATGAAAGAAAATCATAAATCAGAAAGTCGCGGTATCCTTACCTTAAATTTGTATTTTGGGCTTATTAAAGCAGGAAGCGGGACATAGTTTTACTTTCTCTACACATATTATGTACATAGTGTATAGAGAAGGTATTGTAATGCACCCAAATATTCAATAGCGAGATTTCCCCGGAAATATATGTTCTAGGGTCCCCTGTATCCAAAAAAAAAGCATTTTCAGAAAAAGGTCAGTGTGTGTGTGTGTGTGTGTGTGTATGAACACGATAACTCGAAAACGAAAAGTCGGTAAAATACCAAACCTGGTATTTTAGTTTAGTAGTATCTTCCAGGGATGCGACAAGAAGATTTTGAGAAAAATCCTCCACCCCCAACTACCCTTTATATGGACCTTTTTTCGAAAGCTTTGATTTTCTCAAAAATGGCTCTAACGATTTTGATTAAAATTTCGTATATTTAAGACATTTACCTGACAAATAAAATGTATATCTTCAATTTTCTGGGAATAGCCTCTGAAGACTACTTTATTCTGGATGAATTTTACGGAATTTTGAATAACCGATAAACCGTAAGAGATGGATAAAAACTTACTACGCAAAAAATGTAGAGCACGTTAAAACACACAATTTATTTTATATACATTTTCTTCGTGGAGTTCGACGTTTTTGAGACATTCCTTGTTTTTGGTTTCTGCTTTAAAAAACTTACTTTTCTCATACAGGAATTTGTCAACTCCTGTCCATACAAACAAAGGAACTTCAGTCACATAGGAATGAGCTTTTGACTATCACTTTAACCTTTGGTACTCCCTTATTATTATATGTAGATTACTTAAACAAGTAATTTGTGATAGGAGACTTACGGTCTCTTTATTGAAATATAGAAGCAACGGCTTTAAGTTTCTGAAGTGCCAGTACGACACTGGCTAATTTATCAACCATTCGAGAGCATAACACGAAAAACGAAGGGACATATTACAGCGTACCTCTCTAGCGTAGTGGTTATGATACTGGCTTTCAAGTGAAAGATAGTTTCCGAGTTGGGGGCTCGTTCACGTATCGCGGCACTTCGTCTAGAATGCGAAATATAATAAAAAAAAGTTACTCTATGACAGGAATCGAACTCATGACCTTTGGGACAGCAGCTTCCCATGTTACACATTAAGCCACTAGAGGAGTTCAAAAAAGGCCTCAAGAGAGTAGTTAATGAATTCTCAGTGCCGCACTGTCAACTGATTAGTTCGAGATTTTACAGATTTTTGCGACATTAAATCTTGAGAACGCTAGTAACGCGTTAACTAGGACCTATTTCTGAAAATGTGTTTTTTTAATAAAGGGGACCCTAAAACATGTATTTCCGGTGAAATCTCGGTATCGAATTTTTGGGTGGAGTGCAATACCTTCTCTATACACTATGTACATAGTACGTATAGGGAAAGTAAAAATTAGTAGAAATATTTTTATTACTTGCTTCCCTGTAAATAGAAGCAACATAAGGGAGTACCAAAGGTTAAAGTGATAGTCAAAAGCTGGTTGCTATGTGACTGAAGTTACTTTGTTTGTATGGACAGGAGTTGACAAATTCCTGTGTGAGAAAAGTATAAGTTTTTTAAGGCTGAAGCAAAATACAAGTAATATCTCAAAACGATCAACTCCACGAAAAAAGTATATAACATAAATTGTGTGTTTTAATGTGCTCAACATGTTTTGTGTGGTAAGTTTTTGTCTATCTCTTACGGTTTATCAGTTACACAAAATTCCGTAAAATTCATCCAGAATAAATTAGTCTTCAGAGGCTATTCCCAGAAAATTTAAGATATACATATTATTTGTCTAGTATACACCATTAATAAAATATATTTTTATCAAAATCGTTAGAGCCATTTTTTAGAAAATCAAAATTTTCGAAAATGTATTTATGTGAAGGGTAGTTGGGAGTGGGGGGATTTTCTTGAAAATCTTGTTGTCGCATCCTTGGAAGATACTGAACTTAAATACCAAGTTGAATGAATAAGTGTATTTATTAATATAGCAATATCATACATAGAAATTCAACAGTCGCACGGGTCCACAGACCGTACGTGCTTTTGTAATACACATTACAAGCAATATTAAAACAACAACCACAACAAAGAATTAAAAGAGTAAATACGAAAATACAAAAGACAAAGGAAATACACAGTCAAAAGCAATATTAAACAACAATAAAAATTAAGAGTGAATCCGAAAATAAAGATACAAAGATATTCAAATATATCAATTTAAATTTACAGCACAGAGTGGAACCTCATAATAGTTAACAATGGGGAAGGAAACAGTCTCAAAGGTAGATCATGTTTCCTCTTCACTGAGTTTCAATAAATACCAAGTTAAATACACACAGGCAGACACCCACGGGCATTTTTCTAAAAATGTTTTTTTATGGTCTCAAAACATGTATTTCCGGTGAAATCTCGGTAGCACAATTTTGGGTACAATGCAATACCTTTTCTATACACTATGTACATAGTACGTATAGAGAAAATAAAAAGTATATAACATAAATTGTGTGTTTTAACGTGATCCACCCTTTATATTTTCATGAATCTGAGATAAACATTTAACCATGCTGCACCAAATGCTAGTTCATTAAAACTGGTTACCAAAATATTATACTTTCTATAATTTAAATACTATCTGGTACTCAGCTGAATAATAATGAAAGGCAGATTAAAGCGCCGTGCAGCTGAAATAGCGCGCTCGCAGCGCTCTGCACTAATGCACTACTGCAACTTAATGATGCGAAATAAATCAATGATGACGACAGATCAAAATAAGGTTATTCACTGCTGGTTCTGAAGCGTGACGTTGCGCAATTTTCAGCAAGTTGTACACATCCCAAATTCTGCATTCACATGTGAGTAACTCAAATGAATGAGCGCTTTAATGTTCGGATATAACACGGCTTGGAAATGTTTATCTCGTCACAAAATGCAACAGAAGCTTAAAAGATCTGACGTGTTCCATTCACATGACTTTCTCTACATCACTACAACAAATTATTGTTAAAAAGCCTATTCTACTATTTACTTCATACTAATTAAGAAAAAATTAACAGAAATAGTCTTATTACTTGCTACCTTGTAAGTAGAGGCGAAATAAGGGAGTACCATAAGTTAAAGTGATAGTCAAAAGCTGGTTGCTATGTCACCAGTTCCTTTGTTTGTATAGACAGGAGTTGAAAAATTCTCGCATTAGAAAATTATGTTTCTTTTTTTTTTTTTACTTTCTCTATACGCACTACATAGTACATAGTCTATCTGAGACGGTATTGCTCTCCAACCAAAAGTTCGATACCGCGATTTCACCGGAAATATGTTTTAGGGCCCCCTTAATCTAAAAAAAGTGTGTGTGTATGTGTCCGTGTGTCTGTGAACACGATAACTCAAAAACGAAAAGTCGGTAAAATACCAAACTTGGTATTTAAGTTTAATATCTTCCAGGGATGTGACACGAAGATTCTGAGAAAGATTCCCCACCCCCAACTACCCTTTACATGGAACTTCTTTCGAATATTTTGATTTTCTGAAAAATAGCTCTAACGATATTAATTAAAATTTCGTATATTAAAGATATTTACCTGAAAAATAAAATGTATATTTTGAATTTTCTAGGAATAGCCTCTGAAGACTGCTTTATTCTGGGTAAATTTTACGGAATTTTGCATTACTTCTAAACAGTAAGAGATGGACAAAAGCTTACCACACGAAAAATGTAGAGCACGTTAAAACACACAATTTATGATATATACATTTTTCGTGGACTTCATCGTTTTTGAGACATTCTTTGCTTTTGGTTTCTGCTTTGAAAAACTTATACTGTTCTCATACAGGAATTAGTCAAATGCTGTCCATACAATAAAGGAACTTCAGTAACAGCTGAACTTCAGTAATTTTGACTATCACTTTAACCTATGGTACTCTCTTATTTCGCTTCTACATACAAGGAAGCAAGAAATAAGACTATTTCTGCTAATTTATTTCTGATTAGCATGAAGTAAATAGAAGTATAAGCTTTTTAAGAATAATTTGTAGCAGAGATGTAGAGAAAGTCATGTGAATGGTACACATAAGATTCAACAATAAAGTAGTCTTCAGAGGCTATTCCCAGATATGCATATTATTTGTCAGGTAGATATCTTTAATATGCGTTATTTTAATTAAAATGGTTTGAACCATTTTTGGGTAAATCAAAATAATTGAAACAAGTTAAGAGGTAAAGGGTAGTTAGGGGTGGGGTATTTTCTTGAAAATCTTCGACTCGCATCCTTGGAAAATACATAACCTAAATATCAAATATTGGTTTTTAACGATCTTTTCGTTTTTGAGCAATGTTGCCCACAGATACACAGACAAATACACACAGACAGATACACACAAGGACATGTTTCTAAAAATGCTTTTTATGGATTCAGGAGGACCCAAAACATGTATTTCCGGTGAAATCTCGGTATCAGATTTTTGTGTGGAGTGCAAAACCTTCTCTATACACTATGTACATAGTACGTATAGAGAAAGTAATTAGCAGAAATAGTCTTATTACTTGCTAACTTGTAAGTAGGAGCAAAATAAGGTTAAAGTGATAGTCTCGTATTTGTAGGACCAATACCTTCCTAGAACTTACAAGCCAATGCCTAGGGGCCAGAAACTGTCGGGGAGCCAACGGCACGAAACCACGGAATAGAGAGGGGTCGGCCCGTAGCCAGGCATGAACATGAGTTAGTGGATGATATGGTATATAAGTGATGATGGAGCAATTTGTGTTAATGAGTGGCGGGGGAAACCGGATTACCCGGAGAAAACCCGCCCAGAACGGATCCCAAATGCGGTCGCTTGGAATTGAACCGCCTAGATGGGAGACGAGCGTTCTAACCACTCGCCCATGGCATAGGCAAAAACTTACCACACATAAAACGTAGATCTCGTTAAAATACACAATTTATCTCATAAATTACTTTTTCTACACGTACTATATACATAATGTATAGAGAAGGTATTGTAATACACCCAAAAATCCGATACCAAGATTTCACACGCAATGCATGTTTTGGGTCCCTCTGATTCCAAAAAAAGGTATGTGTATGTGTCTTTTGACAGCATAGCTCAAAAACGAAAAGACCGTTAAATACCAAACGTGGTATTTAAGTTTTGTATCTTGCAAGGATGTGTCACGAACATTTTGAGAAAAATCCCCCACCACAACTATCCTTTACTTGGAATTTTTTTTTCGAAAACATTGATTTTCTCAAAAATGGCTCTACCGATTTTGATTAAAATATCGTTTATTAAAATGTACATCTTGAATTTTCTGGGAATAGCCTCTGAAGACTACTTTATTCTGGACGATTTTTATTGAATTTTGCATTACTGGTAAACCGTAAGAGATGAACAAAGGCTTACTATACAGAAAATGTAAATGTTAAAATACACAAGACATGTCGTAAACGTTTTATTACTGGAGCTTGCCGTTTTCGAGGTATTCATTGTTATTGGTTTCTATCACTTTTCTAAGGCGGAAGGGTCCGTTTTACTTTTGTTCTACTCCTGGCTAAGCAAAGAAGCGATTTGCAATGACAATCGCATAACGACAGCTTTTAAAACATTTGACTATCACTTTAGCCTAGTGCATTCCCTTATTTCCATTCTACGTATATGGAACTAATTAATAAAACTTTGCTAATGTTTATCTCGCTTAGGATGGTGTTGAAAGAAGAATGATCTCTCGTAAGAAGTTGTTTGTAGAGTACCTAGAGAAAGTCATGTGAGTGTAACACATCAGATTAGCAAGAATTACGGTAATAAGTATAGTTTGTAGAATAATTAGTAAAGAAGGCCATCATTGTGTAAATATTAGATTATTATTCAAATGCACTAAAGAATAATGAATATTCATAAGCACTAATTAAATAAAGAGCTTTTAGGGAGGGGAAAAGTAAATATATAAACTGTCATTTGCAGAAAATAATGAATACCATAGCAACCGCAAATGGACACATTTTGATCCCAGTTGTATATGACATCTCTACAAACACTCACCACAGCACTGTATAAAATCACATGCATGTTAATGTGGTTAAATGTCATTTATGTGCGTGTTTTCTTTTCTGCTGCTGTCAACAGCGGTCTTATTTGTTTAGTGCTGTCGCAATTTCCAACAAACCCAGTTTATAACGAGCATGCAGGATACAGAAATCACGGGAAAATAAAAATAAACATTTCATTTAAAATAAATAAATCGGAACTATCTAATGTTGTTATAATAATAATAATAATAACTAATATAGTTGACATTTTACTTTCTCTACACGTACCATATACATAGTGTATAGAGAAGCTATTGTAATGCACCCAAAAATTCGATATCAAGATTTCAAATATATGTTTTGGGTTCCCCTGAATCCAAAAAACATTTCCTGACAAGGTCCATGTGTGTGTGTCTGTGGACAGCATAGCCAAAAACGAAAATACTGTTAAACTTGTTATTTAAGTTTATATCTTCTAAGGATGTGACAAAGGTTTTCAAGAAAATTCCCCCGCTTCTAACTACCCTTTACATGGAAAAAATTCGAACATTTTATTTTTCTTAAAGATGGCTCTTAACGATTTTGATTGAAATCCCACACCTAAAGTCATTTCCATCACAAATAAAATGTATATCTTAAATTTTCTAGGAAAAGCTTCTGAAGACGTGTTTATTCTGGATGAATTTTCCTGAATTTTGAATAACCAGTAAACCGTAAGAGATAGACAAAAACTTACTAGACAGAAAATCTAGACCTCGTTAAAATATACAATTTATGTCATACAGTTTTTTCGTGGAGGTTACCATTTTCGAGATATTCCTTGTTATTAGTTTCAATTGTAAAGTACATATACATTTCTCAGACAGGAAGTCTCCGTTTTTCTTTTGTTCTACAGCTGGCCAAGCAAAGAAGTGACTTACAATGACAGTTGCATAACGAAAGATTTTAAAACATTTGACTATCAAATTAGCATAGCACATTCCTTTAGTTTCCTTCTACTTATAAAGAGCTAAGTAATAAGAACATTCTGTTAATGTTTATCTCGATTAGTGTTGTGTAGAAAGAAGAATAATTTTTGTAAGAAGTTTGTAGAGCTGCTAGAGAAAGTAATGTATGTATAACACATCATATTTTTATTTTCTCGGTATATAAATAAATATATATATATATATATATATATATTTAATACATTATTATATCTATTTAATACATTTAAGCGAGCGGTCACACCGCTCGCCTCTCGTCAAGGTTCGATCTCAAGCGACCGGATGTGGGATTAGTGGTGACAAAAAGACAGATGGACATGTTTTTTTCCGGGTGTTCCGGTTTCTCATGCCAATTGCTCCCCATCATCACCTTTGCTAACATCCATTTCGTGCCTGGCTACTGGCCGACCACTCGTTCCAGACTCTCCATTCTCAGGTTTCGTGCCGTTGACTCCAGCTTTCTGACCCCTTGGCATTCGCTTGTAGGCTGAGAGCTGCCTTATTACGGGGAGGATAAGCCAACTACGAAAAAACATTAATCGAAAAATCTGATGTGTTCCATTCACATGACTTTCTCTACCTCTCTGCAACAAATTATTGTTAAAAAGCTTGTGCGTCTATTTACTTCATGCTAATCGAGTAAAAATCAGCAGAAATAGTCTTATTACTTCTTTCCTTGTAAGTAGAAGAGATATAAGGGAATACCATAGGTTAAAGTGATTGTCAAAAGCTGGTTGCTATGTGACTGAAGTTTCTTTATATGTAAGGACAGGAGTTGACATACCCCTGTATGAGAAAAGTATAAGTATTTTAAAGCTGAAGTAAAAGATAAGAAATATCTAAAAAAAAAAAAAAAACGACCAACTCCACGAAAAAAAATGTATATAGCTTAAATGGTGTGTTTTAACGTGCATTAGCACGAAATTAATAAAAGAATAAGCTTATTAACAAATAATTTCTTACAAAGATAGAGAAAGCCATGTGAATGGAACACATCAGATTTTTAACAATAATTTGTTGCAGATATGTAGAGAAAGTCATTCAGATTTTGTTCATGTATATTTCCTTTTTTTCCTCGACATAATCAATTTTTAAAAATAAAGTTTTGCAGATAAAAGCATAAACTTTTCACCAGCAGAAATACGGACTTATTGTAGATGGCAGAAAATATTAATGAAAATTCATTTAGTACTTCCTGATATGTAAGTGGTTAATTTTGACAAATTGTTAAAGCCTCACAAACACACTTTCTTATACCTTTAATTTGGATATTGATGTTTCATTAATTATTGCTAAATTATTATTATTATTCAATTTTTTTTCTTTTTGGAGCGTCTTGATATATAGCCTCATGCTGTACACCGCACTTCTATATTAATGTTTATTTACATTATCTTCAATATTAACTATTTACTCTTGCTGCATTTATTAGTAATGCCTCATTTTTTACTTTCTCTAGCCCCGTATGTACAATGTAATAGGGGATAGAGAAGTATTGTATTCCACCCAAAAATTCGATGACGAGATTTCACCGGAAATACATGTTTTAGGACCCCCTGAGTCCAAAAATAGCATTTTCAGAAAACAGGTCCGTATGTGTGTCTGTGGAAAGCATAGTTCAAAATGAAAAGAGATTTGGTATCTTCCAAGGATGCGACACGAAGATTTTAAAAAAAATCCTCCCACCCCTAACTACCCTTTACATGGAAAATTTTTCGAACATTTTGTTTTTCTTAAAAATGGCGCTAATAATTTTGATTAAAATATCACATATTAAAGCCATTTCTATCACAAATAAAATGTATATCTTGAGTTTTCTGGAAATAGCTTCTAAAGACCTGTTTATTCTGGATAAATTTTGCTTAACTAGTAAACCGTAGGAGATAGAAAAAAGCTTATCACACAGAAAATGTAGATCTCGTTAAAATGTACAAGTTACGTCATAAACATTATTTCGTGGAACTTACCGTTTCAGAGTTATTCCTTGTTATTTGTTTCAGTTGGGAAGTACTTATACTTTTCACAGACGGGAGTCTTCGTTTTTCTTTTGTTCTACACCTGGCCAATGCATTCCCTTAGTTCCATTCTACTTATAAGGAACTAAGTAACAAAATTCTGCTAATGTTTATCTCGATTAGCATGGTGTTGAAAGAAGAATTATCTTTCGTAAGAAGTTTGTAGAGTAGCTAGAGAAAGTCATGTGAGTGTGACACAGAGTTTTTGAATAAGTGTTTGAAAGGTGTTTTTTTAGATGATGTGTCGGTTTAACGAAACCAAATATTTCGCAAGGATTTGCTTCCAGCCTATCTAGAATAACATTTAATTCCTTCAAAATGCTATGCAGGGAGCTCAAAACCCAAAGCAATTATTTGTATTACGCGAAAGCCTTTGGGAACACCAGAGTCTCTCGGGAATAAAACAGTAATTTTAAAACTCTCCTTGACTTACGGGGAGACTACCGCCCTCAAATGTTTTTTCATTATTACTTTCGTTTATCCGCTTCATTACCACATAAAATATTGACAACAATCCACCGCGGGTTTGGGTTAAATTTGTGCTTCACGTAAAGAGTTTATACCTATTGAAGGCAAATTTATTGCTTGAAATGAAATTGCAGCCATTTCGAGTCATTCACCTTCATTAAAGTTAATTATGGATTTACAAATTATTAACGTTCAATTTTGAGTTTTGGAATGGAGGGTAAATGGGAGCGGTATTAGTCGAGAACCAATCCGTTACCTAACCTCTGGTTAGCGATTATCCGCATTACTGTAATTTGCCGGTTGTGCTTTGTGACGGCGGCCACAACATTCATTAAAACTGCACGCTAATAACGCTGGAATTACCTCCACTTGACACTGAAACAGGGACTAGTACACTGCTCGACTCTTGATCTGCGTTCCTTTAACTTCATGAAATATCCCACAATAGACTCTCTAAATGTGCTATGTACATAGTGTATAGAGCAAGTATTGTATTGCACAACAAACTCGATACCGCAAATATGTTTTGGGTCCCCCTAATTCAAAAAAAAATCTGATGTGTACCATTCACATGACTTTCTCTATATCCCTGCAACAAATTATTCTTAAAAAATCTTATACTTTTGTTTACTTCATGCTAATAGTAAAACATTAGCAAAAATAGCCATATTACTTGCTTCCTTGTAAGTAGAGGTGAAATAAGCATAGGCTAAAGTGATAATCAAAAGCTGGTTGCTATGTCACTGGAGTTCCTTTTTTTGTATGGACAGCAGTTGACAAATTCCTGTATGAGAAAAGTATGTTTTTCATAGCAGAAACCAAAAACAATGAATGTCTCAAAAACGATCAACTCCACGAAAAAATGTATATAACATAAATTGTGTGTTTCAACGTGCTCTACATTTTTTGTGTAGTAAGCTTTTGTCCATCTCTTATGGTTTAGCAGTTATTCAAAATTCCGTAAAATTCATCCAGAATAAACTACTCTCCAGAGCCTATTCCCAGAAAATTCAAGATATACATTTTATTTGTCAGGTAAATGTATTTAATATATGATATTTTAATCAAAATCGTTAGAGCCATTTTTGAGAAAATCGAAATTTTCGAAAAAAGTTCCATGTATAGGGTAGTTTGGGGTGGGGGGATTTTTCTCCAAACCTTTGTGGCGCATCCCTGGAAGATACTAAACTTAAATACCAAGTTTGGTATTTTACCCACTTTTCGTTTTTGAGTTATCGTGTTCACAGACACACGGACACACACACGCGGACCTTTTTTTGAAAATACTTTTTTTGGATACAGGAGACCCTAAAACATATATTTCCGGTGAAATCTCGGTATCGAATTTTTTGGTGGAGTGCAATACATTCTCTATACACTATGTACATAGTGCCCATAGAGAAAGTAATAAGTATTTTTAGAAAAAGCTCCGTGTGTGTCTGAGTCTATGGGAGCATAATTCGAAAACGAAAAGACCGTTGAATACCAAACTTGGTATTTAAGTTTGCTGTCTTCCAAGGATGCGATACTACCCTTTACATGGATTTTTTTTTCGAAAATTTTGATTCTCCAAAATGGCTCTAACGATTTTGATAAAAATACCTTATGTTTAAGATAGCTTTATAACAAACGAAATGTAAAGGTATATTGAGTTTTCTGGGAATAGCCTCTGAAGACCTCTTCATTCTGGATGACTTTTATATAACTGGCAAACAAAAGCTTACAACACAAAAAATGTAGAGGTCATTAAAACACAAAACCTATGTCATATACATTTTTACTTTCTCTACACGTACTATGTAAATAGTGTATAGAGCAGGTATTGTAATGCGCCCAAAAATTTTATATTGGGATTTCACCAAAAATACATGTTTTAGGACCCCTTGAATATAAAAATAGTATTTTGTGAAAAGGTCCGTGTGAGTGTCGGTGTGTGTGTATGTGTGTGTGCCTGTGGGCAACATAGCTCAAAAACGAAGATAATGTTAAAAACCAAACCTGGTACTTAGGTTTGTTATCTTCCAAGGATCTGACACGAAGATTTTCAAGAAAATTTCCCCACCCCTAACTACCCTTTCCAGGGAACATTTCTAAAAAATTTTGATTTTTTCAAAAAATGGTACTGAGATATGTGCAGAACAAGTAAGATATATATCTTGAATTTTTTGAGAATATCCTCTGAAGACTACTTTATTCTGGATGAATTTTACGGAATTTTGCATACCAGTTAAACCGTAAGAGCTGGAAAAAGATTTATCACATAAAAAATGTAGAGCACGTTAAAACACACAATTTATGTTATGTAACGTTGAACGTTTTTTTACTTTCTCTATACTCACTATGTACATAGTGAATAGAGAATGTATTGCACTCCACCAAAAAATTCGATACCGAGATTTCACCGGAAATATATGTTTTAGGGTCCCCTGTATCCAAAAAAAAGAATATTCAAAAAAAAGGTAAAATACCAAACTTGGTATTTAAGTTTTGTATCTTCCATGGATGCGACACGAAGATTTTGAGAAAAATCCCCCACCCCAAACTACCCTTTACATGGAACTTTTTTCGAAAATATTGATTTTCTAAAAAATGGCTCTAACGATTTTGATTAAAATATCGTATATTAAAGTTATTTACCTGACAAATAAAATGTATATTCTGAAATTTCTGGGAATAGCCTCTGAAGACTACTTAATTCTGAATGAATTTTTCATAACTAGTAAACCGTAAGAGGTGGACAAAAACTTAACCCATAAAAAATGTAGAGCACGTTAAAACACACAATTTATGTTACATACATTTTTTTCATGGAGTTGATCGTTTTTGAGATATTCCTTTTTATTGGTTTCAGCTTTGAAAAACTTACACTTTTCTCATACAGGAATTTGTCAACTCCTGTCAATACAAACAAAGAAACATCAGTCACATAGCAACCAGCTTTTGGCTTTCACTCTAACCTATGCTACTCCCTTATTTTGGTTCTACTTAGAAGGAAGCAATAATAAGACTATTTCTGCTAACTTCCTCTCTATTAGCATGAAGTAAATAGAAGCATAAGCTTTCTAACAATAATTTGTTGCAACGATGTAGAGAAAGTCATGTGAATGGAACACAGCATATTTTTTAGTGATCTTTTAAAAGCTGCAACACAACGCATGTGAATTATATTAGTTTTACCACGTTGTATTTCGTTTTGAACCTTCCATCTAATTATTCTTGTCCTGTTAAAGTCTTGGTTATTCCAAACACGCGTGAGGTTCACGCACGCCACATAGCTTTTCCTAAATGCAAGGTCATATATCTGAAAGCCTTGCCCTAATAAATCACTCGAGATGATTTTTAATCAATTTCCTGTAAAACTTTGATGCCATAAAAACAATACATCAGTAGCAATATTGATTTCAATCGGAATGGGAAATTACCTTTTTCTCTTTTTAGTCGTTAACTGCCGCTTGATTAAAGGATATTGCTATATTGGATGTGCCATGAATATACAATAACACGTTTGCTGTTTTGCTTTCGTTTTTATTTGCGTTTTCTGCTTTTATTCCGATAAGCAAGGGACCATTTTTACTTTCTCTAGCCCCGTATATACTACAAGGGTCGTTTTGTTTTCAACCCCCTATAGGCTATAAATAAAACACAAGTTCATAGAAAACAATTATTTTATTACTAAAAGATTTGTACACTTATGGTTAATCTTCAACTTAATCACCGAAAAGATTGAGACATTTATCATACCTATGCACCATCTTTTCAAAACCCGCTTCAAAAATGTAGCCGCCAATGATTTCAAATGAGCATTTACGTTGTTTTGAAGATCTTCGCACTTTTCGACGTTTGTAGAGAGTCATTCAAAACAAAGAAAGAGGAATGCTGACTTCAGGAATTGTGTTGATCCATGACAACGCTCGTCCACACACTGCTGGCACAACCCATCGGCTCCTTGAACAATTTCAATGGGACATTTTCGATCATCTGCCGTACAGTCCTGTCCTGGCTCCCAGCGACTTTCACCTTTACCAAGAACTGAAGACATAGCTAGGAGCGCAGCACTTTCAAACCAACGAAGGTCTACAAAACAACTCAATGCTCATTTGAAATCATTGGCGGAAGCATATTTTGAAGCGGGTATTGCAAAGCTTGTGCACAGGTACGTTAAATGTCTCAATATTTTCGGTGATTATGTTGAAAAGTAACCATAAGTGTACAAAACTTTTAGTAATAAAATAATGTTTTCTATGAAATTGTCTTTTATTTATAGACTATCAGAGGTTGAAAAAAAAAAACGGTCCTCGTAAAGTAGTAGTCTATAAAGAATAGTTTGAATATGTGAGCAGCTAGAGAAAGACATAGCAATGGTGCATATAAGATTTTTTTACTTTCTCTATACGCATTATGTACATAGTGTATAGAGAAAGTATTGCACTCCACCCAAAAACTCGATACCGAGATTTCACCGGAAATATATGTTTTAGGGTTCCCTGTATCAAAAAAAAACGTTTTCAAAAATGCCAAATTTGATATTTAAGTTTAGTATTTTCCAGGGATGCAACACGAAGATTTTGAGAGAAAAAAACCCACCCCAAACTACCCTTTACATGGAACATTTTTCGAAAATTTCAATATTCTCAAAAATGGCTCTAACGTTTTTGATTAAAATTTCGTATATTAAAGATATTTACCTGACAAATAAAATGTATATCTTGAATTTTCTGGGACTAGCCTCTGAAGAGTAGTTTATTCTGGATGAATTTTACTGAATTTTGAATAACTGCTAAACCGTAAGAGATGAACAAAAACTTACTGCACAAAAAATGTAGAACACGTTAAAACACACAATTTATGTTACATGCATTTTTTTCGTAGAGTTGGTCGTTTTTGAGACATTCCTTATTTTTGGTTTCTGCTATGAAAAACTTATAATTTTCTCGTACAGGAATTTGTCAACTGCGGTCCATACAAAGAAAGGAACTTCAGTGACATAGCAACCAGCTTTTGATTATCACTTTAACCTATTGTACTTCCTTATTTAGCATTCACTTACAAGGAAGCAAGTAATATGGCTATTTCTGGTATTTTTTTACTGATTAGCATGAAGTTAATAGAGGTATAAGCTTTTTAAGAATAATTTGTAGCAGAGATGTAGAGAAAGTCATGTGAATGGTACACATCAGATTTTTCCTTTCCCTATATGCACTATGTACATAGTGTGTAGAGAAGGTATTGCACTCCACCCAGAAATTCGATACCGAGATTTCTCCAGAAATATATGTTTTAGAGTTCCCTTTATCTAATAAAAGCATTTTCGGAAAAAGGTCCATGTGTGTGTGTGCGTGTGTGTGTGTGTGTGTGTGTCCGTGTGACTGCGAACACGATAACTCAAAAACGAAAAGTCGGTAAAACACCAAACTTGGTATTTAAGTTTAGTATCTTCCAGGGATACGACACGAAGATTTTGAGAAAACCCTCTCCACTCCCAACTACCCTTTATATGGAACTTTTTTCGATAATTTTGATTTTCCCAAAAATGGCTCTAACGATTTTGATTAAAGTTTCGTATATTAAATATATTTACACGACAAATAAAATGTATATCTTGAATTTTCTAGGAATAGCCTCTGAAGAATAGTTTATTCTGGATGAATTTTACTGAATTTTGAATAACTGCTAAACCGTAAGAGATGGACAAAAACTTACTACACAAAAATGCAGAGTACGTTAAAACACACAACTTATGGTGTATATAGATATATTTTTCGTGGAGTTCGTCGTTTTTGAGACATTCCTTATTTTTGATTTCTGCTATGAAAAACTTATATTTTTCTCATATAGGAACTTGTCAACTCCGATCCATATAAACAAAGGAACTTCATTGACATAGCAGCCAGCTTTTGACTATCACTTTGACCTATGGTAGTCCTTTATTTCGCTTCTACTTACAAGGAAGCAAGTAATAAGACTATTTCTGCTAATTTTTTATGATTAGCATAAAGTAAATAGAAGTATAAGCTTTTTAAGAATAATTTGTTGCAGGGATTTAGAGAAAGTCATGTGAATGGTACACATCAGATGTTTTCCTTGGCCATATTTCCCTGCTATTTATATACAGTGAGCTTTTCTATGAATCTGAGTGTTCATTTCACCTCCACGCTTACACGAAGGTTGTGTTCTTATTGCTTCAATTTTGTGGGGATTATTTCATTGATGAAATAAAGAAAAGCCTTCGGTATAAGCTGGATTAGCTTCCAAGTTTTAGCTTGAGAAATGGTGCAAAAACTTAAATATCGAGGAAATCTTACTGCCAGAGTATCCAAGGTCCTGAATCTAACAAGGAGGGATCCCGACACAGCCTACTTATGTGTCTCCCAATAAAATCCGAGAAGTCGGTTGCTCATTTTTACTTTATCTACACGTACTATGTACATACAGAAGGTATTGCACTCCACCCAAAATTTCGATACCGAGATTTCACCGGAAATATATGTTTTAGGGTCCCCTGTATCCAAAAAGAAACATTTTCAGAAAAAGGTCCGCGTGACTGTGAACACGATAACTCAAAAACGAAAGGTCGGTAAAATACCTAACTTGGTATTTAAGTTTAGTATCTTCCAGGGATGCGACACGAATATTTTGAGAAAAATCCCCCCACCCCAAACTGCCCTTTACATAAAACTTTTTTCGAAAATTTTGATTTTCTAAAAAATGGCTAACGATTTCGATTAAAATATCGTATATTAAAGATATTTACCTGACAAATAAAATGTATATCTTGAATTTTCTGGGAATAGCCTCTGAAGATTACTGTATTCTGGATGAATTTTGCGGAGTTTTGCACAACTGCTAAACCGTAATAGATAGATAAAAACTTAGCACACAAAAACGTATAGCACTTTAAAACACATCATTTATGTTACATACATTTTTTTCATAGAGTTGATCGTTTTTGAGATATTCCTTGTTTTTGGTTTCAGCCTTGAAAAGCGCATACTTTTCTCATACAGGAATTTGTCAACACTTGTGCGTACAAACAAAGGAACATCAGTCACATAGCAACCAGCTTTTGACTATCACTTTAACCTATGATACTCCCTTATTTCACTTCTACTTACAAGGAAGCAAGTAATAAGACCATCTCTGCTAATTTTTTTCTCGATTAGTATGAAGCAAATTGAAGCATAAGCTTCTTAACAATACTTTTTTGCAGAGATGTAGAGAAAGTCATGTGAATGGAACAGATCAGATTTTTATTACATCAAATATAATTGTATAAATATACTCTCACAAAACATTACAGCGGAGTTTCCGGGTTCGATTCTCGGCTGGGACGGGGAAGTTTTCTTTAACCAGAATTATTCCCTATTCCCCATAGAGTCTGGAAGCATTTATGTGAGACTGAATTTGTGTGTGCTTGAGGAAAATATAGAAAGGAATGATTTAAGCTCAACGTAAAAGACCTACAGACAAGTTGTTTCTAATGCAAAGCTCCTTAATGCCTTTAGATGTTAAAGGGGGCTATATAAAGAATGCAATAAAAAACAAAAACAAAAATGTTTTTCCTTCAAAGAATTACACAAGTTGTTTGCATTTTCGACCACCAGCACAATAGACAATATTCAGTTAGCAACAAAAATATTGTCATTTATATATGAGAATAGAATTGTAGTTTTAACAGAAAAGGCATGAAATCGTTGGTGTTAAATTAATATTTCAACAGTGTAACTAACGACTGAATAAAAGAATAAAATACCCCAAGATTTAACAATGCCACGTTCAGTAATCCTTCCCTTAAACACGACACGGTCTTAACTGCATGACCCTAAATTGAATGTCTGGTTCTGTTGATACTATCCATGAATACCAATCTTTTCACGCAAGCTAACACCTCCAGAGAAAGATAGAGTGGGAGGGAGGGAGGAAGCGAGGGTGAGAGAGAGGGAGGGAGGGAAGGGGCGAGAGGGAGGGGGAGCAGGAGAGGGAGAGACTCACTCACGAAAGTTTTAGGTACAGTATTTTTCAGAATATCATAGCCCTCTTCCAAATTTTGGGTTTAAGTAGCTTGCATTTGGAAACCAACCCTGCAATTGCCAAGTTATCCACTTACTGGTCCCTTAACTGAGGCACGAATCTCAACTTATAAGCAGAATCTCCAGGAAACAGATTTTATTACATTGAGGGTCGTCTTTTGTTTTCTAATATTTATTGTCCAGTGGCAGAGGGGCGCCATCCCGTGTTTTGGAGAAAGTTATATTAGTTAAATGCAGAACTTACCCAGAGCACGACTCAAAACCAGTTAGACTAAGACAAGTAATGCCCAAATTAAAAATAAAATGTGTATACTATACCCGAGTATCTAATTTCTTACGCAGCGGCAAATATTTCAGAACCTTTATTATTTATTAACAAACATTTTGTTTTTAATTTTACAAAATAGTATACTTAAATATAAAACTGCTAGATTTATAACTTAAATTATACATCTGTACCTATATATTTATCAAAATTGAATTTAATATTTTAATATATATGTATTATTATTTATATTAATTACCCAAAATTTTACAATTATATATATATAAGTTTAATTTATTATTTAAAACTATTATTATTTTAACTAATAATAATTATCATTTTACTAAGCTATAATTAATATTCCTAATTATTTATTTTCCTTTTATCATTTTATTTTGTTTTAATGTACTATTATTCATTTATTTTTATAATTTTATACATCTTATGTAAAACAAAATTCTTTAATAATTATTCTAATGCCCAAAGCCAACTACTGACTGCATTTTCCGAAATCAGCTTCTGACGCTGAACAAATTCATGGACGCCCCTAACGGAAAATTTAGAATCTAGAGACAGTATGTATCACCAAACTGGGTATTACAGAATCCTGTGGCGGTTCGATATTGTATAAGCAAACGTTCCCATGTTGGCTTCCATGTGAATTCAGAATTTAGATATTTAAATTCTATTGCACGCACTGTCATTACATCCCTTTGCAACTCTGTACCTATATATCGTTTTGGTGATGGGAACACTAGTTGTATCAGTCAATAACTTATTCTTCTGTGATGTTTCAGAACCTGCTTGAAAACATCCCGAACATCCGCAGCAGCTCCAGCGAGGTGAGTGTAAAACATCATTATTCCCCTTGGTGATGGGATGCACTTAATAGGAACTCATCAACAGCGCCCGATATTTGATGTTTACATCTGTGATATTACAACCACCCTCCCTAATCTTTGGGCGCAATTATGATCGCAACTATTTCATAGAATTGGTTCCTCCAGCTGTTACCAATTGTGGTATCATTGGTATTATCTGCGTAACTACCAGATTTTTGCTAGCAGAAAAATATTGACATACCAGATCTTTTGCACTAAGTTTGAATTCTGTGTTAACTGCGAAGTGATCTTTGTATCTATAACGAAATGTGTAATGTAGCTATTGTTGCTAAGGTCTATATCATTTGAGTGAAGCAAAACAATTTTGTAAGAGAAAGTTTTCATGCCTTAAATAAATGATTTGTTAAGAAATTAATGTGAATTGTGTACAACGTATTTTTCTCTTAATTTATATAATAGTGCTGTTTTATACACTAAGTACAATAAATGTATCAATTAATAGTGTAGTGTGCAGTTGGAGATTCCAAACCTCAGCTAATGATTAGACTTTTTGCACGTCAGAACCCGGGAGGAGAGGTTGAGATGAGAGTAATTACAGCGGGCAGCCGGAACCAGACTGCCAGAGGGAGTCGTCGTGGCGAGTCCCTAACAGTTCCCAATTAGTTCTTTGTCCGGACGCGGTGAGCACTAGGAGCTCCCACCTCAGGTCTGAACAAATGCCCCTGAGTAAACCGACAACTCCCAGCGCAATCCTGACCCCGAGCTGAGTTTACTAACCGCAATTATCTACACGAGAGGACGCCAATTTTTGGTTGAAGCCTTGGTTTAATTCATCGAGTAACTTACGACAGTTCAATTATCAGTTTTGTATATATTTAATATAAGAAATATCTGCTTCAGTAGAACGCAGAACCTTAGAGTGTATAAGCTCGCATTGTCTTCTTCAAGGCTACTTGCTTTGTTAAAAATAACAAGAATTTTAGAGCATCAGGGACACAAGTAACAGCCCCAAGTTTAAAGCAAGGTCTTTTCCCTTATAATGTGGAGAGAGGGACTTTCTCATTGTAGAGAAGGGTCACGTGGGTGGAATATAAAGATAAATCCCAGACAGTCACGTGACAACGCTACTTTTCGCGCCTCTTTTCAGCCAATCAAAAAGGAGGGCATTATTAGGATCTTTTGGTATATAAGTGATGCGCGTGCAAGAAATCGCACGCAGTGTAAAAAATCGGCTTGTTATAAGAAATCTGACGGCAATGAGTAGTAAGAAAAACGCTTTAATTGTGAGCGCGAAGTGTTAGAGTAAAAGTTAACCCGACGGGCAGCTATTACCGTAAATGTTATACGGACTGTGACATTTGAGATTACGGTGACGCTTGTAAGAACTCAGGAAGAGTGGAACTAGCACTTTCAAAGATTATGCCGTGAAGTTCGCGATCGTTTATGTCGGGAGTCGCTCGCAGGGTTAGTGACTCAAACCAGCACCAGATAATCAATAAAAGAAGTCATCAGTGAAATTAAGTGAAATTTCTCTTTTATTTGAGTCTACCAAGACGCCTTTGTTATCCTTTCCCCCCTGAGCAAGAGACAACTCATGGTCTACAAGAACGAGCTTAGCCAGAGCAACAAAGGGAACCTGCAAGGTATGTACACTCTTAAGTAGAGAATTTCACGAGCATTAACCCACGACCAACTCCAAGTAGACTCACATGATAGCGCCATACTGCTGCACAAAGCAAATAACAGCGACAAACTCAACTGTTAGCAGATTATTGCACAACGGAGAAAATGGCAATTGAGTTTTATTTATGGACACTCTTTAGCTACTGTGGTTCTCAGCATCCCATTCTACACTGGGTGTGAAAGACTGCTTAATTGTACTCAGAGCCCACGGGACAAACGGCTTTTGTACCTCCCTTCCGAAGGAAGCCACACTAAGAATTTTTACGCCCGAAAAATCATGTAATCCTCGCCGACGCCTACAATTCTCAAGAAGGTAGAGTAAGTTAACAGCGGGGACACCTCGGCAACTGCTACCAGGTTTATAGCAGCCTGCCACGCCCAGGGTAAGGGCTGAGAGTAGGGGAAACTACAGGCCAACACACAGGAAACGACGGAATTAAGCGGAGAGACGCGCGGAAGTCGCTAATAGTTCACTAGAGACAGCCCTGCTGCGCTACGGATAAGTGGATAAGTTTGCACAACTGCTACCAGCCCTATAGCAGCCCGCCACACCCCGGGGAAGGGCTGAGAGTGGGGGAAATCACAGGCCAACACACAGGAAACTACGGAGTTAAGCGGAGAGACGCGCGGAAGTCGCTAATAGTTCACAAGAGACAGCCCTGCTGCGCTACGGATAAGTGGATAAGCTTGCACAATGCTACCAGCCCTATAGCAGCCCGCCACACCCCGGGGAAGGGCTGAGAGTGGGGGAAACCACAGGCCAACCACAGGAAACGACGGAATTAAGCGGAGAGACGAGCGGAAGTCGCTAATAGTTCACTAGAGACAGCCCTGCTGCGCTACGGATAAGCGTATAAGGTTTCACAACTACTAAACCTCAAGAGATGGACCACACAAAAATGTAGTGCACACAATTTATTTTACATGCATTTTTTTCGTGGAGTTGATCGTTTTTTGAGATATTCCTTGTTTTCGGTTTTACCTTTAAAGAACTTACACTTTTCTCATACAGGAATTTGTCAACTCTGTCCACACAAACAAAGGAACTTCAGTCACATAACGACCTGCTTTTGACTATCACTTTAACCTATGGTACTCCCTTATTTCGCTTCTGGTTACAAGGAAGCAAATAAGACCATTTTTGCCAATTTTTTTCTAATAGGTTAAACTAATAGTCAAAAGCTGCTTGCTATGTGACTGAAGTTGCTTTGTTTGTATGGACAGGAGTTGACAAACTCCTGTATAAGAAAAGTATAAGTTCTTTAAAGGTGAAACAAAAAACAAGGAAGATCTTGAAAACCATCAACTCCACGAAAAAATGTATATGACATAAATTGTTTATTTCAACGAGATCTACATATTTTCTGTGGAAAGTTTTAGTGTGTCTCTTACGGTTTACTAGTTATTCAAAATACAACAAAATTCATTTCGAATTCATTTATATTTTCCATAAAATATCTTTAATGTTCAGTATTTTAATTAAAATTGTTAGCCATTTTTGAGAAAATCTAAATTTTCGGAGTTTTTTTATATCTGCCATAAAATATCTTTAATATTCAGTATTTTAATTAAAATTGTTAGCCATTTTTGAGAAAATCTAAATTTTCGGAGTTTTGTCTAGGTAAAGCTTAATTTGAAGGTACTAAACTTAAATACCGTGTTTAGTATATTACCAAACACACACGGACCTACCGACACACACAGACCTTTTTCTAAAATGCAATTTTTGGAAAATAGACTAAAACATATATTTCCGATGAAATCTTGGTATCGATTTTTGGGTGGAATGCAATACTATGCACATAGTACGTGTAGAGAAATTAAACATTAATTGTGAGTCATGTGCTTCGGATTTTGCATTTAATTTTTATAATAGCTACTGCTTTTCCTATTGCTTCGCCTTTTATTTCCTCTGCCTCTTTTATGTCCTTATTTCCTCTTTCTTCCAACAAATCAATGTCTAAGTGTGAGGACGGCGTATTCAAAATATATCAAAGTCTTGCAACAACAATACAGTTGGGGCACGAGAAATAAAAGAAGCCGCCTCCCTTTAGTCTGTACGACTTGCTTTCCCTTGACAGCCGTCCGTTTCTTTGGGATGTATTATCCTGCTTCAGGCGACCGTCTAGTCTAACAGGGAGAGACATAGACAGGGGATGAAAATAAGGGGTGTCGACTATCGTCCGAAAATCACTCGACGTTTCTATCTTGCAAGGAGCAGTAAAATACAGTCATCAATTTTCATTTGCAACCTTGGTTTTAATTCAAGTAGTCTATTTGTAGAGCATTGTATTAGGGTCGGCTGATAAGTCCCGGGCCTCTCAATGAAAACAGCAATTAAATTTTTTTGGCTTTATATCTCAACACAATCTCCATAAAGGCTAATTCTCTTGTCATATCGGTGTTCTAATTTAATTAAACCATCTCTGTAGTGCGATTTATCAAGGTCCTCAAAATAGCTGTTTACCGCATCAATGACCTCGTTGCTGTAAAATGTTCGTCTTCTCAAGAATGTTTTTGAGGTTTGGGAACAGGAGGTAGTCACTGGGTGCTAGATCGGATGTTCAAGCAATTCGAACTTTAATTCGCACATTTTTCCCATTTACAATGACTGAACGAATGGCCGGAGCATTGTCGTGATGAAACAAGATGTTTTTTGCCAAATGATGTCTTTTCCTTTGTACCTCATCATTAAAACGTTGCAGTAAGCTTGCGTAGTAGTCACCAGTGATACTTTTACCCTTTTCCAAATAATCAATAAAATAATTCCCTGTGCATCCCACAAAACACTCGCCACATCCTTGTTAGCTGACAAAATTGACTTTTCCTTTTTTGGAGTTGGTTCACGTGGCACAATCTGTTTTGACTGTGATTTGCTATCTGGGGTGTAGTAATGTATCCAAGTTTCATCCATGGTAATAAGCCATCACAAAAATTAACTGGGTTTTTTACGGTAGAGCTCCACATTCTTAAAAGAAATAGCTTTTCATCATGTGTCAACAAACGCGGCATCCATCTTGCACAGACCTTGTGAAAGCCCAAAACATTACTTAAAATGTTACCTGCACGTTCTTTTGATATGCTTATAGCCTCTGTTATCTCAACTTTAATCTGCGGTCTTCCAGGACTAAACGATGAATTCTTTCAATGATCTCTGGAGGCGTAACTTCTACAGGGCGCCCAGAGCGAGGCTCATCACTAGTGCTCGTATGTGCCATTTTAAACCTGCAACCCACCTATCAGTCATTGAATATGAAGGGGCAGAGTCTTTCAATGTACTGTCTATTTCCTCCTTGATTTTTTTAGGTGTTAAGCCTTTCAAATGGAATTATTTATTTTCTGCTCGTTTTTCCAAATCCTCCATTTTCGTGAGAACTCTAAAGTTGTCTTGTTTAAAATGATGTCATTGGAAAACTAAACAAGCTATTGACCTGTAACTATGGATACAAGCTAGTCTGGAGTTAAACTATACAATGCTACCTTCTAACTGGCCTAGTGCCGCCATATCTGTGTGAGGCCTGGGACTTAACAGCCGACCCTAGTAAGTTTCATTTTATAGAATACTCAATATTACACGGTATATCTTTATTGCAGTGAAATAATTTGGAGACACCCTTCCAACATCATAATAAAAGAAATATGATGTGTTACACTCGCATGACTTTCTCTAGCTGCTCTACAAATAAGCTTCTTACAAAAGATTCTCCTTTTTTCTACACCATGCCCTTCGAGCTAAACGTAAGCAGAATGTTCTTATTACTTAGTTCCCTTAAGAAGAAGGGCACTAAGGGAATCCACTAGGCTAAATTGAAAATCTTGGCCAGGAGTAGAACAAAAGAAAGACGGACACTTCCTGTCTGAGAAAAACATAGATACTTTACAATTATAACTAATAAAAAGGAATATCTCGGAAATGGTTACCTCCACAATAAAAACGTGAAGGACATAAATTTTGTGTTTTGGCGAGATCTACTTTTTTGTGCAGTAAGTTTTTGTCTATCTCTTACGGATCTTACCAGTCATACAAAATTGAATAAAAATCATCCAGAATAAAGAGGTCTTTAGTGGCTATCCCCAGAAAATTGAAGATATACATTCTATTTGTTAGGTACGATATTTTAATCAAAAATCGTTAGAGCCATTTTTGAGAAAATCAAAAATTTGTAAAAAAGTTCCACGTAAAGGCTAGTTGGGGGTGGGAGCTATTCTTGAGAATCTTCGGGTCGTATCCTTGGAAGATACCAAAACTTAAATACCAAGTTTGGTATTCAGCGGTGTTTTCGTTTTTGAGGTATGCTGTGCACATACACACATAGACACACACACACGGACATTTTTCTGAAAATGCCTTTTTGGACTCGGGAGTGGCGGGGACCTAAAACATGTATTTCCGGTGAAAACTTGGTATCAAATTTTTGGGTGCATCACAATACCTTCTCTATACACTATGTACATAGTACGTGTAGAGAAAGTAAGAATTGTGTGATGCAGGATTTATAATTTGCAAAGAAATGTGCAGTTATACAGGGAGGGTGACTTATATAGAGATGACACATTTTTTCTTTAATTGCTTCAAAACGAATTGAGCTAACGATAACTTGTTATACCTAAATTGTAGAGGCATTTTGTGAGATTACTTACCTCTATAACAAATGTTGAAAATGTCCTCCATCCTGCATAAGACACAACTCAACACGTCGTACTGGCCACTCGTTCGAGGACTCTGTTGTCAATAGCTTGAATCTCCTTTGTGATGTTGTGCTTCAGATCGTCCAATATGTGGCGTAAACCCTGTATTTTAAGTAACCCCATAGAAAGAAGTCCAGCGATGTCAAATCCGGAGATCTCGGTGGCCACAGGTTCCTGGAAATTATCCGGTCGTGAAAGCAGCTTGCAATTAGGTTCATGGATTCATTTGAAAATAATATTAGAGGAATTTCTTGCTGAAAATATGCTTGACTCAGCTCTACATCGTCGAATTGCTCAACAAACTCCATGAAAATCAGTCGGTACTCTGCAGTGCTCACAGTCTGGTTAAACATCTGCGCAGCTAGTGACAAAGAATCGAAACTCCAGAAATTCTGCTCAATTTGGTGCTAAAATTGGCTCAATGGATGAATTTCCAACGGAATAATTAAACAAGGAAATGTCAGTTCTATATAAATCACTCTATAGAACTATAACTGTAACCGAAATTGTGACCTGCTGTTGAACTGTGCAGCTTGCCAGTTAATTGAACTTTATGGCTGTTAAATGTTTGGTGCACATGGTCAGCAAAAAGTGTGTTCTCGCTTCATGTAGTGTATAAAGTATTCAGGTACTAAAGAGTGGATACCAATGCGGGAAGACGTCAACCCCTCCGGCAAGCCATTACTCCCTTTCCTTTATTATTCATTTTGTCTCTTCGTCCTCCCATTTCGCTGTAGATTTGAATGATTTAAAATTTGCATATGTCGTGCTGGGAGAGGTATCCTGCAGTGACATTCGGGGCTCTTTGACTCGGCAGTCCCCACCAAGTGTGCTAGGGGTTACTTCATCAGATACACCGACTTGTATCGTTATACGCCTTTACAATGGGTTACAAATGTAGTCGTATACGTTTTGCACGTATATACAAGGGTGTATAGACATGGTATTGTAATGCAACCAAATATTCAATACCGAGATTTCACAAGAAATACAGCCTTTAGGTTCCCCTGATTCCAAAAAAAAAAGCATTTTTAGAAAATGTCCGAGTGTGAGTCTGTCTGAGTGTATGTGTATGTGTCTGTGGGTAGCATAGCTCAAAAACGAAAACTCCATTAAAAACCAACTACTCTTTACATGGACTCTTTTCGAAAATGTTGATTTTCTCAAGAATTGCTCTAACGATTTTGATTAAAATATCGTATATTTAAGATATTTACCTTACAAATAAAATGTATATCTTGGATTTTTTGGGAATAGTCTCTTAAGCCTACTTTATTGTGGAAAGTTTACGAATGTTTACATAACTGCTAAACCGTAACAGATCGAGAAAAATTTACCACACAAAAAATGAAGAGCACGTTAAAACACACAATTTATGTTAGATAATTTTTTTTCGTGGAGTTGATCGTCTTTTTTTAGACATTCCTTGTTTTTGGTTGCAGCTTTGAAAAACTCGTACTTTTCTCATACAGGAAATTATCAACTCTTGTCCATACAAACAAAGGAACTCCAGTCACTTAGCAACCAGCTTTTGACTATCCCTTTAACCTATGGTACTGCGTTATTTCGCTTCCACTTACAAGGAACCAAGTAATAACACTATTTCCGCTAATTTTTCCTCAATTAGCATGAAGTAAATAAAAACATTTTAATATATTTTTGCAGAGATATATAGAAAGGCATGTGAATAGAACACATCAGATTTTTTTTCAACAGAACCTCCTCTAATATCAATACATTTTGTCCAGCGGTTTTTCAGTGCCAATGTCCCCTCTCTGAAGTGTTCCTCTGGAAGTACTGCAAAGTACCCATTTACACCGCAATTGCTTCTTCATTGGACGAAAAGTGTCTACCAGTGAGGAATTTCTTCCCATTTGCAAACAAGTCCGGGGGAGCCAAATCTGGGGAATAGGGTGGATGTTCTAGCACTTCATAATGCCGATCTCTCAATTTCCCCATTGCCAAAACGCTTTTGTGGGCAGTTGCATTGCCCGAATGATAAACAACTTTTTACTTTTTTAACCCGGGTCTGATTTCACAAATGCTTGCATTCAGTTTGGTTAGAAGTTGAGAGTAGTATTCTCCAGTAATGTTTTTACCTTTTTCGAGATAGTCAATAACAAAATCATTTTGGCATCCCAAAACATTGATACCATGATCTTTCCCGCTAATGGCACCATCCTCGACTTCTTTGGAACTGAAGAACCAGCTTCTGTCCACCGCCTCGACTGCTGCTTGGATTCGGGTGTGTAGTGGTGGATCCATGTTTCATCCATTGTGACGTATCGGCGCAAAAAGTCACTTCTGTTCTGAAAATGCGCCAAGCACTTTTCAGAAAGTGTCGTGCGAATGTGTTTGTTATCCACAGTGAGGATACGCGGCACCATCTTGCACATAGTTTTTTCATGTTTAATTCCTGATGCAATACGTTCCTTTGTAATTCCAAGAGCTTTAGCAATTTCACGCACCTTTGTGCGCCGATCTTCCAAAATCATGTCGTGCACTTTCTCAATGATTCCCGGTGTGGTTACAGTTTTTGGACGTCCTTCACGTGGATCGTCTTGGACGCTTTCACAGCCACGTTTAAAATCGGCCGCCCATTTCTTCACAGTGGAAACTGAAGGTGAAGAGTCACCATGCACTTTTACAGTCCGAAAATTAATTTCTGTAGGTGTTAAACCTTCTTTAACGAAGAGTTTTATCGAATTTCTTCATTTTCAAATCAATGCGCACTTCCACTGCTTCAAACAACTACCTATAGTCAACTATTGCCTGGAATGACTTGTACTTTTACACAGGGTCTAATAACACTTGTACCAACGTAAGGAAAAAATCATGCAAGTAGTTACGCGATCTCTGGGTGAGGCCGAGAAGTTTTCTATCCTCGCAATACAATGAAAGGAATCCGCCAGTTTTTGTGCGTGTGAGTGTACGTCTTAATCTAGCACTTAGTAAGGGATATAATTTTATTCCACTCCTGAGCTGTTCTTTTAATGACCTCTTTGAATTTTCTTTCCTCCTTGATTAAATTAATAGCCAACATTAAGTATAACGGAACTGAAACAAAAGAAGAAAGCTTCCTAAGGAATACAAAATCATTGAGAAGTTACAAAGAGTGAAAGCAAGAAGCAAGAAGGGTTCAAGAGGAAGCAAAAAAGGCACCCAGCTCATTAAAAGTGAAATTTTTGTTGAGCCTCGGTATTTCATTCCCTCCACACATGTAGTGTTTAGAGAAGGTATTGCATTCCACCCAAAACGATACCGAGATTTCACCGGAAATATATGTTTTGGGTCCCCTGAATCCAAAAAATAGCATGTTTTAGAAAATGGTGCGTGTGCATGTGTGTGTGTGGTCGCCCTCCGTGGTGTAATGTTACCATGCTAACTTCATATACCCAAGGTCGTGGGTTCAAAGCCAGCGGAGGAAGATGGACTTTTTTGGTGTAAAATCTTTAGCATGACTTCTTTCGGAAGGGAGGTAAAGCCGTTCGTCCCGTGTCGTAGATTTACGGCACGTAAAAGAACCTCAAGCCTGATAGAGAGGCCTCTGAGCAAAACTGTGCGGTCTTTCACATCCAGTATAGGATGGGACGCTGAGAACCACAGCAGTTAAAGAGCGTCCAAAAATAAAATGCCAATCTACATGTGTGTGTGTGTGTGTGTGTGTGTGTGACTGTGGGATGCACAGCTCAGAAACCAAAAGACCGTTGAATACCAAACTTGGTATTAAGGTTTGGTATCTTCCAAGGACACGACACAAAGATTTTCAAGAAAATCCCCCCACCCCAAACTACCCTTTAAATGGGACTTTTTTTAAAATGTTTATTTTCTCAAAAGTGGTTCAAACGGTTTTGATTAAAATATCGTATATTAAAGATATTTACCTGACCAATAAAATGTATATCTTGACTTTTCTGGGAATATCCTCTGAAGAATACTTTTTTTTCTGGATGAATTTAATGGAATTTTGCAAAGCTGCTAAAACATAAGAACTGCACAAAAACTTACCACACCAAAATGTAGAAGACGTTAAAACACACAATTTATATTATATACATTTATTTCGTCAGTTGATCGTTTTTTAGATTTTCCTTGGTTTTGGTTTCAGCTTTGAAAAACTTACACAGGAATTTGTTAACTCTTGTCCATACAAACAAAGAAACTTCAGTCACCAACAACCAGCTTTTGACTATCAGTTTAAACCTATGGTATTCCCTTATTTTGCTTCTACTTACAAGGAAGCAAGTAGTAAGACTATTTCTGGTAACTTTTTCTTGATTACCATGAAGTTAATAGAAGAATAAACTTTTTAACAATAGTTAGTTGCAGAGAAGTAGAGAAAGTGATGTGAATGAAACACCTCAGATATTTTATAGCGTCAAGTTACTCGTTTTGCCTCTTGTTACCGTGGAGGTATGCCATATGTGTGTTGTGACGTCACACGGCATTAGAATAATGACGCCCACCATGTGTAGCCACGCTCCCACCCTGAGTACAGGATTAGCATACGGGCGGGCGTAGTCTTCTGTCAGAGTCTACAAGTCGCTGCCCGTGAGTGAATTCATTACCAACGTGTTTCCAACTGCCCATTGGTAGCATCACATAATGCAAAGGATAAGTTCCCACTACTAAAATGTCAATATTTGGACACCCCTGTATGTTATACACGTCATTACCTTTCACGTATTTTCTTCGAACTTTATATCTGTTTACGTGTTCCATTTAGCTACTGCTCTAAATTTTTACTTTCTCTACACGTACTATGTATATAGTGTATAGAGAATGTATTGCATTCCACCCAAATATTCAACACCAAGATTTCACCAGAAATAAATGTTTTGGGTCCCTCTGAATCAAAAAAATACGATGTGTTCCACTCACATGACTTTCACTAGCTGTTCTACAAACCTCCTATAAATGATTATTCTTCTTTGTACACAATGCTAATCAAGATAAATATTAGCGGAATGTTATTACTTAGTTCCTTATAAGTAGAAGGAAATAAGGGAATACGCTTTGCTAAAGTGATTGTCAAATGTTTTAAGAGCGATCGTTATGCGATTGTCACTACAAATCACTTATTTGCTTGGCCAGGAGTAGAACAAAAGAAAAACAGACACTTCCTATCTCAGAAAAATAAAGTACTTCACAATTGAAAACAATAACAAGGAATATTTCGGAAACGGTTACCTCCACTACAAAAACATAAAGGACATAAATTGTGCGTTTTGTGGTGATGTACTTTTTTTGTGTAGTGAGTTTTTTGGCTATCTCTTACTGTTTAGCAGTTAAGCAAAATTCGGCAACATTCGTCCAGAATAAAGAGGTCTTCAGAGGCTATGCCCAAAAAATCGAGATATACATTTTGTTTCGAACATACATAGCTTTAATATACAGTATTTTAATCAAAATCATTAAAGCCATTTTTAAGAAAATAAACATTTTCGATTCTTTTGCATGTAAAGCGTAGTTTGTGGTGGGGAGATTTTTTTTAATTATTCGTGTCGCATCCTTGGAAGGTACTAAACCTAAAAACTAAATTTGGTATTTAACGGTCTTTTCGTTTTGGGGCTATGCTGTACACAGATACACACACACACACACACACACACACACTCACACAGACCTTTTTTTTTAAAAATCTGATGTGTTCCATTCACATGACTTATTCTTAAAAGGCTTATGGTTTTTGGTTTCAGCTTTAAAAAATTTGATGTGTTACACTCACATGACTTTCTCTAGCCGTTCTACAAACTTCTTACATAAGATTATTCTTCTTTCTGCACCTTGTTAATCGAGGTATTCAACACAGTGTTCTTATTACTTAGTACCTTATAAGTAGGAAGAACATAGGGAATTCACTATGCTAAACCAATAGTCAAATGTTTTAAAAGCTGTCGTTATGCGATTGTCATTACAAATCGCTTCTTTTCTTGGCCAGGAGTAGAACAAAAGAAAACCGGACACTCCCGTCTGAGAAAAGTATAAGTACTTCACAACTGAAACTAATAACAATGAATACCTCGAAAACGGTAAGTTCCACGAAAAAAATGAATATGACGTAAATTGTGTATTTTAACAAGGCCTACATTTTTTGTACAGAAAGTTTTGGTCTATCGCTTACAGTTTATTAGTTATTCCAAATTAAGCAAAATTCATCCAGAATAAACATGTCTTTAGAAGCTATTCCCAGAAAATTCAAGATATACATTTTATTTGTCAGATAATATCTTTGATATACGATATTTTACTCAAAATCGTTAGAGCCATTTTTAAGAAAATCAAAATTTTCGAAAAAAGTTCTATGTAAAGGGTAGTTTGGGGTGAGGGGATTTTTCTCAAAATCTTCGTGTCGCATCCCTGGAAGATACTGAACCTAAATACCAAGTTTGGTATTTTAGCTACTTTTCGTTTTTGAGTTATCGTGTTCACAGACCCACGGACACACACACACACACACACACACACACACACACGGACCATTTTCTGGAAATGCTTTTTTTGAATTCAGAGGGTCCTAAAACATGTATTTCCGGTGAAATCTCGACATCGAATTTTTGGGTGGCATGCAATACTTCCCTATCCCTATGTACATTGTACATACGGGGCAAGAGAAAGTAAAAACGTATACTTTTCTCATACAGGAATTTGTCAATTCCTGTCCACACAAACTTAGGAACTTCAGTCACATAGCAACCAGCTTTTGACTTCACTTTAACCTATGGTACTCCCTTATTTCTCTTCTACTTACAAGGAAGCAAGTAATAAAACTATTTCTGCTAATTTTTCTCGATGAGTATGAAACAAATAGAAGCATAAGAGTTTTAATAATAATAATAATAATAATAATAATAATAATAATAATAATAATTTACTGTAGAGATGTAGAGAAAATCATGTGAATGGAACACATCAGACTTTTACATTATTCCCATAAAATTCAAGATATACATTGTATTTGAATTGTATATATATATATATATATATATACTAAATATAAAAGATTTCAATCAAAATCGTTTCAACCATTTTTGAGAAAATCAAAGATTTCGAAATATTTTCCATGTAAAGTGTAGTTGTTTTTTTTTTTTTTTTTTTTTTTTTTTTTTTTTTTTTTTTTTTTTTCCATCTTCGTGTCTCATTTTTTTGTAGTGTTTAACGCCCGCTTTAACTACTTATGGCACCGCAGGTGGTGACACTGATGATATATATATGATGATGGAGCACCGGTGGAATGCGATGGCTGGGAAACCGGAGTACCCGGAGAAAACCCGCCCTAGCGCCGCTTTGTCCATCACAAATCTCGCATGCGGTCGCTTGGGATCAAACCCCGGCCGTCTAGGTGAGAGACGAGTGGTCTAACCACTCGACCACGGCGCGGCCTGTGTCTCATCCTTGGAAGATACCAAACTTGCTATTTAAGCAAGTTTGGTATTTAAGGTCATTTGGTTTTTGAGCTGTACTGTCCACAGACCACACACGCACGTACAGATACACAGGGAACGTTTTTTGGGGGTTCAGGAGGACCCAAAACATGTATTTCCGGTGGAATCTGGGAATCGAATTTTTGGGTGCAATACAGTACCTTCCCTATACACTATGTATATGTTGCGAGCAGAGAAAGTGATAATTTAGTTCATTATTTTTAAATAGTGTTTGAGGTATTGGTTCATACTTAAAAATTGGCAAGATAGGGTATTTCGACTTCCTTTAAAGTCAGTTCTTTTCCACAGAAACAGTCCAGTTTGGGACGTAGTTATTAAAGCGAAAACTGCATAAGGATATCGACTCCCGTTGCCACTGGTTAAGGCGCTTAGCTTTGGGGTTTTATACTGCAGGAGACTGCAAGTTCTAATCCCACCTCGGGGATATATTTGTGGTTACAAGTTCTAGGCAGTGTATACATATACTTGCTTAAGTTATAAAAACCGACAAACAAATAAGAGTAACTTAATAACAAAACGTGAAAAGAAACGAAAGAAGTATAACAAATTAAATACATAAGAAGGAAAAAAATGTGATGTGTTCCATTCTCATGACTTTCTCTACATTGCTGCAAAAAATTAATGTTAGAAAAACTTATGCTTCTATTTACTTTATGCTAATCGAAAAAGAATTAGCAGAAATAGTCTTATTACTTGCTTCCTTGTAAGTAGAAGCGAAATAAGGGTGTAGCATAGGTTAAAGTGATAGTCAATAGCTGGTTGCTATGTGACTGAAGTTCCTTTGTTTGTATGGGCACGAGTTGACAAATTCCTGTATGAGAAAAGTATACATTTTTCAAAGTAGAAACCAAACACAAGGAATATCTCAAAAACAATCAAAAAACGTATATAACATAAAGTGTGTGTTGTAACGTGCTCTACATTCTTGTGCGGTAAGTTTTTGTCTTACATTAGTAGTTATGTAAAACTGCGTAAAATTGATCCAGAATAAAGTAGTCTTCAGAGGCTATTCCCAGAAAATTCAAGATATACATTTTATTTGTCAGGTAAATATCTTTAATATACGATATTTTAATCAAAATCGTTAGGGCCATTTTTAATAAAATCAAAATTTGAGACATTTGTTTCCATATAAAGGGTAGTTTGGGGTGGGGGAATTTTTCTCAAAATCTTCGTGTCGCATCCTTGGAAGATACCAACTTTAAATACTAAATACATTTTTTTTTAATTCAGGAGACCCCAAAACGTATATTGCTGGTGAAATGTCGGTATCGGATTTTTGGGTGGAGTGCAATACCTTCTCTATAAAGTATGTAGATATTATGTATAGAAGAAGTAAAAAGAAATTGAAACGTGTAAATAAAATATAATACAATAGGTGAAGTTATTCTAAAACTAAAATATTACTAGTAAACCAGCAGCTTTACAACTGGTACAAACCGTACCGGTTACAGTTGAACGCCACCGACTTCACTCTAGATCCAGCTCAAGAGCCCCGGGCCCCAGAGACAGAGAACAAGAGAAAGGGAGTGTCGCCTTCCGTGGTGTAGTGGTTTCATATATCCAAGGTTTCGGTTCCAAACCCTGTAGAGGACGATGGATTCTTTCGGACTAGAAATCCGTAGCATGGCTTCTTTCGGAAGGGATGTAAAACCGTTGGTCCCGTGTCGTAGATTTACCTGAACCTCAAACCTGATAGAGAGGCCTCTGAGCAAAATTAAACGGTCTTTCACGACCAACATAGAATGGGACGCGGAGGACAATAGCCGTTAAAGAGCGTCCATAAATAAAGCTCCATCTCATTTCGGAGTAAGAGTTAGAGAGACACATAGAGAGAAAGATAGAGGTGGGGATGGAGAGAGAGATGGAGAGGTGGAGCTAGAGAGCTGGAGAGAGATGGAGAGGTTGGGATAGAGCTAGAGAGCTGGAGACAGATGGAGAGGTGGGGATAGAGCTAGAGAGCTGGAGACAGATGGAGAGGTGGGGATGGAGCTAGAGAGCTGGAGGCAGATGGAGAGGTGGGGATAGAGAGGTGGATATAGACATATAGAGAGCTGGAGAGAGATAAAAGGCTATACCAACAAAAATAACTAAAATTAAACCCATTAAAATTAATATTAATATTTCTTCTACCATTTACAATTATGATTGTCTAAATTTATAGATTCTAAATCTGTTACACTCTCTTCTGCGAAGATGGAGGAGAATTGGAGAGAGATGGAGAGGTGGAGATAGAGATAGGGAGCTGGAGAGTGATAGAGATAGAGATGGAGAGATAGAGAGATAGAGATGGAGAGATAAAGATAGAGATGGAAAGAGAGGGATGGAGAGAGATAGAGAGAGACGGAGAGAGATAAAGGGAGATTTAGAGAGAGATAGAAATGGAGAGGGTTAGAGAAATGGAGAGACAGATAGAGAGAAATGGAGTGAGGGATAGAGATGGAGAGAGTTAGAGAAATGGAGGGAGAGTTAGAGAAATGGAGGGAGAGTTAGAGAAATGGAGGGAGAGTTAGAGAAATGGAGGGAGAGTTAGAGAAATGGAGAGAGAGTTAGAGAAATGGGGAGAGTTAGAGAAATGGGGAGAGTTAGAGAAATGGGGAGAGTTAGAGAAATGGGGAGAGTTAGAGAAATGGGGAGAGTTAGAGAAATGGGGAGAGTTAGAGAAATGGGGAGAGTTAGAGAAATGGGGAGAGTTAGAGAAATGGGGAGAGTTAGAGAAATTGGGAGAGAGAGAGAAATGTAGAGAGATAGAGAAATGGAGAAAGATAGAGAGAAATGGAGTTACACTTAGAAAGGTGGAGATAGAGAGAGATAGAGACTGGAGAGAGAGACTGGGATAGAGAGCCGGAGAGTGATAGAGATAAATAGAGAGAGATAGAGAGCTCTAGAGCGATAAAGATAGAGAGAGATGGAGAGATAGAGAGTGATAGAGATAGAGAGAGATAGAGAGCTCTAGAGCGATAAAGATAGAGAGAGATGGAGAGATAGAGAGTGCTTGAGATAGAGAGAAATAGAGAGCTCCAGAGCGATAAAGATAGAGATAGAGAGCCGGAGAGTGATAGAGATAGAGAGAAATAGAGAGAGATAGAGATAGAGAGCTCTAGAGCGATAAAGATAGAGAGAGATGGAGAGATAGAGAGTGATAGAGATAGAGAGAGATAGAGAGCTCTAGAGCGATAAAGATAGAGAGAGATGGAGAGATAGATAGTGCTTGAGATAGAGAGAGATAGAGAGCTCTAGAGCGATAAAGATAGAGATAGAGAGCCGGAGAGTGATAGAGATAGAGAGAAATAGAGAGAGATAGAGATAGAGAGCTCTAGAGCGATAAAGATAGAGAGAGATGGAGAGATAGATAGTGATAGAGATAGAGAGAAATAGAGAGAGATAGAGAGCTCTAGAGCGATAAAGATAGAGAGAGATGGAGAGATAGATAGTGATAGAGATAGAGAGAGATAGAGAGCTCTAGAGCGATAAAGATAGAGAGTAGATGGGGAGATAGTGATAGAGATAGAGAGAAATAGAGAGAGATAGAGAGGGATATATCTCTGAAACCGGAAGGCGGGTCTTAGGGCCAACCCGAATACCTTTTACAATGCAAAAATCAGCATACAATCGCCACTCATTCAACACTGTCCTTTGGTCTTCAACCCTGAAATAAATAATTAGTAGATAATGTGAGTGGTCGTTTCCTTAGCGTAGCTGCTTGCCAAGCGGGAGACCTGGGTTCGATTCCCAGTACTGGCGTGGAGAATTTTCCCCCGCTGGGCGACCTGGACCGGGGGGCAGTCAGCCTCGTGAGGTCCCTGGGGGGCCAATTGAAGAGCTACTTGATGGAGAAGTAGCGGCTCCAGTTCATGACGATCGCATTAACCGGCCGGGAGGGATTCGAGGCGCTCACCACGTCTCATCCTCCAATACTGCCTCCCATCCGAGATGGGGGACGCAGCGGCCGGCCGGTAGGCCAAGGTTCCTTGTCGTTATGGATAATGTGAGCTGGAAATGTTCGACAGGAAAATGTAATGACTCTACGCAGATTCACCTCCTAACACGGGAAATATAGTGGGGATCGAGTCCACGACCCACCAGACGATCCCGCTCTCTAGAACAAAGATCTGAAAAACACCGAGCATCATCTTTTGTATTCCACCGCTGCAGTAATGATCTTCAATACAACTGACTGATTGCAGCAAGGATGAAATCCAATATCGATATGGAATACTACAATCGATTTTATTCCCAGGAAGACGCTCTCTCCCCCACTTTTTGGATAGCATCAATAAATTTCTTGTACCGAGAAGCACTTCCTCGTCTGAATAGCACATGATGACGGGAACGAGTTGGTCAAATGACCTTCCATTTCTGTGCCGACAAAAAAGTCCTTGCTTGAGGGGATATTTCGTTTTCTTCTTCAGGACTGTCGTGTTCTTGTCCAAGTGCAACTTCCGCTACAACGATACAATCTGCTGCACATTTAACAGCCTGTGTATTGTTTTACATATTCCAGTGTCTCTATATTCCATCATATTACTTTCTAAAAACAAACTTCTTAGATAACAATTTTCTTCCTTCTAAGAGGACCAGTCGGAAAGTTACAGACTATTTGGCATAACTAAATAATAACGAAAGTTATCAACATAACACTTTATTTACAGAGTCAGTCATTTATTATATTACTTTTTCTACAATAGTATGTACATAAAGTATAGAGAATTTATTGTATTTCACCCAAAAATTAAATACCAAAATACACGTTGGGTCCTCCTGAATTCAAAAAAATATTTTTGGAAAAAGGTATGTATGTGTATGCGTTTGGATAGCATAGCTCAAAGATGAAAAGATCATTAAATACCAAACTTGGTATTTCAGTTTGGTATCTTTCAAGTATGCGACACGAAAATTGTCAAAAACACTCCCCTACCAAAAAACTACCCTTTCCGTGGAAAAAAATTGGAAAATTTTGATTTTCTCAAAAATGGTTCTATTGGTTAGATTAAAATCTCTTAGATTTAAGATATTTACATGACAAATAAAATATATATATATATATTGAATTTGCTGTAAATAGCCTTTAAAGACCTCTTTATTCTGGATGGTTTTTATTGAATTGCATAACTGGTAAGCTGTAATAGATAAATAAAAACTTAATAAACAAAACAAATATATCACGATAAAAGACTCAATTTATGTCATATATTTTCTTGTGGAGTTGGTCGTTTTTTAGATATTCCTTTTTACTGGTTTCAACTTTAAAACGTATATTTTTCTCATACTGGAATTTGTCAACTCCAGCCCATAGAAACAAAGGAACTTCAGTCACACAGCAACCAGCTTTTGACTATCACTTTAACCTATAGTACTTCCTTATTTCGCTTCTAGTTACAAAGAAACAAGTAATAAATTTATTTCTGCTAATTTTTTCTTGATTAGCATGAAGTAAATAGAAGCATAAGCTTTTTAACAATAATTTGTTGCCGAGAAGTAGAGAAAGTCATGTGAATGGAACACATCAGATTTGTTTTATCGTAACGTCATTTAAATCAAGGTATTTAATGTCACATGGTACCGGTTCACCGCTAAAGAAATGAGCCAAGATGTCAATGTCCCTTTGAGGTCATAATCGGCTGGGAAATTTTTTCCATCCAAAAATTCCTGTACGCTGTCCAAAGGAAACACGGATTTTTCTTATTCTTTTATCAACATTTGTTTTCAACCCCTCCATAAGATTGACGAACTTCCATACCGGTATTTTTCGTACAAACTGGTTCTTCCTTGATTATTGGTAAATTTGGAAAAACGAACAGTGATTAAATACTTCCATTTGAATGTTTGACATCCACCCTATTTGCTAGATCTAGCACCCAGTGACTACCATCTGTCCCCAAAGCTCAAAACATTTCTTGGAGGACGAAGATTTCACAGCAACGAGGAGGTCATTGATGCGGTAAACAGCTATTTTGAGGACCTTGATAAATCGCACTACAGAGATGGTTTAATTAAATTAGAACACCGATATGACAAATGTATTAGCCTTTCTGGAGATTGTGTTGAAAAATCTGATGTGTTCCATTAACATGACTTTCTCTACATCTCTGCAACAAATTATTGGATAGTCAAATGCTGGTTACTAAGTGACTGAAGTTCCTTTGTTTGTATGGATAGGAGTTGACAAATTCCTGTACGAGATCTGTATAAGTTTTTCAAGGCTGAAACAGAAAACAAGGAATATCTCAAAAAAAAAAAAAAAAAAAAAAAAATTCAACAGCATGAACAAAATGTATATAACATAAATTGTGTGTTTTAATGAGCTCTACACTTTTGATGCAGTAAGTTTTTGTCCATTTCTGACGGTTTAGCACTTATGTAAAATTCCTCAAAATTCATCCAGAATAAAGTAGTCTTCAGAGGCTATTCCCTGAAAATTCAAGATATACATTTTATTTTTCAGGTAAATGTCTTTAATATACGATATTTTAATCAAATCGTTAGAGCCATTTTTTAAAAAATGAAAATTTTCAAAAAATGTTCCATGTAAAGTGTAGTTAGGGGTGGGAATTTTTCTCAAAATCTGCGTGTCGCATCCTTGGAAGATACTAAACTTAAATACCAGTTTGGTTTTTTAGCGACTTTTCGCTTTTAAGTTAACGTGTTCACAGACACACGATACTTTTTCTGGAAATACTTTTTTTTGGATACAGGGGACCCTAAAACATATATTTCCGGTGAAATCTCGGTATCGAATTTTTGGGTGGAGTACAATAGTTTCTCTGTACACTATGTACATAGTACGTGTAGAGAAAGTAAAAATATGTAAAAAAAAAAGTGCAGTTTTTACTGAGAGGCCCGGGACTTATCAGCCGGCCCTAGTACATCTTTAATTACTGCAAAATCGCTACAAAAGGAGAACAATGAATTGAAAACACTGTGCGTTGCTGGTATCTGCCCGTCGTTCAATTGTTTGATTGACAGTGGCCTGTGGTTTTGGCAGCACTCAACTTGCCAAAGCAGGCGGCATGGTTCAGGATAAAAGGACTAACCGCACGTTTGTTCTTGCCTCATTTTAACTTCGCCTTTGACCAACAAGGCTGAATTCTTGTTTGAGTAAACAAGCAACTTCACGGCCATAGACTGCTTGTGATCCTACCATAGGAAGATATACCCAAACAGAAGAAACCATAGTGACATATTGGATATGGGATATCTTTAGCGAAATAAAAAATCTTATGTGTTCCATTCACATGATTTTCTCTATATCCCTGCAACAAATTATTCTTAAAAAGCTTATGCTTCTATTTACTTCATGCTAATCTAGAAAAATTAACAGAAATAGTCTTATTACTTTCTTCCTTGTAAGTAGAAAGGAAATAAAGGAGTATCATAGGTTAAAGCGATAGTCAAAAGCTGTTTACTATGTGACTGAAGTTTCTTTGTTTGTATGGACATGAGTTGACAAATTCCTGTATGAGAAAAGTGAAGATTTTCGACCCTGAAAACAAAAACAAGGAATATCTAAAAAAACGATCAACTCCAAGAGAAAAATGTATATAATTTAAATTGTGTGTTTTAATGTGCTCTACATTTCTTGTGTGATAAGTATTTGTCTATCTCTTAGGGTTTAGCAGTTATACAAAATTCTGGAAAATTCACTCAGAATGAAGTAGTCTTCAGAGGCTATTCCCAAAAAATTCAAAATATGCATTTTATTTGTCGGGTAAATATATTTAATATACGATATTTTAATCAAAATCGTTTGAGTCATTTTTTAGAAAATCAAAATTTTTGAAAAAAGTTCCATGTAAAGGGTAGTTTGGGGTGGGGGGATTTTTCTCAAAATCTTCGTGTCGCATCCCTGAAAGATTCTAAACTTAAATACCAAGTTTGGTACTTTACCGATTTTTCGTTTTCGAGTTATCGTGTGCACAGACACACGGACTCACACGGACCTTTTTCTGAAAATACCTTTTTTAGATAAAGGGGACCCTAAAACATATATTTCTGGTGAAATCTCGGTATCGAATTTTTTGGTAGAGTGCAATACCTTCTCTATACACTATGTACATAGTTCGTATAGAGAAGGTAAAAAGTATGATGTTTTCCATTTACATGACTTTCTCTCTCTACATCTCTGCAACAAATTACTCTATTTATTTCATCTAATCCAGACAAAAATTAGCAGAAATAGTCTTATTACTTGCTACTTTGTAAGTAGAAGGGAAATAAGGGAGTACCATAGGTTAAAGTGCTAGTCAAACGCTGGTTGCTATGTGATGCTGCTTTGTTTGTATGGACAGAATTTGACAAATTTCTATGTGAGAAAAATAAGCTTTTCAAAGCTGAAACTAAAACAAGAAATATCTAAAAAAACGATCAACTCCACGAAGAAAATGCATATAACATAAATTGTGTGTTTTATTGTGTTCTACATTTTTTGTGTTTTAACTTTTCGTCCATCTCTTACGGTTTAACAGTTATGCAAAATTCCGTTAAATGCATCCAGAATAAAGGTTTCTTCAGAAGCTGTTCCCAGAAAATTCAAGATATACAGTTTATTTGTCTGGTAAATATCTTTAATATACGATATTTTAATCAAAATCGTTAGAGCCGTTTAAGAAAATCAAAATTTGTGAACTTTTTTCCATGTAAAGGGTAGTTTGGGATGGGGGGATTTTTTGAAAATCTTCGTGTCGCATCCTTGGACGATACCAAACTTAAATACCAAGTTTGGTATTTCATAGTCTTTTCGTTTTTGAGCTATGCTGCCCAACACACGTACACATTCACACAGACAGACAGACAGACAGACAGACAGACAGACAGACAGACAGACACACACACACACGGACATTTTGCTATAATTTCTTTTTGGATTCAGGGGGTCTCAAAAGATATATTTCCAGTGAAATCTCGGTATCGAATATTTGGATGGAGTGCAATACCTTCCATAGTACGTAAAGAGAAAGTAAAAATCTGATATCTTCAATTCACATAACCTTCTCCATCTGTTATTATAAACAACACCATTATCTTACAAAAGATTATCCTTTTGTCCATGTCATGCCAATATAGATAAACGTTAGCAGAATTCGTCTTATTACTAAAAGGGAAATAAGGGAATATATTAGTAAGTCTTTTAAAAGCTGGTCGCTATGTTAAAACAATTGAGATTCGGTTTGCTTTGCATGCTTCCATTAAAAAAAAAAAAAAAAAAAAAAAAAAAAAAAAAAAAAAAAAAAATTAATTAGTTTATAACTGAAACCAATAACGATAAATATCTCGAAAACGACCAACTCTACAAGAAAAATGTGTATGACATAAATGATGTGTTTTAACAGGCTCTAAATTGTTTGTAAAGTAAGTTTTTATCTATTTCTTATGGTTTAACAGTTAGACAAAATTCAGCAAAACCCGTCCATGATATCTGTTCTGGAGGCTATTCTCAGAAAATTCACGATCTTTATTTTATTTGCAATATAAAAGTATTTAATATACGTTATTTGAATCAAAATTGTTACAGCCATTTTTGAGAAAATCAAAACTTTCAAAATTTTTTCCATGAAAAGGATAGCTGGGAGGGGGAGTATTTTGTTTAAAATCTGATGTATTCTTAGAAGATACTAAACTTAAATACCAAATTTTTGAGCTATGCTGTACTCACACACACGGATATTTTTCTAAAAGTGTTTTTTTTTTTTGTTATTCAGAGGGTCGCAAAACATATTACCGGTGAAATGTCGGTACCGAATTCTTAGGTGCAATACAATACTTTCTCTATCCACTATGTATATAGCACGTATAAAGAATCTAAAAATGCATATACCAAAAGTATTTTTTTCTATCTCTTTCTAAGGACTTGTTGAACTCCTCTCCTATTGTGATAATTTTAATTGTCCATAATAGTTGGCTATGCTATGAATCCTGGGACTTAAAGTACTTACAACATAGTAAGTCGCTATTGGGGTTGTCATCTCAAAATAATTTGAGAACACCTTGTGGTTTACCGGGAAACATGCGAGTCAGTTGAGAAATTCAATGCTATGCCGGCAGGTTGCCATGGAAGCTTAGTGGCAGAGTAACTGGCTAGAGCTCGGGAGATGCGTGGTTCAAATCCCGGCTATGGCATTGAATTTTTCAGTCTGACTCTACCTATCCAACTCCTGTCCTGCACACGGCTTGAGACCGGGAGATCCGTGGTTCAAATCCCAGCTATGGCATTGAATTTTTCAGTCTGACTCTACCTATCCAACTCCTGTCCTACACACGGCTTGAGACCGGGAGATGCGTGGTTCAAATCCCGGCTATGGCATTGAAGTTTTCAGTCTGACTCTACCTATCCAACTCCTGTCCTATATACGGCTTGAGACCGGGAGATGCGTGGTTCAAATCCCGGCTATGGCATTGAAGTTTTCAGTCGGTCTCTACCTATCCAGCGCCTTGCATTGTTTTTCAGGGCACTGTGTTTCAGTAATGCTTTAACACGTTTCAGCTGCTAATGACAGCGAAACAGAAACAGAGCTGGGCTGAAACAATAGAGAAGCTAATGGTAACTGGTTTACGCGTTAATGACCTCGTGGTGGTCACACCTTTTCATCTTGCATTGTTGTGTGTCTTGCCAACGCCCGTCTACTGAGGACACTTTGGGAACCTGCACGCTCTTTTCTTTCTTTTTTTTTTTTTTTTTTTTTTTTTTTTTTTTTTGTTTACAAAAAAGTAGTTCCGGAAGGTTGTTTGCACCCCGATCTTCCCCCCTTTTGACTTTCTCTACACGTGCTATGTACATAGTGTATAAAGAATGTATTGCATTCCACCCAAAAATTCGATACCGAGATTTCATCGGAAATACATGATTTTGGTCCCCCTAAATCCAAAGAAAAGCATTTTTGGAAAGAGATCCGGGTGTGTGTCTGTGGACAGCATAGCTCAAAAACGAAGAGACCGTTAAATACCAAACTTGGTATTTAAGTTTGGTATCTTCCAAGGATCCGACGCAAGATTTTCAAAAAAATCCCCCCACCCCCAACTTCCGCTAATTATTTCTCGATTAGCCTGAAGTAAATAGAAGCATAAATTTTTAACAATAATTTGTTGCAGAGATGTAGGGAAAGTCATGTGAATGGAACACATAAGATTTTGTTTATTTCCAAACTTGAAAAAATGGCTCGGCGGAAAACCGTTCCCATCTAGCGAAGGAATCATCTCAGAAACAGATAGCTGTTTTGCAGACCTTCCAAAGTCCTCCTTTTCGCAGGGCTTAAAACAGTTGCAGAAACGCTTCGAAAAGTGTATCGAGTTGGAAAAAAATACATATAACGTAAAAAATGTGTCTTTTTACCTTCTCTAACCCTGTATGTACAATGTACATAGGGATAGAGAAGTATTGTATTCCACCAAAAAATTCGATACCGAGATTTTACCGGAAATGCATGTTTTAGGACCCCCTGTATCCAAAAAAAGCATTTTCAGAAAAAGCTCCGAGTGTGTCAGTGTGTCCGTGTGTCTGTGAACACGATAACTCAAAAACGAAAAGTAGCTAAAGTACCAAACTTGGTATTTAAGTTTAGTATCTTCCAGAGATGCGACACGAAGATTTTGAGAAAAATCCCCTCACCCCAAACTACCCTTTACATGGAACTTTTTCGAAAATGATTTTCTTAAAAATGGCTGTAAAGATTTTGGTTAAAATATCGTATATTAAATATATTTACCTGACAAATAAAATGTTTATCTTGAATTTTCTGGGAATAGCTTCTAAAGACCTGTTTATTCTGGATGAATTTTGCTTAATTTGGCATAACCAGTAAACCATAAGAGATAGACAAAAACTTACTATACAAAACATTTAGGTCTTGTTAAAATACATAAGTTATGTCATTTACCTTTTTTTCATGGAGCTTACCTTTTTCGAGGTATTCTTTGTTATTAGTTTCAGTTGTGAAGTACTTATACTTTTTCAGGCGGGAGTGTGCGGCTTTCTTTTGTTCTACTCCTGGCCAAGAAAAGAAGGGATTTTAATGACAATCGCATAACGACAGCTTTTAAAACATTTGACTATGCCTAGTGTGTTCCCTTGTTTTCTTCCTACTTATACGGAACTAAGTAATAAGAACATTGTGCTAATGAGTACCTCAATTAGCAAGATGCGGAAAGAAGTTTGTAGAACAGCTAGAGAAAGTCATGTGAGTGTAACACATCTTGTTCTAAGGACTTATTGAACTCTCCTCGAATTGTTTTTCAGGGCACTGCGTTTTAGTAATGCGTTTCATCTGCTAATGACAGTGAAACAGAAACCGAGTTGGTCTGAAACAATAGAGAAGCTCTTGGCGTAACTGGTTTACGCGTTAATGACCTCGTGGTGGACCCACCTTTAATACTGCTACATCTTCCTGACAGCACCTGCATTGTTGTGTGTCTCGACGGCGCCCGTCTGGCAACCTGCACGCTTGGGCGCACGAGCGAATGACGCCATCCCTCTCAGGATTTCCACATGGCTGCATCATCTGCTCCTGTGAGGGACCATTCATTCATTCATTGATGACGATAATAATGATCAACTCCGCCCTCCTGCCTGTACTGGTTTTTTTCGTCTCCTGTCAGACTCGTGCTACAGCAGGCTCGCTAGCCAGCTGCCTCTCTACCTTAAACAGGAAACCCTTCATGAAACAAATTCATTCTTAACGATCCTTCCACCGTCGTATAAATCTTCTGGAGCAATTACCAGAAATTCTCTGTAATCCCTCCGCTATTATACTCCAACTTGTAGACAACTGCCGTTAAGGAACTAGGGAGAGAAATTTAAAATATTGGTATTACTGCACACAACTTTGCATTTATGTACATAGCGTGATACCGAGGTCTCACCAAAAATACATTTTTTGGGACTTCCTGAACACAAAATATCTGATGTGTTCCATTCACATGACTTTCTCTACTTCTCTGCAACAAATTAATGTTAATAAACTTATACTTCTATTTACTTCATTCTAAGTGAGAAAAAATTAGCAGAAATAGTCTTATTATTTGCTTCCCTGTAAGTAGAAGCGAAATAAGGGAGTACCATAGGTTAAAGTGATACCAAAAGGTTGTTGCTGTGTCACTGAAGTTCCTTTGTTTGTATGGACAGCAATTATTAAATTCCTGTATGAGAAAATTATAAGTTTTAAAGTTGAAACCAAAAACAAGGAGTACCTCAAAAACGATCAACTCCACGAAAAAAATTTATATAACATAAATTGTATGCTTTAATGTACTCTACATTTTCTGTGTATGTCTATCTCTTATGGTTTACCAGTTACACAAAATTCCGTAAAATTCATCCAGATTAAAGTAGTCTTCAGAGGCTATTCCCAGAAAATTCAAGATATACATATTATTTGTCAAGTATATATATTTAATATATGATATTTTAATCAAAATATTTACAGCCATTTTTTTAGAAAATCATAATTTTCGAAAAATTTTCCATGTCAAGGGTAGTTGGGGGTGGGGGAATTTTCTTGAAAAACTTCGTGTCGCATCCTTGGAAGATATGGAACTGAAATACCAGACTCACACACAGACATTGTTCTAAAAATGCTTTTTTTTATTCAGGTGGTCTCAAAACATTTATTTCCGGTGAAAACACGGTATTGAATTTTTGGGTACAATGCAATACCTTCTATATAGTATGTGTAGAGAAAGTAAAAAGGTTTAGTAAAGCGCTGCCCTCGCTCCGGACGAGTTCTGTGTTGAGCCTCTCGTCACTAAATCTCTACTTTTGTAACTAGTGACCAAATAGCTATTCAATGTGTAAGAATTAAACAACCAAGAGGATGAATGACCAGATCTAACTACATCAGTGCATTGCATGGAGGATTACAGGAAGGTATCTAAGAGCAAACATTTGAATGTACAAACGCCTACGTTAGTGCATCCCACATAGAGATTTGTTACCAAGCAACGCGTTGTTATGGACATTTCATATTCCAGATTCACTACTCGACTCCACCTTCATTTTCATTCTCTAGAGCAGCAGCGGCTCGTGAGTATTCATAACATTTAGTCAGATACTCCTGGAAATGTGACATAATCTCTCGTTCATAACAGTATTGTTAGTCCCCGGCCCAAGGAGAGGTTGGATTTTTGCTTTCTCTATACTCACCATGTACATAGTGTATAGAGAATGTATTGCACTCCACCCAAAAAATTCGATACCGAGATTTCACTGGAAATATATGTTTTAGGGTCCCCTGTATCCAAAAAAAGTATTTTCAGAAAAAGGTCCGTGTGTGTGTCCGTGTGTCTGTGAACACGATAACTCAAAAACGAAAAGTCGGTCTTCCAGGGATGCGACACGAAGGTTTTGTGAAAAATCCCCCTACCACAAACTACCCTTTACATGGAACTTTTTTCGAAAATTTCGATTTTCTCAAAAACGGCTCTAACGATTTTGATTAAAATATCATATACAAAAGGCATTTACCTAACAAATAAAATGTATATCTTGAATTTTCTGGGAATAGCCTCTGAAGAGTAGTTTATTCTGGATGAATTTTACGGAGTTTTGAATAACTGCTAAACCATAAGAGATGGACAAAAACTTACTCTATAAAAATGTAGAGCACGTTAAAACACACAATTTATGTTATATATACTTTTTCGTGGAATTGATTGTTTTTGAGACATTCCTTGTTTTTGGTTTCTGCTATGAAAAACTTACACTTTTCTCATACAGGAATTTGTCAACTGCTGTCCATACAAACAAAGGAGCTTCAGTCACATAGCAACCAGATTTTGATTATCACTTTAACCTATGGTGCTCCCTATTTCGCTTCTAATTATAAGGGAGCAAGTAATATGGCTATTTCTGCTAATTTTATACTGATTAGCATAAAGTAAATAGAAGAATAAGCTTTTAAAGAATAATTTGCTGCTGAGGTATAGAGAAATTTATGTGAATGTAACACATAATAGTTTTTTTTGTAAATTGTTATGCTGTCAGAAGTATTTACTAATTGTGTACATACATTTAAGATGCTAAGTTATTGCTAGGTAGTGCTAATAATTCAAAATGAATATAAATTACACTAACCGTTATTGCCAGCATGCACAGTAATCAAGGTCACTAAGATACAGTAACGTAAAATAGAGAAGTTAAACATTTAAACCTCATTGTTCTTCTTTTATTAGAACATTTCTTAAAGAAATGAAGTTAAATAAAAAAATCTGATGTGTTCCATTCACATGACTTTCTCTACATCTTTACAACAAATTACTGACAAAAAGCTTATTCTTCTATTTACTTAATGATAATCGAGAAAAATTATCAGAAATAGTCTTATTACTTGCTTCCTTGTAAGTAAAAGTGAAATAAGGGAGTACCATAGGCTAAACTGACAGCCAAAGGCTGGTTACTATGAGACTGAAGTTCCTTTGTTTGTATGGACAGATGTTCACAAATTGCATGCACGAGGAAAGTATGTTTTTAAAGCTGAAACTAAAACAAGGAATATCATAAAAACAACCATCTCCACGAAAAAATATGTATATAACATAAATTATGTATTTTAATGTGCTCTACATTTTTTATATGGCAAGTTTTCGTCTACCTCTTACGGTTTAGCAGTTATGCAAAAATGCGTCAAATTCATCCAAAATAAAGTAATCTTCAGAGGCTATTTCCAGAAAATTCAAGATATACATTTTATTTGTCAAGTAAGTATCTAATTATACGAGATTTTAATCAAAATCAAATTGCGCCATTTTTAAGAAAAACAAAATTTTCACAACTTTTTCCATGTAAAGGATAGTTTGAGTTGGGGGATTTTCTTGAAAATCTTCGTTCGCATCCTTGGTTTTTAACGGTCTTTTCATTTTTGAACTATGCTGCCCACAGACACACACACACAGACAGACACACATGGACATTTTTCAAAATTGTTTTTTATTCAGGGGGTCTCAAAACATGTATTTCCGGTGAAATCTCGGTATCTAATTTTTGGGTGCATTACAATACCTTCTCTATACACTATGCACGTAGTATGAAAACGGAAAATTAAATTTTAAAAATAAAATTATTGAATCTGCTGTTTGCCGTATAGGTGCGCTAGCCAAGTGCAGCAGCCGACAGAATTAATCGTGCTATTGACCACACCGTTCTTGTTCACATTTTAGTTACATCAGACTGTACGAGCTTCATTGCAATGTAATGATTTAAATTACTTTTAGGGTCTTTAGGTGATATTTTTCATCAGCATAAACACGGTTATTAATATTGTAAGAAGATTGAATTATCTTACGACAAATAATAATAATAATAACAATAATAATAACAAGAATAATAATCACAATAAATGCTGAATTGGATTTGAAGGGAATGACAGTCACTTAGACCGCCATTATCTTCACGAACAACGTCACAGAAAATTCTTCATAACCAAGAAATAGTGTGTTCTCTCTTAAAACAAAAAGTATTCCAATAATCAGCAATAAATACACTACTCGTTTTATAAAAATATTGAGCAAATTTAAAACAATGAAATATACTTACAAAGTCTTGATTTTCTGGATGAAATTATAAGAAAACTGCCAACTACAGAAAAACACTTGTAAGCTCGTAAACTTACAACTTAGCAATGAAGTCACTGTTGAAATGGTTCTATCTCTTTGCGAACAGAGCGCAGAACACGATAAAGATTTCTATGTCCTTACGAAGCGATATTTCTGCGATGACCGTCATTCCCTGCATCTCCTCTACTTTACTTCATACAACCAATGCAGTCATCTGGTAGCACATACATTAGATTATTTTCCACATAATCTCCAAAATCGTCTTTGCAGTTACAGAACGAAATAAAATTTGGATGGGGTAAAGAAACGTATATTTTAAAATTGGATACGAAACAAAGATCGGGAACAGCGTGGCTCAGGTTTGGAGGGCGGAAAATTCATAAGGTAGTTGATGAAGCTGTTGAATTACTTTTCAACATAATCACCGAAAAGACTGAGACATTTATCGTACCTGCGCACAAGCTTTGCAACACCTGCTTCAAAAAATGTTGCCACCAATGATGCGGAACCACTATCAATGCAGCTGTTTATTGTGAAACTTTACGACGTTTGTGGAGAGCCATTCATAAAAAAAGGAAGAGGAATGCTGACTTCAGGAATTGTGTTGATCCATGACAACGCTCGTCCACACACTGCTGGCACAACCCATCGGCTTCTTGAACAATTTCAATGGGGAATTTTCGACCATCCGGTGTATAGTCCCAGCAACTTTCACCTTTTCCCTGAACTGAAGACATCTAGGAGAGCAGCACTTTCAAACCAACGAAGATCTTCAAAACAACGTCAATGCACATTGGCGACAACATTTTTTGAAGCGGGTGTTGCGAATCTTGTGCACAGGTACGATAAATGTTTCAATCTTTTTGGTGATTATATTGAAAAGTAAAAATCTTTTAGTAATATAATTGTTTTCTATGGACTTATCTTTTATTTATAGCCTATCGGAGGTTGAAAAAAACGGCCCTAGTACATATTACGTGTAGAGAAAGTCATGCACTAAATTTAATAATTTGAATGAGAAAATATCCAGAGATGTCTAGTTAAAGGAGTAAGACGGGGTCCTTAACGAGGATTTTATTGTGTCTACTTGAAGACAGAGAGCTTATTGAGTTAATTGTACACAGAAAATAAAAGAACAAACAGAAGACGGTTACGTTTGAATGCTTTACGCCTCTTAAAAGAGCGAATGCTTCTTTCTCTGAGAAAGTCATTTTAATCGTTTGCAGCTCTGGCAATAAATCCCGCCGTTGTTTTTACTGCTCCCTCCCCCTCCCTCACCCCCCGGGCGCAAATCGAATTTTGTACGGATGAGACTGCCCTTTTGATGGCTTTACCCACACTTCATATTACTTTCTATTACTTCTCTGTCTTGCCGTTCTACATGGGGTTGTGTCTCTCTCTCTTCTTGAAATTTTATTGATTACGGTAGCTTCATCTGATGAAGCTTTTGCTCCATAACTTTTGTCTCCCTCTTTTCATTTCATTTCATGTGTTTTTTTCACTATTTATTTCCCTTTGTGTTATATCCCTATCTCATTCAGGGGACTCGCATAAAACCCCTAGGTTGTGGGAAGCTATAAAGCTCAAAAGTATATGATCCGCTACATTTATATAACTTTCTCTCCCTCTGTATTTACTTTTCTCTGCTTAGTGCATGGGCTGAGAAGGACCACGTTCAACCCGAAAATGTTTACTACCGAGATTTCACTAGAAATACACGTTTTAAAGTGCGTATATAGTATACCAGAAAGCGACAGACGATTTGGCATAACTGTATAATACCGAAGATTATCAACACAAAATTTTATTTACAAAGTTACACTGCCTTGCTCTGATTCTCAACGTAATTGGCAGTACTATCAAGATAATTATTGTCACGTGGTACCGGGTTTTTGGTGCAGATGTTATACTTTTGCAGCGCTAAAGATGTCACCGTTACTTCAAGGTCTTCATGGGTTGGGAAATCTTTTCCATCCAAAAAGACATTTACAGTGTCCAAAGTGAAATACTGTTTTTCTGAATTCTTTTATCAACATTTGCTTTCAGCTCTGGCAGTAGTGTTCGTGTCCCGGGCGCAGGTTATGGTAGTAGGGGAATCGTGTGGATATTTGATAGGCTTAGCTTTTTTTTAAGCATGGAGGCTCTTTCAGGTTGTGGTGAGACACAAGTACTTTACTGAGTCCGGCCTTTTTCCGCCGTACAATACACGCGTATACTTCTTAATGTTCTACTGTGACGTTACACTTTACTCGCCCGTGAATATTATTGTTTATTAATGTTGAGGTCGTGATTTATTACGTCGTATGATCGGTCTTAAAATCTCTTACTTCCGGCACAACTAATGCTTGCACCACGCGCTCAAATAACTCATCTTGGTCGTGCGGGGGTTCTTCGTCAAGTGCCTTACACTGTCGCCTGACCAGCGGAGAGCATTGTCTTGCTGCGTCCCGTTAGTCGCCTCGGGCAGGGTCCATTCATATTCACCCCTTCGGTTCAATTGCAACTGCTATTTGGTGACTTTGTCCTGAATATTATCTTAAATGGTAAATGACAAAGTAGCGTCGGCGTTATTGTGTGGGTCAGTTGGTCCGGTTAGGGTGGAACCTAGTGACACTTCCCTACCTTTTGATGTCTTTGCTGCTCCGGTTTTAGCTCAGGTGGTTCCTCTTCCTCGGCGAACATGAATAACTCGGTACAGGGCGTGGTACACAAGAAAATACAAAAAGGTAATAAGAAAATAACAGTAATCACTCGTTCGTAAATATAATTGAAGAAAATTGCATGTATAATATTACACTGTATAAACCCTAACCGTTGACAACCAAGTGACTCCTGCAAACATGTGGGGGATGATTATAAATCTGGTGAAAGCAAAACCATGAATTCTTTGTTTCAACCGCAGTGAGCAACGTGGCGCGATTTTGCTTCAGCGACCGACATAGTGTCGCCCTTGGAATCTGGCGTAGAACTGCCCAAAACGGTTGTGAATTTTAAACTTAAACATCCTTCTGTATGAATAGCGTCCCTTCTTTCTATTGGCTGCATGTACTTACGCCTCTATTCCCTAAAGCCACTCAACGTTAAACAAATGACAGGGCAATAACATTTTAGAATGTTTCCTTTTGAAAGCTCCAATAACAATAGTACAAGGTTTTGCTAACGGAAATCTGTGCATTTACAGTTAAAACTACCTTGTCATCTTAGCGTGTAAAATATTAACAAAATACAAATATTCACAAGTAAAATAATGGTTGAAGCAAAGTTTCATACTGCATTACTATATACAAATGCTATCTATTTAATTAAGTATACGTATCACTATCGGTTCGTTGCGCAATACATCTTGTATTTACATATCATTGTTAGTTACATAATTTCGATGGTTTAAGCGGATATAGAAGAGTTACTGTCTCACAATGCTCGGCAGGTAACGGATCCTGGGCTCGTGTTAAAAGTTTTTCAATCTTTCCCATTTTCGTTATACATTTATATTTTCTCTTCTAAGAATTTAATTTTGCCCCAAGATATGTACTGTCTCACAACTCCTCTATAACGATCCTCCACTCTGGTCTTTATCGTACACACTGGTTCTTCCTTGCTTATTCACTGAAGATTCCTTCATTGCATTATTACCATACTCTTGCGTTGTCTATAAAACTCGATTGGACATTTTCTGCATTCAAAATAAGAATAAGTTCTTTGGCGGTAGAAAAGTATAACATCAGCATTGAAAAACTGGTACCACGTGACACTAAATGTCTTGACAGAATGGAGATCACGTTGAGAAATAGAGTAAGGTATGTAACTTTGTAAATAAAGTTTTGTGTTGATAACTTTCGTTATTGTTTTGTTATGCTAAATCATCTGTCACTTGCCTCGGATATTACCAGCATTTTAATGATAGAATTCTTGAAAATTCAGGAGACCCAAAAGAGCGACGTTTTAAATGAGAATACATTAGATACTTAAACCTAGTCGAATTAGCATCCCCGTATTTTAGGACTGACACCACCTAGGACTTGCAAGTGGATGTCTAAGGGTCAGCAACCTATCGGAGAGCCGACACGTAGCCACGGACAGGAGAACCTGACCTGTATCCAGGCATGAGCATGAGGAAGTGGATTATAGGAAATGTAGTAGTGGAGCTATTGGTGGAAAAAGTGGCGGGAGAACCCGGAGAAAACCCTCCCAGACGCCGTTTCGTCCACCACAAATCCCACACAAGCGTTTGGGTACGAACTTGGGCCGTCTAGGTGCGAGGCGAGCGGTGTAACCACTCGGCCATTACAAAGGTATTTATCGGTTGTCTGCGAAGGGCCGGCAAATCCTGGGTTAGCCTGCCTCCTTATGTTACCCGCTGAGATCAAGGCCGTATGTGTGAATGTGAACAGCATAGCTCAAAACCGAAAAGACCATTGAATACCAAACTTGGTATCTTCCAAGGATGCGACACGAAGATTTACAAGAAAATCTCCCCACCCCCAACTACTCTTGACATGAATTTTTTTCTCGAAAATTTTGATTTTCTCAAAAACGATCTTAAAATGTAGAGCACGTTAAAACACACAATTTATGTTATATACATTTTTCTTCTTGGGATTGATCATTTTTGACATATTTCTTGTTTTTGGTTTCAGCTTTGAAAAAATTATGCTTTTCTCATACAGGAATTTTTCATCTCCTGTGCATACAAACAAAAGAACTTCAGGCACATAGCAACCAGCTTTTGACTATCACTTTAACCTATGGTATTCCCTTATTTCACTCCTACTTGCAAGGAAGCAAATAATAAGACTATTTCTGCTAATATTTTCTCGATTAACCTGAAGTAAATAGAAGCATAAGCTTTTTAATACTTTCTTGCAGAGATATAGAGAAAGTTATGTGAATGGAAAACATGACTTGGTTAGCGGCTTTTGTGCTTATGGGTTAAAGCGTGTACGGCTGGAAACCAACCCTCGGTAAACTTATGGTCTCTTAACTGAGGCACGATTCTCAACTTGCAAGCAGTGCCTCCAGGAAACAGATATTACTATGTTGTCTCTCGCCCCTACAGTGACTTTCAAACGGGATGATGTTTGTCCTTGAGCGCCACCAGGCCGGCAGCCAATCAGAGTCCTACTGTGTTCACATATTGCATTCCCGCTTAACTGGGGAGTAACACGCTAAGTGATTCCGTCTCTCATAAATGTTACTTGCTCAAACACAAAATATTCAAATTTTTCAAAATTCACGAGGAAGATAGAGGGTAATGTTCGTAGCAGAAACGTAAAAACCACAGATTTCTAGCTCAAATAGGTTTCATAATACACATGAGTAAACATTATATCGCCAGGCAGATTTGCATAACAGAGAAGTAGCGACCTGGCAACGCAGAGCACGATAACGCATCTCATTCGCCACAAAGTAGAGGTCTTCCCATTTGAAAAAATCTGATGCGTTACACTCACGTGACTTTCTCTAACTCTTCTGCAAATTTCTTACTTAAGATTCTTCTTCTTCCTGCACCTTGCTAATAGAGATCCTCATTAGCAGAATGCTCTTATTACTTAGTTCCTTACATGCAGAAAGAAAATAAGGCAATACACTAGGCTAAACCGATAGTAAATTGTTTTAAAAGCTGTCGTTATTCAATTGTCATTGTAAATCGCTTCCTTGCTTGGCCAGGAGTAGAACAAAAGAAAAACGGACACTTCCTGTCTGAGAAAAGTATAAGTACTTACAACTGAAACCAAAAACAGGAAATATCTCGGAAACGGTTACCTCAACAACAAAAATGTAACGGACATAAATTGTGTGCTTTGATCAGATCAACATTTTCTGTGTAGTAAGTTTTTGTCTATCTCTTACCGTTTAACAGTTAAGCAAAATTTATCAAAATTCATCCAGAGGCTATTCCCAGAAAATTCAAGATGTACATTTTATTTGGTATGTAAATATCTTTAATATACGGGATTTTAATCAAAATCATTAGAGCCATTTTTTAGAAAATCAAAATTTTCGAAACTTTTTCCATGTAAAGGGTAGTTGGGGTGGGGGATTTTCTTGAAAATCTTCGAGTCGCTTCCTTGGAAGATACCAAATCTAAATACCAAGTTTAGTATTTAACGGTCTTTTCGTTTTTGAGCTGTGCTGTCCACAGACACACACACAGACAGACACTCACATAAACACGGACCTTTTTCTGAAAATGCTTTTTTTGGATTCAGGGGTTCCTAAAACATGTATTTCCGGTGAAATCTCGGTATCGAATTTTTGGGTGGAATACAATATTTCCTCTATACACTATGTACATAGTACGTATAAAGAAAGTAAAAAAGCATTATAGTACAGAATTGTGTTTTGTTTGCTAATAGTTATTGCCCAGTGGGAGCGATCCCGTTTGAGGGCCATTATGTTTTGGAAAAATCTGATGTGTTCCATTCACATGACTTTCTCTACATCTCTGTAACAAATTATTGTTAACAATCTTATGCTTTTATTCACTTCATTCTACCGGAGAAAAAAATAGCAGAAATAATCTTATTACTTGCTTCCTTGAAAGTAGAAGCAAAATAAGGGAGTACCATTGGTTAAAGTGATAGTCAAAAGCTGTTGCTATGTGACTGAAGTTCCTTTGTTTATATGGGCAGTACGAGAAATGTATAGCCTTTCCAAAGCTGAGTCTAAAACAAGGAATAGCTTTAAAGCGACAAACTATAAAGAAAAAACAGTATCTAACATAAATTTTGTGTTTTAACGTGATCTACATTCTTTGTGTACTAAGCTTTTATCTATTTCTTACGGCTTACTAATTACGTAAAATTTAGTACAATTCATTCAGAATAAAGAAGTGAAAATTTAATATATACATTTTATTTGTGAGGTAAATATCTTTATTATACGATCTTTAAATCAAAATCGTTAGAGCCATTTTCGAGAAAATCAAAATTTTTGAAAAACATTTTCATATGAAGGGTAATTTGGGTTTCGGAGATTTTCTTAAAATACCAAATTTGGTGTTTAACAGCCTTTTCGTTTTTGAGCTATGCTGCCCAGAGGCACACACTCACACGTACACGCACCTTTTTCTAAAAATGTTTTTTTTTATTCAGGGAAACCCAAAACATATATTTCCCGTGAAGTGTTGGTATCAATTTTTGTGTGCATTACAATATCTTCTCTATACACATAATACGTGTAGAGGAAGTAAAAAACAATACTTTCCTTATTTACTACACTCTGAGGTGCTCCTCTGGTACCAAGGTTCGAGACCCATAGCCCAGCTAATGTTACTGCCTGTGCTTATCAGTTCCGGTGTTTGGAATTGCGTTGTGCGCTCGTAGAATCGTTACGGGGAGGGATAACGTACGTTTCACCAGAGGCTCGGGACGATGTTCTAGCGCCTTCCTGCGAATCTGGCAGAAATCCGACCGCAGGACAAGCGACGTCGTTAAACACAGCAGGGGTTCGAGGGAAGAGACGACCTTTTATGATGGGGTGGAGGGAACGACAATAAATCAGAGAAAAGGGGTTGGTTATGGTAGGGGAAGATTAAGGGCTCTGTCCCTTTTCCCATCACGCTAAGTAGACTTATCACTGTCAAAAATTCCATAGTTCACTCATGCCCCCTTTAGATTTGCAACTTTTTTTCTTTCCTTGTTGGCAAACAAGAGAGCGCTGACGCGCGCGCGCGCGGCTGGTGACAAGTTTCACGAGTGTTACTCCCCGCAGCACCGACATTCACACACGCGTGACTTGTTCCTCAGACGCATCACGTTTATCAATGTCGTTAATTGAATGGGGGGGGGGTCTTGTTTACCAAGAATTGCACGTAAAAAGGAAGTTTTATCTCTTGTGACAATAATTACGCCTTCTTTTTTACTTCCCCTAATACATACTTATAGGAAGTATTTCAATTCACTAAGCCAGAGGGAATGGAGGGGAAAAAAGAGGAGCATAACTTCCGGTGTCACTTTTCAGCACCTCTGGCTATTTTGACCTCCATGTTTTTACTTTCTCTTCACGTACTATTTACATAGTGTATAGAGAATGTATTGCATTCTACCCAAAAATTCAATACCGAGATCACCGAAAGCGTATGCTATGAGACCCCCTGAATCCCCCCAAAAAAGAATTTTTAGAAAAATGTCCTGTGTATGTCTGTCTGACTGTCTGCGGTGTATGTGTGTGTGTAGCGTAAAAAGAAAAGTCCGTTAAACACCAAATGTTCAGTATCTTCCAAAGATGTGATACGAATATTCTGAAGAAAAAAAAAAAACCACCCCAACTACCCATTTTTGAGAAAATAAAAAAATTTTGAAAAAAGTTCCATGTAAAGGGTAGTTGGTGTGGGGGGATTTTTCTCAAAATCTTTGCGTCGCATCCCTGGAAGATACTAAACTTAAATACTAAGTTAGATACTTTACCAACATTTCGTTTTTGAGCTATCGTGTTCACAGGCACACACACATATACACACACGGACCTTTTTCCGAAAATGTTGTTTTTTTTAAATAAAGGGGACCCTAAAACATATTTCCATTGAAATTTCGGTATCGAATTTTTGGGTGGAGTGCAATACCTTCTCTATACACTATGTACATAGTGTGTATAGAGAAAGTAAAAAGGTAGTTACTTTAATAATTAGCTAAAGGTTAGAAACAACTACCAAATGAATAACTATCGACGTGAGGGTATGAAATGCTTACGACTCAAGTGGATTATTTTCCTTTTCCACACAGCATGCAGTTCTGCCTCTCATACTTCCTCAGAGAGTGAAGAAGCTGCCTGCGCGTTTGTCTTGTAATAAAGATAAGGAACAATACTTACTCAGGCTTTTGTTTCTCAATTTCCTCTTATTACACAATCAACTCACGTAATTGGAGAAGTTGTTTAAGCAATTTGTTTAGCTTTATGCACAACAGCCTTGCTAGAGTCCGTAACGCCATCACATCTGCAGGAGAACATAAAAGTGTACTTGACGCATTTTTACTTTCTCTAACCCGTATGTGCTATATACATAATGTATATAGAACATATTGTATTCCACCAAAAATCTAATACCGAGAATTCACCAGAAATATAAGTTTTAGGTTCCCAGTATCCAAAAAACTATTTTTAGAAAAAGTTCCGTGTGTGTCTTTGAACACAATAACTCAAAGACGAAAAGTCGGTAAAATATCAAACTTGATATTTAAGTATAGTGTCTTTCAGGGATGCTACAGAAAGATTTTGAGAAAAATATCCCCACCCCCAAACTACCCTTTACATGGAAACATTTTTGAAAGTTATGATTTTCTCAAACATGCCTGTAACCATTTTGATTATAATGCCGTATAATAAAGATATTTATTTATATGGCAAATAAAATTTATATCTTGAGCTCTCCGGAAATAGCCTATACAGACCTCTATAATCTGAATTCATTTTACTTAACTGGTAAACCGTAAGAGAGAAAAAAATTACTTTAGAAAAAATGTAGATCACGTTAAAGCACAGAATTTTGTCATAATCATCTTTTTGGTGGAATTGACAGTTTCCGAGAAATTCTTTAGTTATTTGTTTCAGATTTTAAATACCTTTTCTGACACGGAAAGTTGTGAACTCCTGGCCCTACATAGAAACGGATTTCAACCTCAGGACAACCAGCTTTTATAAGATTTGTAAGTATTTTATGTAATAGACAGTTTCTGCGGACTTTTTCTCGATAAAATAGAAGCATATGCTTTTTAACAATAATTTGTTACAGTGATGCAAAGAAAATTATGTGAATGGAATACATCCAAATTTTAGAAAAAAGTTTCCTCTGTGTGTGTGTGTGTGTGTGTGTGTGTGTGTGTGTGTGTGTGTGGACAGCATATCTCAAAAACGAAAATACTATTAAATAACAAACATTATCTTTAATATCTTCTAAGGTTGAGAAACGCTGATTTCGAGAAAACCTCCCTACCATAAACTATCCTTTATATGGAACATTTTTTGAAAATGTTGTGTCTATCAAGAAAGGCACTAATGATTTTGATTAAAATACTCTATATTTAAGATATTTACATCTCAAATAAAATGTATATTTGAACTTTCTGGAAACAGCCTATGAAGGCCCTTTTTATTCTGTATGAGTTTGCCTGACGATTAAACCGTAAGAAATAGACAACTCGTATAAAAATCAGATATGTTCCACTCACATGACTTTCTCTACATGTCTGCAACAAATTATTTCTAAAAAGCTTATTGTTCTATTTACTTACGAAAAAAATAGCAGAAATAGTCTTATTACTTGCTTTCTTGAAAGGAGAAGTGAAATAAGGGAGTACCATAGGTTAAAGTGACAGTCAAAAGCTGGTTGCCATGTGACTGAAGTTCCTTTGTTTGTATGGACAGGAGTTGACATAGTCCTGTGTGAGAAAAGTATAATTTTTTAAAGCTGAAACCAAAAACAAGGAATATCTCAAAAACGTTCAACTCCATGAAAAAAATGCTATAACATAAATTGTGTGTTTTAAGGTGCTGTACATTTCTTCTGTGGTAAGCTTTTTTTCCATCTCCTACTTTTTAGTAGTTATGCAAAATTCCGTAAAATTCGCCCAAGATAAAGTAGTCTTCGAAGCTATTTTCCAGAAAATTCAAGATATATATTTTGTTTGTCAGATAAATATCTCTAATATATGATATTTTAATCAAAATCGTTAGAGCCATGTTTGAGTGAATCAAAATTTTCGAAAAAAGTTCCATGTAAAGGGTAGTTTGGGGTGGGGGAATTTTCTAAAATCTTCGTGTCGCATCCCTGGAAGATACTAAACTTAAATAAAAAGTTTGGTATTTTGCCCACTTTTCGTTTTTGAGTTATTGTGTTCATAGACACACACACGGAGCTTTTTCTGAAAATACTTCTTTCTTTGGATACAGGGGACCCTAAAACATAAATTTCCGGTGAAATCTCGGTATCGAATTTTTGGGTATAGTGCAATACCTTCTCTATACACTATGTAGATCGTACGTGTGGAGAAAGTAAACATGTAGATCTATTTAAAACACATAATTAATGTTATATACGATGTTTCTGAGATTCTTGTTTCAATTTAAAACTATTTAAAACTTTTCTGAAACGGGAAGTGACGTTTCGTTTCATTTCTTGTTTTAATGCAGACCATGCAACGCGAACTGAGTTTAAAATGTCTCATATAGCTACCAGCTTTTAAAAGATTTGACCATCGATTTAGTCTGTGTAATCACTTCTATTTAAAGGAAGGACCTATAATACCATTTGTGCTAAAGTTTACCTTGAATAGTATGTCCTAGTTAAGAGTAATTTTTTGTAAGGAAGTAGAGCATCTTGGGGGAAATGTTAAACTTCGTGGAATGATAAAAGACCACGAATGCCCTGGTGGGAAGATTCGATGGAAGCGCTAGACAACTGACCTCGAAAATGGAAAAGATGTTAGACGGCTTCTGGAAATTTCCAGTCACGTGATCAACTGCAATAAAAAGAGGAGTGTGTTTTGAAGGGAATTTTGTAGTGAGCTATAATCGTTCTTCAGCGACCCTCGAAATTGAGCCGAATTGTTATAATGACGGTCAATTTTGAGCTAATTCTGGTTCTATTTATCTTTTGGAAGAAATCAAGAATTGTAGGAGAAAATGTGAGTTTTTGTTTCAGTATAGAGAACGAGACGTACTCCACTCGAATGCGATAATTGTCTATGAGGAAAACTGCCTGGTATTACAATTGTTATTAATATTACTTTCTCTATACATACTATGTACACAGTATATAGAGAAGGGATTGTAAAGCATCCAAAAATTCGACATCGAGATTTCACCGGAAATACGTGTTTTGGGTCCCCCTGAATAGAAGAAAACAACCTTTTTTAAAAAAAGGTGTATGTGCGTGTCGTTGGGTGTGTGTGTGTGTGTGTGTGTGTGTGTGTGTGTGTGTGTGTGTGTGTGTGGGTGTGTGGGTGGGTGTGGACAGAATAGCTCAAAAACAAAAAGACGTTGAATACCAAACTTGGTATTTAAGTTTGGTATCTTCCAAGGACGCGAAACGAAGATTTTCAAGAAAATCCCCCACCCCCAACTACCCTTTACAGGGAATTTTTTTCGAAAATTTTGATTTTCTCAAAAGTGACTAATTATTTTGATTAAAATATCGTATATTAAAGATATTTACCTGACATATAAAATTTTCTGGGAATAGCTTCTGAAGACCACTTTAGTCTGGATGAATTTTAGGGAAATTTGGATAACTGCTAAACCGTAAGAAATGGACAAAAACTTACCACACAAAAAATGTATAGCATGTTAAGCACGCAATGTATACTATATTCGTTTTTTGTTTTTTTTTCGGGAGTTGACTATTTTTTAGGTATTCCTTGCTTTTGTTTCAGCTTTAAAAAACTTATACTTTTCTAATACAGGAATAAGCCAACTCCTGTCCATACAAACAAAGGAATTTCAGTCTCATAGCAACCAGCTTTTGACTACCACTTTAACCTATGGTACTCCCTTAATTTCGCTTCTACTTACAAGGAAGCAAGTAATAAGACTATTTCTGATAAGTTTTTCTCGACTAGCATAAAGTAAGCTTTTTAATAATAATTTGTTGCAGAGATGTAGAGAAAACCATGAGAAAGGAACGCATCAGATTTTTTATAGGCTTAACCTCCCCGTATGTAGGACTGACATCCCCTAGGACGTACAAGGGTGCCCGGGAGTCAAAAACCTGTCAGGGAGCCAAGTTTCGAGCCACAGAATGAAGAACCTTGAACAATTGCGCGGGCTCAAACCCGGCATGGCTTCCTTCGGAAGGGAAGTAAACCCGTGTCGTAGATTTACGGCACGTAAAAGAACCTCAAGCCTGATAAGAGAGGCCTCTGAGCAAAATTAAGGGATTCTTCACGCCCAGTATAGAATAGGACGTTGAGAACCACAGCAGTTAAAGGGTGTCCGTAAACAAAACACTATTTCATTTCTGGAACGAGTGTTTGGCGAGGTAAGAGTGTGAGGAAGTGGATGAGGTAAAAATAAAGTGAGAGGTGATGATGGAACGAGTGTCGGGGGAAACCGAAGGACCTGGAGAAAATCCACCCAGACGCTGTTTCTTCCACCTAAATCCCAATGTTGGCGCTTGAGATATAACCCAGACCGCCTAGGTGTGAGGCGAGCGGTCTAATATTACTTAAACATTTCTAAATTACTTCAGACGTGTACTTTGATAGTCCACAATATACTGCACTGATGAAGAGGAATTTGTCTTTTTAGAAGTGGTAGGAAAAACTAGGTCGCATGTTTTCGATACATTTCATAGTTTAAAAACTTGATGTGTCCCATTCACATGACTTTCTCTACATCTCTGCAACAAAGTATTGTTAAAAAGCATCTGCTTCTATTTATTTCATGCTAATCGACAAAAAATTAGCAGAAATAGTCTTATTACTTGCTTCCTTGTAAGTAGAAGCGAAATAAGGGAGCACCATATGCTAAAGTATTATTCAAAAGCTGGTTGCTATGTGACTGAAGTTCCTTTGTTTGTATGGACAGGAGTTGACAAATTCCTGTGTAAGAAAAGTTAAATTTTTCAAAAACCAGAAACAGGGAATATCAACTCCATGAATAAAATGTATATAACATAAATTGTGTTTTTTACTCTGCTCTAAATTTTTAGTTGGCAAGTTATTGTCCAATTTTTACGGCTTAGCATTATGCAAAATTCAGTAAAATTCACCCAGAATGTAGTAGTCTTCAGAGGCTGTTCCCAAGAAATTCAAGATATACATTTTATTTGTCGTGTAAATATAATTAATATACGATATTTTAATCAAAATTGATAGAGCCATTTTTTAGAAAATCAAAATTTTCGAAAAAGTTCCATATACAGGGTAGTTTGGGGTGGCGAAATTTTTATCAACATCTTCGTGTTGCATCCCTGCATCCCTAGCAAGTTTGGTATTTTACTGACTTTTTGTTTTTGAGCTATGCTGCCCACAAACACACACGGAAATTTTTTGGATTCAGGGGTCTCAAAACATGTATTTCCGGTGAAATCTGGGTATCGAATTTTTGGGTGTATTACAATACATTCTCTATACACTGTTTATAGCATACGTAGAGAAAGTAAGATGTTATAATTTTCTTCAAACGTGGGCTTCGATGTTACTTATGATAGACCACAATATACTCCACTGATGTAGGGGAACTTGTTTTGTTAGAAGTGGCTAGAAATACGAGGGCGTATACACTTCATAGTTTAAATATAGAGAGAGGAATGTGTGTAGAGGTCTAGACAGAGGATTAACGAGGAGCAGAATAAAGGAAACCTAAATAGAGAACGATACACCGTCAACATATACAGGACTTAAACAACACGTGCATGGAGAGAGGACGGAAATAGAACATGTGGGGTCCAGAGTCGGGAGCCTCTGTGACTTCCCCGCACCACTTTTTACTTTCTCTATACGTACTATATACAGAGTGTATAGAGAAAACTGTTCATGTGTGTGTCCGTGTACACGATAACTCAGAAACGAAAGGTCGGTAAAATACCAAAAATGGTACATAAGTTTAGTATCTTCCAGGGATGCAACACGAAGCTTTTGAGAAAAATCTCCCCACCCCAAACTACCCTTTACATGGAACTTTTGTCGAAAATTTTGATATTTTAAAAACTGGCTGTAACAATTTTGGCTAAAACATCGTATATTAAAGAATATTTACCTGACATATAAAATTTATATCTTGAATTTTCTGTAAATAGCCTCTGAAGACTTCTTTATTCTGGATGAATTTTACGCAATTTTTGCATAACTGCTAAACCGTAAGAGATAGAAAAAAAACTTATTGTACAGAAAATGTAGAGCACATTTAAACACACAATTTATGGTATATACATTTAGTTCGTGGAATTGATCGTTTTAAAGATATTCATTGTTTTTTGTTTCAGCTTAGAAAACATACTTTTCTCATGCAGGAACTTGTCAACTCCTATCCATACAAACAAAGGAACTTCAGTCATATGCAACTAGCTTTTGACTATCACTTTAACCTATGGTACTCCCTTATTTAGCTTCTACTTACAAAGAAGCAAGTAATAAGACTATTTCTGCTAATTTTTTCTCGATTAGCATGATGTAAATAGAACTATAAGCTTTTTAACAATAATTTGTTGCAGAGATGTAGAGAAAGTCATGTGAATGGAACATATAAGATTTTTATGCGTGAGTGCGTATTTGCGGATGTTGCAGAGGAATATAATTCAGGGAGCAGCAAGTGTTGTGTTAGATACATAAACAAGACGGTGATTTGTGAGATTACGTCTCCGGATAGGGGCCGCTGTGTCCACTGCAGAGGACCGCAGTGGCAAGGCGGCAAAAACCTTGCAAAGGGATTAACTGCAACTTTTTGCGCGCTAGCCGGTGTGTGTGTGTGTGTGTGTCTAGAATAAAGCAGGCTGACACCACGACGCAGCAAAATCTTTACGGCGAGCAATATCACACTGAGATACTGCACCATATGTTGCTACCATTATTTTCCTATGCACTCTGTGTTCTTGATATTTTGCATTTATGTTTTCCTCCCTTTTAGCTTTCATAAATTGAGTTTCTCTTGTACGCTATACTCGCTGGAAAATATGAATGTAGACTAGTTATTGTACATAATAACTAATCCTTGTTTCTTATAACCTTGCCCCGCTTAGATGTATTCCTCCGGGCTGTGTTACCAACCCCTGGTTGGCTAATGTGCACCTTTTAATGATGACAAACAAGCTGTGTGCCACGCAAGAATAAAGCTTGTCATGACAGACGTAAATGCTATTGCCATCCTCAGAAATAGGTATGAAGTAAAAAAGAATAATAAAAATAAAACAAAAGTACTACCCCTACCACTACCACCACCACTACCACTACCACTACCACTGCCACTGCCACCACCACTGCCACTATCACCACCACTGCCACTACCAATACTACTGCCACTGCCACCACCACCACTGCCACTACCACTGTCACTACCACTACAACCACCACCACCACTACCACCACCACTGCACTACCACCACCACTGCACTACCACTACCATCACCACCACCACCACTACCACCACTACCACTACCACTAGCAACACCACTACCACCACCACTACCACTGCCACTACCACCACCACTACCACCACCATCACCACCACCACCACTACCACCACTACCACTACCACTAGCAACACCTTCCACCACTACCACTGCCACTACCACTACCACCACCACCACTACCACTGCCACTACCACTACCACTACCACTAGCAACATCACCACCACTACCACTACCACTACCACTACGACTACCACTACCACTACCACTAGCAACATCACCACTACTGCCACTGCCACTACCACTACCACTACCACTACCACCACCACCACTACCACTGCCACTACCACTACCACCACTACCACTACCACTAGCAACACCACTACCACCACCACTGCCACTGCCACTACCACTACCACTACCACCACCACCACTACCACTGCCACTACCACTACCACCACTACCACCACCACCACTACCACCACTACCACTACCACTACCACTAGCAACACCACTACCACCACCACTACCACTGCCACTACCACTAGCAACACCACAACCACTACCACTGCCACTACCACTAGCAACACCACCACCACTGCCACCACCACTACCACTGCCACTACCACTACCACTACCACCACCACCACTGCCACTACCACTATCACTACCACTATCACTACCACTAGCAACACCACTACCACCACCACTACCACTATCACTACCACTAGCAACACCACTACCACCACCACTACCACTGCCACTACCACTAGCAACACCACCACCACTACCACTGCCACTACCACTAGCAACACCACCACCACTGCCACCACCACTACCACTGCCACTACCACTACCACCACCACTACCACTGCCACTACCACTTCCACCACCACTACCACTAGCAACACCACCACCACTACCACTGCCACTACCACTACCACCACCACCACTACCACTGCCACTGCCACTACCACCACCACCACTACCACTGCCACTACCACCACCACTACCACTAGCAACACCACCACCACTACCACTGCCACTGCAACTACCACTACCACTACCACCACTACCACCACCACCACCACTACCACTGCCACTACCACTATCACTGCCACTACCACTACCACCACTACCACCACCACCACCACTACCACTGCCACTACCACTACCACCACCACCACCACTGCCACTACCACCACTACCACTATCACTACCACCACTACCACTACCACCACTACCACTATCACTATCACTACCACCACTACCACTACCACCACTACCACTATCACTACCACCACTGCCACTACCACCACTACCACTATCACTATCACTACCACCACTACCACTATCACTATCACTACCACCACTACCACTACCACCACTACCACTATCACTACCACCACTACCACTACCACCACTACCACTATCACTATCACTACCACCACTGCCACTACCACCACTACCACTATCACTACCACCACTGCCACTACCACCACTACCACTATCACTATCACTACCACCACTACCACTATCACTACCACCACTACCACTACCACTACCACCACCACTGCCACTACCACCACTACCACTACCACTACCACCACCACTACCACTACCACCACTACCACTATCACTACCACCACTGCCACTACCACCACTACCACTATCACTACCACCACTACCACTACCACTATCACTACCACCACTGCCACTACCACCACTACCACTATCACTACCACCACTACCACCACTACCACTATCACTACCACCACTGCCACTACCACCACTACCACTATCACTACCACCACTGCCACTACCACCACTACCACTATCACTACCACCACCACCACTGCCACTACCACCACTACCACTACCACTATCACTACCACCACTACCACTACCACTATCACTACCACCACTACCACTACCACCACTACCACTACCACTACCACCACCACCACTGCCACTACCACCACTACCACTACCACTACCACCACTGCCACTACCACCACTATCACTACCACTGCCACTACCACCACGACTACCACTGCCACTACCACCACGACTACCACTGCCACTACCACCACCACTACCACCACCACCACTATCACCACCACCACCACCACTACCAACACCACCACCACTACCAACACCACCACCACCACTACCAACACCACCACCACCACCAACACCACCACTACTAACACCACCACCACTACCAACACCACCACCACCACCACTATTACCAACACCACCACCACCACCACTACCAACACCACCACCACCACCACTATTACCAACACCACCACCACTATCAACACCACCACCACCACTACCAACAACACCACCACCACTACCAACAACACCACCACCACTACCACCACCACCAACACCACCTCCACTATCACTACCACTACTACCACCACCACCACTATCACTACCACCACCACCAACACCACCACCAACACCAACACCACCACTATCACTACCACCACCACCAACACCACCACCACTACCACCACCACCACTATCACCACCACCACCACCACCACTACCAACACCACCACCACTACCAACACCACCACCACTACCAACACCACCACCACTACCAACACCACCACCACCACTACCAACACCACCACCACCACCAACACCACCACCACTACTAACACCACCACCACTACCAACACCACCACCACCACCACTATTACCAACACCACCACCACTACCACCACCAACACCACCACCATCAACACCACCACCACCACTACCAACAACACCACCACCACTACCAACAACACCACCACCACTACCACCACCACCAACACCACCTCCACTATCACTACCACTACTACCACCACTACCACTATCACTACCACCACCACCAACACCACCACCAACACCAACAGCACCACCACCATCACCACCACCACCAACACTACCAGCACCACTAGCAACACCACCACCACTACCAACACCACTACTCCTCCCTATTAATATGAATATTAATAATAATAATTATAATAATAATATTAACAAGAATTATATTAATAAGAATACTATTTATATTAACAATAATAATAATAATATTAATAATAGATATTTTTTCGTGCCTCAGCCGGGGAACCAAAACCGCAGGTCCTCATGTCCGTGATAAGAAATGAAATTATATGGATTTTTATTTATGGACCCTCTTTAACTACTATGGTTCTCAGCGTTCCATTCTATATTGGGCATGAAAGACCGCTTAATTTTCTTCAGAGTTCTCTCTATTAGGCTTGAGGTTCTTTTACGTGCTGTAAATCTACGACACGGGACCAACAGCTATACTTCCCTTCCGAAGGAAGCCATGCTAAAGATTTTTGCGCCCGAAAAAATCCATGTTCCTCCGTTGGGTTTGAACCCGTAACCTTGGGTTCCTCATGTCCGTGATGCTAAAGTGCCTGGTTTTGGTACTTCGTGGCGCAGGGGATCGTGGATTCCAATCTCGCCTTGGGCATGAGTGTTTGTGTGTTGTAAATGTGTATAGTAGAAGCAAAAACGATAATCAAATAGAAAAATTAAGGTAATGGGAAAATGCAAAAGGGAAGGAGGAAAAGGGATTCAACGCTGAAGCATTCCAACAAGACTCCGGAACTATGTTTTCATTATAAAAGAAGAAAAAAAAATGGCAAACAATATTACCTTCCAGCTTTTAGCACTGAGATACTGCGAGCATATGTTGCTACCATTATTTTCCTATGTACTTTGCGTTCTTGACATTTTGCATTTATGTTTTCCTCCCTTTTAGCTTTCATAAATTGAGTTTCTCTTGTACACTATACTCGCTGGAAAATATGAATGTAGACTAGTTATTGTACATAATAGCTAATCCTTGTTTCTTATAACCTTGCCCCGCTTAGGTGTATTCCTCCGGGCTGTGTTACCAAACCCTTTCAGCTGGTTGGCTAATGTGCACCTTTGAATGGTGACAGACAAGCTGTGTGCCACGCAAGTATAGAGGAATACGAATTCTTTCATACTGCTGTTACTAACTGGTACCACGTGACAATAATTAATATCCTGACAAAATATAGATTACATTGAGAAATAGAGTACCGTAACTCCATAGCACAAGGGATCTTGGCCTACCGCCCGGCCGCTGCATCCCCATATCGGCCCAGGAAGGCGTCATGAATGGGGTGCAGTGCTGGAGGGTGAGACGTGATCAGCGCCTCGAGTCCCTCAAGGCGCTGATTGTTATGGTGTGGTTTATGTATTATATTATTTTTAAGTCTTTTTATTCGATTAGATTTAGATTTGAATTTTATTTTGTTTTATATTTTATTTTTGTTTCGTTTTATTTATTTTTATGTGTTGTGGTTTAGTTAAATTGTTTTTAGTAGTGTTAGTAGTTGAAGTTATGTGTTTTATGTGTTTTTGTGTGTTTTATGTTTTTTTAATAATCTGTAAACAGTGTAGATGGAAATTAATTGTTAAATAATATGAATTTGGCATATTAGCCCCTGTTTTAGGATTTAGATACCGGGGCTTTTATACAGATTATTATTATTATTATTATTATTATTATTATTATTATTATTATTATTATTATAGTCTCTCCCGGAGGGATAATGCGTCTTCTCGATCAGGAGCCGCTACCTCTCAGTCAAGTAGCTCCTCAATTGACCCCCCAGGGACCTCACGAGGCTGAGTGCACCCAGGACCAAGTCTCCCAGTGGGGTAAAATTCCCACACCAGTGCCGGGAATGGAATCCAGGTTTCCCGCTTGGCAAGCAGCAACGTTACCACCACGCTAAAATGAAATAATGTGTTATTTATGTATGTTCTTTAACTTCTGTGGTTCTCAGCGTCCCATTTTATATTGAGCGTGAAAGACCGCTTAATTTTGGGGTTATTTTCACGTGCCGTAAATCTACGACACGGGATCAACTTCTCTTCCGAAGGAATATTTATGTACCCGAAAAAATCCATCATCCTCCGCCGGGTCTGAACGCGCGACCTTGGGTATATGAAGCTAGCATGGTAACCATTACACCCGTTTTGTTATGGTTTAGTTACGTCAAATCTTCTGTTACTTTCTGGATGGTCCTCGTATATATTCCGGACATCAAACTTTTGGGTGGAATGCAATACCTTACTAACTCCTACACACTTAAATAGTGCGTGTGAAGAAAATTTTAAATATTGACTAGCACATAAAATAATGGTAGAGATAAATGGATGTTATGAGATATTTATCATTATAATTCAGCAGCAGATAAGCTTTTTATTTTCTCTGATAGCCAACATAAATACTGCTCATTGCAGTTTATTTTGTATTCCGATTTATCTCGAGTTAATTAATTCAGAAATTTTTCCATGAAGTAATTGTCTGCTTTTCATTTACACTTTGACACAATTGACCTTTTACGAAGCAAAGCAGATTGCAAACGGGGAATATTTGATGGTAGAGGAAAACCAAAACGTATAACCGCTGTCAACATCATTCACCTATTTGCATGTTGCTGTTGTGGTGGTGGTACCCCTGCCGAGGAGAAGCTGTCCGAATTTTTAGATACTCCAAACTAATCCAAATATGATTTGATATGAGATGTTATTTAACAGGGCTACGCAGTGGGGACATTACCGCACGTTTTCGATCGATGTGATTCAGTCGGTTTCCAATTACAACGTTGTATTTATTTGTTGCAACCTGAACAAACATGGCTGCCGCACGTCTGCTATGCAATAAGTTCCTAATCCCACAACCAACGAATAAAACACAAACTCTGCGCGTTGCATCCGCTCCTTTTTTATCTCTCGTGTTACCGGCGAGCATTTGGTAATATTTGCAGTGGCAACTCGGAGGTTTCAAAACAGGATAATTGTAAATATGGGACCTCCAATCAAGTAATTGCTTGTTTACCGCATTAGTGAAAATCCTGTTTACATATTAAATTGTTGTAGCTCCAGTTTGATTATATTCCAACGATTTCTACTTGCCAGGCAGAAGACGTTTCCGAAATGTGCTTTTTCGCCGAAATTAGTTCACCTTCTCTAGCCCGTATGTACAATGTACATAGAGATAGAGAAGGTATTGTATTGCACCTAAAAATTCGATACTGAGATTTCACCGGAATTATATGTTTGAGGTCCACTGTGTACGAAAAAATCTTTTTTACGTTCTCTATACGTAACATGTACATAGTATATAGAAAAATTATTATAATGCGCCCAAAATGTTGATAACGGGATTTCACAGAAAATACATGTGAATTCAAAAATAGAATTTTTGAAAAAAGGTCCTTATATGTGTGTGTGTGTTTTAACCCGATAATTCAAAAACGAAAAGTTGATAAAATACCAAACATGGATGCGACATGAAGATTTTAGAGAAAAATCGCCCCATCCCAAATCACCCGTTACGTGGAAAAAGTTTCGAAAATTTGTATTTTCTCAAAAATGGCTGTAAGGATTTTGATTAAAATATAGTAAATATGACACATAAAATGTGTATGTTGAATTTTCTGAGAATACCTCTGAAGACCTCTTTAATCTGAATGAATTATGCTGAATTTTGCATAACTGGTAAACCGTAAGAGATACACAAAAACTTACTACAGATAAATGTAGAGCTCGTTAAAATAAAAAAAATTATGTCATTTAAAATGTTTTGCAGAAATAACAATTTACAAGATATTCCCCATTAGTGGTTTCAGTTTTAAAATACTTAAACGAGAAGTCCTCATCCGTTTCATAGCTCTTTTGTTTCACTCCTAGCCATGGAAAGAGAACCAAATCTCAATGGCTGTTAAACAGTAACAGCTTTTAAAACATTTAACCTTGTGTGTTCCCTATTTCTGTTTTTAATTTACAATGTACATAGGGACAGAGAAAGTATTTTAATGCACCCAAAAATTCGAGGTCAAGTTTTCACCGGAAATATATAATGTTTTGGGATTCCCTGAGTCCGAAAAAAGCATTTTTAAAAAAAAGTCTGTGGGTGCGTTTGTGTGCGTGTGTGTGAGAGTGTGTATGTGTGTCTTGTGTGTTTAGTATCTTCCAAGGATGCCACACGAACATTTGAAAAAATCTCTCCACCTTAAGCTACCCTCTACATGGAAACACTTTCGAGCATTTTCATTTTTTTAAAAATGACTAACGATTTTGATTAAAATCCCTTATATTAAAGCTATTTATATCTGAAATAAAATGTATATCTCGAATTTTCTGGAAATAGCCTCTGAAGACCTCTTCATTCTGGATGAATTTTGCTTAACTGCTAAACCATAAGAGATAGACAAAAACTCGCTACACAAAAATGTACATAACGTCAAAACACACAATAGCAGCTAGAGAAAGTCATGTGAGAGTAACTTATCAGAATTGTTTTTAGTCAACTAAGTAACAGGTCCGTTTCTAGCAACGTTTATCTCGATCAGTATGATGCAGGTGAAAGAATTATTTTTAGCAAGAATGATTTGTTTGTAGAACAGATAGTATAAATATTGCGAATGAAAATCATGGAAATTTGTTGTTTATGAAGCTCATTATGTCGAAACTATTTCATCGATTTCTAATATTAGGTTCAAATAATTTCGGGAATGTATTTGCCCCCCCCAGCCCCCCTGCCCGATACAAATAACACAATGCGGCTTATTTCTGTTTCAGGTTTAAGCAACAATGATTATGTTACTTCAGTAAATAGCTCATAAAAAGACTTTGGAAGCTCATGCAATTATTTATTTTTATTTATTTGGCATCTTTTATGCCCGTGTAACTGTGAACACAATAATTAAAAAATCTGATATTCCATTCACACGACTTTCTCTATATCACTGCAACAAATTATTCTATTTACTTCATCTAATGGAGCAAAAATTAGCAGAAATAGTCTTATTACTTGCTTCCTTGTAAGTAGAAGCGAAATAAGGGAGTACCATAGGTTAAAGTGGTAGTCAAAAACTGGTTGCTATGAGACTGCAGTTGTATGGACACGAATTCACAAAGCCCTGTGTGACAAAAGTATGTCTTTATAGCTGAAAAAAACAAGGAATATCTCAAAAACAATCAACTCTCCGAAAAAAATGTATATAACATAAAGTGTGTGTTTTAAGGTACTCTACACCTGTGTGGTAAGTTTTTGTCCATCTCTTATGGTTTAGCAGTTATGAAAAATTCCGTAAAATTGACGAAGAATAAAGTAGTCTTCAGAGAATATTTCCAGAAAATTCAATATACACATTTTATTTGTCATGTAAATATCTTTTATATACAATATTTTAAACAAAATCGTTAAAGCCACGTTTTAGAAAATCAACATTTTCGAAAAAAGTTCCATGTAAAGGGTAGTTTGGGGTGGGGTGATTTTTCTCAAAATCTTCGTGTCGGATCCCTGGAAGATATTAAACTTAAATACCATGTTTGGTATTTTACCGACTTTTCGTTTTTGAGTTATCGTTTTCACAGGCACACGGACACACTCACATACACGGATCTTTTTCTGAAAATACTTTTTTTGAATAGAGGGGACCCTAAAGCATATATTTCCGGTGAAATCTTGGTATCGAATTTTTTGGTGGAGTGCAATACCTTCTCCATACACTATATACATAGCACGTGTAGAGAAAGTAAAATTCTGATGTGTACCATTCACATGACTTTCTCTATATCACTGTAACACATTATTGTTAAACAGCGTAATCGTCTACCTTTATATAGATAATTCTTCTGTGCGAGTGTGAACTCCTCCTAAACGACTGGACCGATTTTAATGACGTTTTTTGTGTGTGTTCCATTGGATTCGAGAATGGTATAGATTCTCAGTTCGGTTCAATGGAAATTGTTTATTTAATTAATTTTTTATTTATAAATTGTTGTTGATTTTTCAATGTTTTAGATTGGATCCGGCAGACTGCGCTACAATCGCAGTATCGAATATTCAATAACATTTTACTCCAATTCCAGTTTTTCCCGACAGGTGGTGCTACGATCAAATTCAGGAAAATATTTAATAACTTCGTATTATTTTTGTGTTACAAAAAAAAAAAAAACGTGTGCTAATTGAAATATTACAATAAGATTCAATTAATGTTTTAAGAGTTTTAAAGTGTGCATAAAAAACTATACATTTTGCAAATTGAGTGTGGAATTGATGTGAGTACTTTGTATAATTTTCTATCAAATTTACATGTGCGTTAATTAACAGCCACCATAACCTACAAAAAAGTTTTAAATTTTCGAATTAAAGACGTGACTACGTCTGTCGGGTCCGCTAGTATATATATATATATATATATATATATATATATGACAACAGAGATTAATATTAGCAGAAATTGTCTTATTACTGCTTCCCTGTAACTAGAAGGGAAATAAGTGCATACACTAGGCTAAAGTGATAGCCAAATATGGCTGCCATGTGTTTGAAATCTATGTCTATGCTTAGCCAGAAGAAGAGTGTGAAAGAAGCTTAAATATTTTAAATACGAAACAAGTAATTGAAATATCTCAGAAATAGTTGATTCTACGAAAAAAGTATATAACAAAATATGTGTGTTTTTAAAAGATATACGTTATTTATGTTGTAAGTTTTTGTCTATATGTTACGGTTTACCAGTTATGCAAAATTTAGTGAAATTCATTCCAAATAAAGAGGTTCTTTAGAGGCGATTTCCAGAAAATCCAAGATATACATTTTTTTTTCATGTAAGTATCTTTAATACGGTATTTTAATCAAAATAGTTAAGTCATTTTTGAGCAAATTAAACTTTTAGAAACTTTTTCCATGTAAAGGGTAGTTTGGGGTGGGGTGATTTTTCTCAAAAGCTTCGTGTCACATCCTTGGAAGATACTAAACTTAAATAACAAGTTTTTGAGTTATCATGTTCACAGACACACGGACGTTCCTCTAAAACCGTTTTTTTCTTGGATACAGGAATCTCTAAAACATATATTTTAGGTGGAATGTATTACCTTCTCTATACTCTACGGGTAGTGAAGGTAAAAACGAAAAGGCGATCTTGATATTAAGTTCATTATCTTCCAAGGACGTGAAACGAAGATTTTCAGGAACATCCCCCATCCTATACTACCCTTTACTTGCAATATTTTCGAGAATTATCTGGGAATATCCTCTGAAAGTCTCTTTTTCCTGGATGAATTTGAATAACTGGTTAACCGCAGGAGTAATACAAATGTTTCTGCACAAAAAAAAATGTAGATCTCGTTAAAACATACAATTTATATCATATACAGTTCTTTCTTAGAGCTAGCCATTTCAGAGATATTGCCTGTTATTGGTTTCAATTTTAAAACACCTAAATTTTTTCTTAAACTCTGAATCCTCGTCTGTTTCACATCTCTTTTTCCACCTCGCCATGACAGTCGCATAATGATAGCTTTTAAAAATTTGATTATCGCTTAACCCTAGTGTATTCCCTTATTTTTCTTCTTATAGGTAGATCTCTTTATTTGCCAGGACAATAAAATTGTAGAGCAGCAATACACTACAACTACAATATGTTACATAGAACATTAAAATATTCTGCTGCCGTAAAACTCTTTAAGACTAAAAAAAAGAGTTAAATAACAAAATTGATTTTATACCAGAGCCGTTTTTTTTAACCTCCGATAAGCTATAAAGTTTATAGAAAACAATTCTTTTATTACTAAAAGTTTTGTACACTTATGGTTACTTTTCTACATAATTACCGAAAAGATTGAGACATTTATCGTACCTTTGCACAAGCTTTGCAATACCCGCTTCAAAAAATGTTGTCGCCAATGATACAGCCCCGAACAACTATCAATGCAGCTGTGAAACTTTGCGACGTTTGCGGAGAGCCATTCAAAACAAACGAAGAGGAATGCTGACTTCAGGAATTGTGTTGATCCATGACAACGCTCGTCCACACACTGCTGGCACAAACCATCGGCTCCTTGAACAATTTCACAGGGACATTTTCGATCATCCGCCGTACAGTCTTGGCCTGGCACCCAGCGACTTTCACCTTTTCCCTGAACTGAAGACGTGACTACGAACCAACGAAGATCTTCAGTGCGTATTTGAAATCATTGGCGGAAACATTTTTTGAAGCGGTTATTGCAAACCAGGCGGAGGACAATGGAATTTTTTAGCATGGCTTCCTTCGGAAGGGAAGTAAAGTCGTGGGTCCCATGTCGTAGGTTTACGGCACGTTAAAGAGCCTCAAGGCTGATAGAGAGGCCTCTGAGCAAAATTAAGCGGTCTTTCACGCCCAGTACAGAATGGAACGCTGAGAACCACAGCAGTTAAAGAGCGTCCATAAATAAAACTACATTTCATTTTTTTAATCCCATAGCAACCACGGTTTAAAACATTTGGCTATCGGTTTATCTTGGTGTATTCTATTATTTATCTTCTACTTATAAGGAACTAAATAATAAAACCGTTTCTGCTAATGTTTAAGCATGAAATAGAAGAATTAGCTTATTAACAGTAATTTATTGTAGAGATAAAGAGAAATTCAAGTGAATGGAACACATCAGATATTTTGTTATATTTTACAGATGTATTAATTTAACTGACAGAAACTAAAGCCTTAAGGAGCCATGTGTCGCCATCTATTGCTGAAAGAGAAATATTAGAGGAAAAGAAGGACTCTGGGGAAGTTTATTGAAAAGCTCTGTTACTTTTCTGGTTATTCTGCGATAGACCATTTCGTTGCCTCTGTACATGGTCTCTATAAAATATACCTGGACCAAATAATGTTCAACTCCATAGAAATATACGGGCTCCTTTTCGGTTCCCTCGCCATTGTTAAGCTCTCTCCCACCTCTTTTATGATTTAGCGACCCGGAAAAAATAGCATGTACTAGTCCTAGCAACGTGCTCTGCATGTGTAAGCGAACTTATGGACAGCACTGACACTCTTTTGCTCCTTTTTGTAAAAAGAACGCTAATACAAAAAGGAGCACAGGTAAAATGCGACATTATCCATTTTATACTTCTCATTTTCACAAAGAATGGGAATAGGTTTTATGCAGCTCTCAAAGGGGCTATGACTCTAGATCTAATACAATTTATGCCCTTCTGCACTGCTGTACTTCGGTGTAGAGGTCCCTTGATGTTTTGGCTATACCATCATCAACATAATCATTCTCAAAAATCTGACGTGTTCCATTCACATGACTTTCTCTACTTCTTTGCATCAACTTATTGTTAAAAAGCTTATGCTTCTATTTACTTCATGCTAATCGAGAAAAAAATAGCAGAAATAGTCTTATTACTTGCTTCCTTGTAAGTAGAAGCAAAATAAGGGAGTACCATAGGTTAAAGTGATAGTCAAAAGCTGTTTACTATGTGGCTGAATATCCTTTGTTTATATGGACAGGAGTTGACAAATTCCTATGAGAAAAGTACGTTTTTCATAGCTGAAACCAAAAACAATGAATATTTAAAAAACGATCAACTCCACAAAAAGAATGTATATGACATAAAATGTGTATTTTAGCGTGCTCTACATTTCTTGTTTAGTAAGTTCTTATCTAAGTCCTACGGTTTAGCAGTTATGCAAAATTCCATAAAATTCGTCCAGAATAAAGTAGTCTTCAGACGTTATTCCCAGAAATTTCAAGATACACATTTTGTTTGTCAGGTAAATCTCCTTAATATACGACATTTTAATCAAAATCGTTAGAGCCATTTTTGGGAAAATCAAGATTTTCGAAATTTTTTCCATGTATTTTCTCTGCACATACTATATACATAATGTATAGAGAAGGTATTGTAATGCACCCAAAAATTCGATACTAAGATTTCTCCGGAAATATATGTTTTAGTGTCCCCTGTATAAAAAAAAACATTTTCAGAAAAAGGTCCTGTGTCCGTGTGTCTGTAAACACGATAACTTAAAAACAAAAAGTCTGTAAAATACCACACTCGGTATTTAAATTAAGCATCTTCCAGCAATGCGACACGAAGATTTTCAGGAAAAAAAAAAGCCACCGCAAACTACCCTTTACATGGAATTTTTTTTCAAATTGGATTTTCTAAAAAACGACTTACAATTTTGATTAAAATATCGTATATTAAACATATTTATCTGACAATTAAAATGTATATCTTCAATTTTTTGGGAATAGCCTCTGAAGACTACTTTATTCTGGATGAAATTTACGGAATTTTGAATAATTGCTAAACCGTGAGACTTAGATAAAAACTTATTACACAAAAATGTAGAGTACATTAAAAACATACAATTTATGTTGTATACATTATTTTCGTGGAGCTAGTCGATTTTGAGATATGCTTTGTTTTTGGTTTTAGCTTTGAAAAACTTAACTTTTCTCATACAAGAATTTGTCAACTCCTGTCCATACAAACAAAGGAACTTCATTCACATAACAACCAGCTTTTGATTATCACTTTATCCTATGGTATTCGCTTATTTCGCTTCTACTTACAAAGAAGCAAGTAATAAGAATATTTCTGCTAATTTTTTCCCGTTAGCATGAAGTAAATACAAGCATAAGCTTTTTAACAATAATTTGTTGCAGAGATGTAGAGAAAGTAATGTGAATGGAACAAATAAGTTTTTTTTTTCTCTTTTAATTTGTAAGAAAGTTAAACTTTGATTACACAGCATGAAAGCCACAACATTGTGGATTAAAATGTAGCTTTTCAATGTAATCCCCGTCCTTTTCCACAGTTTTTGGTCCACCTTTTAACAAGGACATGCATTCCAGTGTGGTAAAAATGCATGGTCTTGCTTCCGAAGCCATTGACACTCAGATGTTTTCACGGCCTCTGCATCTTCAAAGTGAATCCCACGATGAGCTTCCTTTAGCGGCCTATAGGGCTGTATGGGGGATGAGGCAAGACTTCCCATCCACGTTTCACAATCTCTTCAATGCTGTGATGCCTTGTGTGTAGTTTTTTATTGTCATGCAAAAGAATAACATTCGCCATGGTCTCTGTTGTGCGTACTCGCCGAAGACGTGCTTTAGGTTTATTGACGGTGCTGACGTATCGCACGGATTTATTGTGCATCCCTGCCCCAAAAAATTCAAGCAGAATCACACCCTGTGCATCCCAGGGCACTGTCGCTATCATTTTTCCTGCCGATGGCACAGTTTTGCAGTTTTTCTTCTTCGGTGAGGTTGTGCGATGCGATTCAATTGATCGTCTTTTTGATTCAGGTTCAAAAAAATGAATCCATGTTTCGCCTCCAGTCACAATGTTTTCCAGAAACTCCCCTCCCTCTAATTTGAAGCGCTGCATTTGTTTTTCTTGTCTCCTTAACACTCATGGTACCCACCGTGAACAAACTTTTGAGTACCCCAGTTGTTGAATACTCGTAATCACTTTACTGAGGAACATAATGCAACACAACTCGTCCGTTGTTACCCGGCGATCGGTACGAATAATCTCATCCACTCGCTTAATGCTGCGTGGAGTCACTGCAGTCACCGGTCTACCGCTCCGATTTTCATCAGCCAACGGTGTTGTGCTGCCACCCATTGTTGCATCACCATATACATGTTTTCATCCTTTCATCAATGCGAATGGGCGTTTCATCTTCCGCATGTAAGAATTCAATTACGGAACGCTGTCTAATACGCAAATAAATGTCAGCCATTTTGAAAAAGGCAGCAGTGCTTCCACCTGTTGCTTTAGAAAGCTGCTGCTGCAGTGGATTAGAGAAGAAGTTTTGAGAAGTTGCACCAAATTCAAATTGATCACATGCTAACTTTGTTAAGGAGAGAAAAAATAGGAGAGATTGCCTATTGACTGACCCTCGTAGATAACACAAAATTCTTCAATTCAATGGCATTGACCATGAAAGTTCTATGGTGCTCAAATGATACTAACATAGCGTAATAATTAGAGCTCCGTCCGGGGTCACGGAATTGCTGGATTGAGGTTCGGTAGACATAAGGTATAACTAAGACGGTGGTCTCTAAAACCTGTTTCGAAAATTGTTGCACAACTAATATTGCTCACTGCCTGGACTCGTCCAAATATATTTCCAAAGCGACAAAGCTTGAATTATTCATGTAGCGACCCGCTTTTAAAATATATAAGTATTACTTTGGCCATATTTCCCTTCTTCTTACAAGGAACCAAGTACTATGACCACTTCTGTAATGTTTGTTTTGATTAAACAGGTAAATTAGTTGTGGATAAAAGACTCTCTTTTGTAAGAATAGTGTGTTTGCATAACGGGTAGAGAAAGTGATGTGAGTGTAACACATCAACCGTTATTATTATTATTATTATTATTATTATTATTATTATTATTATTAGTAGTAGTAGTAGTAGTAGTAGTAGTAGTAGTAGTAGTAGTAGTAGTAGTAGTAGTAGTAGTAGTAGTAGTAGTAGTAGTAGTAGTAGTAGTAGTAGTAGTAGTAGTAGTAGTAGTAGTAGTAGTAGTAGTAGTAGTAGTAGTAGTAGTAGTAGTAGTAGTAGTAGTAGTAGTAGTAGTAGTAGTAGTAGTAGTAGTAGTAGTAGTAGTAGTAGTAGTAGTAGTAGTAGTAGTAGTAGTAGTAGTAGTAGTAGTAGTAGTAGTAGTAGTAGTAGTAGTAGTAGTAGTAGTAGTAGTAGTAGTAGTAGTAGTAGTAGTAGTAGTAGTAGTAGTAGTAGTAGTAGTAGTAGTAGTAGTAGTAGTAGTAGTAGTAGTAGTAGTAGTAGTAGTAGTAGTAGTAGTAGTAGTAGTAGTAGTAGTAGTAGTAGTAGTAGTAGTAGTAGTAGTAGTAGTAGTAGTAGTAGTAGTAGTAGTAGTAGTAGTAGTAGTAGTAGTAGTAGTAGTAGTAGTAGTAGTAGTAGTAGTAGTAGTAGTAGTAGTAGTAGTAGTAGTAGTAGTAGTAGTAGTAGTAGTAGTAGTAGTAGTAGTAGTAGTAGTAGTAGTAGTAGTAGTAGTAGTAGTAGTAGTAGTAGTAGTAGTAGTAGTAGTAGTAGTAGTAGTAGTAGTAGTAGTAGTAGTAGTAGTAGTAGTAGTAGTAGTAGTAGTAGTAGTAGTAGTAGTAGTAGTAGTAGTAGTAGTAGTAGTAGTAGTAGTAGTAGTAGTAGTAGTAGTAGTAGTAGTAGTAGTAGTAGTAGTAGTAGTAGTAGTAGTAGTAGTAGTAGTAGTAGTAGTAGTAGTAGTAGTAGTAGTAGTAGTAGTAGTAGTAGTAGTAGTAGTAGTAGTAGTAGTAGTAGTAGTAGTAGTAGTAGTAGTAGTAGTAGTAGTAGTAGTAGTAGTAGTAGTAGTAGTAGTAGTAGTAGTAGTAGTAGTAGTAGTAGTAGTAGTAGTAGTAGTAGTAGTAGTAGTAGTAGTAGTAGTAGTAGTAGTAGTAGTAGTAGTAGTAGTAGTAGT